>CM053622.1:355169314-355191776 GCA_028646595.1 Phalanger gymnotis
AAATCCAACTGAGGTGGAAAGCCATTGTAAAGTCCTGATAATTTGTGTTAAGTCTGATGTCTGAGGCCCAGGAGAGTTAAGTTAGGAAAATATACTTACATACCTACAGATGTGTATGTATGTATATGTGTGCATATGTATATGCATTTGGCCACTAACTCATTAAATAGTTATGAAGGGATTTCAGTTAGCATTGGTTGAAAGAGGCTGCACACTGACCTTAATTCAGCCTAGTCTGGTTCTTCAGATTTGGAACTGAAATGAAATGAGACCCTTGTAGACCATCTAACAATGAGCAAAAGGAAGTTTACTTTACTCATATCATGGAAAGGATACTCAACAAAGATACGGCATTGATTCAGCTAACTGAAGCTTTTCTGACTTTGTAGACAATACTGACCATTGGTCAAGCTTAAAGGAAGAACTCTTGCCTACTCCTGAGCTGGCTTCTGTGCTTGGGCCATTAGGAAGCTATGTCAAGGGCCTCAGCCTTAGTTCTCTGGGTTAATTGAGGAAGATAGTTTAAAAAAAAGAAAAAAGGATTAAAAAAGAAAAAAACTAGCCTAACCTACATGGTAGATAGCTCACCTATTGTACCACTCAGAGGCTTTCATGGATTATTTTACATACCAAAGTAATATATTCATATGCAAATGTCAACACATATACTTTATGGCATACTGTATCAAGGAGGGAGGGAGGGAAGGAGAGAGGGGGAGAGAGAGAGAGAGAAGAAACACTGAGAATTTTCATTATCATTAACAAGACTTTGAACCAAAATAACTTACATTTTATAATTTTATAATACTTTAAGGGAATAAAGCACTTTGCATTAATTATCCTTTTGGCCCCCACAACCTACTCTGTCAGGTAGATATTACAAGCATATTAATTTCTAATCATGCTTTACCCTGGTCATCTTTCTACCATTCGACTCATGCTAACTCTTCCCAACCCTCTGAAGCTGACCTCTGGAGCTAAACCACTTGACTGTATAACTTCTACCCTGGAGCTGGGCTGTCCTGATTGATGAGGGCCCACTATATCTAGCCACCCCAGATCCCTTCACCTCAACCATCTTACTTCTATGCCACTCTACTCTTCCTTCACCTCATCCTCTTACCTCTTCACCACTTTCCATCTCTTGCTCTGGGAACAGTAAACCAATCAAAGGGCATGTGAATTAACTATCCTATGGATCCACTCACCGTTATTGTGTCTTCTCAGACCAAAATCATTCCCTTTTCTCTATTAGAGTGTAAGCTCCTTGAGGGCAGGGTTTGTGTCACTTTTGTATTTTTTTCCCCAGCACTGTGCCTGTCACATAGTAAATGCTTAAATTCCTTCATTCAACCTTACTCATTTTACATATGAGGAAACAGAGGCAAAGAGACTAAATAATTTTACTTAGTGGGTTAAGCGGCAAAGCAAATATTCAAAATCAGGTTTCCTTGTTCCAAATTCAGAGTTCTTTCTCCAACATTAAGTACAATAAAAACTGCAAAAATACAATCTCTTTAGAAATATCTCCTGACCATATGTGGCATAGCTTGGAAGGGGGTATGGGTGGGTCCCATCTCTATTCCTTGAGAATTTAGGAGATTTCATTTCTCAAAAGCGCACATTGTGTTAAGTCCTGGAACCTAGTTTTGTTAGAGAAACACTACCAGCCACTCAAGTAACCTCCCAGCAGTCAACTTCACCTTACATTATGTTGCAAAAGCACATTTACCTGGTAGGAGGAATACAAAGCTTGCTTACCACCAAGATTCCACTGTGAGAGGATCAACTCCCCTCTGTCCAGTTTTTAAAGTACTACTTGTATCCCAACAAAAATATTCTTGTGAAACCCCAGTTCACCCAGGTAATGGGAAAAATAACTCCAAGATGCCTAAGATACTGGCCTTCCTTCCACTAGAAGGCACCTGGATCAGAGGAAATGAGAAGGTAAAAAGAAACTTGATTTGGATAACAAGAAACTGATTAAATTCTTTGTGATTTTTGTTGGCTGAAGCTTACCCCAACAATAACCATGACTTACATAATAAAGTGCTTTCCTCATAACAACCCTGTTAGGTATTTTACAGATAAGGAAACTGAATCTCAATCAGTTAACAAGCACTTATTAGGCACCTCCAACATGCCAGAGACTGTGCTGGGCACTGGGCATATAAAGACAAATTAAATTGGCCTGCCTTCAAGAAGCTTACATTCTGTCAAGGGAGACAATATGTATCAAGCAAGTGTATGCAAAATGAATAGAAGGTAATATCTAGGGAGAAGCACCAATTGGGGTAGGGATCAGGGAAGAAAAGAACTCCATGAAAACCTGATGTAGGAAGGAATATATGAGCTGACCTTTGAAGAAACTAGGGAATCTAAGGGCAGAAATGAAGAAGGAGAGCAATGCAGATATATGTAAAGTCACTTCACAGGTGAAAAGATTTGTCCTCAGTCCTATGGCTAGTATATGACACTTTCTGGATTAGAACCCTAGTCTTCTAAGTAGGCAGGCAGGGTACGATGAATACAGTGCTTGACTTGGAATCAGGAAGATCTGAGTTCAAATCCTGCCTCAGACACTTACTTAGCTATGTGACCCTGGGCAAATCACTTAAATTTCTTCAGCCTCAGTTTTCTCATTTGTAAAATGGGGATAATACTAGCACCTACCTCACAGAGCTGATCAAATGAGATGACACGTTAAGTGCTTTTCAATCCTTAGTGTGCAATAAAAATGCTAGTTATTATTAATTCAGGTGCTTATTCCTCTGCATCTCCAATCTCAACTCTTCTCCCACTTTGGACTCAAGACAGTTGCATTGATTTTCCTACCTTTTCATCAAGCACCATGTCTTCTAAATTTTTCCTCTTATCTCTGAGAGGCAGACTGGGCAACCAAAATTGTTTACACGTGGGAATTAGGTTGGTATCATGGAAAAATCACACTTCTAGCCTTCGCCCTGCCACCAAGTTGTTGAGTGACCTTGGGCAAGTCACTTCTCAGGTAAAGAAGCCTTTTTTCTCGTTTAAAGAAAATAAAGCAAGTGTGAAGAACACTTTAGTCTCTTGTGCCAAGATCCACCCAAACCAATTCAGTATGCTGGCCTGGGAATCACAAAGTAACATTTGTATTATTGCCTTCCTTTCTCCTCTTTCCTCCCCCAAATCTGATATTTACATATTGCATCTGGTGTGGTTTTTAGGCAAGAAGACCTGGGTCTCCAACCTTTGGGATAAGAACTCACTACTTGACAAAAACTGCTGGGGAAACTAGAAAACAAGAGGGCACAAATTACATATAGACTAACATCTCACACCATATACCAAGATAAGGTCAAAATGGGTATATGATTTAAACATAAGGGTTGACAGCATAAACAAATTAGAAGAGCAAGGAATAGTCTGTCTGTCAGATCTATGGAGAAGGGAAGAATTCATGACTAAACAAGAGATGGAGAGCATCATAAACAGTAAAATAGATAATTTTGATTACATTAAATTAAAAAGCTTTTGCACAAAGAAAACCAATGCAACCAAAATTAGATGGAGGGGAGAAACCTGAGAAACAATCTTTGCAGTGGGTGTTTCTGATAAAGGCCTCATTTCTCAAATATATAGAGAACTAAGTCAAATTTATAGGAACACAAGCCATTCCCCAATTGATAAATGGCCAAAGGATATGAGTAAGCAGTTTTCAGATGAAGAAATCAAAGCTATCTATAGGTGTAGGAAGAAGTACTCTAAATCACTTTTGATTAGAGAAATGCAAATAAAAACAACTCTGAGGTATCACCTCACACCTATCTGATTGGCTGATATGACGAAAAAATGAAAATGATAAATGTTGGAGAGGATGTGGGAAAATTGGGACACATGCACTGTTGGGGGAGTTGTGAACTGATCCAACCAATCTGGAGAGCAATTTGAAAACTACGCCCAAAGGGCAAACCAAACTTTCATCCAGCAATATAACTACTAGGTCTGTATCCCAAAGAGATCATAAAAATGGGAAAGGACCAATATGTCCAAAAATATTTATAGCAGCCCTTTTCATGGTGGTAAAATATTGGAAACTGAGAGGATGCCCATCAATTGGGGAATGGCTAAACAAGCTATGGTATATGTAATGGAATACTATTGTGCAATAAGAAATGATGAACAGGAAGATTTCAGAAAACCCTGAAAAGATTTGTACAACATGATGCAAAGTGAAATGAGCAGAACCAGGAGAACATTGTATACAGTATCAGTAACATTGTATGATGATCAACTATGAATGACTCAGCTCTTCTCAGCAACACAATGATCCAAGACAAGTAAAAAGGACTTGAGAAGGAAATGCTATCCACATCCAGATAAAGAACTGATGGACCCTGAATGCAGATTGAAGCATACTTTTTTCACTTACTTTATTCATTTTTGTGGGTTTTTTTGCCTTTTGATCTGTTTCTTCTAATATGGAAAAATGTTTTATATCATAGCACATGTATAACCTATATCAAATTGCCTACTGTTTTAGGAAGAGGGGAAGAGAGGCAGGATGAGAGGGAGAAAAATTTGGAATTCAAAATCTTGTAAAAATGAATGCTAAAAATTGTTTTGACATGTAATTGTGGGGGGAAACACTATTAAGAAAAGAAAAGACCTGGGTCTGAGTTTTACCTCTGGCACATACTTGCTATGTGCCTCTGAACAAGTCACATAATTTCTCAGTGCTCTAGACTCCATCTCTAAGCAATCTAGCTTCTCTAGCTCTCTAAGACTAAAATTTAGAGAGATTACTGACTTCCTTTGGCAAGGGAGGTTTTTTTCACCTAAGAGTTCTCTACACCAGTGAAACCAGAGGTCTGATCTCTATCTCTGATCTTCTAAAATCACTATTCTAATTTCTTAGTGGGGTTCCAAATTTACTTCCTTCATTCATTCAAACCACCCTTCCCCATCCATGCCATTTTGCTGCTTTGGCTTTTACACAATTTGCCACACAGATTCATTCATATTTTTGCCATCTTGCTTACCAAATGGTCTCAAGTCTTTCTCTCCTGTTGGTTTGGCCTCTCCAAATGACTACAAAAATCTGGAGAGAAAAGCCCACATCTTCAATTCCTTTCGTATCCTTCATGGTGCTCTCCATGGAGTAGGCATGGAAGAGGCATTCAGTAATGCCCATTATTTCTCTCTTCCAAGTTATTTTGCATTTACTTTGTATATGTTTCCTATTTAGCTTTCTGTCTATCTCTTATTTCTCCCCAATGGAATGTAAACTCCTTGAAAGTGCAAAAAGTTCCTTTTTTGTCTTTGTATTGCCAGTGCCTAGCCCAGTGCCTGGCCAAGAGTACCCACACAATAAATACTTGTTGAATCGGGCTGAATAAAAGCTTGTGGAACAACTGATCTAAACTACTCTATGAGAGTAGCACATCTAGGCAAACTGGGAGAGCATGACCTCTTATCCCAGGGTCTCTCCCTCTAAAATCGTGGCAAATGTAATCCCCGGATTAGCCTTCCTCTTCATTGAAAGAGGAAAATAGATTTTTTTTTAAATCCGCCTTGATCCTATTGTTGGTGGAAGCTGTGGGCATGTGCCTAAGGGAGAAATTTGGCCCTCTGGAGTTTCCTTCTGAAGGACAATCTCACAGTTGCCATATGAAAAGATATCTTTCCAGTTGGCACTAGGGGAATGATTAGAAACATGCCTCTTGGAGCATTTTGGAATTTTACATCCCTGCCCAGATAAACTACACATATTAAAATAGCCCAAAAGGAAATGTTTCCAAAGCAGTTCAATAATCTTTTGATTGAAAATATCTTTTGAAGCAGGGATATTTTCAGGATTTATAGCTTATTTATAAAAGCTGAAAATTGTTCATGGTCAAATGGACATGGCCAATATTGATAGAACAATTTTGCCCGAATTTTCCTTAAACACTGATTGAAACCTGACTTTGAATGAGTAAGGCCTTATTTTGGATATTTTTTTAAAATATCTAAAATGTTCTAAGCTTTGTGTCTTCTCATCATAAGCTTGGAAAAGTACTTATCAAGAGTTGTGATATTATTTAAAAATGTCTTTTCTTACTGAAAATGGAGCATAAAGGTGCTTTTCTCTATAAATTTTATTGCCAGATAAGGCCCATATTTTACAATACCGCTGACTGAGACACATTTTTAAAGAGCTAAAGTACAGCAGCTAGATGAGTCAATTCTCCTTTCCCCAAACCTTTACTGTATGGATACCTAAGAGGCTGCTTCTACTTAGATGGTACATAGAAAGGTTATTGTAACCATCTTGGCAATAGATAGGAGCTCAGCTGGAACTGATATGTGTGATCACTGATTGATTACCTGTCTGCTTGATGGGGTGTAGTTGACTGAACTCATTTCCTTTATAGGACAGAAAGATTCACAAAGTAAAAAAAGTGCAGGCCCTTATATTCCATTAATATTATTTTTAAGTGTTTAAGGTGGAATTCATATGCGTCTATTATGTACTTAGGGAGGGCTGGTGTACCCTGCTTTAAGGAAATCTGACAAGTGAAAATGCAGACTTATATTGTAGATCAATTAAGGGGTGATTATTAACATTTCAGCAGAATTTTTTGATTTGATTTTTGAAGTTACAGGGGCCCTTAAAATAACAACCTCTGGATGGGATTGATTTGTTTTGCACAATTTTTTGTTGGTACACAACTTTTAAGAGTTATAGACAATTTACTGCACAAAACAAGATACAATTGCATGTATATTACATATATTATATATATATATATGTATATGTATATATATGTTCCAAAAATCTCAGTGCCTTTTTTTTGTGAGGCAATTAGAGTTAGGTGACTTGCCCAGCGCCACCCAGCTAGTGTCAAATGTCTGCGGCCTGATTTGAATTCAGATCCTCCCCACTGCAGGGCTGCTGCTCTGTACCACCGAAGTACTGCTTAGTGCATTTTTTAACTAATAAGTTTCAAACTGCACTTAGACGTGTGTGTTTACTTGTGTGTGAATGCGTATATGTATATACCTTCTCATTGTTTTTTTTATGTTTACTGATAATCATGCTGATGGTGTTGTTAATAGTTTAATAATAATAATAGTTAACATCTGTGTAGTGTTTGCTATGGTCCAGGCACTGTGCTAAGCACATTATAATTATTATCACATTTTTTCTTCACAACAACCCTGGGAAGGTAGTGCTATTATCACCCTCATTTTACAGATGAGATAAGTGACACAGAGGTTAAGTGACTGGACCACGGTAACAAAGCCAGTAAGTTTCTGAGGCTAGATTTTCCTGATTCTGGGGCCAGCGCTTTATCCACCGTGACACCTAGCAGTCCCAAAACATTATTGCAAACAGTAGTCAAAATGAACGCATCCAAGGGTGGTGATTCACATCAGTCTGGTATTTCAAGTATGGAATAAAATGAGATACTCATAGACCACCTAACAGTTAAAAAAAGGAAGCTTACTCAGGCATAGCCTGGAAAGAACATTCAGGAAAGAAACAGCATTGATTCAGCTGGGCATAGCCTCTCTGTCTCTGCCTTAGTTATGGCAATTAATCGGCCAGAAGCATGTATCCAGCCTGAGGGAGAAGCTCTCATTCCTTGGGTTCTAGCTTTTATAAAAAAGGCCACCAGAAAGCTATGTCAAGGGCCCCAGCCTTAGTCCTCTGAGCCAATTAAGTCTTGGGGATGGTTTTAATATCTCTTAAAGAAAAACTAGCCTAGACTTCATGGGGCAGATGGTGCTTCTGCTGTAGTTGATTATCTGCTGGAGAAATTATAAGCTGGTTTTAGTTTTTATTTTTGCAAGGTCTTTTCCATTTGCAACTCTGTTTATCTACCTTGTGAACATGCTGTTTGCTTCTTTTGATTCTTAGCAGTCAATGGACAATAACTAACTGAGGTCGTTCTGTGTTGAGGCTTTCTAGTATTTTTTTCTTTTATTCTGTTTTTCCTTCTAGAAGTTAAAAAGGAGAAATTGTTTGGGTATCCTGTCCATCCCTCATCTATCCATACCTCATACGTGTAAAACTGCAGATTCAAGATGCGGACAGTACCCTTTAGGTGCTATTAAGATTATAGGATAAGAAATTCAGATCTATAATGGGCTTTAACAGTCATTTAGTCCAATCCCTTTGTTTTTCAGAGAAGAAAATTGAGGCCCAGAGACTTGCTTCTAGTTATTTCTCTTATCCTCTACAAGCTGATTGCCAGAGACTCACCAATATGATTGTGCACCCACGTCAATTAGTCCAACCATGAAAAGTCATCCTCTTGAACAAAAATGATAAATTGGAAGATGGGCTACTGAAAGTCAGTTACTGTGGTCCAGGTATAATTTTTTTCCGGCCCAATCCCCCTCAATCTGGTTACCAGTCTTTCATCTTCACATGTTTCTATTGACTAGAAACTGGACCCTCTAAAGTTACCTCCTCCAAAACATACAGAAGCAATGGGGATATCCTTGAGGTGGTAAGTTCCTTCTCTCTCTTCTCCCACTCAAAAAGCATTTAAGTATCTATTATGTGCCAGGTACTTTGCTGTGCTCTGGAGATAATAGGACAAAAATGAGTCTGTGTCCTCAAGGAACTTATATTTTATGGAGGACACACATGTATACAAAATATATAAACTTATATACACAGTGATTTGGGAGGGTGTGATAGGACCAGAATTTTTCCGATGCAAATTCCTTCAGACTCTAGTTTCCATGACAGTTTCTTGGTCGAGAGGTATAAAAAGTCTCAGCTCTTTGTTGTGGGAACCTCTCAGACATGGTGGGTGCCTGAGACCACAGGAGTCACCATACTCTGATGACTTCCTAATAGACTCTCTTGAAGATGGAGACAAGGAGGACCACATCTTTTGTGGCATACTCTTGCTGGGTTATGGCACAGTAAAATTCCTACTTTATTAAATATTCAGTGATTTGGGAGTGCCTCATTTTGTCCCAATGCCAAACCTGAACTAAGAGGGTGATGGCATTAGATCCCACCTTCATCTTAGAAGGGAAGACATTAACATTTGACCATGAGGTTGGTGATCAGGAGAAGCTTCATGTAGAAGATGGTGCTTAAGTTGAGTTTGAAGGAAGCAAGAAATTCTAAAAAGTAGAGATGAGACAAGTGCATTCCAGATATAAAGGACAGTCAGTTCAAAAGACACAGAGATGGGAAATGAAGTGTCATGTGTGAGAAAAAACAAGAAAGTCTGTTTGGCTGAAACATAGAGTACAGAAGTTTACACATATATATATGTATATGTATATATATGTATACATGTACATGAGTGTGTGTATATATGTACGTGTGTGTATACATACCTATGGGCGAAAGATGTGTAAGGCTTGAACTAGAGTAATGATTGTCTGAGTAGTGAAAATAAGAGATGTTTAGAGGAAGTAATAATGAAATTTGACAACTGATTGGCTATGGGGGGTAAGGAAGAATGAAGAGACAAGGATGATGCTAAGGCTGTGGCCTGGATAACTAGAAGGATGTTGTTGCCCCTGACAGAAATAAAAATAGGTTTAGAGGGAAATGTTATATTTTGGAATTATATTTTGTACGTGTTGAGTTTGAGAACCTGTAGTAATCCAGTTTGAAATGTTCGATAATCAATTGCTGATGTGAGACTGGAGCTTAGGAAAGGGACTATGCCTACGTATATATAACATTATATTCAGATATATACACATATCTGTATATACATGCATATGCATTCAAATATAAATGGGTACATGTGTGTATACATGCATCATCTCCATAGAGATGATAATTAAACCTATGGGAGCTGATGTGGCCACCATGTGACAGAGCATGGAGATAAAAGAGAGCCAAGGATGGAAGGCATGACCTAGATAGTGTCCAACGAAGGATATGGAGGTAGAGATGAGAGAATCATTGTTATGGAAGCCCAGAGAAGAAAGAATATCTCAGAAAAGAAGGTGATCCACAGTTTGAGAAGTGGCTGAGAGGTCAAGAAGGATGAAGACTGAGAAAAGGCCATTAGACTTGGCACTTATGAGATCATTGCTAACTTTGGAAAGAGCTACTTCAATTAAGTGGTGAGAGGGAAGGGAAGGGAGGGAAGAAAAGAAGCACTTTCTAAGTGCCTACTATGTGCCAGGAACTATGCTAAGTCCTTTACAAATATACTTTCATTTGATCTTCACAACAACCCTGTGAAGTAGATACTATTATTATCCCTATTGTGCAGTAGAAGAAATTGAGGTAGAAGGTAAGAGATTTATCTGGAGTCACACAGCTAGTAAGTGTTTGATTTGATTCGAACTCAGATCTTTCTAGTTTCAGGATCTACCATGTTGCCTTGCAGCCTCGATGAGGTAGATCTCATATGTAGCCATACTTTCCATATGGACATTCTTCCAACACTTCCACTCCAGTGTCACTCACAGTCATCAAGAATATCACATGTTATGAGTACATTGATGAAGTCATTCTACAATCTTCCTATAACACATCTTTTCCCTGAACTATTATCAATGGAAACAAGGAACACATTTGAATTTAACTTCCTTTACCTTTCCTTCCCAATTTTCAACTATGGGCAAATTGGACAACAATTAAAGAGCCAAAAGAAGAACAAGGAAATTGATCTCCAAGCTGGTTAATCGCCCACTTCATAACTGAGTCATGAGCCATGGATGAGAACCTAGACCATTCTAACATAAAGAAGAAAATAATAACATAAAGTCTCTTCAGCTTTTCAATTCAAAATTTTCATTTTATAAGAAATTAGCAAGTCTAAATCATCTTTCCTTGAAATTTCTCCCAAAAAATCCCCTTTAAGACAGCTTGTCATGCACAATACATGTCACTGTATATTCTAAGAGGACACTGAAATATAGAAAGTTAATTGTAAATTAGCATCATATGATTAGCTTAGAATTTATTGCATGCCAACCAATGGAATGTTTTCTAGTACTTTGACTCTACATCTTCCATTTTCATGGGGTTTTAGCTATACTTTACTGTGGACACAGGCATTGAAATGGCTTTGGGAAGAGGCACTGGGAGCAGAGGAAGCTTGCCCATGCTCTCGTATCTCTTCAGGCCAAGCTGATGCCCAACCAAAGAGCAGAAGCACTTTCCTTAAGTTGGGAAGCTACATGAGCACTGACTCCAACAAAGAGATGTCAGGAAGCATTGGATTGGGGAGGCCAGTGGCAGCATGAAAACATACCCGAGGACGTATAGCTTGCAGCTCTACTGATGTGCCAGCCACACCCTTTCAGGGCACTGTGAAATAGCAGCTGAGGGCTAGAGAGTTATGTTTTGTCTGACTTGAATCAATTTGCTCCCATTTCTAAGTCTTAAGTCATGCATAGTTGAAATGGAGATTAGAGTCACAAGGTCCCTGAACGTCTTAATTGAGATGTTTGCAACAAGTTCAGACTTTCAGAACTCCGTATAATATTTTAATGGATCTGTAACTTCATTAATGTGGCCACTGCTTTCATTGCTGGCATTTCATCCCATATGATTCATCCACATCCTCCTGAAAATTCTCCGCAGGTTGTTGTTCATGTAACAGAGTCCTAGGGTGCCTTCCTCTAGTCTTCTGCTCTTCAGATGTATCAACAGAAACAATCCATTTTCTCTTGCTCTCTAAATGAAAGCCTCAAATTCATTTCTAATGACACATTTCTCTGATGGCATACTTTGCGTTGCATATTTCAAGGAAAGATGTTATAAAAGTTCTAAATATAACTGAGACTATGACAGCAACCATTTGAAACTAAATAGATGATTCAATTGACAAAAAAAAAATTGTTTGCATTAATTAAATTAAATGGTTATTTATGTGGGCAGTTTCAAGGAGTCAGACCTTTAGAAGCAGAAAAAAGAGCTGACTATGGACTCAAGTGAGAACTTGTCCTGGCAATAGAGTCAAGTTAAGAAGAACAGTACACCATGGAAGCCCATACAATAACTAAATTAAATGGTTATTTATGTAGGTTATTTATGTGGATTTGTTCTCTCTCATAGTTGATGCAGTCTTGAAAGCTGGGAGTAGAAAACAGAAGTAATGATAGGTTAATGTGTTATAGCCAGGAATTAATAGCCAGTGATCCTGATATGAAGGGTGAACACCTTTCTCCAGTGAATCAGAAGGGGCAATGTGAATGATTGGGCTTAAAATAGGCCACGTCCCTAAGGGCTTTAGATAGCTAATCCCTAGAGAAAGTTGGCAGTTCAGGTGAGTATTGAGCAGCAGGTGGTAGGGGCAAAGATTGCTCTCTTACCCTAGGTTGCTTCTCAATGGTGTCTCCTCCATTGCAAGCCCTCTAGGAACATTCACTAGCAATTCACCAAATAAAGCCTTTTTGTTAAAGCAGTGTGGTCTTGTAGGAAACTACCTTGGAGTCAGAGAACCAGGCTTCAAATTCTGAATCTGCTATCATTTCCCACAGTGTTTAGCAAAAGGAAACATCCTATCTGGAAATTGGTGATTCAATCTGAGAGAGATTGAGGAAGCAGAGACACATACTCCAGATGAATACAGAAAAGTACTCACTTGAGTAGAGAGGCAGTTTCAAGGAGTCAGATCTTTAGAAGCAGAAAAAAGAGCTGACTATGGACTCAAGTGAGAACTTGTCCTGGCAATAGAGTCAAGTTAAAGAGAACAATAGACCATGGAAGCCCAGGTGAGCACCCTGCCCAGAAAAGATGCTGTTCCCAACGTGGAATTTCACAAGGACTACAGACAGAAAGGAAGGACTTCTATGCCCTGTAGCGCTAGAGCACTGATAGGGCAGTGAGGCGGCACAGTGGATAGAGCACCAGCCCTGGAGTGAGAAAGACCTGAGTTCAAATCCCGCCTCAGACATTTGCTGTGTTATGCTGGGCAAGTTACCTACCCCTGTTTGCCTCATTTTCCTTATCTGTAAAATGAGCTGGAGAAGGAAATGGTTAACCACTCCAGTATCTCTACCAAGAAACCCCTAGATGTGGTCATGACACAACAAATGCTTTTTTTTACAAGTGATTTGTAATTCTTTCAAAGTATTTAACCATATAAGGTAATTCTCCAAATGAAATTTCAGTATAGAGAGTTAAGAAAGGGAGAAATCCCAAGAAGTCCTCTTTTTCTACTCTATTTGATGGTAAGATTGCCTATATATACAGCCTGGTAAAACACTTGGTGCATAGAGTATCGAATAGCCTTGGCTACTGATTTTCTTACATGTGTACTGACTACCCTTGTACTCTTAAGTTTGTGCCTACTTTCCCACGGACACTGTGAATTGAGAGAAGAGCATACCCCAACTTTATGGAGGGGAATTTTTTCTAGTTACTCTTATTTTTTATACTATGTCATTTTAGTAAACGTCTTTGATAAGAGCTGTGTCAATCCACCAACATATATTAATCATTTGCTATATTGTAAGTGCTATTCTGAGCTAAGTGTTATTCAAACCCTTCAAATTAAATAAACACATATTTCAATACCTAGTGACTTTAATATAAAATTGATCATAGGATAGGACAACATAACATACACTGAGAAACATGGTTCAAGAGCAAAGAATGAGAAAGGTCAAAGCCTCATAAATAGAAGCATAGCTACATAATGAATACTTTCTTTGAGAACAGAATTAGTTAAGTGCTAGACAAACCAAGTAATACCACAAAAAATGAAAATGACTTTAACAGGCAGGAAATGACTCATTATCCATATGAGAGACTTTTCTGAATGAATTTTGAGTGTACACTCAGACCACTGATTTATTAAAGCAAAGATAAAAAAACAGAAAACTGGAAGAAATTATTAAAATGAGAGATAAAGTGATATGTAATTAAAACAACTTTGCTCTGGCACATTTAAACAAGTTCCCCTATACTGAAAAATGATGAATAGATTAAAAAATGACATTTGACATAAAATTGTTACAATTTCTCTTTGTTTTGACTTATTTCATTAGTGCTTTAAGATCTGACAAATATAGGCAGACCAGAAAGGTTTTTCATTCCATCTACTTATTTAGAACTACCTAGGTAGGAGTCAATTATTTAACTGGTCTACATCATTTGCCATAACAAGGACACTAACAAAAGTTTAGAAATCAACCTGGACAACAAATAATTGATCTCCTTACCAGAGAGCTGGAGTCTTGGATATATTTCTTGGGGAAGTAGGAATGGCACTGTTGCATGTTATCTGTAAAGTAGATTTGAAGAGATTCTGGTAAATCCTTCTTTCCCAAAAATTATTTCTGGTAAAATTTTATCATTAAAATTTTCTTCTCTTGGATTAACCAGGAACTTTCTAAAAAAATAGCTTAAAAAGTAAAAAAGGGGAGAAGCAATTTGGAGTTATGTAGGGAAAATCAGGAAGGGGGAGTTGCATATCTTTTGGTTTAGTGATTGCTCTACTAGGTTCATGCCCCAAGGAAGTTATTATCTTTAAGAAAAGATCCCTATTTTTATGGTTGAACTAATTAATAGCTTCAACAACAGTAAATTATCCCACCTATTTTCCTGCATCCTGTCCATCTTTGATTTTTTTAACAAGTGATTTGTAATTCTTTCAAAGTATTTAACCATATAGGGTAATTCTCCAAGTGAAATTTCAATATAGAGATTTAACAAAGGGAGAAATTCCCAGAAGTCCATTTTTTCTACTCTGTTTGCTGGTAAGACTGTATGTATATAGCCTGGTAAGACACTTGGTGCATAGAACTATGTCACATTATGAAGGTAGAGAAAAAAATCTGTGTGAATACAATATGTGATCTGTGATCACATATATGATATGTAATCACATACATGATATGAACAATTGGCCGATTCACTCACTTGGTGAATCAGTTAAATCACTTCTTAGGATTAGGGTTGATTGCATACATTTTTCACTTTTTTAACTCAATTGTTTTGATGTCATGACAAAAAATTACGTGCTCCCTCCTTTTTTATCTGAGCTCTTGTCACATCCTCTAAGTGTCATCAAAAATATTATTAAAGACATATAGGACCAGAAAAGGTCAATCATGTAGCAAGAGTGGAGGACCGCAGTTCCAGAACCCATTGAATGGATCCTTTAGAAAATTTATGAGAGGACGTGGACAAGAATGGGATCTCATATTCATTCACACAGGATGAGATGACTTGAAGGAGTTGAGATCTGCACTGGTGAAGGGAACTGATAAAAGTTATGAGCCAACTCTATTACTTCTGAAATAGAGGAGAAATAACCAAAGTCTCAGTCTAGTCCCGAACTTTCGTGAAATTAAAGACAGTTCAGGTTAATCAGAGTTTGTGTTCATCAAAATCTCATACCATTTGTGCCTGTTTTTTTCTCTCACTTTCTTTCCCCTCACTTCTTCTGTTCTCTTTTCTCTTTCATGATTTTTAACTTGGCCCATTTTTAATGGATGATAAAAGACAGAGCTGGGAAGTGTACTAGTAGGTAAGAGGAAATTCAGTATTTCCCTCTTGCGTTAAACCATTAAAAGTATAAAGCTGAATATATCATGGAATCATAGGATTTTGGAGCTTGAAGTAACCTTAGAGTTCATCTGGCCTAGCAACTGCCAAATTAATTTGGCCCCAGAAAACCTTTAACCTTGAAGCATATTGATGGAACCCATAAATGATGCATTTTGGAGGGAGCGGGAGAAACTGTGAGTATGGAATACCTGTGGGATAAGGAAGGACCAGGAAGAATTAAACCAATTGTCGCATGAAAGTTTTTTTTAAATATATATTCATAATTTCATGATTAATATTTTAAGGGAAGAAATATAACTAATATCAAATTTTTCTTAGGAAACTCCTGTTTGAATTGTATAGAAAGAACATTTAGATTCCACACAAATAGAACTGTAACCAGGCTGAGACAAGCTGGGATTTCTCCAGGGCACCAAAATTTAGGGGGCACAGACGTTCAAGTTGATGCTTTTAAAATGTTGTGCAATTTAATTAGATACATCTACATCTGTATAGCACTGGTCCTCTTTCAGTAGCACAAAAACAGGAGCTTAGCACCTAGTAAGAATAATTAGTTGCAATATGAAGGTACCAGATGGCCTCTTTCTCCTCCCCCTCTCTTTTTGCCACACTATGGTCTCCACAGCAGCGATCTCACAGTGTTCTAGTGTCTCTCTGCCTTGGGTCCTGACCCGCCCCCCCCAACTTGCATTATTTTTACGTTTTGAATTACAAGTTTATTTACAATTCATGTTTTGCATTGTCTGCCTGAGGGGCTGAAATTGCTCATTCCAGTTTATTGTGGAACAGTTTAGAAGGGTCTGGTACAATCTCGTCATTTCAGAGGTGACCAAACTAAAACTCTTTTGCCGAAGGCCCCAGCTATGATATTGGCACCTTACTGCACATCTATGGGCATCAGTTGTCTCGTGTATAAAATGAAGATGTTATATTAGATAATCCCCAAGGCCCTTTCCAATGCTGACATTGTATGCTTCTGAGGTCATTTAAGCCAAGCAGTCTAGTTATAGTGTTTTATTTCATTATTTAATCATATTTCAAGACTGTGTAAACCTCAGATGAATAGAATAGCAAATCCTGAAATGGCAGACTTCAAGTATAATTATTTATGTAGTTTTTCTAAAACATTTTTCTAAGTTAATCAGCTTCCAGCTATGATACTTTCAAAGAAAGTTTAATAAAAAAAATCACTCTGAGATTTATCACAGTGGAGTTGTACATCATTTTAGTGCATAGTTGAAAATTGCTGAACAGGTATAATAATGCCTTTGGGATTAAATAATTGTAACAGAATTACATCTTCATAATGACAGCAAAGGCAAAGAGGCCGCCATTCAGTACTTTGTTATGCTTGGATCTAGAAGAACTGTACATTTAAGATTGGGTCCACAGCCAAGCTTGGCTCTGGGGCAGAGCTGAGCAAACTCAAATCCTTCCCATCTTTGCAAAGGTGGGGGATTAGGGGTATGAAATATTGCATAGGTCAGGCATGTTTCCTGTGTTGCTTGATTTTTTTCTGATGTGCAATTTTTTCTCTTTATTTTTAAATTTTGAGGGACGGGAGATGGAGAAAGGACATATTCAGGAAGGAATGTGACATAAAAATAAAAGCATCAATAAAGTTCAGTTAAATATTGGAAAAAGTTAAATTGTTGTATAAATATCATTTGAATTTGGGGGCGAGGCCAGAAAGAGGAACATGTGGCTACTTCTTAAGTGGTCAGCCCTAGGGAATCTCAATTTTTTTGGCATTTTCAAAGAAATTAAAATGTTTTTGCTTTTTAAAAGCAAAACAACAACTTTAAATCTGAAATTTCTATAAGCACTGCACATGCAAAAAAAAAAGTGATATTTTGATGAAGTGTGAAATGGAGTAAAGCCAAGGACCACAGGAGGACAATTCAAATAGATGCCATTTAAAGCCATTTAAGGAGTTTGAATTGCCTTTGCTTTAGTGGGGTTAAGAAGGTGACCATATATAGTATATTCTCCTGCATATTACTTACTTAATAAAAAAAGAACATTTGCATTTTACATTTCTAGTTCCTTGTCCACATGTTCACTTCAGAAGAGTAGAAACGTATTGAGTTCTCGTGTCTGGAAGCTGGAGAATTGGCTAGAAAGGTCTATAAGGAGAAGGGATCTCAGAAGTCATAGTACAATCTCTTCCTCCAGTAAAGAATATCAACTGTTCATATTCTCAAAAGAATTGTAAACTATTATCAAGCAAATTACCAATAAGAGAAATGAAAGCCAAAACAACTCTGAAGTTTCATTTCAAATCCAGCAAATTGGAAAAGATGACAAAAAAACAGATTGTAGGGGCAGTAGAAAAACAGGCACATTTAAATTTGTTATCTTTCATGGACTGACAGATGGCAAATTCTCGTACTTCAAAAACACAAACCTCAAAGTAGCCTGGAGAACTCAAACCTGACTGACTTTGAGTCAGGTTTCATTGTACTAGACAGTAGTCTGGTACTACTGTAGTAGTACTGACCGTAATAGAATTAGAACACGGAATGAACTATTGCCCACAATTGTCTGGACATAACATCTACTTATAAATACTGAGAAACAACATTTTAGTAGGTATTGCCATTCTAAATGCTCATAATCTCCAAGATGAATAGAACAAAAGCTTTTAAAAGATATGTAGATACTTAGTCAAGGAGATGAAAATCACATGGGAATAGGATGAGGTATCTATGATTCCTGTTGTCATGTTTGTTACTGTAATCAGAATAAGGATATTTTCATTGAGCTTATATCCTAATGCTGTTTTTCAACTACAAAAACAACCTATTTATTTTATTGTACAATGGTTCATAGAATATTGGATATATAAGAATAGCATGCTAGCAACTTTTCCCAAGACTATTTGGATTTTAATTCCATTTTTGAAAATTAGAAGAATGATGTCAACCTCCTCTTCTTCTTCCTCCTCAACTTATGTTTGGCTGCATAGCGCCAGTTGCCTATGTGTCTATGAGTTTGGGCATGTAATTATCATTTCTTCCAGGGTTGGAATAATTTTGTTGTTTTTAGCTGTTTTTTAGTCATGTCTCATACTTTGTGACTACATTTGGGGTTTTCATGGCAGAGATGCCGGAGTGGTTTGCCATTTCCTTCTCCAGCTCATTTGACAGATGAAGAAACTGAAGCAAATAGGGTTAAGTGCCTTGCCCAGGGTCACACAGCTATTAAGTGTCTGAGGCCGTATTTGAACTCAGAAGATGAGTCTTCCAGACTCCAGGCCCAGTGCTATGTGCACTATGTCACCACCTAGCCACTCACTGAAATGATTCACTCTCATAAAAACACCATATTACTGTCTTCAGACCACATTCAGAGTCTTCAGAGTATACATTAGATTGTGGCCCTTAATTGACACAAAGACTTTGTGACTCTATTCTTGCTTACAGAGATCATTTACATTTGATCCAAGAAACCAGATAAAGAAAGAGTGGAGAAGTGGGTAGAATACTATACTAGGCTCAGAATCAGAAAAAACTTGAGTACAAATCAGATATAAAGCCAGTAACAAATGGCTTTAACAACTAGCTTTCTGGAAGCCACACTTTTAAATTTAGTCTACATTATTAATATCTTCTCCATTACTTTAAGTCTAAACAATCAAAACAAAACAACAAATTAAGCCTTTATTAGTAGTGTATGTAGATTTCTGAAATGTAAATGCTCACACTAAAAATTTAACAACTGTCTCTTTGTAAGCTGCCTTCAGCACACCCCTGATTAAAATCTTTGACATTTATTAGCTGTGTGACCCTGGATAAGTCACTTAACCAGACAACTCCCTAGGCCTAGAGTTCAGGGATCTTGGAGGTTCCCCACAACAACAAAATCACAATTCCTTTGCTTATTAGACCCAGATAATTTTGACTTTAGCACAAAATCATTTTAGGGCCCAGGAAGAGATTGTAAGCAAATGCTATGACACATTTAAGGTCAAACTGGTTTCCATCAAACTGAGGTTTCTATTAGACTTCAAGGGTAAGGGTGATTGGAGTGGGACATGAAGTAATAGTGATAGAATTTATTCTTATCAGCAATGACTGAGACTGCAGCAGTTGGGAACCTGAGGCCTCGAGGCCACATGTGGTCCTCTAGGTCCTCAAGTGTGTCCTTCTGGTTTGGATTCAGGCAAAGAGCCTCACTTGAGGACATAGAGGGATATGTGTGACCTCAAGGCCGCAGGTACCCCACCTCTGATCCATAGTGTGTGGGGATTTCATCCCTGATTCAAACGACCGGAAAACCAAGTGAATTCTGAAGCCTTTCTGATAATTTCGTGCAGAATAGCTTCAAAGCATTTTAGACAGAACTGAGGCTGTGCTGTAGCTTTGGGGAATTTAGATGATCACAGACCAGATGACTTTCTAAATCTGTTCTGGGTTAGAGTCATCTGAACTCAAACCATAATCACCTTGACCATATATATCCTACTTTGGATCATCTAACATTTAAAAACAAATGTGTTCTTTTAAAAGAGCAATTCACATACAAGCCCTGCTCGAATGACTCATGGTAGCATGGAGATTACTCTTCATTCTCAAAGAGTATGCCGATGAGCTCTAGCTGGTCTACCAAACTGAAAAGAGTTCAAGCATAGGCCTGGTAAAGTACAGGATGCTTGTTGTTTGAGGACTAGCCTCCCCGAATCACTGGAAATCTGGCCACTAGATGATCAATCTTTTGATTATAGAACTTTAGGGAGGCATTTCATTCAATTCAGCAAACACTTATTACTGAATTGAACTGAATTATTAGTAGAGTCATGCTCTTCCTTGGTGTAGAAGGAAGAACCCACACCAAGAAAATCATAAAGTGCCATCAATGTGAATTGTTATGATCATTATATAGTAAGTCTCCAATTGCACAATTAGATAATTTTTTAGAAAGAGCTATCCTACTTTACTGATCCAATTAAAAGCTTCTTGATCATCATCAGATACTCAGAGAATACCCACAGAGAATAATGTGTTAGTCTGATGGGGGCTGTATATACTATGAAATGGTTATGTACTATGAAATACTATACTATGAAATGGTTATAGTTGGAAGTCTAATTTGTGACAGTGGTTTTTTTTTTCCTTTAATTGTGGAGAAAGTCAGCTAATGAACTTTGGGAAGGGGAAATTTTCAGTGATCCACGGGGAAGAAGGAAAAGCATTTGAACTGAAGGAAAAGAATCAAAGCAACCCACTATAGATTTCAAGCTGGGAAGTACCTTATGAGCGTCTAGGAAGGGTTCACAGTTGCCTCTAATGAAGTGGATCTCAGATCTTCCTCATGATCTGACATGCCCCTGTCTCCAGGGCCCTGGTTTTATAGTGTCTTATAACCAAGAGATGCAAAAGAGCCAAAGTAAAATACAGAGTCTCACTGGTTGATGGATATTGATTTTGACCCTCTAGAACGGTCAGAAATGATGCTTTAAAATGGGTGGTCACAGGTTGGGCAAGGCAAGGGTCATCTCCACTGACTAAGTGGTCATAAGATGGACCCCTCATGTTGGACAAGAGAGGGTGGTCTAGAGATACAAAAATAAGTTGGGGGACTTTCTATATCATGTCAAAAGCCCACTCACACTGGGCTTGGTCACAGTAATCAAATAAAAGAGGGTGGAGATCCAGAGTCCTGCCATCCTCTTATCTATGCTGGCCTTAGTCCTACAGGTTAAAAGGATGGAGGTCCACTAGTCAGCATTCTTGTGGTTAGGTAAGTGAATTTTACAACAAACTAGTGAACTTACAGCTTAACAAGCTAATGAAGTTTAAATGTAGTTTAAAGTTTGGTGCCTATTATAAGAAAGAGTCTATCTTATCTAATTATCCCTAAGTATAATATATATATCACATATGTATTAATATTTGTAATTCCTATACTAACATTAGTTGACTAGACTGACTAAATGTATATTAATAGATAAGCATGTCACTATAATCATTACACCTATGGAATCACACTAAACTGATTAATATTGATTAGAGTAAAATAGGGGTACTATAAATCATTCCTCTCACTTTCCAACTCACCACACTTCTTCCTTAAGGAGGGGAAAGAGAAAAAAGGAATTATGTAGAAGGAAAAGGAGTTCAGTTGAAGAAGGAAGACAATAACAAGAATTGAAGGAGAAGGAAGATTAGCGAAAAGAAGGAAGAAGAGCAAGAAAAGAACAAGAGGGAGAAAGAAGTTAGTAAGACAAGGGAAAGGAAGCTGGATATGTCCATCAAGATGCTGATGAGCTGAGGAGAGTAATAACTCTGGAGCTAAAGACCTGCATAGTCAATTGCTACAGCTGTGCTCCAGATGAATTGGCCATATGACCTACTACCAAGAAGGGCAAAGGACTGATCTTGCTTCCGGAAAACATGGAGAGTAAAAAGAATTTTGGCAGTGGTCCACATAGGGTGCTTGATGATTTTTTATTTTCTGCTATGGCCAAGGTAAACATTTCTCATGACCAAATAGGTTGATCTACCTCTTAGAAGAGAAAATAAAGAGGCTCAAAGAATACTTCTCCATTCTACATGTTATCAGGGAGTATGAAGTACCCTTTTTTTTAAAAAAAATTATTTTCCCTCAATTACACATAAAAACAATTTTTAACAGTTGTGGGGCTTTTTTTGAGGTCCATATTCTATTCCTCCCTCACTTCCCTCCCTGAGAGGGTAAGCAATGTGATATTGGTTATATATGCACAATTGTGTAAAACATTTCTATATTACTCATGTTGTACAAGAAGACTCAAACGAGAACGAAAGAAAGAAAGGAAGGAAGAGAAGAAACAGAAGAAAGTAATAAAGAAAGAAAAGGAAGAGAAAAAGAAAGGAAAGGAAGGGAGGAAGAAAAAGAAAGAAAGAAAGAAAGAAAGAAAGAAAGAAAGAAAGAAAGAAAGAAAGAAAGAAAGAAAGAAAGAAAGAGAGAGAGAGAGAGAGAGAGGGAGGGAGGGAGGGA
>CM053622.1:355192276-355209104 GCA_028646595.1 Phalanger gymnotis
GAAGGGAAGGGAAGGGAAGGGAAGGGAAGGGAAGGGAAGGGAAGGGAAGGGAAGGGAAGGGAAGGGAAGGGAAGGGAAGAGAAAAATGTTTGCTTTAGTCTATATTCAGATAACATCAATTTGTCCTCTAGATGTGGATAGCATTTTTCATCATGAGTCTTTTGGGTTTGTCTTGGATCACTGTATTGCTGAGAATAGCCAAGTCATTCACAATTCTTCAACTTATGATATTACTGTTATTGTGTCCAATGTTCTCCTGGTTCTGCTCACTTCACTTTGCCTCAGGTCATGAACAGCTATGAAGTATTCTTTTAAGAAAAATGGAAGAAGAGCTGAAAATTGTTTTCATCAGGGAGTATGAAAGATTCTTTTTAAGGAATTGAAGAAAGCGATAAAAACATGAAATAGGACTTGAAGAGATACTTCCAACCCATGCTGCCTATACTTTGGCTATCTTCTTCATTCTCTTCCCTCTGGAAGCTGGACTCTGGTCCTAGAACCTTGGGCTCTGATAGGTGAACCTTTGTTTTTTCTTACCTGGAACTCAGGCTACCACACATTTCTTGATCATTTTCAAACCAGACTGGCATGCTGGTTTCCTTCCCACCTTCTCTACAAGTGAGCATGAGAATGTAAACACACACACACACACACACACACACACACACACACACACACACACACACTGATTCTCTGTGTTGTCTTACTTATTAGAATGTGAATTCCTAGAGGGCAAGGACTGCCTTGTTTTCTTCTATTTATGTGCCTGGTGCTTAGCACAGTGCTGTGCCTGGCACACAATAAATGATTTTTCATTCAGTCAATTATTCATAAGGGAATGTTGAACTGTGTTAGTAGATTGGCCTGTGGAAGAATCAAGGACAAACCTAAGAAATAATGAAAGGGATGGTTTCAGAGAAACCTTAGAAATCTTATATGAATTGATGCAGAGTGAAGTGAACAGAACCAAGAAAATATTTTATACAATAACATCATTCTAAAAAAAAACAATTTTAAAAGACTTAAGAACTCTGATCAATATGATTATCAGCCATGATTCCAGAGGACTGAAAATGAAGAATGCTAACCATATCCAGGCAGAAATGATGGAAAAGTATGCAAATTAAGATATATTTTTAATATGGGCAATGTGGGAATTTATTTTGTATGACCATTCATATTTATTATAAGGATTTTTGTTTTTCTTTTCTTTTTCCCCCAGTGGAGGGGGGAAGGGAGGAAGGCAGGAGAGAGAGAAAACAAATTCTTGTTAAATTTTTAAAAAAATATTTAAATATCAAATAATTTTTAAAAAGAATGTAGCAACAAGGAGAAAGGGAAGTGGAAGGACTACTGGACACTGGAATTAATTAATAGACATTGATGATCCTTCCAAAGAGGTAGGAGTTGGATCCTCGGAAGAAGTGCATTCTTATCTTCTGTAGAATGATTGTGTAGACCCACAGATGTCATCCTGTGAGAAGTCATTTCAATAAGGGTCAGAAGAAGAAAAGAGTAATGATGACTGGCAACTCCCTGCTGATGGTCACTGAGGCAGTGATTTGTCAACCTGATAATAATAATGGAGAGTTCTGCTTTTTTCCCAGGTCAACTATATGAACCATGATGGAGAAACTACCAAAACTTGTCAAACCTGAGCACTGCTACCCATGCTTGGTGATTCACATGGTCAAAAATGACAGTGAAGTCATCTAGAGCATTGCTAAGGATTTTGAGATTATGGACAATAAACCTAAAATACCTTGGGAGTACAGGTAATATTTCCATTCCTACTTAAGGCAAGAACTACAGAAGAGAAAGAGGGGTTTCAGAAGCTAATAGCTAATTAAGACAGTTTCCAAAAGAAGGAAAGGAAATAGGATGAAAGTTGATAGGACTTCAGGCATTCTAGAAGGGGTAATAACACAAAAACATTTTCTTTGCTTGCTTGTTGTTTATTAATTTGCCTGGTTTTGTCTTGCTTCGAGGAGGTGTTTGAGGGTAAGATTTTTTCCATTGTTTTCTCTTTTTGATTGCAACAAAACTGATGGTCTCCAATTTCTATCCACACATGCACAGAGTCCAAGTGACGAGCAAGGTGAACTAGAGATCCCAACATATGGTAGTAAATTTGACCTCACAGGCATCGCTGAAATGTAATGGAATGGAAACCAAGACTGGCATATGGCTCTGGCAGGGCATACCTTATTCAAAAGGAACAGAATAGATAAAAAGAGGGGCAGAGTAGCATTGTATATTAAGAAGATATATTCATGTATCTTGTACAGACACTGCAGATGGACAATGAACTGGTTCATTGAATAGGAGGAGGAGAGCAGGCTGGATTGCATTTGGGAAATTGTGCAGTGCTTTTAATAACCCCAAGCATCTCCCTGAAACAAAGGCCCATCTTTTTATCATTAATATTCTTCTGATGGTGCTGTATGGCTGTGAATCATGGAATACTAGAGTCTCTGAAGAATTAGAGTTGCAGGTCAACCAAAGGGTAATGAAGAGATGCCGGGTGGGTATAAATAGGCTGCAGTATATTCAAAAGGGAGAATTGCAGAGGAGAAGCAGCACCTTGCAGAGCCAGTCAGTCAGGTAGCAAGAGCGAGGGATAACCAATGGCTAGCCTACATCCTCATTTGGTACCCTGCCAGATCCCTGTGGAGGTATAGGAAACTCATTTGTGAACTTAGTAAATGAAAGCAAGGGTGGGTAACGGGATGAATACGGAAAGGTGGCAGGGTCTATCACAATAGTATCAGGTGTTCTAAACTTCAGAATGAGCTGTTACCATAAAGGAAAGTTAAAGAAGGCTGAAAGCTTAGTATGAACCAACACAGGGACGTGGTAACCCCACAGAACTAATGAAATCTTAGCATGCAACGAAAGGGACATACAACTAGAAAAGCAATAGTCCTGGTATCCTTTGTCCCAGTCAGACAACATCAGGAGTATTGTGTTCACTATATTTTAGGAAGGACCCTGAGAGGAACATCTAGGAGGTTGTGCCATTTGTACACCAGTGAAGTAGCTTGGCCTTTTTAGCCTGGAGGAGAGAGGGCATGAGTGTGGAGTAGGCCTGGTCTAAGTACCTGTTTTTAGGTATTTGAAGGGCCATTCTGCACAAGAAGGACTGGACTTGCTCTCTTTGGCTCCAGAGGATAGAATTAGAGGGAAGGGGTAGAATTTGCAAAGGAGCAAATTTAGGCTTGATATCAGAAAAAAGTTTCCAAATGATGAATACTTACACCAAAACAGAATGGGTTACCTCTGTATGTAGCAGGTGCCTCCTGACTATAAGTCATTATGACAAAATGTCATGATTAGTGCTTAGAAGAGTCCCTGGCACATAGTAGGTGCTTAATAATTATTTATTGACTGACCAACAACTTGTCAGTAATGTTGTAAATGTATTATAAGATTAGACCTGGTGGTCTTGAGACCACCATGACACTTTCCCCTTAAGAGAGGCTGTAGTTTATGGAATCTATGCATGGAAATCATTGTTAAAAGATTAGGCCAGATAGTTTTGAAGCCATCATGACATACTCCTCTTGAAGGCTATAGCTGATAGAACCTATTCATGGAAAAATACTGACAATAAATTTTTCCTAAGGTTGATACAGGTGTTTCCCCCAAATAACATTTTGTCTACCACCATATTGTTTTTCTCTCTGATACACACCCCCCTGAAATAATATTTTCTTTACCACCTTCTTGTTTTTTCTCTGTGACAACAAATCCTCACAATAATATTTTGCCCTGACCATGATACATAATTTGGCCAGTTTTAGAGAGGCCATCTAAAATCATAGCATACGAATCTTACTCGGCAAAAAGCACATTGGAGCATAGCCTCCCTTCCAGCAAAAACATGCTTCCCTACTGGACTACCCCTGTCTTCCTGGTGAATGGACCTAGGTGTCTGTGCTCCCCAAAGTAGCATTGCTCTTACGTGAATTATAATGTACGCTCATATGTATGCCTGAGTTGCATGTAGGGCCCTCTTTCCCCTTCCCCCCGTCTTCCGCATTGCATGAAATAAAACTTTACATTGAACTGACTTCCATCATTTTACATGTTATTCTCAGCACCCGAAGTTATATAACTTCGGAGTTGTTTTCCTGGATGTCTCTGGTTGGTCCACAAGCCTTTCCTTAGACAAGGGCTGTACCTGAGCAAGGACTTAACCTATTGACAGCTTCACCTACACTGGGGGCCTATGACTCTGTGCACACTGGTTGTAGAAAGCAAGGGTCAATAGGGGCCCCCTACAGGAAGTCCTCTATGCCCTTTATGCCTTAAAACAAAATGGAATTTATTTTTCAGGAACAGGCAATATGAAAGCTATCTTTGCTACTGTTACCACCAGACAGATGCTGAGAGCTTGCACTAGATAAGAGTTTTCAGTTTCACCACAGGATGTAGCCTCTGTCTCTGAGGAATTTATAATGTTGGGAGACACTAGACTTTATGGTGAAATGGGAAGAGCACTGACCCTGGAGTCCAAGGACCTGTGTTTGAATGCTGCCATTGACACTAATTACCTGTGGAAATTCAGGCAAGTCACTTCAACCCCCTGGCTTTTATTTCTTCATCCATAAAATGAGGAAGTTGGTCTAGTTGGCCTCTGAGTTTCCTTCTAGCTTCCAGATACAGCTCAATGTCATCAGAACCTATAGAGTAAAACCTCACTAAATCAAAATAATGGACAAAAGGGTAAGCCAATTCAGCTTAGTTGAAAGACTGAATGCTACCCTAGTTTAAAGTAAATATGACTTTAGTACTTTGAAGAAATGTATATTTTATAAAGGTAAGTAGGTACCAAGAAATAAAATGAGGTAATAGAAGTGACCTGGAATTTCATAATATAAAATGCATGGTGTGGGAACTCCTTCCATTAGCTCAGACCTCTATCAGTCTGTAACTTTAGGCAGCTGAAGTTCACAGAAATTTTCCCAAGCTAATAAGTGCCAAACATGGGATTTGAAGCCAGTTATTCCTGACACCAAGCCCTGTACTCTAACAACAATGCCATACTGCCTCTACCAAATGCAGCAAGCTAATAAAATAATTGTAATTTGGAACAGGCCTTTATTATATATTACTTCAATAACTCAAAACATATCAATAGTGAGGGTATCCTCTCCACTGGTGCAGATTGCAACCCATCCATTACTTCTCATTGTGTGCCATTCTTGTCTATGTCTTTCTGTAAGTCTTCTGTAGTGCCTACCCTTACACTGGAGACCTTCCTCTGGTTTTTCTAATTTTTATTTCATGGAGGTCAGCATATCTCTCAGCTTGTTCAGCTGCTGCCCTTTACTCTTGCTATTTGACTAGTCCCATTATTATTATGGTTACATACATTCTTGATGATGCCTTTTATGGCACTTTATATAAGCAAGTTGCTGTTGGTAAATTCTGGAGCCTACTGGCCACCCCTCCTACCCTATACATGTTTACTTTTTTATTTGGATCACCTGTGATTTTGATTCTTCTGAGATTATGACATTTCATGATTCTTGACCCATTACATAACTATGTCTCATAAAATTGAAACTACTTTAACACATGAAAATTAATCAATTGACCCAGAAAGTGAAAATATATTGAAGTCTTAGTTTGAAAAGGAGACTAATTTCAAACTAGATTCTCCTTAAAAACAAGACCTTGAACAATCTGAAAAGCAGAACAGATTTTGAATTTTTTACTCAGTCAGAATAACAAATACAAAGTTTGATTATAAAGGAATATAACTGATTTATTGAGAGTCATTCTAGAATTTATGCATCTATAATAAGTGAGAATTTTCCTCTCCAGAGTAGATGCCTCTGGGGGGCAGAGTGAATATGGCTGTGTGAAAACAGCCTCTTACTGGAGCTCTCTCACAAGTTCTGTCAGATACTTCTAAAAAAGTGAATCTGAGCAGATTTGAGAGAGTTAGAAGCCACTAGTAGACCGAATGTGGCAAATTTCCAAGCCAGGAGAGTCTACAAGGTCAACAGGATGGATCTGTAGGCTGGGAGAGCACACGGCATGCAGAGTTGCACCAGATCGCACCAAAGCTGAAGCAGCTGCAGAACCCAGCCAGCAATCCAGGCTGGGAGAACACTGGGCGCGCAAAAACAGCCCAGGACAGGAGTCTGTCAGAGCTGTGGGAGGCAGCAACACAGCACCTGTGGCCATGAGAACAACTACTCCTGAGGCTTGCAGCCCACAGTCTAAAGGTTTGAAACTTGCATCCTTAAACTTTTGGGAGCCATGATGACAAGGTAAAATGGCTCTCATCCCTCCCTTTCTGACCCAGATAATACTCCCTTGGGAGAAACCCTGAAATAGAAGAACCAGAAGTGGGGCTTCAGTAGCCAAACAGCATGAGTTCCTGAGCCCCAGGGGGTTGGAGCCAGCAAGGGTCAACACCAGGAGCCCCAAGGTGCCTTTGCACAGCCAAGAGAAGTGGCAGACACCAGCACAGACAACAGCTGAGATCACCAATGCTCTAGTGCAGCACTAGTTAAAGAGGAGACTTCCAGCAGCCAGACACCCCTCCCCCACACCTCACGAAAACCAGAGGCCATAGCACACAAAGCCAGTACCTAGGCCCACAATTCCCAGCACAAGAAGCCTGGGACAGAGCCCCCTGAGCCCCAGAAGGAAAAATCCACTTTAAAGCCAGGAAAAAAGTAACTAACATGAAGAAACACTTGAAAAAAACAAGGACTATTGACTCTTTTTATGGAGACAGGGAAGATCAAAATACCAATTCGGAAAAGGACAGCATTAACACTATACCCACATCTGAAACCTCAAAAGGGAATGTGACCTGGTCTCAAGCCCAAAAAGCATTCTTGTAAGAGCTAAAGGAGGATTTTAAAAACCAAATTAGAGAGGTAAAAGAAAAAAATGGAAAACAAAATCACTGATGAGAACAAATCTTTAAAAAGTAAATTGGCAGAGTAGATGCCTCTGAAGTTTTACACTTATCTCAAAGATTTGTCTTTTGCTCAAAACATTTTGGGGATTCCCCTCTGAAAACCTGCAGCATATTCATTCTAATATCATCAATGTTGGTAAGTCTTTGACCTGCCAGGGTGGTCTGATTTTTTAAAAACAATGAAAAAGTCATTTGGGGTCAAATCCTTGAAAATAGGTATTGTTTTACTTGTTATGTAACACTCCCTAACTAGAACTCACAATGGGTCTCATGAGGACAGGTGACTACTGCTCCCCTCAAAGTTCTAAGGTATAACTTTAAGGAATCAAGGTTTCTAGTAATATTACACATGAGCACCACCTTACCCCAATCTCCATTTCCTATTAATTTCAGTAAGCCAGACTTAATTAGATTTTATAGGGGTATTTGCTATGTAGGAACTCTTGGTATAAAACATTTTTCCCAAACCTGAGGCACACTCCCCTTTTGCACGTAAGTTCACTGGGCAGAGTGGGCTCAAACTTAAGAAACATTCCACAGAACACAGCAGAAGAGTTAGGTAGCCTTGGAGTAGAAAGTTGGGTTAAAGGGGTGGGAATAAGGAAAGGGTCATTGAAGAGTGGAGAAAGAAAGGATTCAAATAAGGGCAATCTAGCATTTGCAGTTACTGGGATGGAATAGATGTAACTGGGTGTGAATTCAGGTGGGTTATCGTTATCCACAGAAGTTTACCCTCAGATAGAGAGACACCTGTAGAGAATACCTGGAGCCAACTTCTTGTTACTTCTAGTGCTTTCCTGAGTCTATAGCCAGCTTGCTTCTTTGAATTAAAGAGTCCTGCTCCTTGGACCTACTTTCTCCCTTGGGTGTAGCTGCTATCATTCCATGTTCACCTATGTTCATGCTGTTCTCAGTGTGTCTCTCTCTATTCCTGAGCAGAGTTTATTTTTGACTGTTTACCCTTAGTATGCTGCTCTGCTCTTGGTCGGATACCTTGTCTACTTCTGGTCCCTCCTCTCTGATTACATAATCTTTGAAAAAGATCATGAAAAAAAGACTTGGAAAAAAAAGAAAGAGATGGAAAGGAAAAAACCCTTTCCTGCTCCCTCCTTTACCCCAATCCCAAGAGCATTTCTCCCTCATAGATGTCTGAAACTGAAGTCCTTTACTACTAGGCTCCAAATCTTTGGTTTACTGCTTTACTGTGTGACTCTAAACTAACTTACTATTTTATTCATTGGCCCAGAGATGTGTCAGATCCTTTCAGCCCATCTCAAGATTTTTCCTATATATCTGTCTTCATCCATTGATCAAAGCACTCTCATCTTCTCAAATTGATTAGAGACTTGCTCCTACCTAGTTTACACTCTTGGTCGATCGAGTCTCCAGGTAGCTACATATTATACATGTAATATTAAACATCGATGCAACCAATCACAATTACTTTGCAACTCGTTGTCCAGTCATTTTCAGTTGTGTCCAACTTTTCATGACCCCATTTGGGGTTTTCTTGGCAAAGATACTATAGTGGCTCGCCATTTTCTTCACCTTATTTTACAGATGAGGAAACTGAAGCAAAGAGAGTTAAGTGACTTGCCCAGGGTCATACAACCAGTACGTGTCTGAAGCCAGATTTGAGCTGGAAGACAAGTCTTCCTGACTTCAGGCTTGGTTCTCCATCCACTGCACCACCTAGCTGTCCTGCTTTGCAATATTTTCATTTAAAAAAAATGAATTTTAGTGTGTAATTCTTCCGTTCCTCCCTTTAAGTCCTCATTAGGATTAAGTGCTTTTCTATTCATTCCTTTTCACTTTTTCTCTTATATAGTCATAGTTTGCACTCCTATTTTTCTGATTCGGCTTTTTTTTACTTTGTGTTATTTCATAAATTTCTTCCTATATTTCTTTATCTTCTCCCTACTTATGGATCTTCATTTCATTGTAGTATTCAATTCTATTAATGTACCAGCATTTATTTAACTATTCTTCTGTTGTAGGACATTTAGGTCACCTCTGGCTTTGTTTTTTTCAAAGACACATAATGTTACTATGAAAAAATCTTTGAATAGATAGCTCTTTCTTTATTTTGATAATATTCTTAGGGTATATTTTCAGTAATGGAATTATTGCACTTATGTTTGTTTAAAAAAAAAGCAGGTTTTATTGCTTTAAAGTCAATTGTACTTTGTAATGAGTCAGATAATTGCAAATTCCAAATCAGTGAGGTCTGACTTAATAAGGTGATGCTATATTAATGTGATACTTCAATAATTCAATGGATCTCTTCGATATGAGTAGTTTCTCCGGCAGAGCAGATCACAATTCATCCAAGCCTTTTCATCTTGCATAATTCTTGCTTATATTCTCCCTTTCATCTTCCATAGGGGATATACTTACACTTGATGCTCTAGAGGCTTGACTGTAAATCTTTTAACATGTAGTAGTACAGATATTATAGGAAAAAATAGTGTTGGGGTGGGGAATGCATGTGGAAGAGCAGGATGGGAGGCACAAAGTCAGGATTAAAATTAACTTCATTCGCCAGCCATTCGTTGAGGGCCTATTGCATATACAGCACTTCCAAGGCTTGTACCATGCTTGTACCAAGCCTACTTTTGTTGGGTGGGGAGGACTTCATGGCAGAAATGAATTCGGAGCCAGCACTCACTACATACATGTTGAACTGTGTTGCAGAAGACTTAAGACTTGTAGATGGGAAGAAAAAAAAATGGTTTCAGGGAGATGGACAAGTTTATTCACTATGGATTCAAAGTATGATATAATGGAAGGAGCCCTGGGCTTGAACTGAAGAGAGCTGGGATCTCCTCTGCCACCATGGCTTCAGGCAACTCACTTGCAAAAACTCTGAGGGTCTTCCCCTCCCTGACTGATTCTTTTGTGAAGGCAAAGTAGACCATCTTTTGCCTCAGTTCTCACCTAGCCTTTAACTACTGAATGGATGCTGCCTCAGACAAAATGAGACCTGAGAAAGACCTTAGCTCAAAAAGGCCAAGGTCTCCCACTACATCGAGGCCATCACCCATTGTCCTGACCTATGTCTTGCCACTGGACTCTGATGACACTGGAGGAAAGAGAGTGATGTTCGTGAATCTGCCCAGCTCTGCCTCACTTAAATCCAATTCACTTGCAAGTCAAGACATCACCCTCCTGATGTCATTGGTCCTCTCTGAGAATGAAGGAAGAACAACAGCAATAACAAGTAAATCACTTTATCTGTGTAAACCTGCATTGCTCTATCTGTCAAGTGAGGACCATTAACACCTGCCCCCTAAAAGAATTATTTTGTTATAAACACTGTACATGTCAGGTGGCATTATCACCCAGTGCTCAGCATTTTACTGTGTACGTCTCCATAAATGTTTGTTTGTTTTTAAATTACGAGTCTGTGATGTAGTGGACAATAACCCAGACTCGGTCAAGAAGCATGAGTTTGAATCCTGGGTCTTCAGCTTGCTAACTGTGTGACCTTGGAACAGTTGCTTCCTCTCTCTGGGTCTCAGTTTTTTCCCTCTGTGTAATGGTGTCTTACAATAGGGTAATACTATGCCCTGTATAATAGGGCAATATTTTCTACTTCCGTGGGTTATTGTGAGGAAAGCACCCTGTTCTGTAGACTCTACAGCACCCTATAAATAAACCTGAGCTATGGTGACGATGACGATTTAGTTCAATTTAACATTATTAAGCATCTACTGTGTAGGAGGTCCTGCTCCAGATGACAAAGAGCTAAGTATTCTACATTTTAAAATCATTTTTAGACTAAAAGAAACTGTTATCCTTAGTAGGGGGTCAGTTAAACTATTACCCCTCTTTACGTTTGGCCACACATATATGCACACATATACAAAAACACGGCGTACTATCTATGCTAAAATGAACATGTTTTCTCCAATGCATCATGTATTTTTGTATCCTCCAACCCCAGGGGAAAAGCAATAATGACAGCTAACATCTATGTAGCACTTTAAGGTTTGCAAAGTGCTTTGTATACTTCCATTTCATCCAATCCTTGCAACAACACTGTGAGGTTATGGTCTTATTATTTCTAGTGTACAGAAGGGGAAACTGAGATGACCGATATTAAGGGACTTGTTCAAGATCCTTCAAGTAATTGAGTGTCTGAAGTGGGTTTTGGTCTCGTGGCTCCCTGACTCCAAGTCCAGGGCTCTATCTACCCTGCTCAGCTGATTCTCAATGCACTGCCTCTGTTCCCATTCTAAGAGGCAAACAGGTTTAAGTGACTTGCCCAGGATTACACAGCCAGTAAGTGCCTGAAGGATGGATTTGAACCCAAAAAGATGAGTCTTCCTGACTCCAGGACCAATATTCTATCCACTGTGCCACCTAGAAGCATCAAGAGCCCTCATGTTATTCTCTGGTTGCCCAGAGTCAACTTGGTCTTGATAGGGCCTACAGGTACAGAAAAGGGCATGCTCCCTAGCTCCAGGTAGAGAGGTGATTGAAGCATATTTTTTTGGATATGCCTAAGGCAAGAATGCGGGAATTTGTTTTGCTTAACTATACAATACTGTGTATTGGGTTTTGTTTCTCTTGCTTTCTTAATGGATGGGAAAGGGTTTGGAGAAGTAGGAGATAGAAAGGAGAAAATTCAGAGCTGAAAATATAATAAAATTGAATAAAAAATCTTTAAAAAGAAAAAGCCTAGACTAGAGAATGGGGTTCTCTCTAGCATCAACCTGAAGATACTGGTTCCCAGCAGTAAGAGGGGAGAGAGAAAACAATTAAAGATAAACTTTTTCTTCTTCCCACTTTTACTGGTATGTGGGCCCCTTAGGTTTGTGACAGCCTGGCTCTAAACTGCCAGGTCAGAGGCTTGAAGAGAAAGATATTCATTACAACAAATGCCTCTGGTGATACAAAAAAAAGGAATTGGAGTCTAAAACATTCCCTTTGTAGAAGATACGCTTCCTGAGTCCTTTGTGCTCAGTGGGGACTTAAGTGGATTTCTAAGAACATGACACATCTTAGTCTCAAGATCAATACTGAATTAGCAGACATGGCTAAGGATAACTGGGGGGAAATAATTAACAAAATTAAGGAGCATTTGCACCATTGGGAACTATAAAAGTTATTTTATGGGCCCATGTAAATGTAATAAAATCTCTGTCTGTACCACAATTTAATTTCATATCAAAAAATGGTCCCTGCAGATATTCCATAAGATTATTTTACTAAATTTGAATGCATATTCTCATCCCTGTTCTGAGTGAGAGGAAGTTTCTACTGATTACCAAGCTAAACATTTTACACAATAGAAGAGAATGAAGACTTTCAGCCTCAATTCTACCTAATGACATCTACTCAGGTTAGGGAATATAATTAATTTCTATTAATAATAACACCTCATAATTGGCAGAGGCAGGGTGTAATACATCAAACGGTTGCTCCTGAATAAATTGCATGCTATATATAGGTGCACTTGTTGTGTGTATGTATACATACATATGTACATACATATTATATATATATGTGTATACACATATATTTTAAAGATTCAATATTAATAAATAACAAGATACAGGAAATGAAACATCATATAAAACACATACTCCCAAACGATATAGAATAAATAATTATATTAGATAGTAGAGGTGACTTTTCACCTCATCTTACCTGGAACCAGTTCTCTTCCTAGACATTACTAAACCATGCTGCCGCTCCCAAACCACTCTACCACCTACTTTCTAGCTCCCTTTTATATGAGGTCATTTGACATTAGAATGTAAATTCTTGGAGGGCAAGACCTTTCTTATCTTACTTTACTTTTTTTTTTTACTTTCTTACTTAATTGCGTTTGTGTCCCTAGTACCTAACTGGTATATAACAAGTGATTAATAAAATTATTTTCATTCATTCATTCCTTCATGAAGGTACAGAAATCCCCCCTAGGAAAACCACTGTACCTAAGTAGGTCAGCACCTGCTGGTAATTTGTAGTCTTACATAGCTGTTTGTGTCTCCTAGGGGTTAAGTGACTGGCCTAAGTTCACACAGTTGGTATGTGTTGTAGGTGGGAATTGAGCCCAAGTGTCCTTCATCTATTATACTCTGCTGTCTCTCATGTTAGATAGTTGGGATAAAGGATGGGGACTGGACATATGATTTCACTGATAGAGGCAACTCCTTCTAGCAATACAGGTGGATCCCTTTTATGCAACTTATAGTATTTTTAAAATTATTTATTTATTTATTTTTAGTTTTCAACATTCACTTCCAAAAGATCTTCAGTTCCAAATTTTCTCCCCATCTCTCCCCTCCCCCACCCCAAGACAGTGTGTAATTTGATATAGGTTCTACATGTACATTCATACTGAATTATTCATGTTAGCAACTTTAGTCTTAAGCATTGCCTGGAGCACTGTGAAGTTAAGCTTACAGTCATGCAATTAGTAAAAGTCAGAGGCAAGACTTGAATCAGGTCTTTCTAATTCTAAGACCAGCTAATCTATCCATTATGTCACACTACCCCTCTATATTAGCTACATTTCATAATTACCCAATTTTCTGCTATTATTCCACATCCTATAAGAGAAGAGACCTTTCCTTTGCCTACCCCGATAGATTCTTTTCTTGAACCTGCATCCCCACTCAGGCCAAGAAGAGGATTTTCATCAGTGCAGTCAGTGGCACCAGCTCCAAAGCCTCATGGGAACTCCACGTCTCTCTCAGAGGTGAGCCTGGAAGCCATTGGAGGAGAGGTTAAAAAAAATGTAACTTAAAAGTCTCCTCCAGAAGACAGTGGTTTAAAAAGAAGTGACCTTGGTTCTGGTAGCAAGTCCCTGCTTTTTCTAAACAGCTTGTCAATGACATTGAGGATATGGTATTTAGCAATCAGAAAGCCTGTTACTTGGACAGCACTTTACAATCCACAAAGCGCATTTACATTGGTTATCTCATTTGATATATAGTTGATGATGACGATGGTGATGATAACAGTAACTCACATTTTAAGGTTTGCAAAACACTTTGTTTCCTCAAAATCATTCTGAAAGGTAGGTAGGAGTGGATACACAGCAACATTATTTACATTGTCATTCTCTGATGGTGATGATACCAAAGGGTCCCTTTTGAAGTCACACTGCATTAAGCAAAAGCCAGGGCCTGTTTCAGATAGGTCACATGACTCTAAATGGGATCTTTTTAAAATGGATTGCTCTGAGGCTGCCTATTATGGGAACATCTTAAAAGAATCCCAATGTTATTTGGATCTTTATACTAGTCTCTGAGGGTCGATTGGGGATATAATCTCTGTGTGGGGGTTCACATGCATATTTAGATGACCATAGTAATTGCAATATAAAAAATATTAATGTAATGCATGCCTTTTTAAAAAAAATTAAAATTCTTGTTTATTTTTAGGCCAAGGTCATACATTTGATTCCTGTGTGGTCTAGTTAGCCTAGCATAGAAAACAGTTCTGTTGTGTGGTCACAGACTATATCCCAATGCCAGCCAGTAATCTACAAATTCATTCTTTTGGCCAAAGAGAGGTAGACTGAAGAATGTACATTCTGAGAACCAGGCAGATCTAATGGTCATGATTATTTTTAAAAATCCACTGTGAAATCTGTCTGGACCACTCAGAACTTTTCCTTTGCTTAGTTCTGGGGTTTGCTTCCTGGTATTCTTTGTTTTATTTCCATTTTTTAAATCAAGTATAGAGCATCTGGATTATAATCCCCTTCCCCACTGCAGGTTCATTGCAGATGCAATCCCTGCCATAGGAAAAATAGGTCAGAGCTATTACCCTGTTGACATGTGGGTCAGTGCTATCTCCTTCCTCCTTTCTCTCATTTCCTCTTTCCTTTTTTCTCCTTCTTTCTTTCCCTCCTTTCTTACCCCTTCCCTTGTCTTGCCTTTCTCTCCCTTCCCCTGCCTTCCTGTCCCTCCTTTCCTTTCCTTCCTTCCTTGCTTGCTTCTGTGTGGGGTGAGACCACCCGCCAGCAATTAATTAAGAGTCAGAGGTCTCTCAAAGTAAAGTAGAAGCAGAAAACTTCTTTATTACCATCTTGGGAGAAAGGGCTGTCTCTGAACCGATAGAATCAGTAGGGAGAGGCCACGCCCAGAGGGCAGAATTTAACTTTATACCCTAACGGAATACCCCCCACTGCACCATTGACCTTTTACTCTCATTGGTGGAGCTCAGGCTCACAATCTTGTGAGAAATCTAACCCAGGTATAAGGGACAAGGAAATGCTAATTGAGCCAATAACAATTCTTTTTTTTTTTTTCAGCATCAGTCTGCAGCACTTTATTTATTTTTTTCCTTGCAATATTTTTTATGTGAACAATAACCTTTATTTTTTTTACAGCATCTACATTTTTATTTAATATTTTTAGTTTTCAGCATTGATTTCTACAAGATTTTGAATTACAAATTTTCTCCCCATTTCCACCCTCCCACTCATTCCAAGATGGCATGTATTCTGATTGCCCCATTCTCCAGTCAGCCCTCCCTTCTGTTACCCCATTCCCCGCCCATCCCCTTTTCCCTTACTTTGTTGTAGGACAGGACAGATTTCTATTCCCCATTGCCTATATGTCTTATTTCCCAGTTGCATGCAAAACCACCTTTTAATGAACATCTGCTTTTAAAACTTTGAGTTCCAAATTCTCTCCCCTCTTCCCTCCCCACCCACCTTCCAAAAGAAGGCAAGCAGTTTAACATAGGCCACACATGTATCATTACGTAAAACTCTTCCACAATACTCATGTTGTGAAAGACTAACTATGTTTTGCTCCTTCCTAACCTATCCCCCTTTATTGAATTTTCTCCCTTGACCCTGTCCCTTTTTGAAAGTGTTTGTTTTTGATTACCTCCACCCCCTATCTGCCCTCCCTTCTATCATCCTGCCTTTTTTATCTTCTTCCTCCTTCTTTCCTGTGGGGTAAGATACCCAATTGAGTGTGTATGGTATTCCCTCCTCAGGTTGAATCTTATGAGAGCGAGATTCACTCATTCACCCTCACCTGCCCCCTCTTCCCCTCCAACAGAACCGCTTTTTATTGCCACTTTTATGTGAGATGTTTACCCCATTCTATCTCTCCCTTTCTCCCTCTCTCAATATATTCCTCTCTCATCCCTTAATTTGATTTTATTTTTTTAGATATCATCCCTTCATGTTCAACTCACCCTGTGCCCTCTGTCTATATGTACACACACACACACACACACATATACACATACATATACATACACACATACATATATATATGTATGTATATGTATATATACATACATATACATATATATAATGTACATTTCCTTCAGCTACCCTAATACTGAGGTCTCATGAATCATACATATCATCTTTCCATGTAGGAATGTAAACAAAACAGTTCAACTTTAGTAAGTCCCTTGTGATTTCTCTTTCTTGTTTACCTTTTCTTGCTTCTCTTGATTCTTGTGTTTGAAAGGCAAATTTTCTATTCATCTTTGGTCTTTTCACTGAGAAAGCTTGAAAGTCCTCTGTTTTATTGAAAAGCCATATTTTGCCTTGGAGCATGATACTCAGTTTTGCTGGGTAGGTGATTCTTGGTTTTAATCCTAAGTCCATTGACCTCTGGAATATCATATTTCAAGCCCCTCAATTCGTTAATGTAGAAGCTGCTAGATCTTGTGTTATTCTGATTTTGTTTCCACAATACTCAAATTATTTCTTTCTGGCTGCTTTCAGTATTTTCTCCTTGATCTGGGAGCTCTGGAATTTGGCGACAATATTCCTAGCAGTTGCCTTTTTGGGATCTTTTTGAGGAGGCAATCTGTGGATTCTTTCAATTTCTATTTTACCTTCTGGCTCTAGAATATCAGGGCAGTTCTCCTTGATAATTTTTTGTCTTT
>CM053622.1:355209604-355230278 GCA_028646595.1 Phalanger gymnotis
TCTTCTGGCTGTATATTTTGGTCTTCTTTGTCACCAAAAAAGGATCCCAAAATCTGAGACTGAATCTGAGTCCATTTTCGCTGCCTGTTCATGTTCGCAGCCAAATACTGGACCCTTGAGTAGAGTAGAGAGTACTTTGTCTCAAGCTTTAGGGGTTGTGCTGCTATTTTCAGAGCTACTTCTACACAGCAAGCTCTGCCACAGCAGCGCTCCTTCTCCCCCAAGAACCACCAACCAGGATTGCAGCCCAGATTCAGGCTGGGCAAAGCAGGTTTTGCACTCCTGCTCTAATCTGCTGCTTAATTACTCCCACCAGGTGGGCCTGGGGCCTGAGGCAACTGCAGCTGTAGGTCTGTAAGCAGACTCAGAGCTGCACCACCTCCCCAGCCCCTGGGGCAGTGGCCCACCTCAAACTCCTTTCCCTCTGTCCCAGCAACTTTTCCTACTAACCTTCTCTGTTGTCTTTGGTGTTTGTGGGTTGAGAAGTCCGGTAACTGCCACAGCTCACTGATTCAGGGCGCTACAGCCTGTTCTGCCCAGCTCATGGTCTGGTTGGTCCTGGCAGGGCCCAGGTTGGGCTCTGCTTTGCTCTGCTCCCAGCTCCATGTGATAGACCTTGCCCAGACACCATCCAGGCTGTCCTGGGCTGGAGCCCTGCTTCCCTTTGCTTTTTTGTGGGTTCTGCAGCTGTAGAATTTGTTCAGAGTCATTTTTTAATAGGTATTTGGAGGGACCTGGGGGATGCTTAAGCAAGTCACTGCTTTCTGGCAGCCATCTTGGCTCTGAAACCCTCCCCCCCCCACCCCCGCCAATAACACTTCTTAAGAACACTTTTATAGAACACTTTTATCCTTATTTGTCGAGGACACAGTTCAGGTGATTTTAGTAACTTGAAACTTAGGCCTAGCTGTCAATCAGAAGCCTTGAGCCATGCCGAAAGGTCCCCAACCCCCATTCTTCCCACTTAACTCACAGAAAGGCCAAGATCCAGATTCTGTGAGAGGGCTTCACCATCCCACTCCCTTCCTTCCTTCCTTCCTTCCTTCCTTCCTTCCTTCCTTCCTTCCTTCCTTCCTTCCTTCCTTCCTTCCTTCCTTCCTTCTTTCCTTCCTTCCTTCCTTCCTTCCTTTTGCAGCTACATGGCGCAGTGAGTAGAGCACTGGGGCTGGAATTAGGAAGATTTGAATTTGAATTCAGCCTCAGATACTTACCAGCTATGATCCTGGGAAAGTCACTTGACTTCTGTCTGGATCAAGTTTCCTCAACTATAAAATTGAGATCATGATGGTATCTACCACACAGGACAGTTGAGAGAACCAATAAGATAATATATGTAAAGTGCTTAGCACAGTACTTGACACATAGTAGGCATTTAATAAACACCTTTTCCTTCCTTCCTTTCTGCATGCCAGCCTTCATGCCTGCTTTCCAGCCCCCTTTCCTGCCTCCCTGCCTTTAAACATGTATTGACTACCTACTTTGTGCCAAGTGCTGTAGGTAATTGAAAAATTAAGACACAGTCTCTGCCTTCAAGAAATTTACAGTATAGGAGGGGAGATGGCATGGACACAAATAACTATGATAGGAGATTAAAAAAAAGTGAACATAATGAGAGGAGTAAAGTGCTATGTTAGCTCAGAGGAGAGATTGAGGCATCTGTGAAGACTGGTACTTTTTGGAAATGTGCATTTTTAAATTTAGAAAAGAAAAGCCATCAATTGGTCAAATTGTGCCTTTCAGAACTCAGGGGAAGGTATTCCTTACACTGTAGAAACTAGACTATAAAGTTAGCAGTTACTTCCACAAGGACCTACAACATATTCTCTCTATAAATTTCAGCTAAGTTAAAAGCTGTAGCTTATCATTTAAAAATTAAGGCAATTTAGTATGAGGGAGGGTCAAAGGCAATGTGTTACTTAATCTATGTATTTTAAAATTGTCTGTTATACAGATAAACAACATGTGCTTTACCTAAGAGAATCTTTGTGCCATAGCCAAAGATATGCATACTTCATTTTCTGCCCTTTTTTTGTCTTTAAGAGCTCAAGGATAAGGACTGAACCTGTGATTTCATTGATACAGGGAACTACCTCTACCAACAAAGATCAGAACCTTTTCTGTAACTTATAGTATTAGAGAGCTTGAAAAAGTTCTATGACTTGACAGAGTCATAGCCAGTATGTGTCAAAGATGGGAGTTGAACTCAGGTCTTCCTGGTCTTTAGGCCAGTTCTCTCTATCTCTCCTCCACAGCTATTATTCTAATAGACTCTATTCATGAGATATAGCCTTCCATCTCTATCGGAAACTCCCTTTAGACTCATTATTTTGTCATTAACACTACTGTACATTAAGCACTGTTTGCATGCCAGGTAGGCTGTCTTTTTAAAGGATCTCAGAGGATTTAGAATTCAGTCCTGGATCTATTCCCAATAGAATGTAAGTTTCTGGAGGGCAGGGATTGTTTCCTTTTTGTCTTTGTATCTCCAGCATCTAGCAAACAATGTCTAGTGCTTAATCAATGCTTCCTCAATGACTGATTAAAACAATGGCCACCCAAAGAATTGGAAATTGAGGGAATATCCATCAATTGGGGAATGGCTAAACAAGTTGTGGTATAGAATTGTGATGGATTACTGTTGTGCTCTAAGAAACAATAAGCTAGATGCTCTCAGAAAAACATGGAAAGACTTACGTGAACTGATGCAAAGTGAAATGAGTAGAACCAGGAGAGTGTTATACACATAATATTGTAAGATGATCAACTGTGAATGACTTATCTATTCTCAGCAATACAATGATCCAAGACAACTCTGAAGGACTTAGGATGAAAAATGCTATCCATCCCCAGAGAAAGGACTGATGGAATCTGGATACAGATCGAAGAATACTTTTTTTCTAGAAATGAATGGGTACATTCTTATTCTTTTTCATGGTGGCTTTTGAGTAAGAAAACATGCTGCAGGCCTCCTGGGTAGAAAGTAGAGGTAGTAGTAGGGCAGTAGCTGCCTTATTTCTCCACTTATATGAGAAATTAATAATTTAACCGCTATTTTATTTTAATCAGTATTATTCAGTTTAGTGTTATTCCATAGAGGTAGTTATTTCTGTTAGACTTATCTATTAATATACATTTTGTCAGTTTAATCAACTAATATTAATACATATATATCTTATAATTAGGCAAGATTAGATAGCTATATCTTCTATTTAGGAGTAATTAGATAAGGTTAGATAGGCCCCAGAGGTTTAAACTGCAAGTTCTAAGTTCACTTGCTTAACCACAAGATGCTGCCTAGAGGACCTCCACCCTTTTGACCTGCAAGGTTGTGAAGACCTCTGGACCTCCACCCTCTTTTGTCTAATCATCATGACCAAGCCCTGTGTGTCAGAGATGACCTAATGATATGGAAAGTCTCCCAACTTATTTTTGTGCCTCCAGACTACATACACTCTGTTGCCCAACATTAGAAGGCACTCATCTTATGACCACTTACTCTGTGGAGATGACTCTTGTTTTGACCACCTTGTGACCACCCATGTAGATGCATCATCTCTGGCCCTTTTGGAGAGTTAAGGTATAGGTCTGTCAACCAATAAGATTCTGTATTTTATTCTACTTCATCTGTATCATCTGTGTATCAAGCACATGTCTGTCTGTCTGTCTGTCTGTCTGTCTGTCTGTCTGTCTCTCTCTCTCCCCCTTACTAACAGGCCAGTGAAGAAATAAGCATTCAGCCATGATCTTTCTTCTCTATATTACAGGGGAGAAATTTAAGGGATGGGTCAGCTTCCAGAGACATCTCTCCGTGCAACCTGAGATCTGTGTCTAAATATTTAGAAAATCCATGTATGCATACATATCTTACATGGGCACACACCATATCTTATATTTGTCTCAAGAGGATAGAATTAGACATACTCATAGAATTTGTTGAGAAATTTCATCTTGAAACATGAAAAAAGTTTCCTAATAATTAGGAATGGGCTGTCTTGAGAGGCAGTGAGTTCCCCCGTACTGGATGACTTTTTGTCAGATTGTAAAGCATATTCCACATACTCCTCAATCCAGTGACACCAGTCTCCTTCTTGTTTCTCAAACAAGACACTCAGTTTCTCAACTCTTGGACATTTTCACCTATTATTTCCAGTGCATCTAATGCTCTGTCTCCTGGCTTCCCTGGCTTCCTTCAAGTCTCAGCTAAAATCCCACCTTCTACAGGAAGCCTCCTTTCCCAAAGCCTTTTAATTCTACCACTTTTCCTCTGTGGATTCTTTCTTATTTATCTTGTGTTTAAGGGGTTTTTTTTGTATGTAGTTTTTTGTCTGTTGTTTCTCCACAATAGATTGTGAGCTCCTTGAGTACAGAGACTATCTTTTGCCTTTCTCTGTATCCCTAGAACATAGTACAGTGTATGGCACATAGTAGGAACTAAATACATGGTCACTGGCTGACTATACAACCACTGAGGCCCCTTCCCATTCTGACTGTAAACTTCTCTCCCTTTTTGAAAACACCTCCATTTCCCACTATGGTATCCTAACTCATAATCCTCATCTGATACCCCTGGTCCCCAGTGACTGTTCCTAGGTCCACTCAATCCTCTGGCTCTTCCCATGTTCTCTAAGTAACTTGGTACTCTAACAGAATAATATTGTCGTGTGGTGAGTGCACACATTTTACCCCTATTCCCTCTCCCACCTTTTACCTATTCTTTCCAGCTATAGCTGTGAAGGAGAAATCATCGTCAGACTAGTTTATGAAAGAAAGACTGGGGAACTGAAGAATTAGACTTCTTGTTTCTTATCAACTGAATGTCTTTTTCTTTATCTGCCTGGAGAAAAAGAATTATTTGTAGAGCTCAGAAGGGTTTTCTAAACAGGAGGAAGCTGTTTTAAGAACTGAGAGATAATACTGATGTCCTGGAGGGAGGATTTGCAGGGAAGAGCAGGGGTATCCTCCCTTGGAGACTTCTAAGAATAGGTTATTAGTGTCATCTGATATGTGAGAACACAGGGAAGTTTACACTTTGGAAAGAGAAAGCTGTAACAGCATCGTGGAAGTACAATGTCAAGCAATTATGATGGGCTTGGCTGAAAAGGCCCTTGAGAGGTCATCTGGTTGATCCCTTTGCCATCACCACCCCATCTAACCCATCCCAGTACAATTAGCATGAATGTTGCTTTTTAAAAACCTCCACTGTCAATTCAGTAAGCATTTAATTAAGTTCCTTCTGTGGTCTCACCATTATATAAAGTATTGTGGAAGATGTAAATGAAACATGCAGTACCTTCCCTTTCCTAGGAAAGATTATAACATTTACATTAAACAATTAGGGGAAAATACCAAATGTTTGTTATATGATGAAAGGGACAAATGTAGAATGATGTTAGTAGTAAGTGCTTCAGAACTTTGGGTAGAAGAGATATTAGTATGGATCAGAATAAGCAAGGAAAGCTTCATGGAGAAGGTGGGAATGCAGGATCAAAAGGATTTGATGAGAAGAAGAGGACCAGGGACAGCATTCCATATGCAGGTAACAGCAGGTAAAAGAGCAAAGAGTTAGGAATAAACAGGCCATGTACTGAGGACAGTGAGGTCAGCTTCACTGGAAGAGAGATTACATCTTGGCTAAAAGTAGCAGAGACATTTGCATGGGTAAGGTGGGCATCCCTCCCCATTGGGGCATGGATTTGCATTTTTTATAACAATACTGATGGCATAACAACAAAAACCAAACATAATCCTCCAAAAGACAATGGAAGTATTTTTTTTTCTCCTCCTACAGTGACAGGGGCAGCTAGGTGGCACAGTGAATTAAAAACTAAGCTTAAAGCCAGGAAGACTCCTCTTCCTGAGTTCAAATCTGCCCTCAGACACTTAGTAGCTGTGTGACCGTGGGCAAGTTACTTAACCCCTATTTGCCTCAATTTCTCATCTGTAAAATAGGGACATACTGGGGAAGGAAATGGCAAACCACTCCATTATCTTTGCCAAGAAAACTGCATAGACAAGTCCATGGGGTCATATAGAGTTGGACCCAACTGAACAACTAAACAACAACAATATAGTACCAGGAGGTAGTGAATGCCCCAGGTTAGATACCATGGTGTGAGTTGCTGTTACTGCCAAGATGTTGGAGGCCATGACTAGCACAGATGAATCAGACAGAGGTACTGAGATCCACCCAAGACCATGTCCACACATCAGTGCAGCTAAAAAAAATGCATAACCTTTGTGAAGCTACTGGTATATAATAGAATAGTGTGTTTTCTGGGTAGTTAGATGATGCAGTGGTTAGAGTGCCAGGCCTGGAGTCAGGAAGACCTGAGTTAAAATCTGGCTTCAGATACTTACTAACTGCATGACCCTAGGCAAGTGGCTTGATCCTGTTGGCCTCAGTTTCCTCATCAGTTGGCATCAGTTTTCCTCCTGTAAAATGAGCAGGAGAAGGAAATGGCAAACCATTGCAGTATCTTTGACAAGAAAACCCCAAATGGGGTCACAAAGAGTCTGACATGACTGAAACAACTGACCAAGAGCCAACAGTGTGCTTTCTGAATGTGTGTATACCTGTCTTACTTGAAATCTTCCAGTCAGAACTCTTCTTTTTTCATTTCCTGGTCATCCCTGCCTCCTCCTGAGATTTTGACATCCTAGAGAATCCCTAGTTCCTGGTCTGCCGCGACTCACACCAAAACTCTGGACTCTGCTTTCTGCTCACTTCAGTCATAAATTTTGTTACTACACAGATGTCCTAATCATCAGCTCCTCAAAAGCAATGTAGTGCAATGCAAAGTGTGTTAGACTTGAAGTTAGCAGAAACAAGTTTGAATCCTGGCTCCAACTCTTATAAGCTGTGTGACTGTGGAAAGGTCCCTTAACCTATTGGAGTTTCAATTCCTTATCTGTAAAATGGGGACGATGATACTTTTGCTCGGTATCTCAGTGTTGTTTGGGGGCCATCTCCAGTCGTCCTGGCCCATATCTGGCCACTGGACCCAGATGGGTCTGGAGGAGAAAGTGAGGCTGGTGACTTTGCACAGCCCTCCCTCATTCAAATCCAAATCACTTGCATGTTACTTGCATCACCTTCCTGATGTCGTGGTCCTCTTCTAGAACAAAGGACAAACAACATAAAGAAAGCCAACAAAAATAGCGTTGTTGTGAGAAGAGCATTTCATGGAGAGTGCTTCAAGTGTCATAGAGCCGTGAGATATTGAATTGTAAACAAAGGAGTTGTTCTTTTTCATTTTTTAAAGATGCAGAAGAGTAGTATTCAAAGCATTTCTCAAATTCAACAGATTTTTCAGTACATAAGCACAGCTACTATGCCTGGGGTGGTTAAAAAACCAACCAAACAACACTTTCTGATGAAGGTGAAAATGCCACGATTTTGTACAGTGTTTTTACAGGTTTCACACATGGAACTCATTCGAATATTTCTGGGTCTCAGATTTGATTCCAAGTCTTCTGATTCTAATTCCAATGTAACCAATCAGTCAATAAGCATTTATTAAGTGCCTGCTACAGGGCCAGACCCTGGGCTAAAATGCTGGTGATACAATGACCAAAAAAAATCACACCACACTGAAGATGAATTATACTAATTAGTAGTTGAAATTTTTGTTGTACTCTAAAGTTTACAAAATGCTTTATCTACATTATGTTATTAGAGCCTCAGAACGACTCTGCAAGCAAGGGTCTACAACTGTTATTACCTAAATTTGACAAATGAGGAGACTGAGGCTCAGTGAGGTTTAGTGACCTCCCCAGAGTTACCCCCTAACAAGGAGCAAGGCCAGGTCTCCCCGGCCCTGGATCACAGCGCTCTCCGTACCCTCCATGATGTCTCTCACATGGGAAGACTATCTTGTTTCCACCCGCCATTTGACAAAAACAAAAAGAAAAAGAAATATGGCACATGGGGAGGAGGCACTAAGATTTAAATTCCAGTTGTAATTTTTTTAATACTTCCTCTATTCAAATTAGTCAAAAGAGATTTACTTAGATAAATGTCCAATTTAAGAATGTGGGTATTGTTGATATGGAATAGCTTAGGGTGGGCTGGCATAAAACCATCTGTCAAAGTAGCCTGGAAACTAAGGGGGAATTTGGGTTTGGGGGGAGTTAGCGAGGGAAAGGAATGAAAAAGAGAGCCAGCTTCTTGCTATTATTTGTTGTTTTCACCCCCACTCTCCATAACTGAGCAGTTGCCCGAAGTGCTCCTTTATCTTCCCATAGAGCTGGAGGCCAATAAATCCCAAAATAACACCATTACAGTAAAACAAGCTGCATTGCCGGCAAGATGGATTTACTGGAATGATGTCAAGCGATTGCTTCCACTGTATTGAGTGCTTACTTTAGGCCTTTCAGAGAGCCGAGGTGATGAAAGGTTATTCTTTTGGTTCGAGGAAAGGCTTGCAGGGATATCCTAGGGGGAAAGGAGCTAGGTTTCCACAGTGGAAGGTATCTGAAGGCCAGGGAGGCGCTATAGCTGTGGGATATGTAGTAGAGAGAAGCTTTATAAAATGCAGAAAGGAATCCATGGAATGCATTTTGAAGCCAAAGTGGTAGGTGAGAGACCCACTCGTTTAGTCTGCCAGAGAAACAAGCTAGGCCTGAGGCCGAACCTAAGACTTAATTAAAAGGTTGTTCTTTGTTTGTTTTAATCTCAGTCAGTACATTGTATGAGGACTTAGGCTCAGAATAGTAACTATTACTGAGTGCTTTGTCACTAGCTGATAAGTAACATTCTATGATTTAGGGCAGCTAGCTAAGAGTGCCAGGGCTGGAGTCAGGAGGGCTCATCTTCCTGAGCTCAAATCTCACCTCAGACACTTACTAGCTATGTGACCCTGGGCAAGTCACCTAACTCTTTTTGCCTCAGTTTCTTCATCTATAAAATGAGCTGGAGAAGGAAATGGAAAACTACTCCAGTATCTTTGCCAAGAAAACCCCAAATGGGGTCATGAAGAGTCAGACATGACTGAACAAGGTGATTTAGATTCTTAGCCCTAACCCTAATCACTACAATGACTAACCCGTCTTACTGGTGGGAAGTGTTCTTCCCTTATCTTCAAACCTTGCAAAATACTTCAAACACGGGCCTGGCATCAATCAATCTGCATTTATTAAGCATTTATTATGTTCTAGGCCTATGCTAAGCCCTATAAATGTAAAGAAAAGGTAGAAAAAAAGAGTCCTTGCCCTCAAGGGGAAAAATAGCATTTATGTAGCATCTACCATGTGCCAGGCACTGTGCTAAGCAATTCACAAGTATTACCTTATCTGGTCATCACAGTAATCTTAGGAAGTAGGTGTTATTATTATCCCCATTCATAGTGGAAGAAACTAAAGCTGGTTGGTTGGTTGTTGTACATATACGTATATACTCTTGGGAGGCACATACACATATATGTGTATACACGTATTTGTATAGATATGTACACACATATGTATACATACATGCACACATATATAGAAACAGACAGACAGATACTCTTGAGAAGAAGTGTACAGAGCTACAATTTCACTGGAATGGGGAACTTCTTGAAATGTAACTCCCTTTACAGATGGAGAGAAATCAATAACTTGTCTCTAATGCATAGTCTTAGAGACTTACTGGGACCACTGAAAAGTACCTTTCTAAAGGTCAAACAGCCAGTAAGGAGCCAAGGCAAGAATTGAACACAGGACTTCATGGCTTTAAGGCCAGCCCTTCCTCTATAAGTTTCATGCTGCCCATGAACATGAGGTTCTTTAAGAGTCTATAACCAGTTTTAATATAGCTGAGTGTTCACTTGGCCAGGCCTGGGGATAATGGGAAAGAATGTGCATTGACTGATTTTGACTGATCACTCCAGTGACATAGAACAATTAGTATTCATCTGCTGTATCAGCTGTTCCATCTTTTAGGGCTGGAAATTGATTAGTCTCATTTTAACATGTGAGGATAAGGTCTACCTTACCTTAATGTTTGAGATAGAAGGTCAGTCCAATAGTATTTTGATCTTCAGCTCTAGAAGTCACACAATGATAAGGAACAATTTATGTCGAGGTAATTTTCTAGTCTGACATTTAAAAAACCAACCTGCTCACAACAGGAAATTCTTTTATTATAGAGCAGTAATTCAAGAGTGATCTGTTTATTTTGGTGTCTATGTGACACCAGGACAATTACGTGAAGTTAAAAGTTCAAACCATTTACTTGATTTCATGTCTGTTCCTAAGGAGTTAATATTTGACTGAGATCAGGGTTGTTACTGAATTCTGTGTTTTGTTTGGCGGGGGGTGGGGTGGAACAGCTAAACAAGACCTGATTTGCTTCTTTGAGGTCAGGTGTTTCTAGACTTTTTCAACTTTATATCAATCCAAGGTTCTTCACAATATGACCCCAATCTTTCTTTCCAGGTTTATTTTCCACTCTTTTCCCGTACTTACCCTATACACCACAAAAGCTGGACCACTTTCTGTTCTTCAAAGATATCTTGAGCTTTATACTTTCTGTGCTTTAGCCAATGCAATATCCTCCACATCCTCCAGATCTGATTCAATGACTACCTCTGCCCTGAAGGCATCCTCAGTCTCTCATGTGAGTCAGTCATTGGATTGGGACTTCAGAGACCATCTAGTCTAACCCCCTTATTTTATCACTTTATTGAAACTGAGGTCCAGAGAAGCTAAGTGTTAATTCTATTAGTCCAGTCTCATTGGCCCAGGCAGTGCTTTTATTCTTTATTGATTCTGCTAGAAGAGCTAGGATAGAGGGCTGGGTTTGGAATCAGGATGACTCATATTTCTGAGTTCAAATACAGCTAGGTGTATGACCCTGGGCAAGTCACTTAACCCTGCTGGTTTCAGTTCCTCATCTATAAAAATGAGCTGGAGAAAGAAATGGCAAACAACTCCAGTATCTTAGCCAAGAAAACCCCAAATGAGGTCACAAAGTGTTGAATTTGACTGAACAACAACTGACTCTGCCATGCTTTTGCTCTTCCCACAGAAGATGTTCCAAGCTTTTGTTTTTTTCTTCAAGCCCCCAACTCCTTTACCTCAAAATATGACCTCACCTTCTACTTCACTGAGAAGAGGTTTCTCTGGCATGTTGTTCCCTCATCTTCACTTACCACCTTACCAGCTCTTTATATTTTCCTCCATCCTCTCTCTCTCCTTTTGGCTCTAGTCTCAATGTTAATCCTTATATTTGTGCCTTTGATATAATCACTTTCAATTTCCTTTGGAAGCATCATCTATCAATCATTGTCTCTCTCTCTCTCTCTCTTCTTTCCTCCCCCTTTCCTGTATATCTCTGCCTCTCTTTCTCTTTCTTCACCCCTCATCCCCTAACCCCGATCTTTCCTCATGGCTATCAAGCATTCAGTTTTTGCTTGTCTCCCAAAAAGAAAACTTTCCTTGACTCTTCTATCCCTTTATGCCATTCTCCTCTTCCCCTTCATTGCAAAACACCTAGAAAGAGTAGTCTATACTGACTATCTCCACTTTGTGACCACCTACTTTCTCCTCAACCCCTTGCAATCTAGTTTATAACCCCGTCACTACTGAAAGTGCTTTTTGAAAAATTGCCAGTTATCTTTTCATTGCTAAACTCCACGTCCCCTTTTCAGTCTTCATGACTTTTCTGTAACATGGTATGCTATTAACCAGTCTGTCTTCCCTTGATCCTTAGTGTTATTATTTTTTTCCTCTGGACCTTCTTAGTGTAGGGGTCTGTCCAGACTCTGTCCTGTGCCCTGGATTATTTTGCCTTATTTATGCTGTTTTGCTGATGTTTCTTATGGATTTACTTATTTCTATGTCGATGACTCCCAAATCTATACATTGAGCCCAAATTTCATCCCTGAACTCCAGTCCTGTGTCTCCCTTTTGTGTTTATATCCCTAGCACCCAGCACAGTGCCTGGCACATAGTGCAGACACTTAATAAATGCTTGTTGACTTATTGACAAAAACATATTCAAGGACGTGACTAGAAAAGAAAGCAAAGTGCTCATGTATTCAGAATTAAAGACAAGTGGAAGATAGTTAAGTGCTACGCAGGGCTAAGAAAGAGGAAGACATTTGGCACATTAGGATTCTCTATCAAAGGTTTATGGGAAGAACAAATTGAAAAGAATCTCACAGAATGATAAGGTGGAAGTGTTGTAGTCTTCCCTGGTAGAAGGAGTGCCTACATGAAAACAATTGATGTATCTAAGTAGAAACATCATTCTCAGGTACTCTTTCTTCCTTTGACTTCTGAAATTTTATACTCTCCTGGTTCTCTTCTAATATCTCTATTTCAACCTCTTCCTCTTCCCTCTTCTTTGCTGACTCCTTTTCTGGATGACTTAAGGTGGATGTTCACCAGGTCCTTGACCTTCTTTGCTCTTTAGTTACGTTCTTGCCCTTAGCAATCACTGACACGTCCCACAACTTCACAGAATCAAAGAAGAATAGAGTTATGGAATTTGAGAGTTGGAAAGGACCTCAGTGGCCATCTAATCCAACCCAACATAAGTCTGGCTCTACTTGAAAGCCTCTGTGAAGGGGAAACTTGCCACCTCTACGGGCAGCCCATCTACTTTTGGACATCTTGAGTATTTAGGGAGGTTTTCCTGAAATCAAGCTTAAATTTGCCCCTTTCAACTTCCTCTCTTTGTTCCTGGATTTCCCCTCTGGGGCCAAATTAAACATGTGTAGTCCTTCTTCCACATGACAGCCTTTCAAGTACTTGATGACAACTATAATGTTACCATTGAATATTCTCTCTTCTAGACAGTTCAGTAAAGCCAAAATTCAAAATCTGTACCTCATATACTAAGTACTTCTTACCTAAACTCCAGATTAGAATCTGTAATTTCTCTTGAGGGACAGAGAGAAGTATCTCACCAACAGTTGTAGATTACACACACACACATCCAGCTCAACTCAAACTCAAGGGAGACGGTATGGCAAAGGGGAATTAGTGCTAGATTTGGGGTCAGAGAACTCATTGTTCCAAACTTTGACTCCTTTCTCTCACCTTACATGTTTGATTTCTGATCTAAGTGCTGTTAATTCTAAATCCCCTCAGCTTCTGAAATAACTTTATTTTCCTCACTTCTAAAATAAAGGGACTGGACAAGATGATTTCTAAGATCCTTTCTCTTTCTAAAGGTCCATGGTTCTCAGCTCAAATTTAAGGGGTATCTCAAATAACAACAGTAATTATTACAATGACGGCAATAATAAAATAAATAATGAGGTATAAAAACTGGGAATTGACCTTCTAGGAAGTCTTACAATATTTTTTTTCCTTCTTTACTGGGCTACCCTAAAACAAATATAGTATGGTTTCTGCTATAGGCAATATTTTAGATGAGTAGACTTTTTGTTGTGGTCCTTTATTGTGCTTGGAACAAATATACCACTTTAGATGAAGATGAGAAAGGGAACTAGATCAAGGAAAAGAACTAGATTTAGAATAATATCCTTATGCAAATCTAAAATATGAAAAAATCAGTAATATTGCAAAAACATTTAAAGCCTAACTTTGACCAAAAAATAGCTCCATGAAACCTTTACAAAGTTCACAGATCAATTTGAAAATACCCATTTTTATATTACTACCTCAAAAAAGTTCCTAGGTTGAAGACTGCCATATTTATCCATGATAATAATTTTGAAAAATAATACAGAAATAAGAACAATTCATATGTGTTGGGATCTATATTGGTAGAGAATTAAATAAAAAAATCTTTATGAATCATTTTTGTTGATGTTTATTGACAATTGTTTGCCTATCATATTGTAATATGATGTACCATATTGCCTATACACATATTACATATGTAACATTATTATAAAGTCCTAATTTTAATATCTCATTTCCTACCAATATCAGTACTGGGGTATATGGAGGCTATTTAATTTATTTTACACTCCAGAAAAGCATTTTATTGAAGGGAATAAAAATGTCATGGAGAAGATAAGGTTAAAGTAGTTTCTACAGTTTTGTGACAGTTTCAAATGTAACAGTCATGTGTAACTAAAAGTAAACATTTTAAAGATTTTATCTTTATTTCACCATCCAAAACACTTTTGAATCTTTTGTGATTGGCCCTGGATAAAAATCTTATTTAGGGTGACAAAAATGCTCATTAACATTGTTCATGCATTACAACATAAAAATGGAACGGAATCATTGACTATAGGTAGAAATGTGAGAAACCATGCAAGATAAATATGCTGGTTTGTGGATACTCATTCACTTCATTTCTGTCTGCCTGCTTGAGTTTTGAATTGGGAATTCACAGAGAAAAGGTATGTGATCTAGTAAAATAGTGCGGGTCTTTTAAAAGTCAGTGTCATATTATGTCACTCTTTTCAACGAAATTTATGTTACACGGTGTGAGACCATGGGCTGAGCTAGTGTAACTTGATGCATTAAAAACTGCTCATCGTGATTGCAATATGTGTCAGAACAATGAATTGTTACATCAGATATCTGTTCAGCTGTAAGTAAGGTCCCCTGTAAATCACTGACAAAAGGAGGGATGTGTTCTTCTTTTGATGCATGCATATACCTCCCATGCGCTTATGTGGCACCATCCTCAAACTGTTTTCTTCAAATTCCATCATGTGAAAGTCAGACTTTGTCATCTGTGAACAATATGACTCAGATGTTTGAGATATGCATATAATGAGACAAAAGCTACACAGAATGAAAGACAGAATTTCTATTTTTTAATACTCTATAAGTCTTTGTAGCTTCTTCCATTTAAAAGTCTTAAGGCTATCACACATACAGACCCATACACAGTTGAGATTTACAAACAAAGCAGAGGGCACTATTATTAAATGGTTTCTTGTTTGGTTGTAATAGCAGGGTTAGCTGTACACATAGCTCACACGAAAGCTTAGTTGCTTACAGAGTTCCGATACTTACATATACTGACAGTACAAGGATATAAGGTTGACTTTGAAAGGCCTGCCTCTTCCAAAGTAGGAAGTACTGGTGACCTTACCATCAGATGCCAACAAGGTAGCCAAGAAATCTCTAATCAAAATGAGTAAACTTGAATCAAAAGGAGTGGTTAGGGCAGCTTGTTGGAAGATGTAAGCTACTTAGGTTGCCTCTGGTAGTAGCCTGGGTAGAGCAAGCCTGGGTTGTGGAGGTAAAATGACCCAGGCTGATAGAGCAAACTTTGGTGAAGAGCCATGGGGCCCTCCCTCTCAAGTTCCTCGGGGACACGAATCAAATGAGAGTGCTCTCATTTTCAATTCACTTGTTCTTTCTTTCCCCTTGGAAGCAAATGTAGGATTTGCAAAGAAGATGATTATATCAAACAACCTATTAATATATTTGGCCTGTGACAGATTGATTGAATTGGCTAGTTGTTTGGATGAATTGTCCAAATTGAAGGTCCATGGTTCCCTTACTCTTCTTTATCAATGTTTAACTTGTATGTTTGCTAATGATATTTTGGTCAGAAACATAAATTAAGGCTTTATCATATTAAAATGTTAGATAACATGAAGTAAAATTTTAGTGCATTTTGTGATGTAACCAGAATTTTTTGTACTCCAAGTGTTATCTCTGGGATCTTAAAACATGACCTTAGAGTGATGAAGAGTTTCTGAACCAGTGCCTTAGTACCAATGTATCTGAAACTGCATCTGAAAGTTGTTCTCATATTAAACTTAACACCTACTGGAAAACAATCTCTGCCATACAAGGATGGTATCAATAGCTACCACAGAGTACTGGATACCAGGAAAAAGAACCAAGTAAAATGCAGTCTTCCCCAGTTGTCTCCCTGTTGAGTAGGGTGTTGGAGAAGCTATAACCACTCAGGCAAACTTCGCCACTAGAAAACCCAGTCAAGAAGTTGATTGGATCCAAACCGGTAACATTTGAAGCTGTTTAATAATGCCTTCATATAATTGTAGGTGGTGCAGTGGATAGAGTGGTGGGCCTGGAGTCAGGAAGACTCATCTCTCTGAGTTCAAATTTGGCCTCAGACACTTATTAGCTGTGTAACCCTGGGCAGGTCACTTAATCCAGTTTGTGTCAGTTTCCTCATTTGTAAAATGAGCTAGGGAAGGAAATGGCAAACCACTCTAATATCTCTGCCAAGAAAACCCCAAATGAAATCACAAAGAGTCGGACACAAATGAAATGACTGAACAATAATTACATGATTCTATCCTGCTAAATGTTTCTTTAGAATTACAATTTTCCTACAGAAAAGTTAAGATTCACAGATATATGAATAGATGCTAGTGTCTAAAGCATACATAATACACATATACATGGGTTTCTTTATGTGAGGGGATATGAAGAGCCTGACAGTGTGCCTGAAGTAAGTCTAGCTAAAGGAGGTGGTAATCCTTTCCACAGTGGGCACACAAACATATCATCTTTTGTTTTGTTGCTGTAGCTTTTTCCCCCCTAGGGGTTATCTCTATCTACAGCATCATCTCTTTGCCTTATGAGTTGCACAATGCCTTTAATCAAAAGGATACATTCTATTTCTGACTATGCTATATTTAATTTCTCCTGTCTGCTACTGTGGTTTTCTAGTATTCCATGGTTTTGCTCTGTCATTTAAAATTTGTTGGTCAGTTAGATAATAGTGTTTATTGAATTTAATGCCCAATGTGTTTTCAGTGTCCACACAGTTACAAATACAATATGTATATATATGCATGTGTGTATCCATTGGGAGAGTAGGGGGGAAAGGTTTATTGTAGAAAGAGAAGACTTGGTTCTTGCTCTCAAGGAGCTTATAATCTAAGGAAACTGAATGCATATACATGTGAAACCACCAAAGAGTATTTTTTACAAATAACTATAGCAACAAGCATCTATTAAGATAGATTATAAATTATTATTTTTTCCATGGGGCTGGTTTGCATAATATACCTGAGTATTCCATGGGAATGAATTTAACCTTCTGAGGTAGTCTGGTAGTTTCTGTAGAGTGAGCATGTGTTCCTTAGAAGAAGGCCCTTCTTATCAGGGCTGACAGGACTTTGGGTGCTAGAATGAGAGACTGAGTCTGTGGCTTCATTTACAGGCAGGCAGCAGCAAGGTATAGAAGTTGGAGCTAAAAGAGAAGGCTGATACAGTATTTTATAGGAGTGATACTAAGAAATTCTTTATTTTCTGACATGCCTGAGTTTTTTTTTTTGACACATTCTTAGGATGATGGGGTAGAATCTTAGAAAAAGTACTGTATTAGACATGGAGTGGAGATTGTTTTTGAAAGCCCAGGACAGTCTAGATCCTGGAAAAATCACTCCTTACTGTGTGGGGATGGTCCTAAGTGTTGCCACAAGACATCATATACCCTAGGAGGAGACAGAGAGATGCTTTCCCCAGCTGTCTCCCTGCTACATGCAACACTGGGAAAGGGGTATGCAGGAATATCTGCTTTGGGTCATTTTCTCTGCCATATATTTGACCAATGCCTCAGTACTCTTCCCAAGCTCCAGTGACTCATCTAGGTTTTATCCTCACTTTGCAAATATCCAGACTACTATTTGGCTAGCCTGCTAAATTCACCAGCAAGAAAGAACATTGTTTCCATGTGACATGCACAGCTGATGTGTTCACATGCTGTCATCATGACAGCTCACAGCAGTCCAGCTACACTTGTTCCTTAGTTTCCTCCCACCTTAGTGTTGAATCCAAGAACTCCTACCACTAACCATGGGGCTGAAAGCTTTTCTTTCTTTTCTTTTTTTTTGAAAGCTTTTCTAATAGCAATGCTAACCATGCTCTCCTACAAGAGGCATCTGATGGTGCAGTAGATAGAGAGCTGGACCTTCAAAAAGAACACCTGAGTTAAAATCCTGCTTTAGTCATTTACTAGTTGTGTGACCCTGGCCAAGTCACTTAACTTCTGTCTATCTCAGTTGTATCAACTTTAAAAATTGGCATAATAATAGCACCTACCTTCTAGGATTGTTATAAAGATCAAATGAAATATCTGAGAAGTGCTTAGTACAGTGCAGATGTTTGTTTGCTTCATTCTTCTGAGATCCCTCTTTCCCTTCCTGGGAGACAATGTGGAGGGGAGGTAAGTTTAATTGGGTCTCTTTGCATATATCTGGAGGGAAATAGTTCATCTTGGCAAGGGCATGATGGAGATGCTTCTATTCACTGGTATACCATATGGTTGCCAATATCTTTCCAACGAGTTGTGGCTGATAGAGTGTCAGTTGTTCCAAATGATTAAACCCCTATGCTCTGGATCAGGGGTGGGGAACCTATGGCCTTGAGGCCACATGTGGCCCTCTAGGTCCTCAAGTGTGGCCCTTTGATTGAATCCAAATTTCACAGAACAAATTCCCTTAATAAAAGGGAAGAAGTGGAGTTCTTTCCAGGTCATGGGAATTTCTTCTCTGGAACTCACACATTGTAGTAATATTATTCCCATATTTGAGAGCCTCATCTAGGTCTTAGTCTGTGGAAAATCTAAAAATCCTAAAGATACAGAAATTGGCCAATCATTAATTCTAAAAATAACTAACATTTATATGATGATCTAAGATTTACAAAGTGCTTTTCTTACAAACACTGTGAGATGTGGAGTGTAAATGGTATCTGCATTTATATTTTAAGAAGCGGCTTCTCAGAGAGCAGAGGTCACAGTCGGAACTCATGAGTGTCGTAGGTAGAATCTGAACCGTCTAAGGACAGTGCTTTGATTTCCTATATCACCTAAGCTCTTAGGTCCTAAGAGCTCTTTCTCCTCAACTACTCAGGGGCATTTAACAAATTCAACTTAGCAAACATTTATTAAGGGCCTCCTAAATACCAGGCACTGTGCTAGGTACTGAGGTTACAAAGATAAAAAAACAAAAAAGTCTCTCCCTTCAAGGGGCTTACATATGGGGCAGGGCTAAGAATTTGCAAAATGTATATAAAACACATACAAAGAAACTTGGAGAGCCACTAGCAAATTGAGGTGGGAAGGGGGAGATCAGGAAAAACCACCTCTATGAAGATGGCATTTGAATTGAGTTTTGGAGGCAGGAATGAGAAAGGCATTTCCCCATTCCAGGCATGGAGAATCAAGGGAGACAACGAGTTCAAAGCCAAGAACTTGGAAGATGGAATTTTATGACTATCAACAGCAAATAGGGCTGTTTTACTGAAACATAGAATGTGTAAGAGAGAGTAATGTATAATTAGCCTGAAAAGATAGGTTGAAGCAATATTGTACTTTAAATTCCAGACTGAGGAATTTATACTTTATCTTAGGGACAATAGGTAGCCAATGAAGCTTCTTGAATAGGGAGTAACATGGTCAGAGATTCAGAGAGAACAATTAGGAAGCTACTTTCATAGTCCAGGAGAGATGTGAAAAGGGCCTCACTAGGGTGATGGCCCTATCAACAGAAATAAGGGGATGGATGAAAGAGAACTGGAATTGATAAGACTTGGCAACTGATTGAATATGGAGCTCAAGTGAGTGAAAAGTTAAGGATGACTTCTAGGTTATGAATCTAGATGACTGGGAAAATGTGGTACTCTCATAACAGTGAGGTCAAGAAATGGGTTGGGTTTTGCGGAAAAAGTAATGAGGTCAGTGATTCTCCTCCTCTAATACTACTTTAATGGCAATGCAATGAGGTCTACCTGTACAGGCTCAGTTGCTTTCTCTCCTTACCTTGTTGCTATTTAGTGTCACCATTATTGCTGGCCATGGTGCTGACCACTTTTCTGAAAGCAGTAATAACACTTCATGCCATATTGCTTGCTAGTGATGAATTGGGGTCAGCTATTTGGGTTCTTCAGTATTGAGATCTTCCTGGTTTTCTGAGTGTGGACTCTAGTAAAAGAATTATGAACTGCTTCTTCCTTGCAACTTAAACCAGAGCCATGATAACACAGGGACCCCTGGTGCAAGGGCATAAATGAAGAATCCACAGGCAAAGGCCCATCATTGGAGGCTTCACTGAATTTTGAAGCTAGGAACTTGGATTGGCAGGTAAGAGTGGGAAGACTGAAGCAAAGCATTCTTTTCTGGAGTAAAGAATAACATTTGCAGAATACTAGATTATGAATGTGGAAATTATGGGAAAGAGATGCATCTTGGCCACAGTATGACTATAGGACTAGTCAATAGTTAATTGACAATTATTAAACACCTGCTATGTGGCAGGCATTATGCTGAGTGCTGGGAATACAAATAAATAAAAGTAGTCCTCAAAGAGCTTATAATCTAATGAGGGAAGACAATATACAAAAGGCATCTATAAAGGTATGGGCAGCCCCAGAGGGTACCCAGCCATTGATGTTTGTGGAGTCAAAATCAAACAGAGCAGCTGGTAGGAAATGAAGAACTTCTATTATTAAGAAATGAAAAAGCAGGAGGGGCACCTGTTTTCATCATTCTAGAGAATATGTTTTCCTGACAGTAGGAAAAGGATAGAATTCTGTATAGGTGTTTCTCGCTTTAGCCTGAAGTTGGAATGACAAAATTCCAGAGTGAGGAGGGATGAGATCGGGGGACCTTAGGAAATATCTTGTCTAATCCTTTCATTCTGCAAATCAGTTAATCAAGGCCTAGGAAATTATAGTGACTTGCTCAAGGTGATCGAATTTGTGGCAGAGTCAAATCTTCCGATTGTGTATCGAGTGAATTGTGTGAAAATAATACTAACTTACATACAATTTT
>CM053622.1:355230778-355247194 GCA_028646595.1 Phalanger gymnotis
AGCCGACACTGGAGCTCTAGAAGCAGCTGCAGGTGCTTCCTGCTGCTGCTGACACCACTATTGTACCACCTCTGCCACTCCTAGGGCTGGGGTCAAACCGTTTTCTAATCTGTTCTAGCAGTTTTCCCCCTAACTTTCTCTGTGGTCTTTGGCGTTTGTGTGTTGAGAAGTCTGGTAACTGCCACAGCTCAATGATTCATGGCCCTAAGGCCTGCTTCGAGCCTACTCCCAGTTTGATCTGTCCTGGCGTGGCCCCACGCTGGGCTGTGCTCTGCTCCTAGCACCTTGCGATAAACCCTTCCCAGTGACCATCCAGGCCATTCTGGGCTGTAGAACTACTTCCCTCTGCTATTTCATTTTTTACAGGGGTTTGAGGGAGAGCTTAAGCAACTACTTGGAAAGATTTTTTCCCCCTATTTAACTGTTTCCATTCTAGTTTTTTTTAGCTGAATTAGTTTGAGGGACAGAAGAAGGGAAGAGGTCAATCACCCTTAATGAAAAATCTCAATTAATGAGATTTTCCAAGGAAATGTTTATATTGCATGTTCACATTTACACATTTTAAATATGTACTTTCAATTCAATTAATTGCCTGCTGTATTCCAGGTACTACTAGGCACTGTAAATATAAAAATTTTAATTTTAATAGGTAATAAAAATTTTAATTTTAATAGGTAATAATAATAGCTAATCATGAATATGCCTCTTTAAGGTTTTAAAGGTGCTTTAATGAATCTATTCACCAAGTCTCTTCCAGTTGTCATTGGATAATCTTAATTTCATTCGTAGTTGTTCCTTTTTAAAAAAATAAAATTTTATTTTTCAGTTTCAAATTCTCTCTCTTTCCACCCACTCTCCAGCCATTGAAAAGGCAAGAATTACAATATCTATTATATGTATCAAAACATATTTCTGTAGTATTCATGTTCAGGAAAAAAGAAGAAAGAAAAAATATGATGCAGTCTGTTCTGAGACCATCAATTCTCTTTCTGGAGATGGATAGCATTTTTCTTCATGAGTCCTTTGGAATTATGGGGTATATTGTTTTGATCAGGATTACTAAGCCTTTCACAGTTGATTATCTTTATAATATTGAGGTTATTGTTTAAATTGATCTCCTAGTTCTGCTCACCTCACTTGGTATCACTTTGCTCATGTCCTCCTGGTTTTCTTAAAACCACTCCCTTCATCATTTCTTACAGCATAATAGTATTCCATCACATTTATACACCATAACTTGTTCAGCCATTCCCCAATTGATGGACATGCCTTCAGTTTTCAGTTCTTTGCCGCCACAAAATGAACTGCTGTAAATGTTTTTGTATATGTGGGTCCTTCCTCTTTTTCTTTGATGTCTTTGGCATATACACCTAGTATAGTATTGTTAGGTGAAAAAGAATACAGAGTTTAGTAGCTTTTTGGACTTAGTCCCAAATAAGGCTCCAGAAAGCTTGGATTAATTCACAGCTCCACCAGTAGTTCATTACTGTACCTATTCTCCCATAACCCCTCCAACGTTTGTCTTTTTCCTTTACTTTCATCTAATCTGACAGATATGAGGTGGTATCTCAGAGTTATTTCAATTCTCATTTTTCTGATTATTAGTGATTTTGAGCATGTTTATATACCTGCTGAAAACTTTGATTTCTTCCACTGAAAAGTGCTTACTCATAACCCTTGAACATTTGCCAGTTGGAGAGTGGCTCTTACTCTTATAAATTTGGCCCAGTTCCATATGTAGGTATATATGTTATCAAAACTATTTTACCTCCCATGAACCACTCTCTCTGTTGTTTGATGATGAGCTCTTCCTCTATCCACAGATGTGACAGGTAATTTTTTCTGTGCTTCCCTAATTTGCTTATAGTGTCACTCTTTATGTCTTAATGACATACCCATTTTGAGCTTATCTTGGGACACAGTGTAAATCTAGTTGGTCTGTACCTAGTTTCTGCCAGGCTGCTTTCAAGTTTCCATAGAAATTCATTGTCATTAGTTCTTGGTCCAATAGCTGAGATCATTCCTACTTGTTCCTCAAGTCCAACTGGTATTAAGGTAAGTATTGTTACTAAATTACAAGTTTTTAACCAAAATAAAGTTTTGGACCTTGATTACTAAAAACCAAATAAGCATCTTTTTATTTTAGTGTTTTGCCATGGTCCTAATTTCTTTTTTGCTCTTGCCTTTTCAAAAAATAATCTTTTTGTTTCTGAGTATAAACAGATTTGGAGGCAAACAAAAAAAGAAATATTTAGGGCTCTTTAATTATGCTTTCTTAAGGGTAGACATTATGAAGCCCTATTCATTTTAGAGCTTCATCATGTATATATACTTCACTAAAAGTCAGTAATGATTTATCCCTTGGCTCAGATTTCATATTGTGCTTATTGTTACTCTGTTGGTATCTTTTGTGCTTATTTGTAATTTTGTATAATAATTTGCATTTAATATCTGTCCCTTCTAGACTGTGAGCTCCATGAAGGTAGAACAGTGTTTTCACCCAGACTTCGCATCTTCCATGCTCAATTAGCATATAGTTCTGCACATAATAAATCTTGGTTGAATTTGACTGAATCATCTCTTACAATACCCTAATTATTTAGATGGGGAAACTCAGACACTGAGAGGTGAATTGACTTAGAGCTGAGCAAGTAAAAAGATATAGCCAAAGAAAAATTGTAGCACCTATAGTTGTCTTCATTTTTTGAGTGAAAAAGTTAGGAAAACTTCTCTTTCTTCATCTTAATCACTAGCTTCATTTGCTATGATTTATTTGCCTTATTGAATAGTATTGTTTTGTTAGAGATTTTTTTTGTTAAATATTTAACTTTAAATAGTTGATGCATTTCTTAAACAGTTAAAATTTTTTAGATCCAGAATTGTTTTGTGAAAACTTAATTCTGAAATTGTAATTTGAGATAAGAAAATATAAAATTTATGAATAGTCAGTGTAAAGTTATCCTCTCCAGGGATATGTTGTATTAAATGAGATATACCTGTGGTTGTCAGACTCAGCAATAACCTGGAGAGGAAAAAGGAAAGGATTGACTCTATAATTATAGAGTCTGATAGTTAATATAGTAAATAAAAATAATTTATAATGAACAATTCCTTCCTATAAACAAATGCAACAATGAAAGTTTTGAAAGTTCTGAATTTTGAAAAACAACTTGTTGGTGTTTAAGTAAGTTCTCTAAATGTATGTCTGTATAAACGCACATTTGTATACACACATATAAGGCTATATTAGCTTTTTAAACTTAAATTGTATTAGGTTTTAAATGAATAAAATATAAATTTGTGAGGTGTTATTCAATAGGCCATGCTATTCATCAACACCTGAGCCTAGTTTGTCCTTATTTTGCAGATTAGAAAATAAGGGTCTCAGTGAATACACTGAGCCTTGTCCATATATTTGTCTCAGATAGTCCTTGAGATAAGATGAGAATGCATAGCTTTTAGATTAACACTTCATTACTCAGAGATACTTCACTACCACAGTTTTGGTTTTCGTAGGGGGTTAATTTAGTTTGTTGAATCAGAGTTGTTCATTAGGTCAGACTGAGGTAAGAAGTAGCATGAACAATTTTTTTTCATAATGTTAATATGAGAGATATTTAACGTATTTTTTAAGGAAAAGGAAATGCTTTCATGTTAATAAAAGGGTACTATAGAGCATTTTAAAACAGAAACAGGGAAACTACATCTTTCCAAAAGGTACATAAATAATGATTTAATATCCTACTGAGTGTGTGTGTGTATACACACCAAATGACATACCATCTAAATTGCTAATGAAAAAGGTGTTAGAGGAAGAAAATAGTAAAATTGTAATAGTGGGGGACCTCAATTTATACCCCCTCAGACCTAGATAAATCTAACCATAAAATAATGAAGTTAAAGAGACAAGTAGAATTTTAGAAAAACTGGATATGATTTGTTGGAGATTTCTGGAGAAATTGAATGGGAATTAAAAGGAGTATACCTATTCTCAGCTGTAGATGACACCTTGACAAAAATTGAGCACATATTGCATGGAAGACTGACAAATGCAGAAAAGTAGAATTATTAAATGCAGTTTTCCTACCATAATGCAATAAAAATATGTTCTATAAGAAGTTTTTGAAGCATAGATTGAAAATTAATTGAAAACTAATTAAATTCTAAAGAATGGGTGGATCAAAGAACAAATCATAAGAACAATCAGTAATTTCATTAAAGATAAGGTTGACAGCGAGGAAAATATCAGAATTTTGGGATGCAGTTAGAGCAGTACTTGGGAATATTTATATCTCTAAATTTTTTTTTAATCAATGAAAGAGAAAGCATTAGCAATTTGGGCATGCAACTTTAAAAAAAGCACACCTCAAACTAGAAAACCAACAAATTAAAAACCTTCAATAAACACCAAAATAGAAGTCAAAGGAGAGATTAATGAAATTGAAAATTTAAAAAATTTAATAAAACTAAGAGTTTAAAAAAAACTTTAATGAAATAGGTAAGCCAATAGTTAATTTGAACAAAAGAAAGAATGCCAAATTAGTAGTATCAAAAATGAAATAGCATTCATAACCAATGAAGAAAAAAGCAATTATTAGTTCTTTCACCTAATTATATGCCAATATAACTGACAATGTAAGTGAAATGTATGAATATTTACAAGAATATAAATTTCCCAGGTTACCAGGACAGTAGAATACATAAATAGCTGCATCTTAGAAAAAAATATTGAATCAGCCATAAATAAACTCTCAGAGGGAAAAGCAGGACCAAATGGATTTACAAGTGAATTCTACCAAGCATTTAAAGAAAAATTAATTCTGGTAGTAAACTATTTGGGGGAAAATGGTAAAGAGAGGATCCTGCCATAGTCTTTCTATGGCACAAATATAATCTGGATACCTAAGCCAGGAAGAGTCAAAACAGAGAAAGAAAACTAGACCATTTTTTCTAATGTATATTGATGCAAAATTTTAAGATAAAACATTACCATGGAGACCTCAGCAATATAACACAAAAGATCATATACTATGACTAGGCTGGATTTATACTAAGAATGCAGAGCTGGTTCAATATTAGGAAAACTATAAATATAGTTGACCATATTAATAACCATACCATTAAAACACATGAGTATGTTGGTAGATGAAAGAAAAAGCTTTTGACAAAATACTGCACTCATCCTGTTAAAAACACTAAAGCCTTTCCAGTAAAATCAAGGGTGAAGCAAAGCTGACCATTATCACCATTACTATTCAATATTGTACTAGAAATACTAGGTCTAGCAGTAAGACAAGAAAAAGAAGTTGAAGGACTAAGCACATGCAAAGAAGAAACAAAATAATTACTTTCTGCTGATGGTGTAATAGAGTATACTAGAGAGTCAACTAAAGAACTAATTGAAACAATAGCAAACAGTAGCAACTTCTACAGAGTTGCAGAATATAAAATAAGCCTACAGAGTTTGTATATTGCTAACAAAATGCAGCAGGAAAAGATAGAAAGATAAATTCCATTTAAAATAACTACAAATAGCATAAAGTACTTAGGAGTCTACCTGCCAAGACATACACAGGAGCTCTGAACACAATAAAACATGCTCCACACAAATAAAGATCTAGAAAATTATTAATTGCTCCTGGATAGGGCAGATTAGCCTAATAAGAATGATAATACTACCTAAATTATTTTACTTAATTCAGTACTGAACCTATCAAACTATCAAAGAATTACTTTATAGAGCTAGAAAAAAAATAAAATTCATCTGGAGGAACTAAAGGCCAACAGTATCAAGGGAATCAAACAAAAAAAGTGAAGGAAAAGGGTGTGGGGGTGAGGGGGGTGGCTAGTCAGTATTAGATCTCAGATTATACCAAAAAGGTATATTAATCAAAACAGTTTTGTACTAGATAACAAGTAGAGTGATTGATCAATGGAACAGATTAGGTAAACACTTTAAAGAAGCACAGTATAAATGAACACAGTAATCTAGTACTTGATAAACCCAAAGATACTAGCTATTGGGGCAAGAACTCACCATTTGCCAAAAAACTATTGAGAAAATTGGAAAGTAGTCTGGCAGTAGCTAGACATAGACCAACATTTGACACTGTATACCAAGATAAGCTCAAAATGGATACATGATTTAGAATAAAGGATGACATCATAAGCAGATTAATGGAGCATGCAAGAAATTACCTGTCAGATCTATGGCTAGGGGAAAAGTTCATGACTAAACAAATGATAGAGAAGTTTACAGGATGTAAAATGTACTAATTTTATTACATTAGAGGAAAAGGGAATTAGAAAGAAAAACTTTTGCAACAAATTTCTCCGATGAAGGTCTCATTTTAAAGATATATATATATATGTGTGTGTGTGTGTGTGTGTATACATATATATGTGTGTGTATGTGTGTGTGTGTGTGTGTGTATGTACATAGGAAACAGTTAAATTTACAAGAAAAAAAAAGCCATTCCCCAATTGATAAATGGCCCAGGGATATGAACAAGTAATTTTCAGAGGAGGAAATGAAAACTATCCATAGTTATGTTAAAAAATGCTCTGAATCACCAATAATTGGAGAAATGCAAATTAAAACAAGTCTGAGGTGCTCATATTAATTAAGTTGACAAAAGAAAATGCCAAATGCTAGAAGAGATGGGGGAAAGATAGGTACAATAATTAATGTACTGTTGGTGAAGCTTTGAGCTAGTCCAGCCATTCTGCAGTTAATTTGGAACTATGTCAAGAAGCTATTAAACAGAATTCTCTTCTACCCAATGATACTACTTCTAGGTCTGTATCCCAAAGAAATCAAAGAAAGATGGAAAGTACTCACATGTACAAAAATATAGGAGCTCTATAGTGGCCAATAATTGAAAACTGAAAGGATATCCATCAGTTGGTAAATGTTTGAATAAATTGTGGTATATGATTGTGATGTGGAATGCTGTTGTACTATAAGAAATAATGAAGGAGATAGTTTCAGAAAAACCTGAGAAAATTTGTATGAACTGAATCAAAGTGAAGTTAGCAGGACCAAGAGAATAATTTGTACAGAAATAACAATATTGTAAAAATAATCAACTTTGGTAAACCTGGTAATTCTGATCAACACACAGTAATTCCAAAGGACTCATGATAAAACATGCTGCTCACCTCCATCTAGATAGAGAGCTGATAGACCCAGATTACATATTGAGGCATAAATCCTTCCTTCCTTCCATTTTTGATTTGGGTAATGTCGGGATTTAATTTGCATAACTGTACCTTTTTGTAATGAGTATTGTTTTTCTTGCCTTCTCTGTGGATGGGGAGGGAAGAAAGGAAGAGAAATAATTCAATACTGAAAATACAATTGAATTTAAAAAAAAACAAACATTGGATTCTTGACAAAGGTGTGTCAATACAGTGGGTTTTTTTCTTTTATTCCAGTAATATAACTGTTTTTTGATCATTTGCTATGCTTTATATAAGCAAAGTCACGTAAGAAACAAAGTTTCTAAATCATGTACTGTCTATTATTATTAAACTGGTCCTTGGAGTACAAATGTTTGATAAAATTTTAATGGCAAAGGGACTTTGAATACTCAACTAATTAAATTTTTCTTAATTACCTTTAGAATAATGGTTTCTCAACATTCCTCTTCCAGAGATTCTTTAAGACTAAAACATTTATTTAAATGACTATTTCAGTTTTTCGTTTACCTAACATAACAAAAATCAGTCAATAAAATCCTGACATTTCATCTCATCCTGAACAAATTGGCAAAGAGGACAAAAGGTAGGAATAATCAATGTTGGAGGGGTTGTAAAAAGTTAGGCATGCTAATGCATTGTTGGCAGAACCGTGAAGTGGTACAGTTATTCTGTAAAACAATTTGGAACTATACAAATAAAGTGGATACGATGTCCAAGTCTTTTGACCTGTCTACTGCAAGACATATATCAGTAAGGCAACATTCATGACTTCGAGAATGACCATGAACACGCCTGTATGGTTTGGAATCCCAGAGTGTAAGAAATTCTCTAAGTAGAAGGCAGAGGAAGTATAACATTTATTTATACACGAGAGAATCCAATCCCAGGACCAGTAATTTCAATTCCATACCATAGCAATTATATTCCAAAACCAGTAAGCCTACCTCAATGTAGCAACAAAGAAGTTGTAGCAAAGTATTATAGCAAGGAGCCAAGCCATCCTTTAACCTCCTCCCCTCACCCCCACAAATAATCACTCACAAATCCTAACTCTCTGCTCAGCACTCTCCTGCAGCTCTTTCAGACTCCTAGTTCCTTGATCTCTGCAACTCTCTCTTGTTGGGCACTCTCTGCAGTCTCTCTCTCTCTCTCTCTCGATGCTGGCTCTCCCTCAGTGTGTGCTGCGTCAGTGTCCTCTCCATGTCAGCTTCAGAATCCTGCTGCTCTCAGTTCCACTGCTCCCAGTTCTGGTCTCTCTTTATACAGTTCTAGCCAGCATCTGATTGACTAGAACTCAGTGCCCATACCATTGGCTCAGGTCTTAGCAACTCCCCTTACAGCCCTGAGGGCTTCATACCTCTCACCCTAACTAGCAAAAGGGTGTGGACCTGCTTCTAATTAGGCCTCCTACCCGAGGTCTTTTGAGTGGATGAGAAGAGTCTTTAATCCCTGATAGGCATCACCAAGGTGTAGGCCTGCCTCTAATCGGGCCTCCCTTTGTTGGCCCCTCCTGAGGCCTATTCAGTGGGTGGGAAAGATTTTTCACTTACTGATTGGCCTTACACCCAAGAAAGTCTGAAAGAAGCTATTTCAATGACATCTTTCTGCCCCAAGCATTCTAAAGTATGTTCCATCCTTGTATAGAACAGTCTCAGTAGAGTGGGAGAAGTAACTACATACCATTGTTTGTCTTCATTCACCACAGCATCATGGAACACACATGCCTTTTTCTGAAAACTTACCTACTCTCATTATTTTCTCACCTCTGTGCTTTTGCTCCTGATATTCTTTATATGTGAGTTGCCTTCCTTGTCCCTCTTTGCTTTTTCAGTTCCTATTTGCCCTTTAAAATTCAACTCAAATGCATAGATGTGTTTAATTATCTGTCATAAAGTAAATTCTTTCTATCTTATCTATGTGTCTTATTCTCCTGTTTGTAAGTTCAGTAAGAGAGAGGGATTTGACCATCACAGCAACTTTGCGTGATAAGTGCTATTATTATCCCCATTTTACAAATGAGGAAACTGAATCTGGGAGATATTAAGTGACTTGTCCAAGTCTAGCATTCTGTCCACTGCTCTACTTCGATAATTCGTCAGGAAAGACCTGGAGGAGGTTTGAGGAATGGAACCTAAACCACATATGGAAGGATAAAAGGAGATATATCTTCTGAAGCATGATGAAAAGATGAAGAGTTTACAGTGATTAGGAACTTAAGGGAAGTAGAGAAAGTGTAGAATCATTTGTGTGGAGAACATGATGATCAAATGCTAGTCACCTTTCCAAAACTCATAATATCCATCCTTCTTATTTCCTAGAGTATTCTGCGGTCATCCTAACCTGAAGGGGAAATCTTCCTTTAGACTTTTGTGCAGTTTTTTATAGAATTCATTTGGTAATAAATCACAGGCTAGTTTGTGTATTAAAAAGTGTATATATTTTATAGTTTGAAGGAGTTTACATATAATGTTAAAAATGTCTTTTATCATTATTTAACTTTTTCATATGCTTGTTTCTGCTCTGACCAACTAGAATCATAAGCTCATTGAGGGTAGAGAACATTTCTAATACTTGATGTCTTTTGTCTTGATATTACAGCCATTTCCCACCCTCATAGTTAAACCTTTCATTGTAACAAACGTGTGCACACACAAGCAGCGTAAACAAAAGTAAAAATACCTGATACAGAGTAACTATTGATAGTATAGAAAATAATCTGTCCTAATAATTTCTTTCTCTGCCATAAGAGAAAGAGGCCTGTCTTCCAGGGTCTACACCTTTTTTTTCACATTACTCAAAATTTTGCTTCAATTATTTTTTCATTTACATTGCTGTAGCTATTATGTAGTTCTGCTTATTTTTCTCTGCATCATTTCATATGCATAGAATCATAGATGTAGAACAGGAAGGGACATTAGAGGTCATTGGATCCAGCCCCTCATTTCTACAAAAGAGGAGATTGATTCTCAGAGGAGTAAATTGAATTGCCCACAGTTATACAGATGGTAAGTCACAGAGCCAAGAGTTCCACATTCTCTCCCTCCATCACCTATTTCATTGATCACTTTGGAATATAGATCTAGCAGTGGTATTTCTGGGTTAAAGGGTACGTACAGCTTTCTAGTCCTTTGGTTATACTTCTAAATTTTTCTCCAGAATGGTTGGATGAGTTCACAACTCCACCAACAATACATTAATGTCCCTATCTTCCCACATCTCCTCCAGCATTTATCATTATTCTTTTCTGTCATCTGAGTCAATCAAATGGGTATGGGGTAGTATCTCAAAGTTCTTTTAACTTTCATTTCTCCATTTATTAGTGATTTAGAGCTTTTTTTATATGCCTATTTGAAAGCTTTGATATCTTCCTCTGAAAACTGCCTGTTCATGTCTTTACCATTTGTCAATTGGAGAATGGCTCTTACTCATGTAAATTTGTCTCATTTAAGAAATAAGACCTTTATCAGAGAAACTTGCTTCAAAGATTTTTCCTTCCTAGTTTCCTGCCATACCATTTTGGCTGCATGGGTTTGGTGTGTGCATAAATTTTGCAACTTTATGTAACTAAAATTATCCACTTTGCCTTCTGTGACCCTCTCTCTTTTTTGGGCATGAAATCTTCCCCTATCTGTAGATCTAAAAAGTAATCTCTTCCATACTCCATTAATTTGCTTATGATATTACCCTTTATGTCCAAATCATGTGCCCATTTTGGGTCTTGGTATACAGTGTCAGATATTGATCTTTGTCCAGTTTCTGCCAGACTACTTTCTAATTTTCTCAATAGTTTTTGTCACACGGTGAGTTTTTGCCCCAGTGGCTGACATCTTTGGGTTTATCAAACACTAGGTTACTGCGCACATTTATACTGTACTTCTTTAAATTGCTTACCTTATCTAGTTCCTTTGATTATCTGTTGTCTAGTTCCAAATTGTTTTTGATGATTACAGCCTTGTGGTGTAATTCGATATCTGGTACTGCTAGGCCCCTTTTCTTCACCTTTTTTTTTTCATTGATTCCATTGCTATTCTTAACCTTTTTTTCTTTCAATTGAATTTTATTATTTTTTTCCTAGGTCTATATGATAGATCAGTATGGCACTGAATATGTAAATTAATTAAGATAGTATTATCCTTATTGCTATGTTGGCTTGGCCTACACAGGAACAGTATTTCTGATGATTACATATAATGCTTCTCTTGATTTTAGATAGATATTTCTATGTATTCTTTAATCAGGAGTGGTGTAGTATTCTGTTAAAAGTTTTTTCTCCATCCGTTGAAATAATCATGATTTTTATTGATTTTGTTTCCTGTATGGTGAGTTATTCTTATGGTTTTCTCAATATTGAACCAGTTCTATATTCTTATTCTGTATAAATCCAACTTGGTCATAGTGTATAATCTTTGTTTCACATTGTAAATTTCTTTGCTAATATTTTATTTAAAATTTTTGCATCAGTATTCATTGGGGAAATTATAGTTTTCTTTCGCAGTTTTGGTTCTTATTTAGATATCAAGACCATATTTGTATCATAGAAGGAATTTGTTTGGGTCCATTCTTAACAACTACTTTTTAAAATAGTTTATGTAGTATTGGAATTAAGTGGTTTTTAAATGTTTGGTAGAATTCACATGTAAATCCGTCTGGTTCTAGTTTTTCCCCTCCCTTAGGGAGTTCATTTATGGCATATTCAATTTCTTTTTTAAGATAGGATTACATAAATATTTTATTTCCTGTTCTGTTAATCTGTCCACTTTATATTTTTGTAGATAATTGTCCATTTCATTTAAATTGTTGGTTTTATCAGCCAAAATTGCTCCTAACAATTGCTTTTATTTCATCTTCATTAGTGGTGCATTCACCTGTTTTATTTTTTATGTTAGTAATTTGATTTTCTTTCTTTTTAAAGATCAACTTAGTTTATTATTTGTGAAATTGCTTCTAGTTTAATTTATTAATGCATGATTTTTCTTTTAAAAAACTTTCATTTTCATTAATCTTCTGTGAGTCTCAGGATTTCCATTTTGGTGTTTAATTGGTTAGTTTTCTAGGGTTGTTTTTTTTTTTAGTTGCAGGCCTAGTTCGTTAAGCTTCCCCCTCTCTCTTTTTAATAATGTAAATGTTTAGAAATATAAATATTCCCCTACATACTACTTTAGCTGCATCCCACAAATTTTGGTATTTTGTCTCATTGTTATCAGTATCTTTAATGAAATTATTGATTGTTTCTATGATTTGTTCTTTGACTCACTCATTCTTTAAGACTAGGTTATTTAGTTTCTAATTAATTTTTATCTATGTTTCAAAGGCCCTTTATGGAATACAGTTTTATTGCATTATAACTATAAAAAGATGCATTTGATAATTCTGCTTTTCTGCATTTTTTGTGAGATTTTTTATCTGTACAGTTGAAATAGGTATATTCCTTTATATTCCCATTTAATATTCTCCAGAAGTCTGTCATATCTAACTTTTCTAAAATTCTGTCACCCCCTTAACTTTTTTTGTTTATGTTATTGTTAGATTTGTCTAGATTTGAGAGGATCTGAGAAGACATTTGTTTCATGTCCCCGTATTAATACGAAAACAGTAGATTCCACACATTCCATTGTTATTAAACCTATATAGATACTTTCTGGGTTTCTCTTGGTGCTGTTTCCATTTCGGATTGCCTATTCAGTTTTGTTTTATTTTGCTTTTTCACCATCAGGCATGGATGGGAATTCTCTACTTCATTAAAGGTCAATTTTCTTCCCTGTTGAATTTTACTTAGTTTTTTCCAATAGGTTCTCCTTAATTGTAAGAGTTTTACCTTTTGCCATTTGGAATATTATATTACAAGCTCACCTCTCCTTTTGAGTTGTAGCTACTAAGTCTTGTGTGATGTTTGTTCTGATCCTGTCATACTTGAACTCCTTTTTGACTGCTTGTAACATTTTTTTTTTCTTTACCTGGAAGTTTCAGAATTTGACTTATGTTTCTGGGAGTTTTTATTAAGAGATTTCTTGGGGGGATGGAGCCAGGATGGCGGAATGAAAGCAGGGACACACCAGAGCTCTCTCACAAATTGTTTCAGATATCTCTAAAACATTGAATCTGAACACATTTGAGAATGGCAGAATCTACTTGGAGACAGAGTGTGGCAGATTGCCAGACCAGGAGAGTCGGGAATGTTGACAGGAAGGATCTGTTGCACCAAGCTGGAAGAGCATAGAGTGCACGGATCTATACCTGACCATAGTGGAGTGGGAATGGGTCCTGGTAGACGGGTGATTCCCAGACCTTTCAGAGTAAGACAAGAAGTCTCTCAGAGCTGGGTGAGAGAGAAGCGCAGGGCCTGTGGCATTGGCAGCAGCTACTCCTGGGGCTATCAGTCTGCCGACTAAATGTGTGAAAGTCACCTACTTGAACTTCTAGGAGTCAAGATGGCAGATTAAACTGTAAGTACTCTCATTCCCCCCCCCCCCCCCGCCCCCAGCTTGTTGACCTTGAAAAACCCAGAGAATAATTCCCCAGGAAAAATCTCAGAATAGTGTAGCCAGCAATAGGGATATAGTAGTCAGTTCAGGAAGGTAGGGAGGTAAATGGGAAGGGTGCCTCTGTGGCTGAAGGGGACCAGTACAGGGTGGGAGGCATCCCAGCGAACCCCATCTCAGCAGAGCAGCAGTAGATCCTGAGCCCCAGGGGGTGGAACCAGCAAGCGTCAACACCAGGACCCTAGGCAAGCCTTCACACAGCCAGGGGAGTTGGCAGACACCAGTGTAGATGATGGTTGAGGCTACCCTTGGTATACTGCAGCCCTAGGGGAAGGGCAGACTTCTACCAGCCAGACCACCCTTCCCCCACACTTCATGCTGTGAGCTCTGGTGTAACCTCAGGGAAACTCAGAAAGATATCACCTGGCCTCGATCCTTGGCACAGACCAGCCAGCTCTACCTCAGCACCAGGTGAGCTGCAGCATTACAGAGCTTCTAGCTGACAGACCCAGAGGTCACAGCACACAAAACCAGTAACCAGCCCACTAGATCCCAGCACAAGAAGGTTGGGACAGAGACCCCTGTGCCCCACAAGCAGAGATCCACTTTAGTCTATTTTTTAAGGTGTTATTTTCTCCAGTATTTTTGGGGGTCTCCTTTAGCAAGTCATTGACTTGTTTGTAATGGTTTTCACTCTCATTTCTCTTCCCAGTTTTTCCTCTACTTCTCTAACTTGCTTTTTCAAATCCTTTCTGAGCTCTTCCATGGCCTGAGACCAGTTCATGTTTTTCTTGGAGGCTTTTGATGTAGGCTCTTTGACTTTCCTGACTTCTTCTGGCTGTATGTTTTGGTCTTCTTTGTCACCAAAGAAGGATTCCAAAGTCTGAGTCTGAATCTCAGTCCATTTTCGCTGCCTGGCCATGTTCCCAGCCAACTACTTGACCCTTGAGTTTTTTGTCGGGCTATGACTGCTTATAGCATAGAGAGTACTTTGTCCCAAGCTTGAGGGGCTGCACTGTTGTTTTCAGAGCTATTTCTACACAGCAAGCTCTGCCACAGCAGCACTTTTCCTCCCCCAAGAACCACCAACCCATGACCACGACTCAGATCTGAGCAGGCTCTGCACTCCTGCTCTGATCTGCCATTTAATTCCTCCCACCGGGTGGGCTTGGGGCCAGAAGCAATGGCATCTGTAGTTCTGTAGCTGCACCACATCCTCTGCCCCTGGGGAGGTGGCCGAACTGTGAACTCCTTTCACTCTGTCCCAGAAGTTTTTCCCACTAACATTCTCTGTTGTCTTTGGGTTGGGTGGGTTGAGAAGTCTGGTAACTGCCACAGCTCACTGATTCAGGGCGCTAGGGCCTGTTCCGCCCGGCTCTCAATCTGGTTGGTCCAGGTGCAGCCCACCCTGGGCTCTGTTCCCCTCCCGGCTCCGTGGGCTAGACCCTACCCAGTGACCATCCAGGCTGTCCTGGACTAGAGCCCTGCTTCCCTCTGGTATTTTGTGGGTTCTGCAGGTCTAGAATTTGTTCAGAGCCATTTTTATAGGTGTTTGCAGGGTTCTGGGGGAGAGCTTTAGGTGAGTCCCTGCTTTCTAGCTGCTATCTTGGCTCCACCACCCCCACCACCACCACCACAAGATCCACTTTAAAAGGCAGTCACAATGAAGAAGCAAACTAGAAGAGCAAAGGCCATAGACTCTTACTGTGGAGACAGGGAAGATCAGAATACAAATTCAGAAGAGGACAGCATTGACACTATACCCACATCTGAAACCTCAAAAGGGAATATGAACTGGTCTCAAACCAAAACTTCATTCTGGAAGAATGCGGGGAGGATTTTAAAAGCCGAATTAGAGAGGTAAAAGAAAAATTGACCAATTATTTTAAAAATACAGTGGGAAAAATGGAAAAAAAACTCATTGATGAGAACAAATCTTTAAAAAGTAAAATTGGCAAAATGGATAAGGAGGTACAGAACCTAACTAGAGAAAATAACTCCTTGAAAAGTACATTTGGCAAAATGGAAAAGGAGGTGCAGAAGATAACTGAAGAAAACAATTCATCAAAAGGTAGAATTGAGCAAGTAGATACTGATGACTATGATGCATCAAAAATCAATCAAACAAAATCTAAAAAAAAAATAGAAGAAAATGTAAACTGTCTCATTGGAAAAACAGCTGACCTGGAAAATAGATCCAGGAGAAATAATCTAAGAATTATTGGTCTTCTGGAAAGGTATAATGAAAAAAAGAGCCTGGGTGGTATCTTCTAAGAAATCATCAACAGAAGCTGCCCCAATGTCCTAGAACAAGAGGGCAAAATAGTCATGGAAAGAATCCACCAATCACCTATGGAAAGAGTTCCCAAATTGAAAACTCCAAAGGAATATTGTAGCCAAATTCCAGAATTATGAGGTCAAGGAGAAAATACTGCAAGCAGCCAGAAAGAAACAATTCCAATATCGCGGGACTATAGTCAGGATCACACAGGACCTTGCAGCTTCTACATTAAAAGATCAGAGAGATTGGAACATGATATTCTTAAAGGCAAAAGAGCTTGGACTACAACCAGGGATCAGCTACCCAGCAAAATTGAGCATACTCTTTCAGGTAGGGAGATGGACATATAGACCTTCCTGATGAAAAGGACAGAGCTCAAGGGAAAATTTGATCTTTGAATACAAGACTGAAGAAAGGCATAGAAAGGTAAACAGGGGAAAAGAGGAAAAAAAA
>CM053622.1:355247694-355276229 GCA_028646595.1 Phalanger gymnotis
GGCTCTGCACTCCTGCTCTGATCCTCCACTTAATTCCTCCCACCAGGTGGGCCTGGGGCCAGAAGCAACTGCAGCTATGGTTCTGAAGCTGCCCCACCTCTGCTGCCCCTGGGGTGGTGGCCGAACCCTAAACTCCCTGTCCCTAGCAGCTTTTCCCACTAACCTTCTCTGTTGTCTTTGGTGTTTGTGGGTTGAGAAGTCTGGTAACTGCCACAGCTCACTGATTCAGGGCACTAGGGCACGCTCCCTCTGGCTCCTGGTCCGCCCCGCCCACACCGAGCTTTACTCTACTCCCCTCTGCTCCCAGCTCCGTGCGGGATAGACCTTACCCAGAGACCATCCAGGCTGTCCTGGGCTGGAGCCCTGCTTCCCTCTGTTGTTTTGTGGGTTCTGCAGTTCTGGAATTGGTTCAGAGCCTTTTTTTATAGGTTTTTGGAGGGACTTGGCCGGGAGCTCACGCTAGTCCCTGCTTTCCAGCTGCCATCTTGGCTCCGCCTCCCCTCCCCCGATCATTTAAATTCTTAAGTGTAAGTTTAAAAAACCAAACTTTACAAATAGAAGGAAGAGGAATAAGATACAATTAGAGAAGAGTCTGTCTGTAAAAGATCTGAGGATTTTAGTGAACTGTAAGTTTCATTTTCCTCATCATTATGATATAGCAACCTGCCCTTTCTCCCCCACAAAAAGAAGCAATCTCACATCACTTCCAGGAATAAGAAGGCAGTAGTCCTGCTGTATTCTACCTGCTCAGACCACATCTAAAAAACTGTGTTAATCTCTCTTTTAGAAAATTAAGCAGGAGAGTGCCTAAGGGACAATAGAGAGTATAGCCCAGGGTCTAGAAATGATGTCATATTCTTAAGAACTGGTTGAAGGAAATAGAAATATTTGACATGGAAAAGAGAACCCTTAAGGGGAACATGATAGCTGTCTTCAAGGATGTGAAGGGGCTATCATATATACACATAGAAGGCATACCAATGGGAAACTGACATGTTTCAAGGGCTACTTTTGGGGTATGTTAAGACAAACCTTAGAACAAGAATATAGTCTATGCGTTGTAAAAATAAACTAGAAAACTTGATAGTCTTTGCTTAAAGACTGCTAGTAAAGGAAAATGCACAAACTTCTCAAGCTATTCTTTTCACTTTTAGTTAGCTCTTCTAATTGTGAAGAAATTGTTTCTTATATCAAATGAAAATGTCTCTATAATTTCCACTCTTTGATCCTAATTTTGCCCTCTAGGGCCAAACAGAATTTTAATCACTCATCCACATGACAGCCTTCCACACATTTGAAATCATGGATTCAATTATCATCTCTGTGAAGGTGATTCTCACATCTATTTGACTGATTGATCTATTTGTCTATTAACTGATCTAGTATCCTGACCTCCAGTTTTACACCTTCGACTGCCTATGGGACATCTCAAACTGGATTACTATAGGCATCTTAAACTCAACATGTCTATAATTGAACTCATTATATTTCCCCCCAAACACTCCCCAACTTTCCTGTTGCTGTCAAGGGCATCCTCCTCCTCTTACTTATCTAGGATTGCAGCCAAGGTGTCATCCTCAACTCCTCATTTTCTTTCCCCCCTTTCCCCCACTGCTGATTCTAACTTGGTAACATCTCTTGCATACATACCCTTCTACCCTCTGGCACTGCTATCATTCAGGTACAGGCCCTCATCGCTTCATGCCTAGACTATTGCAATAGTCTGCTGGTCAGTCTCCCTGTCTCAGCTCCACTTCCTCTCCATTCCAGTCTATTGACCGTTCAACTGCCAAAATGATCTTCCTAAAGTGCAGGTCTCACCTAGTCATTCTCCTATTCAATAAACTCAAGTGACTCCTTATGACCTCTAGGATTAAATATAAAACCTTTTATTTGGTTTTTAAGGCATCTTATAACCTAGCCCCTTCCTAGTTTTTCAGTCTTCTTATACCTTAATTTCTTCCATGTACAGTGACACTGACCTCCTTGCTGTTCCTTGCACAAGACACTCCATCTCCTGACTACATGCATTTTTATTGGCTATCTTCCATGCCTGGAATGTTCTCCCCTTTGGCTTGTTTCCTGGATTCCTTGGCTTCCTTCAAGCTAAAGTACCACCTTCTGGTCCCCCTTAATGTTAGTGGTTTCCTTCTGAAATCACCTCCAATTTATTCTGTATTTTTTTTGTACATAGTTGTTTGCATGTTGTCTCCTCCATTAGACTGTGAGCTCCTTGAGAACAGGGACTGCTTTTGATTTTCTTTGCATCTCTGGCATTTAATATAATACTTGGTACAAAATAGGCACTTAAATGCTTATTGACTGGACTTGAGGAAAACTTAAGACAAAAATTGTCCCAGTCAACCTCAGCTCATTGTAATGAAGTAATATTAATGGCTAAAATGACTACTAGGCAGAAGGTTGTATACATCATCAGATGTAGCCACTTTATAGTGGCTAATTGTTATTCTTTATTGCCAGGGAAGATTTAATTTGGTCTGTAGGAAGGTGTCCTCCCCTTAGAAGTGCCTAGTGCAAAGCTAATATTATACACAATAAGGAAGCACTACTCAGTATGTATAGGGGTAAAACAAGAATGCCCTTTTTTCTTGCTATTATTTGATATGGTTCTTAGAAATTTAAGAAATAGCAATAAAACAAGAGAAAGAAATTAAAATAATAAAGATACATAAAGAGGTTAAAAATTATACATGTTTACTTATGTCATGAGGATTTACTTAACAATTCCTAGGGAATTAACGAAGAGACAATGGCTTAATTTAAATTACAGGCTATAAAATAAACTTTCAAAAATCAATAGCATTTCTATAATAATCACACAATTCAGGAGGCAGTAACAGAAAGGGAAGTCCCAATGAAGTTAACTATAAAGTGCATAAACTATCTAGGATTCATTATACCAAAGCACATTCTATACTTGTCAAGATACAACTCCAAAGTACACCTTAAAGAAATAAAGAACAATTTAAATAGTTGGAAAAATATTCAGTGCTCATGGCTAGACGATGACAGTGTAATAAAAAATTACAGTACTATAAAAATTAATTTACAGATTTAGCATTATACCAAATGACCAAAAGGATACTTTACAGAACTATACAAAAGAGAAACAGAATTCATTTGGCAGAACAAAATTTCTAGGACAAGAGAAACGATGAAAAATGGTAGGAATGAAGAGAGAACAGCACTTTCTGAACCCAAACTATATTATAAAGCAGTAGCTATCAAAACCATTTGGGCAATGGTTAAAAAATAGAAAAAAATAATAGATTAGTGGAATAGACTAGACAATGAAGAATCAGAAGTAGTTGAACCTAAAACTTAAATGAACTAGGCAAGATTTCCCTATTTGATAAGAATTGCTGGGAAAACTGCAAAGTTATGTGGAAGAAATTACATTTAGATCAATGTTTTACCATGTTCCACAGTAAATTCAGAATGGATACATGACATGAATATAATACCATTAAAAAAGACAGAAAGAGAGAAGCAGATTATATACCTTTGTGGGGAGGGCTGAATTCTAAAGCAAACAAGGCACAGAGGCAATTACAAAAGAAAAAGAAATCATTTCAATTACATGAAATTGAAAAGCTTTTATGTGAAAAAGGTTAATGTAGCTAGGATAAGATGGAAAGTAATTGACTAAGGAAAAAAGTTTGCATCAAATATCTCCTATAAGCATCCCAATTTCAATAGTTTTAATTAGACAAATATGTATCATGAAAATTAATATTTAATTAAAAATAACTTACCACATTCTTTCATAGTATGTGACCTTTAACACGTGGACTAATAGGATAATTGCAGTAACTTGTTTATCATCACTCAGATTTTTGTTTAAGATACAGAAATATACTTGTATCTAGAGAGTGATTAGATTTGCAAAATTGTTTCCCCTAATTAAGTTCAGTTATAACCTTACCATATTGTTAAACATTTCTGATCAAAAGGCTGACTCTTTTTTGATTAAATTGTGAATTAGGTTTGAGAGGGTAAATTATGACTTTACACATGATGGTGAATTTACAAGAGTTAATTGTTTCTATTTAGTACTTAGAACCTACAATACAGAAGTATCTAAACTATCCACTTAATTATATTACTTGACCATTAGTTATTTTTTATTGTCTTACTAATTTCTTTAAATAAAAACAATCTTATATATATTTTGATAATATTAATAAGTAGCACTGTTGGGTGTTGCTATGGCATGTGGAGTTAGCTGGCTGGCATTCAATTCTTTTTGCTCCCTCTTCCCTACTAGAAAGAGTTGAGGAGGTCGGGGGTGGGGTGGGGGAAAGCTTGCTTTTCAGCCTACAGGCAATATAATGTCCTTGAGGTCCATATGGTCCCTTTTTCTATTTATGTAGGGTTTTTTATGCCAAAAGTAATTGATATAATCAAAATAGTTTAGAAATCTCACTTAGAGATTTACTAACATTTAGATTATTATTAGGATATCTAACATTAGATTATCTAACATTGAGATAGAAGTTTGGCTCTGTGTCCTCATTTAATTTGTTTACCTCTAGGTAACTCTTAGTTTTGTAATGTTTAGGTGAAAAAAACAATGAAGATACAGGATGGTTAGGTGTAAGAAGTGAAGAGAGAATATAACATTATCTGTTACTGTTCAGGTAAAGGAAGTTGAAGATGGGGAAAGAGCAAACTGTAGTGGGAATAAGTATATTAACTTATGATAAGCAACTCCATTTCATTTTATGCCTTCATTTCACAACTCTGTAGTTGTTATGTAACATGTTTTTCTGTAGTAAGATATGCATTTTAGTAGTATAGTTTGGCAAGGACATGTCTAGCCCCTGAATTTGGTAAGCGACAACAACTAGTATATGTCCAGATACAGTAAACAACTGCTAATAATGATCTGGAAAATAACTGATGAACTTACTAACAGTATTAGCTCTGATCGATAGTTTCCTTTCATCATAAGTTTAATAGTCAATCACCACTCAGAACTTACATGTAATTTGTAACCATGTTTAGCCAGAACCATAAAAACCCACCAGATGTCCCAGCCACAAGCCCACTCCTGGGTCACAAGTAGGATGAACTCTTGCATTGCCCACACTTGGAACATCTCATTCATTGTGTTGGCTTGAGAGTTGGGCTGATTGATAGAGACTTGACAGACTGCCGCCGCTGAAGGAGACACAAAGCCGCTGACTGGGCAGAGAGGGAATCTTGTTGTGAGTACTGGCAGAAGACACACTTAGCAGAACCTTTAGGAATCAGATTGGTAGTTTGTTCCTGGACAGGTAGATGTTTGTAATGTCGAATAGTCAATAATTTTAATGTTATGCTTTGATGAGTATGTCGTCTTAGCGTACCCATCAGCCCTAAAAAGCATACATAATAGTAAATTCATTTTACACATGTACTTTGCAACAGAACTTTTAGGGGTAACTTCCCTTAGTCTCTGAAGAAGCGAGTGCAAATAATAGCTTCAGGCCCAGTCCTCTGTTCTGAGGGACTTATACAGCCTGATGATGCACCTCAATTTCTGCCTCTATGTTACAACTCCACTCTGTTTTTCATTTCTCTTTTCAGGTGTCATCCCTAGGCCTCCTAATTCTCTCCATTCACTTTGATTAAGTTCTGGGCAAGGCTGAGGACTTTGCCTCCCTGCTATGGCTGCTCAATTCCTTTAATTCCCATTCCTTACCCTCAGTTTATCTCTTGCAGAAGGAAATCCCAGGAGTGATTGAAGTCTATCTTCCAGTTCAAAGACTGTCATAGTCCCAGGACTGAGAGAGAATGCTTAACCCTTTAAACCAAATCTTAGGAAGTCAGTCATTTCTCAAATCAATATTACAAATACACAACATGATCCATTTACTTTCCAAAATCTGAAGCTCCTCTTTAAAATGGGGTTTTAAATAAAATTTGTAGTCTAAAATAGGCAAATTATGAGGATTGCTTGATTTGCTTCAAATTCCACATGTACTAACTTCAAAATACTTTTAAAAAACACAGGGGACTTCGTGTTATAACTTCAGGTAATGGTTATTTGGTTATGTTAATTGACTGAATTGAAGTAAGTCTTTAAAAATTATTTTAGGAGAGCTTTTTCCATACCATATTTCAATTTTGACCCTGAATTTTCATCAACATAATCATAGGGTTTAACTAAAGAAGGCATTATGCAACAATGGCAATATATGTAATGTTTTACATTTAGAAAATGTTTTATATACATTATCTGATTTTATCCTCAGAACAATTATTTTACATAGGTAGTAGTATAGGATCAAATTAGTAGTAGTAGTCACATCATCAGCAGCAGCAGCAGCAGCTAGTAGAAGTAGGATCAAATGAGATATTTGTAAAGAGCTTATTACAGTGCTTGGTATATTGTATGTGCTATATATAATAGCTTTTCTCTCCCTCACTCCCACCTAGTATACTTTGCATTTTACAGATGAAAACACTGAAACTCATAGAGTTGTTAAAGAGACTCATCCAAGGTAATAAAATTGTCTTCAAACATTTGAAGGTCTATCCACGTAAAAGAAAAAGTAGGTGTTTTCTTGGTTTCAGACAAGTATATGACAGGGTTGGGTGTTAACCCCCAGTATTCCTTTTACTTTACCATGTTGCCAATTATGTCTATAGAGGTCTTTGGAAACTACTTCTAATTTGCCTTTGTTGTATCAAATGATGTACTCCAAGAATCAGAAAAAAAAAATCTCAAAGACAATGGAGCTCATCAGGATGTATCTGAATAGGAATTCTCTTTATAACATCTCTGAAAATTCGTTATCTAGCCTTTACTTGATGATCGTCAGTGAGGAGGAACCTACTAACTCCCAAGGTAACTCATTCCATATTTGGACATCTCAAATTGTCAGGAAGTTTTTCTTTATATTGATCTGAAATCTCTACATTTTCTATTCTTCTGGCTGTCCTGGTTACCATCTTCCATATACAGTCTGGTTTATTTGAGCCCTCTTAAAAGCATGACTTTGGATATAATGTCTTACCTGTGGATGGCATAGAAGAACCAATGCCTTCTCCATTATGCATACTATGCCTCCATAAAATGCAACTTAGGATATATAATTTTTGTTGTTATCATTATTAGCTGTCCTGTCACACTGTTGGTTTATATTGAACTTACCATCCAATAAAACTCTGCAGGCTGCTTATTTTTTAAAGCCAAAATGTTGACTTTTAAATTTGTCCCTTTAAAATTAAAAACTATGGTGATGTAAAATAATGAAACATATCAATAAAAATTATTTTATTAAAAAGTCTCAAGACCCTCCAAAATTAAATCAACATATAATTTGATACTGACTTCAATGCAAAATTAGGAATAGGCAAGGACAATGAAAATATAAAGGAAGATATAGCTCAAAAGTAAGGAATGAGAAAGTACAAAGTCTTATGGCCTACACAATTATAAATCAAGAAAAGAACTAAGAAGTACTAGGTATGGCAAGAACTAGCCAACATCACCAAAAATGAAAATGATCACATTTTGACAGATAGGAAATTACTGGTTACTAATGTGAGTCATTTCTGAATCAGCTGTGTGCATACTATCATCTTGTTAGAGCAAAGATCAAAGTTAATATGAAGCTAGAGAGATGAAAAGAAGACATGTAATGCAATTAAAACAATTCCATTTGACTATTTAAATGAGTTGTAATGCCCCCAAATGAAATATACGGATGAAAATACATTAAAGACAATTATAATTTCATGTAGAAGTTTAACTGACCAAGTCAATTGCCACAACAAGGAGACCAAAAGAGCCTAAAAGCCATCTTAGTCTGTTAACACTCTACTTATTTGCTAAGAGGCAAGAGACAACATCCAGGGACAGTATCAGTGTAGAATGTAAACTTGTCTGTGAAATCTTAGAAAGGATAATGGAAGATTATGAGGAGGCTCACAAAACTGAGAGTAGAAGTAAAAAGTAAAGTCAGTTTTAGAAAACTTCCTGAGAAATCCAACTAATCAAAATTGTCCTAAGGGTATTTTAAAGATAAAAGTGGAAGCAAGACAACAAAGAGACAGAAGATGGAAAATATCTGTAAAAGTTTTTATGACAAACTTTCAATGTCAAGGAAAGTGGAGCTGCCACATTTAGACTCTAATGTCACAGTTCTAGTTGTGCTTAAAAAGTAGGTAGAGGTAACAGCAAAGAGGACAAAGATGGGGAAAAAGAGCCTAAGAGGTGATCTGTGTTGGAAGTAACACAATTGTGAGGGCATTGAGCTATTGGTGTTCAAGGTATCTGAAATAGGGTAAGATACAAAGCAGGAAAAACCTTGGAACTTGTAAGTGCCCACCAAAAACTTAATCGATATGCCTATTTTCTTGGTTATATATGTACTTTTTTGTGAACAAGCCACAAGTTAGAAGTAGCATAGCATAGTAGATAAAGAGCTGGCTCTAAGGTCGGAGGGATCTGGATTTAATTCCAGCCTCTGACACAAACTGCTTTTGTGACTCTGAACAAATTATTTAACCTCTCACTGTCCCAGGCAACTCTGTTAGAACACAAGTTGCAGAGCAATTGCTGGTCTTTGGAAATTCCCTACACCAAGTAAATAACAGGTATAGTGTGTATATATTATATATGATCATATGCATATATAAACATATATGCATGTAGATGCATATAAAGAGATATTATACATGTGTGTATATATGTATGTATTATGGTGTGTGTGTGCGTGTATATGAAGGTAACAGATTTTCCACAATAGCCTAAATCTTTACTATCATACAGATGCCTAAAGATCTCATCTATTTTTTAAAAAGCTTTTGAGTTGGTATAGGAGAACTCTATTTTAAAGATTTTCTCTAACAATTGCCTCCCATGCATACAAGAGTCCTTGAAAAATATAACAGGAATAATCCCATTTAGCAACTCCCTGATCACTAATACCAGGAAAGACATGAAATAGGGACACATAGTTTTTGCCACTGTCATGGAAGAGATCTGGAATAGGGTTCAAGTTAAAAAGAAATTCCCTGTAGATGGTGAGCTCTTGCAGATAACTGCCCTTGTGGATTTTACTGTTTACATCGAACCCCAGAATTCTGCAGGGCCTCCTTATTGTGATCCATAACCACTTCAAATAATTTGACCTAATTATCCATCCAGGAAAAATTCATCAAAATGAATGAAGAATGTCTATTGTCCAAACTCTGATATGTGGTTAGATGAATAACCCATAGAGCTATTTATCAGTGTGTATGTGTTTGCATATATCCATACACAAATACATACATGTATGTTATATTATACAGGCACTTCAAATGGACAAGATGGACTCAGAATTGAACAGGAGAGGAGTGGGTATATTCAAGTCTTTTCATAGTCCTTAAAATTTTTTTGGTATATTATCAACTACTCCCTCCTGCAAAGTCTCATCTCTGGATTTTCATGACATTGCTCTCTTGGTTCTCCTCCTAGCTGTCTGACTCCTCCTCCTCAGTCTCCTTTGCAGGTTCTTCATCTATGTCCTAATGAGTATTCCCTAAGGCTCTGTTCCAATCTCCTCTTTTCCTTCTCTTTCATTTGCTGACCTCATCAGCTCCCATAGCTTCAATTATCATCTGTACATTGATGACTCCTAGATCTATATATTTAGCAGCAAGAACAACCTACCATGCATTTCAAACTAGACATTTTAAGGGCATCTCAAACACACGTCCAAATTAGAATCTATGCTCTCCCTCCAATCACATCCATTAGGAGAATAATGGACACATAGGAAAGTCAGTTTTCATGAAAATCTCTTCAGTCTATGAGAATACAGATGGCAGATAGTCAAGATGAAGCATGGATACTCATGCAGTGTCTAGAGAGACAGAAGAAAGTTTCTAGAAAGTTGGGTGGATGGCTCCCTTATGGAGGACTTATGGGAAAATATGGAAGAGACTTGCATAGGAAGAAAAAGCATGGATGATCCTAGTCTACCTGCTCTGAGGGAGTATCTATATCAGTGAGTTCACAAAGCTATTAAAATGCTGAAGTATTCAGAAACTAGGATGCTCTATAGGACAACATTGGTACAGACACTCTATCTGCAAAGAATTGCTGATAAAACTGTAGAGCAAGGTGAAGGAATTAGAAATGTTAACCTTAATATAAAACTCAAAGAGATATGATTGTTATCTGAAGAGTTGTGATGCAAAAGAGGGCTTAACCCTTTTTTTTTTTTGGTATATCTTTAGAGAAAGAGAAAAACAAAACCTAATACATCAAAGTTACTGTGAAATATTAGGCAAAGTTCACAGTTTAGAAGGTGGAGGGAGGTGAACTATGGGAGGTTTGCAGAGGAATGAAAGGTTTCAGAAAAGCTTCATGCTGAAAGATATCAAGTCAATTAGGGAAGTTGTGTAAGAATTGCTTTGCTTAAGTGATAGTCGTTTAGAGATTACATAATGTGAATTTGTAGTGAATCCAGTAAACATGGTTTCATGATTTTCTCCAGCTTCATTCAGCAGCACATGAGTAGGAGTGAAGGCTGGAGATGGTTAGAGCAATCCAAGGTCGAGGTTTTCCAGGGTAAGATCTTTGATAGGATAAAGGGGCAAGAGATTGAGAAGAGGATGTTGAGTTGAACTAGTTCCCTAAAGGATCAAGACGGGGAAAGGAGAGGATAGGCAGTGCAGAGGTGATAGTCTAAGAAAGAAATCAAGGGTAGAGGGATCGGAGGTCGTGTGAAGACAAAGAACAGGGTTTGGGGTTGCAAGGCAGGAGAGGTGGGATGACAAAAGATTGTGATTAGATAACGAAATGTCAGATTTAATAGACACAGAAGTGAAGTATTTTGGGGTGATGGCAAGTTCAAGAGTATGATCACCTCTTCGTGTAGCTCAGTATGCAATAGGAAATGAGTCAGTTGAGGAACTGGGAGGTAGGATTCTTTGAGGGAGTACAAACATGTATACAGAAGTCTTTTAGTATGAGGGCAGGAATTGGGGAGGAAACACTCTGAGCCAGTTAACTCATTGAGGAAAGAAGGGGAGTGTCCCAGAGGTTGGTAGACAACAGCTACCAGAATGTTGATTGGTTGGGAGATAAGGATTGAGTGAATCTCAAAAGAGAAAAGAGGTTAACGAGTGATAGTTGTAATCCAAGAGTCTAGAGGGGCAAGGAGGAGAAAGGGGCATTCCAACTCCCCCCGCTGGAGAAAATGTTAGTGCAAACAGTGATGGCCAGGGAGTCTATACCCTCATGAGAGAGTCTAAGTGAGAGACAGAAGATGGAGTCGGAAAGCAAAAGATTTAAGATGAAAGTTCTTTTAAAATGGGAATTTCTTTATAGATTGTTCAATTTGTTTCTTATATTATTTAAATTCTATACATCTTGTTCGGTTAATTTTGGTATTTCATATTTTTGTAAAGTATTCATCCCATTCATTTATCAGCTTTGTAGGAAATTATAATCAGGAAAAAGTTTTTAATAATTTCCTTTATTTCTTTTTCATTTGTTGTGAACTCTCATCTACTTCATTAATTTAAAAGAAACCCCAGCTTTTGAATTACTCAATTAAATGGATTTTGTTTGTTTCTTGATATTCATAATGTCTATTTTTGTGTTTGCTTGACTTTTTTGGACCTGCTACTTCCCAATTGCATGGACAATTCACTCACATTCTTTCATTCTCTTTCATTGATGAATGTGTTCATCTGCTTTAAATGTAGCCTAAAAGTTTTGGTATACTGTTTCATTGTTTTCATTTCCTTTAATGAAATTTTCTATTATTTCTCTGATATTTGTTCTTTGACCCACCAATTTTTTAGGATTAAATTATTCTCAATTTAAGTTTACATTATTTCTTTCAAGGATCTTTATTCATTATAATCTGAATTGCATTGCAGTCAATAAAGGTTTTCATGTATACTTCTATTTCTCTGAACATTTTTAAAGTTTCCATGTCTTAGCATAATTAACTTTTGTAAAGATGTCATGCACAGCCAATAAATATACCTATCTATACATACATATGTATGCCTAAGTCACTGGCAATGCGTTGGAGATTACTGAATGAGAATAGAAACATCCATATATCTACATGTATGTATGATCATTTTCTATTCTCATTATAGTATCTAGTTTTTCAGGTCCTTGACTTTATCCTTATTTATGTATTTGTCTACTTCTCCTTTAAACTCTTCCTTTAAGTCTTTCAATGCTGCTCCAATCAATGCATATGTATTAAGTATTGTATATGAAAGGCAGCATAGCATCATTGACAGCCCACTTCAAAGCTAGAATGAACTGCATTGAAATACTGCTTCTGACACACACACACATTGGTTTCAGAGCACGTAACCTCCCATTGTTCTACTAAACTTGCTAAGACTGTAGGTTGCAGAGAAAGTTAAAACTTGAATTGGTAGAGGGAGTTCTCTATGTTAATAAAATCTCAGGTCCAATGTATCCTTTATTATTTCATTATCTATGGTGCCTTTAAGCATAATAAATTCTGTTCTAGCCCCTCATTTTAACTGTGATTAAAAAATGTTTCAAATATATTTCTTGTAAACAATATATTGGTGGCTCTAATCCATTTTGTGGATGAGTTAATTCTGTTCACATTCACTGTTATGATTGTTAAATTTTTATTTCTCTCCATCATTACCTATTTTGCATTTTCATCTTTTCCTATTGCACCCTTTAAAAAGAAATTGATAATGAACAAGAAAAAATGACCACCACTAGTAATCAGTCTATAGTTAAGGATAATTTGTTCTTACTCCTCCTTCTCTGTGCTGCTCTTCACCAAGTCCAGACTGCTATTTCTGGTCCTTATACTTACTTTTTGATCAAACTTTATGAGTAACCTTCCAAAGATGAAATCTGTTTTGCTTCTGACTTTTTTACTCTTAATTTTTTCCCTCTCAAAGCAATTTAAATTGTTTAAAAAAAATTGTGAATTTCTGTCATGTACAGTTTGGTTGGTTGTTGTCCTTCATTCTCAAAGAGAATCAAAATTACACCACTATATTGGAGTCAAGTACAGTGGCTATGGCTGACCAGAAAAATATATGCTCAGAAGGCTCTACCACAGGTGGGGCACAAATAGTTCATATGAATATTTGGAGTAGAGATGTATCTACATTTGCTTATCTCACATTTCCTTTGAACTACTGCAATTCTGCTTTGCTCATAGTGCAGTGTCTTCTTTGATGTAGGCACACTATCCTGGATGGTCCTGAGTAAGTGTCTCCCAAGTCTTAAAACTGATTCCAAAGTTCTTCAAACAAATCTTGAAAGTGTCCTTGTATCACTTCTTCTGACCTCCATGTGAGTGCTTGCCTAGTATGAGTTCCCTGTAGTCTTTTAGGCAAATGTATGTTTGGCATTCGAACAACATGGCCAGCCCACTGGAGCTGTGCTCTAATGCCTTTTCTCTCCTACACTTTACTTTGGAGCCTCCCAAATACTGAGCTAGCTCTGGCAATGTGGGCATCATCCTCATCATCTATGTGTACATCTCTGAAAGATACACAGCCAAGATAAGTGAACTTATCTACAGCATTCAATATTTCTCCATTTGCTATAACTGATGTCTCCACGTGTGGATGGTATGGTGCTGGCTGCTGGAAAACCTGTTTTCTTGGTGTTGTCAGGCCAAAATCAGCACAAGTGGCAGAGAATTAATCCATACTCTGTTGTTTCTCCACCTCTGAGGCTGTATCGAGTGCACAATCATTTGTGAACAAAAGTCGCATACCAACTCTCCCTCCACTTTAGTCTTGGCTTACAGTCTTTTCAAGTTAAATAATTTACCACCAGTGCAGTAGTTGAGTTTGATGCCATTTTCATCTTCATTGAAGGCATCTGACAACACTAATGAATTTCTCCAGGCAACCAAATTTTGACATAATTTTTCACAAGCCCTCATGACTGACAGTATCAAAGGCCTTGGTCAGACTGATGAATTCTACCTCCTCCTCCACTTCCAGTCCTCATAGGGCTATACTCAAGAGCTAAAAACAAGTACTTTCAGGGCAATTTTTTTTTATTGTAAGCCTTTATCTTTGGGCTTTTAGATAATTGCATTTTCAGGACTTTCTTTCATTTTACATAACTGCTACCAAGTCTTGCATGATCTTCAATGCCGCTCCTTGGTACCAGAACTCTTTATTTGCAATTTTTCCCTCCTTTGATTTAAAAGCTCTGGATTTTGGCTATGATACTCCTGTGGGTGGGGAAGAGATCTGCTGATATAAAAAGGCAATAATTATGTACAATGTCATCATTTAAAGTCCTCTTTGTGGTAGGCTCATGTTCCTGTATCCTTCAAGGCCCAAGGAAACCAAATTCATGACAGTAAGAAGTATGTCATAGGAAGTCTTGGAACTCCATCAGGACACTCTACCTCTCGCCTCATAGCATGTCAGAATATGGTCTATTAAAGTTGTGGCTGAGGGGGTGACACTTCTGCAAGCCTATCCACAAGGAAGGAAGCAGCATAGCCTCTGACCCTATGTCAAGGCAGGCTGAGCACTGTTGTGGTATGAAGGGATTCCAGAAGCCTGGACAGGAGGTAGGAGTTCACATAGCCTGGAATTTGCTTCATGGTAGGTGCCTTATTTCTAAATCACTATCTTTCATATATGTCCTCTTGCCTCTATTCATAAAGCTACCACCACTACAGCTATACTAGCTCAGGTTCTGATAACTCTTCTTTTGTACTACTGCAATCATCCTCCAGTTTAGAGGTGTCAAAACACATGGCCAGCAGGCTAGGCCCACTATACCTGCAGGAGCCCAGAACCAGATTAAAATGTAATTGGAAAATATTTAACAAAATATAGAACACAGAAAACGTTGATGTATTTTCTAAGTCAATATAGAGTCCTCCAGGATTCTTAAGTATGGTTTAGTGCCCCCATTCCTATTTGAATTTAAAATCATGCTTTTAATTGGTCTCCTTGCCTCAACTCTTCCCTCTCATTGTTCAGTTAGTGCCAGAGTGACTTTTCTGAATAGATTTGATCATGTCATCCTTCTACTCAGTAAACTTCAGTGGCTCTCTACTAATATTAACTCTTCTGTAAGGGATTTTGAGCTCTTCATAAACTGGACCCTTTCTACCTTTCCATTTTTCTTATATACTACTCTCCTCAACACATTCTATGGCCTAGATATACTGGCCTAATTGCTAGTTCTCAAACACTGGATCTCCATTTCAGCTTCTTTGCATTAGTTTTCTTCCCCTACTCCCTAGAACTAGTCTGGAATGCTTTCATTCACCTCTGCTTCTAAGTAAAGTCTCAGCTCAGTGTTAGCAGGAAACCAGAAGGCCTTTATTGGTCTTCTCAGTTAATAATGCCTTCTCCTATTAGGTTATCTTCCATCTATTCTGTAGTCATCTGGCATATATCTTGCATTTATGTATATAAATGCTGTATCCTCCCCACCATTAGAATATATACACAAGTAGGGGGTGAGGGGAACAATTTTTACATTTTCTTTGTATCAACTTGGCTCAATAGTGTGTACAAAACACAGTAAGCTCTTAATGCTTATTTATTGATTGCTTTCTCTTAAACCATTGTATTTCTTCATTGTGTTTGGTGTTCTGGTTTGTGATTTTGTGCTCAGGTCAGTCCCCTTTGGTCCTAATGTATGGGCTGAATAGGATTTGTTTGGTCCCAATCCCTCTGTAATCAGGATGCTATTTTCAGTACTGATGAAATAGCTGCTATCAAGTCCCATCCTCTTGTTCAAGTCCTGGCTTTTCTTCTCTTTGTATGATCTTCAACCAGAAACTAGTTTTGTTCCTTGTTTTTGCCTGACAGACACTGGTGAGTTGATGGAGTTCATGTTAGTCTGAGCCCTCCTGAACAGCTCATTTAATACTTGTGACCAGGTGATGAGTAAGCTCTACCTCCCACTGTGACTCTCAGTGATCAGAGGAATGTATGGCTGGACCCTGTTTCTACTCTAAAAATTCAGTCTAGCCCCAGTGGCAGGAAAGCATTAAGCTTATTATTGTTTTTTCATTATCTAAAATAATTTACCTTTCTTCTGTTAGGTGAATTTGTATGTTTGATATCCTCCTGATCCATGATTTCAGACTCAGATTATTATTCTCTTTTGCCCAAAGTCCATTTTTTTTCCATCATTATAGTGTTGCCAGTTATGTTACTTGAGGACATAAATCTGTTTTTAAAAACATATTCTAGATTCTCCTTTTTTTAAAAAAAATGTATAGTCCAGTTTCATTCTGGTTGATTTTCCTTAGTATGCAAAAGGTTTTGGTGGTAGTGATTTTTTCTGCCTGCAACACTTACATGAGGTCATATAGTTATGAAGTTTGATCATATTTCTTGATAAGTTAAAATTGAATTTTCTATCATTGGATTGTCACATTCTTACTTTGTTGTCTGGTTCCAATATGTTTGATAACTTTCTTATGTGACTTCCTACAACATGACATCTGGGAATTTTCATCATAGTTTTTGGTAAGATTTTTAATTCCTAGATTTTTTTTTCATATCCTCTTCAGCATTCTTTTCTTGAACAGTTCTCATGTATTTGTCCAATCTTTTTTTAAAATTTCTCTCAACTATATTTCTACTTCTATATTTTTATCTCCCAATTCTGTCATCTTTTTAAGAGAACCTACAATTCTGGAGTTTCTCTGCCATTTGCTGTAAAAAAAAAAAAAAATCCTTTCTTGTTAGTCATACTGATTTACACTTTGCAAGCTCTAATTTCAACCATTTCTTTTAAATACTTAATAATTCTTTTACTGTTCTTATAAACTATTCTGAAGCTTCTTCAGGTTGTTCCACTGTCACTTCTGGGGGCCTCATATAATTTGTTGTAACACCTTCCTTAGAAGCTATTTCTTTTAATTTAGTTTCTTATTTACAAAAACTTGCCTGTTGTGTTGGCTTTTCTTGGATTGTTTGCTCAGTTTTCTCTTTTGTCAGTCTTTATCAGTCCTCTGTTGGTAGGGCAGATGGCAAGATGGCTGGCTGGATGAGATATGATCATGGTCTAGTCTGGGGCATGTTATAGTAGGCTAGTTGAGCTTGCACCATTCACTCACTCATCAATCAAGAAAGCTTAGCCCCAGTATGTAAGTTTCAAAGATAAGTATATTAACTCACCTAGGGAGTTAATTCTTCCAGGTCCTGGAAACAAGATTTGTGGAGGTCCAAGCCAGAAGATACTGTTTCAGACATCAAAAGCAAAGAATCACCAGGCAGATGGTAAGATAGTTGTGGTGCACATATTTAGATCCTAGCCGAAAGGGATTTGAATGTAGCTTGAATGGTGTTAAGCACAAACAAATAGGAATAGAGAAGGCAGATGGTAAAAGCAATCCAGAGCTGATGTTTGGAAAGAGATGAGAAGTCAGATAAGGGATTCAAGAAAAGTGTGAATTAGAACTAGTTAAATTTAGAATCAAGGTTTCAAGGGGGTAGAAACCTGAGGACAGTGTAGAGGCAATGACCTGTGTAAACAGGTTTAAGTGACTAATGGTTGCTGTTAGGATCAAAAGATGAAGTACAGGGAGTGATGGACAGGAAAGAATTTCAGTTATGGACTATGAACATGGAACTTGTGGGTGATGATGAGATCATAGAGTACGTACATCTTTGTGTGTAGTTGAGGTGTAGTGAAGATCATGGGAACTGGCAGATAACAAGAAGACGAGAGGGATAACTAGATGATGTAACACAACATTCAAAAATATCTTAGGAAGATAGAAATGATAGGTAAAATCTTGTTATATTCACTTTAATGTGGATAAATGTGAAGTTCTACACTTGTTAAAACATCAACATCAAAGATATAACATGGTCATAGTGTCCCCTGATAAATCAGGTGGTCCTGAAAAAATATATGCACCTTGAGGGTAGGGACTGTCATTTTTTTTTTAGTATTCCCAGCAACTAGCCCAATGCCTGACACATAGTAGACATTTAATAAATGCTTGTTTATTGAGGGAAGTGATAGTTCCTAATGTACTATTATGCCTTGTTCAGACTCTATCTAGAATAACATGTCCAGTTCTGGGTGCCACACTTCAAGAAGGACATAGATAAGGTACAGTTCATTGAGAAGAGGGCACCAAGATTCAAGAGAAGACTAAAGATCATGTTGTATGAAGAGTTAAAGGAAATAGACATATTTGGTATGGAGAAGTCTTCAGGTATACATGATAATTCTCTTCAAATATCTGAAGAGTTGGGATATTAAAGGAAGATTAGATTTGTTCTTAGTTGTCGAAGAAAGGAAAGGATTGCTTCAGGAGGTCACAGCAACTTTCTCTTCACTGAAGGTTATGTGAGTGGAGGTTATGCCGCAAAGAAGATCCTTGGTCAAATAGCTTACATTATTGGATACAGTATTATGTAACTACAACATTTCTTTTTTCTTTCTGTCACATTTTGCCAAACTCCAACTTCCTGGCACAAGTTCCTTTATACTTCTTTAAAATTTTTTATTCTTGGTTATTTCTTTAAATCACTTCATTCTTGATGATAGCCCATAAAAGAAAAGTGACCTCTGATACCTTTTTATTTCTCCTATAAGAGTCAAAGTGATCTACATGTGGGGCACACATACTCATTACTCAATACAGGCAAAAAGTGCGGTGTGTAGGATACTGTGCAATTTTTCTTGCTCTCAATATTTACTGCAATACTGATCTTTAGCAGAGGTCAGGTGATTTGCCCAAGGTCACACAGGCAAGTGACAATGTTTATTTATGTCAGTATTATTGCAGCTAACTGTGCCTCTTTTCCCATCCTGCACTTGCATAGTTCATTTTTTGAATCTAAGTTCTTATGGCTAATTCTCAGATTTGTAATTAGCCAAATTAGGTAAATTCTCACCAAAGCTAGAATAAAAACTCAGCTGTTATATGGAAGGTCTTAGGTAGAAGTTTACTTTCTTTTCTCTTGCTATTAATTCCTACCTTGCCTCTTCATCTCAGCATCATCCTCCATCCTTCACTTGTGTTGTTTTTTAACAGGGCTTTACATTATTTTCTATTAAAAATCATTTTGTGCCCCACTTTAGCCTGCCAAGATCTTTTTCACTGTAAATCTCATCTAAAGTTTGAGCTTTTCAGTTATAATGGAAGGGAAGAACGGGCAGGTGAAAGGGAATGAGTGAATCTCGCTTAAGGAGGAAATAACATACACACTCAATTGGGTATCTTACCCTACAGGAAAATAGGGGGAAAGGGGATAAAGGAGGGACGACAGAAGGGAGGGCAGATTGGGAGAAGAGATAGTGAAAAGCAAACACTTTTGACAAGAGACAGAGTCAAGGGAGAAAAGTGAATAAAGTGGGACAGGATAGGATGGAGGGAAGTATAGTTAGTCTTTCACAACATGACTATTACAGAAGTGTTTTGCCTAACAATACATGTGTGGCCTATGTTGAATTGCTTGCCTTTTCAAGGAGAGTGGGTGGGAAGGGAAGAAGGGAGAGAATTTGAAACTCAAAGTTCCAAAAACAAGTGTTTTTTAAAGTTTTTATATGCAACTGGGAAATAAGATATACAGGTAATGGGGTACAGAAATCTATCTTGCCCTACAAGAAAGCAGAAAGGAGATGGGGGTGGGGAGTGGGGTGACAGAAGGGAAGGCAGACTGGGGAAATGTGCAATCAGAATTTATGCCATCTTAGGGTGGAGGGGAGGGTAGAAATGGGGAGAAAATTTTAACTCAAAATCTTGTGGAAATCAATGCTGAAAACTAAAAATATTGGGGCAGCTAGGTGGCATGGTGAGTAGAGCACTGGGCCTGGATTCAGGAGGACCCAGGTTCAAATCCAGACACTTGACACACTTACTAGCTGTGCGACCTCGGGCAAGTCACTTAACCCCAATTGCCCTGCCTTCCCCCCTCCAAAAAAAAAAAAAAAGCTAAAAATCTTAAGGAATGAAAGTAATAAAGTTTGAGCTTTTTCTCTTAGCTGGATTTTTTTTTTTTGCAAATTTCTACAACATCTTTGATAAACATGTTGAACAAGTCAGGGCAAGGACTGCCCTGTATTAGCACACCAATGGAAACCCTCTGGTAGAAATAATCCATTAATGAAAATTATTTGGATCCTGATATTTAACCAATGATAAACTGATTCAATACATTCTGTCAACTAGCCCACATTCCTTCAATCTACCCTTAGGCTATAATGACAGACCATCAGATACCAGGCTGAAATCCATATATATGATATCCATGGTATTTCCATGATCATTAGTCTAGGAACCCTGTTTAAAACATTAAATGTTAGTCTGGTATGATTTATGCTTAGTGAAATCACGGTGACTCCAAGAGATCACTGATTTCCTCATAAACTATCCATTTTATAAACTGTTCCAGAAATTTTCTGAGGATGGATTTCAAGTTTACTAGGCTTCAGGCCTGATTGAATAAGATGGTCATTACAAAGAATAGTTTAAGTCAAAACTTTAAAAACAGGAGGGTGACTGATAAAATCCTTAAAAAGTCTGATACAACACTTACTAAGGCAGATTTAATTTAAAACACGTTACTCATAAGTTGGTTAGTGTGTGAAGGGGCATCTATGATCTTCCTGATTATGCACATTTATCTATCGTACTAGTTATGTACTTGAAAACAACTATAATGTGCTCTAAAATCTTTTATTTCCCAATCACACAAATCTAATTCCTACAATCAGGAATGTCAAACTATGTCATGTTTATTAGTTTATAAACTTCTTAAAACTACCTTTTAAAAAGGTGAGTCTTTTATGAAAAGCTTTTTTAAAAAGGATGTAAAATACTTCAAGATTACTTTTCATCTTAGAGGCGAGACTTTGATGGAAATATCTGTTGCATGAGACAATTCATTTTGTTATTCCCACCCCCCATGCCCCTGCCATCTTCATAGTACTATATGGTAGCTTTGAAAATGGTTATGTGGTATGTAGCAGAACATCACTGTCTACTGTAAAAATTTTCAGACACTAAAATAAATACATAAATATGTACATATACATATATTATGTACTTGGATGTTATGATTTTCATTGCTTACTGGCTTGTATTTATTTACAATTTTCAAGATTAGACAAGCCACTCTATAGCCCTACTTAGAATACAATCAATTACTTACATCTTATTATTATCTATCATATAATCAAAGCAAAAAACATTTCCCAGTTTTTCTGCTAACAATTTTCTAAGTTTCAACTCTGCTGGTATTGGTCTTGGTTGCTAAGATTAGTGTCTCTTCCTATGAAGTTTGGTGATGCTAGGCTAGTATGCATTTTCCAGCACAAGCTTTTAAAATGCATCTTATATATAGCATCAATCATATGTATTTTGCAAAACTAGCCCAGATATCTTATAGTTGAACAGATAAATCTTTTTATGCCAAAAAGATACATTCTTCCCTAGATGAGAACAGATAATTAAGAGTAGACTTTAGCATTTATCTAATCAAATCACAACAGTATTTTTAAGAAGAGTCCTATTTTCAAGTTCTCTGCAGTGGTTGTTATATACTTTTGTCTTTTTGATATATATTTATTATATACTTTGTCTTTTTTCAGGAAAAAAAGACTTTATTCATCACTTATAATGGTTTCATATTCATTTACTTAATTCCAGTTAATGGCAATGTTGGGTCTTCATTGTGAAGGGAAAATATACACAATATTATCCCAAGAACTATCTTTCTTTTCCCCTAAGATGCTACATATATACCTTATTCAGAATATATAACCCAAATTGGTCAAAATTTGATTTTCTATTTAAGAAAAAAATTTCTAAGTCAAATAATGCTTACCAGAACCATGATTTGGAACCAAAGTATCAAAGTAAAAATTCAAATGCAACCTTATTAATCTTACTTTTCAGGTAAAAATATGGTTCTTTTTCAAGACGACTATTAGTCAAATAAAACTCTTCCATAAAACACAAAATAATAAACATCTGTATCAGACTAACCAATTTATTTGGTACATTTTTAAGTTAAGAAAAGGCAGAGATGCAACTACATCAAGAAAAATGAATCACATTCTCACACTACTTAAACACACAGAGCAGTGGCTAACCATAATAAAATGTGGAATGGACCCCATGTTCAATGAAAAAAAAATCATTCAGTATTGAGAAACATTTTAAGCCTCTAACTTCACTGAATCCAGGACTGAACGTGCTTCTTTATATTCTTCAGATTCTTCCAAGTCTTTTTCATTTTCCTAAAATATAATAGAAATGAGTTTTATTCAATTAATTCAACAAGCTGTTATTAAATGGCTACTATGGGCTATCTGACACACGGTCATTTGTTGCAATTCTAATATTAATAACAACCAGGAAAATCTTATAAATAAGAAGGACTTGACTGCCAGGTATCATGTCATAGCTCTAGAAATGGATCAATTCAATCATGTCCCTTTCAGGATAGAGGAGATGACGCTTTTTGTAGCTGGATTATTACTTTATGAATAAATCATTTTAGTGAATTTTTTGTATAGCATATCTTTACTATAATGATAATTATGACATCAGGAATTAAATAAGGCAGTATTTAAATAAACTTTCATATAAACATTTTAAAAATTCAATCATTTGGAATATAAATTATATTTCATATGATATAAAGGTAAATTATTATTTTAATTACGTGTCTATTATTTCAGTTCAAATAGTATTACTTTTATCATCTGGCCAAATTTTTAGTACTTTAAGAACATTTACAGACCTAGTGTAAATAGCGTAAATGTTTAATATTTATGACAAAATGCTCATGGTCTTTATGCTACAGAAAAATAAATCAGTTACTGGGCTGGTATTGGAAATGAACACATTCTTCTGGTTACACTGTTACTTGGGAAAGTTACTCTTCCTATTTGTCTGGATTTTTTTTATTCAATTTTTCTCTTGATACTGATTTTCAAAGGATGCTTAGCAATTACATGGCATGATACCAAGTGACAAATCATGATAGCCTGCTACATTTGTGTAAATTCCAAAGGCTTTGGGTTTTTTTATATATAGACAAAAAAAAAATGCATTGCCAATTACAAATATGTTGAAGATTATAACAGTGAATTACTAGAGGGAAGAGAAACAAAGTGAAAATAAATTTGTTCTAAGTTTTCATGTATTAAAAAATGTGGAGGTACCATACTGAACTAACTTTAATTGTTTCTAAACTTCTCTATTATATTACAACAGGTCTTTATTGTTTTTAATCTCTTTGAGGATACTGATGTTTTGGATAATATGTATAATATATGATCCCAAGATAATACTTGTAAGTGATTTTAAAGAATCAATCTCTTAGGCTACTATTCTAGCAATTAAGGGGTTAATGAGTATACTATTATCTAAAACAGTATTTTAATATGGTAGCTACTCTTCATTTTTATTCCTGTTTCAAAACGGCCTCTTCCTATCTGGCTGCCAATAATTCAGGTCTTTCTCCTTAATAGTCTTAAAGATTCTTGAAAGGTTTATGTCAACAAATGATGTAGTGCTGGGGAAAAATTATTTGTCAAGTAATACAGTAAAATTTGAAACTTTTATCAAATGTAAATCCAGGCTCAATACAATGTGTATATTCAAAGCAAATAAAGTCTATAGCCTCCATACGAGAATACATATATGCATATTTTTAATAATCCTAAAACATGAAATAAAAAAAGTAACAGTATGGTTTAGATAATTTTTTTAAAGACTTTGAAAAAATTATGTAGAAAAATAGCATTTCAGGAAGACAACTAAGTAGCTAGTAATTAACTTTAGGTAAAGAAACAAATAAAATATAGTGTGGCATAATGGATAGAGTTGGAGAACTGGATTCAAGTTCCATTTTTGCCATACTAGTTACATGAACTAGGGCAAGTCACTTAATCTCTCTGGGGCTCCGGTAACTCTAAGATTTTAAGTTGCAAAACAGTTACTTTGTAAATTGTTTGCTTTGGTAGGAGTGTGCCCAGTAGAGTTTCCTATATGGAATTAATCATATATCTGGATTTAAAAAAGAAAAGTCAATACAAAAATGGGGCTAGCAGAAGGAAAATCAGAATTCATCATGGAATTTACTAATTAATCAATGGTGCAGATCTTTTGTCCTTTGTGAATATATTAGCAATGCTTGGAAATTTCCTGTGTGCAGGAAACTGAAAAAGAACAAAGTAAAAACTGCTTGTAGCTATTCATCAAATCTTATAATTTATAGAATAGTTTCTCCTCTGAATCAGTAGATCTTAATACCTGCATGTATGGTAAAAATATTTTTAATCTAGATTCATATACTATGGAGTGGGAGGACAGAAGGGTTATCTATTTAGTGTTAGATCTTACATTGATTAGTATCTGGGTCTGAAAAAGTGGATTGTTTTTAAAAGTTCCATATTAATATGAAACATTTGGTCACCTTTGATGAAAAATCCATATTTATCCTTTATGTGTAGAATAAAATACTGAAGCAAGAAGTGAATGTAACCAAGTAATTCAAAGAGTTGCTGAAAGAAATGGATAAAAAGGGTAGCACAGCTGCATCCTCTGACAGCTACCAATTCAAATTCATTTATATCTAATGTTAAGTTTGTAAGAAAGGGACAAACATGTTTGAAAATATTACTACATCTGATAACTAAGACCAGGACCTATAATACACCTTTTTTTTTTTCAATGTAATAATGTCATAATGCAACTGAATTGAAAATTTTCAACTGATCTTCTGCAATACACATTAAGATTTGAGTCTTCAGTGTATTTAGCTGAAAAAGGTCTAAAATATAAGCTACAATATGTCCTGTTTTACATACCAACAACTGTAGAAGATCAGAACGTGCAGCTTCCAATCTGCGTTGGCAATCTGGAATCATCATTCGAGATTCTTGCAAAATTTCTGTCTATAAATATAATATTGTTAAATGTTTAAAAAACTGAGATATCTCAGAATATATTTATTATATTCAGAACCTTTAGTAAATAGTCATTTTAGAGAAATTAAAAATTGTTAGTTTTTCTAATTTGAATATTCAAATAATATTCTACTTCTTAAATGAGAAACTGCTTAAAATACCTACATTTGTAAAAATGGTATAAGAAAAACCTGACTGACATTATTTACAGCTTACCATAAAATTTTAAAAATTGAGTTAAATAAATGAAGCATCTTCGTTTCACCTTTTTCCATGTTAAGTCAAAATTAACAAGTAAAAGCTTTCCAAAGCATGTTAGTTTAAAAAGGCTATTTAAAAGAAACTATTCTCCTGCTGTCACAAAGCACCTTCATCCAAAATGGGATCAGCTGGTTATATAAATATCTCCTGCATCTTTTGAGTAATAAAGAAAAACAGTGTTCAGATAATACCACATAGAGATAATTACTGCATGAAAAAAGTTATTGAGTTATTGATCACATCGTGTGCACACGGCAGGAGGTTCTCCCTGAAAGACAAAGGTAAAGAAAAATGAAAAGCCAAGACCAGCAGGTTCATATTTTTGATGCTTATCATGCATAAAAAGTTATTACTTATCCTTGTGCTTCATTTTAGGAAAGAGATTATTCTCACCATGCAGTTTGAGTCAAATTACCAACCTGGCACCCCTCTGAACCTGAACACTTGGCCATTCCAACTGAAAGCACTACAGAATTAAACACAAGAATACTGATTCTGGGACACATTTTTTCTGGAATCAAAATCCATTGTTCAAAGCTGGTTGTATGAAATGTAGTACACAGAAGCAAATCACAGGAGAAGGAAAAATAATCAAATCTATGAGTGTGAAACCCAATCAATAAGTAAGAAATACACATGCTTACAAGGCTGTACTTTTTTTTTTCTAACAAATTTATTTTTAGTTTTCGAAATTCACTTCCACCAGATTTTGAGTTCCAAATTTTCTCCCCATCTCTCCCCTCTCCCCACTCCAAGATGGCATGTAAATTGATATAGGCTCTACATATACATTCATATTGAAACTATTTTCACATTAAGGCTGTACTTTTCTTAAAATGGCACAACATTCTTTATGTGGGAGGAGTTTTTCCCTTAAGTTAAATTAAGAGGAATCAATATTGTGGTCCTACTATGAGCAAAGCCCTGTGTGCTATGTGCTAGGCATTGTTGCGAAGCAACTTAACAAAAACGTTTTAAAACAAGCAATGATCTTTTTTTCTCAAATGGGTCTGAAAAGTAAACTTTTTTTGGGAGGGGGAGGAGGGAAGTCAAGGCAATTGGGGTTAAGTGACTTGTCCAAAGTCATGCAGCTAGTAAGTGTCAAGTGTCTGAGCCTGGATTTGAACTCCAGTCCTCCTCATCCCACGGCCAGTGCTCTATTCACTGTGCCACCTGCTACTGAAATGTAAACTTTTAACAAGAAGTTTAAATTTCTATTTCTCTTATGGCTTGAACTGATTTAAGAAATAAATGGCCACTTACCTTCCTAGAAAAAAAATTTTACAACTGTAAGGCAAATATGAAAAGATTTCAATTATACTGTATTTCAAAATATGCTTATTTTTTATAAATATTTTCATAGTTACAGCTCCCTTTTTGCTAAGAACAAAAGATTTTAAAAAGACAACAAATCTTTGTTTAGTAGTTTGTTTTGTTACTTTTTTCTGCAGACTACTGCATTTACAACTCACTCATTTGTATAACAATGGACAATATAAGTAAATAAAAGATGGTCAAAACACAAGATTGCGATTTTATACCCAATTACTAATCACAGAAGGGATCAGGAAGGCAGTATTCTGCCTTCTGCCTATCATAATAAAAAACCTAAATACCTACTATGTCTTTTCAGGTAGTCAAATTTTAAAAAAAAAAATTAGTAGGATATGTATCTCATATTAAAAATTACCCCATATTTCCTTTTGTTATTAATAGCTGCACATTAAACAGTTTATAGAATTAAACTAAATGAACAGAAAAGAAGGCATGAAAAGAATAATGCTTTAATAATCAAAGTGACTGTCTTCACATATGCCAAGGAACAAAATGATCAAGCAAAATTAAAAACAGAATCTCTTTACATCATTGAGCAGTTCTCAAGTAGCAGATTTAACTTGACTGAATCAACAATCAAATCAACAAGAGATTAAGTTACTACTACATGAAGGAACTGATATAGATACCTGGGCACTGGGGATATAAGAACAAAGGGTGAAACAATGCTTACTCACAGAGAGCTTATATATTTTTTTTCAAGGATTTTTTTTTTATTTTTATTTTTTTAGTTTTCAGCATTGAGGTCCACAAGATTTTAAGTTACAAATTTTCTCCCCATTTCTACCCTCCCCCTGACTCCAAGATGGTATATATTCTGATTGCTCCATTTCCCAGTCAGCCCTCCCTTCAATCACCCCCCCCTTCCACGCCCACTATCCCTTTTCCCATTACTTTCTTGTAGGGCAAGATAGATTTCTATGCCCCATTGCCTGTATATCTTATTTCCCTGTTGCATGCAAAAACAACCTTTCTTTTTGAGCATCTGCTTTTAAAACTTTGAGTTTCAAATTCTCTCCCCTCCTCCCTTCTCACCCTCTCTCCCTAAGATGGCAAGCAATTCAACACAGGCCACACATATATATCATTATGCAAAACACTCATACAGTCATTTTGTGAAAGACTAACTATATTTCCCTCCCTCCTATCCTGCCCTCCTTTGTTCAATTTTCTCCCTTGACCCTGCCCCTTTTCAAAAGTGTTTGCTTTTGATTACTCCTTCCCCCTATCTGCCCTCTCTTCTATTGTCTCCCTTTTTTTTATCTCCCTCCCCCTGCTTTCCTGTGGGGTAAGATACCCAGTTGAGCCTGTATGGTATTCTCTCCTCAAATCAAATCCGATGAGAGCAAGATTCACTCATTCCCCCTCACCTGCTCCCTCTTCCCTTCCAACAGAACTGCTTTTTCTTGCCACTTTTGTGTGAGATAATTTACCCCATTCTCTCTCTCCATTTCTCCCTCTCTCATCCCTTAATTTGATTTTATTTTTTTAGATATTATACCTTCATATTCAATTCATCCTGTGCATTCTGTCTATATATATGTATATAACCTTCAGCTACCCGAATACTGAGGTCTCATGAATTATACACATCATCTTTCCATGTAAGAATGTAAACAAAAGAGTTCAACTTTAGTAAGTCCCTTATGATTTCTCTTTCTTGTTTACCTTTTCATGCTTCTCTTGATTCTTGTGTTTGAAAGTCAAATTTTCTATTCAGCTCTGGTCTTTTAACTGAGAAAGCTTCAAAGTCCTCTATTTTATTGGAAATCCATATTTTGCCTTGGAGCATGATACTCGGTTTTGCTGAGTAGGTGATTCTTGGTTTTAATCCCAACTCCTTTGACATTTGGAATATCATATTCCAAGCCCTTCAATCCCTTAATGTAGAAGCTGCTAGAGCTTGTGTTATCCTGATTGTGTTTCCACAATACTCAAATTGTTTCTTTCTAGCTGCTTGCAGTATTTTCTCATTGACCTGGGAACTCTGGAATTTGGCAACAATATTCCTGGGAGTTTTCTTTTTGGGATC
>CM053622.1:355276729-355290397 GCA_028646595.1 Phalanger gymnotis
ACTTGCTCCAATCTAATTTTAAGGTGATATTTTCTTCAGTGGTCTTTTGGACCTCCTTTTCCATTTGGCTAATTCTGCCTTTCAAGCCATTCTTCTCCTCATTGGCTTATTGGAGCTCTTTTGCCATTTGAGTTAGTCTATTTTTTAAGTTGTTATTTTTTTCAGTATTTTTTTTGGGTCTCCTTTAGCAAGCATTGACTTGTTTTTCATGGTTTTCTTGCATCTGTCTCATTTCTCTTCCCAATTTTTCCTCTACTTCTCTAACTTGCTTTTCCAAAATCCTTTTTGAGCTCTTCCGTGGCCTGACACCAGTTCATGTTTTTCTTGGAGGCTTTTGATGTAGGCTCTTTGACCTTGTTGACTTCTTCTGGCTGTATGTTTTGATCTTCTTTGCCACCAAAGAAAGACTCAAAAGTCTGAGTGAATCCACGTCCTTTTTCACTGCCTGGCCATGTTCCCTGTCAACTACTTGACCCTTGAGTTTTTCGTCAGGGTATGACTGCTTGTAGAGTACAGAGTACTTTGTCCCAAGCTTGAGGGGTTGAGCTGTTGTTTTCAGAGCTATTTCTACACAGCAAGCAGTGCCACACCAATGCTTCTACTCCCCCAAGAACAGCCAACCTGGACTGGACTCAGATCTTAAGCAGACTTCACTCCTGCTCTGATCCACCACTTAATTCCTCCTACCAGGTGGGCCTGGGGCCAGAAGCAACTGCAGCTGTAGTTCTGTCCTCATAGCTGCACCACCTCTGCTCCCCCAGGGTAGCAGTGGACCTGCGAACTCCTTTCAATCCCCGAAGCTTTTCCCACTAACCTTAAGCTCTGTTGTCTTTGGTGTTTGTGGGTTGAGAAATCTGGTAACTGCCACAGCTCACTGATTCAAGGCGCTAGGGCCTGTTCCACCTGGCTCCTCGTCTGGTTGGTCTGGGCGCAGCCCACACTGGCTCTGCTCTCCTCCGCTCCCAGCAACGTGGGATAGACCTTACCCAGCAACCATCCAGCCTGTCCTGGGCTGGAGCCCTGCTTCCCTCTGCTATTCTGTGGGTTCTGCAGCTCAAGAATTTGTTCAGAGCCATATGTTTTTAGAGGGACCTGGGGGGGAACTCACGCAAGTCCCTGCTTTCCAGCTGCCATCTTGGCTCTGCCCCATAATTCAAATTTTGTGAAGCCACAGTCAGGATTACACAAGATTTAGCATCTTCCATGTTAAAGGAGCTGAGGGGACAAAGGAACTAGAACTACCTACCCAGCAAATCTGAGTATAACCCTTCAGGTGGGAAAATGGAAATTCAATGAAATCAAGGACTTTCAAACATTCCTGGTGAAAAGACCAGAGCTGAATAGAAAATTTAACATTCAAATACAATAAAAAGTTAACATTTAAATCATAAGGGACTCAATAAGATTAAACTGTTTATATCCTATATGGGAAGAGAATACATATAAATCCTAAGAACTTTATTATTGGGACAGTTAGGAGTCTATATAGAGGGCATGAGTGTGAGTTGATTATGTTGAGTTGTTCTTAAAAAAAAGAAAAGGTGAGAAAGAGGGAAAACTGAGAGAAGGAGAAAGGAAAAGGAAGAATAGAGAAACAATCACATAAAAAGAGATGTATAAGAAAGAGTTTTTGCAGTGGAGGGGAAGATGGGGAGGTAGGCAACTCTTGAACCTCACTCTCATTGGACTTGATTCAAAGAGAGAAGAATGTGTGTGTATATATATATATATATATATATATATATATATAGAGAGAGAGAGAGAGAGAGAGAGAGAGAGAGAGAGAGAGAGAGAGAGAGAGAGATGGGTATAGAAATTTATCTTATCCAGCAGGAAAGTGGGAAAGGGGAAGGATAAAGGAGGCATGTGTGATAAAAGGGAAGGAAGATTAAGTGAGGGAGTGTGCAGAAGCAAAACAGACTTTTGAAGTGGGACAAGGTTAAAAGAGAAAGATAAAAGAAAATAGGATAGAAGAAAATGCACAGTTGGTAATCATAACTGTAAATGAGATGAGCTCACCCATAAAACGGAAGCAGATTGCAGAATGGATTAGAAACCAGAATCCAATATCTTGTTTTAAAGAGACACACTTGAAACAGAAATACACAGAGAGAGCAGGATCTAATGTGCTTCAGCTGAAGTAAAAAAGACAGGGGTAACAATCATGATCTTGGACAAAGCAAAGTAAAAATAGATGTAATTAAAGGGAAATTACACGGTGATAAAAGGTACCATAGACAATGAAGTAATGTTAAATTTTACAGCAAATTTCTCAGATAAAGGCCTTATTTCTCAAATATATAGAGGATTGAGTCAAATTTACAAAAATAAGAGCTATTAACCAATTGCAAATAGTCAAGGGATATGGACAGTTTTCAAAAGAAGAGATCAAAGCTATCTATAGTCATATGAAAAATGCTCTAAATCACTATTGATTAGAGAAATGCTAATTAAAACAACTCTGAAGTACCACCTCACACCTACAAGAAATGAGAACTGTTGGAAGAGTCGTGAACATTCAAGAGAGAAATTTGAAGCTATGCTCAAAGCACTATAAAACTGTGCATACCCTTTGACCCAGTAATAAAGTTAATACTATTAATCTGGATCTCAAAGAAATAAAAGAAAAAGTAAAAGAAGTACACAAATACTTACAGCAACTGCTTTTGTGGTGGCAAAGAATTAGAAATTGAGGGGATGCCCATCAATTGGTGAGTGGCTTGAACAGGTTGTGGCATATAATTGTGATGGAATACTATTGAGTCAGAAGGAATGATATGGGGGGATGGTTTCAGAAAAACCTGGGAAGACTTGTATGAACTTATTCAAAGTAAAATGAGCAGAACCAGAAGATCATTGTAAACAGTCACAGTAATATTGTAGTGATGATAAACTGTGAAAGATTTAGCTAGTCTAATGAATACGATGATCCAAGACAATTCAGAAGGACTCATTATGAAAATTGCTATCCTCCTCCAGAGAGAGAAAACTAATGAACTGAATGTAAATTAAGGTATAATTTCTTGCTTTATTTTTCTTGCTTTTTTTTGCAAAATGGCTAATATGAAAATGTTTTGCAGTATTTCAGGTGTATACTGCACATCACATTCCTTGCCTTTTCAATGGGTGAGGGAGGAGCTGGAGGGAGGGAGAGAATTTGGAACTTTTTAAAAAAATAAATAAATGATTTTAAATGAATTTAAAAGAATAAGATCATGGGCCATAAATTTAGAGTAGGAAGGGATATTAAAAGTGATTTATTAGAGTTGCCTCAGGCCCACTGGGAGTGCTTGCCCCTCAAGTCACCTCACGAGTGTTATGGTAAGGGTGGGTTATGCAAAGGGAGTCTGTATGTGAACACGGGGATGTGCAGGGCTGGACCTGACATGAAGTTGAAGCTGGAGTTACTACAGTGCCCTCTCACCCTATTTTGTTTCCTCCCTGGGGAGCCCGAGTGCGGCCATGACTATGAATTTCAACCTCATGGTATGAGTGGACCTCATCATATCATAGCTTTTGCACTGACTGATGGGACCTTGTTGTTGGGTACCTAGCTTACAAAAGGTTTATGGTTAAAGAAGAACATGACAAGTCCATGGTCGATCTCACTATCCAGGAAGATAATGCCAAGATTGTCCATGCATTTGACACAGAAAACTTGGGGAGAGAAAGCTGTGTATAGCCACTGCGGAAGATTCAGAATTTTCCCATTCTGCTAACTAGGTCCACACAGAGTGCAATGAAGAAGCCAGGGACAATGTGAGGCCATTGATCATCAAGAAAAAAGAGCCTTATTCAGTGGACAGTGTAGACTTGTTTGTCATGATGTTGCTGGTTGGTTCAAAAGAAATGAATATTACTTAGATCCAATTCTCTTTCCACAGTGGTTCTTAGTGTGATCTCTTGCAAGCTGTAGCTTTCATTTCCACACCTGCTTCCTCACTACTTGTCCAAACATTATGGTGTTGGCAGAAATGTAAAGCATCCTTCTGGCCTGTGGGTTGGTCTTCAGTCTCATAGGGATTGTTCATCAGTTTCTTTAAATTTAACAACCAGAGGTTGTTGGACCTGGGTGTGGATATTAATATATTAAATTATTTTCAAAATCATGTAAAAAATGCAGTCATTTATTCCAACCTCATTTCACAGTTCAGGAAACTGAGGTCTAGGAAGTTAAATGACTTTGCTTAGAGTTACCTGTGTGATGTGACAGAGTTGGGTTTTGAACCTAGCGTTTTTTCTACTTTGTCTTCCAAAATAAAAAATAAAACAGGACTTGGAAAGAGTCAAAGATAACTCAGGATTCTAGAAAAATTGTGGCAGAGTACAAATTTGAATTTACAGTTTCTCTGGCTAAGGAAAAATTCCATAAAAATTGATCTCATATTGGGCGATAAACAATTAGGCATGACTAGAAGAAGAGTGGAACACTGGCCTTCTACACTGAGAGAAATATGCTAATTAAATGGGGGAGCCAATTTGAGAGGAGAGAATCACAGAAATCCAGGGTTGGAAAGGCTCTCAAAGGCATTCTAGTCTAACCCAAGAATTTCTTTGTAATGTGACTGTCACTTGGGCTTTCAGAATTTGCTTGAAGACCTCCAAAGAAGGCACTGCCTTCTGAGACAGTGGATTCTACTTTAGGATGGATAGTTTGGGAAATTTACCCTTCGGCAAGCCTAAACTGGCTTCATTGCAACTTTTACCTATCATTCCTAGTTCTTTGCCCTCTAAGGCCAAGCAAAACAAATTTAACCTTTCTCTTCCACACACCCCTTTAATTACTTCATGACTGTGCTACTGTCACCCTAAAGTCTTCTCTCATCCAAGTTAAACATTCTCAGTTTCTTCAATCCATCTATACAAGGTATGACTTCAATGCCCTTCCCCATCTTTGTTGTCCCCCCAGAAGACTCCTGCTTCTCAAAGTCCTTCCTAAGCAATATTCATTTCCTTTGCAATTCCATGAATTTTATTTTTTCCATTTAAAAACATGATTCTGAAAAAAAAAAACGTTTCTTGGCTTCACCAGACTGCTAAAAGATTCCGTAACACAAGATTCCTGCTCTACACTGCCAAGATCTTTTTGGATTCTGTCTATGCCATCCAACATGATAGCTATGCCTCTGAGCTTCATGTCATCTGTCCTGTGGTGATAATTTTTCATTTTCCTTCTGTTCAATTTTATTATGCCATTCCTCCTAAAACATTTGGCTAACTGAAGCCTGTTTCTGTTATTATTAATCTCACATGGCTAAAACCCAACTCATGGAATGATAGTATAAAGGGAAGACTTTTACATTCCTGAGATAAGGAGCCAAAAATTAGGAAGAAGGGAATATATAATAAGAACCTTTGGTTATCTTTAAACATTTGGTTGTCTTTATGACATGTAAATCCCTTCCACTTAATTAGTTCCTTGTGACTTCTTTAAAATGTAGCCTTGCAGTTTTGTAAGTGGAAGATTTTGTAAAGTTAGTATTTAAATCTGTAACTTAGTCTGCTTACTAATTTGTTCTAACTTAGTTTGTTCAACTTTAGTTGAAGGAAGCATGAGATAATAAATCTGTTTGAGTAGGCTGTGTGACCTTTGAGGTCTATGAGGCCATAAAGATGGTTATATGTTAAAAATAATATTTCTCTGACCCCCCCCAGGTGATTTTCTCCATAAAGGCTTTGTCAGGAGCTCCAGGGTTATCTTTCCTACCTCCTGAACATAATAAACACAATAAAGCTTAAACATAATAAAACCTACATTTTTACTTCTATGCAGTCTATTGACCTTGACTGATGAAGAACTGAGGCAAACAGGGTACAATACTCTCCTAGTTCTACTCACTTCACTCAGCATCAGTTCGTGTAAATCTTTCCAGGTTTTTTTTTTGAAATCCACCTGCTCATCATTTCCTATAGCTCAAAGCTATTCCATTGCATTCATATACCATAACTTATTCAGTCATTCCCCAATTGATGGACGTCCATTGAATTTCCAATTCTTTGCCACAACAACAAGAGCTGCTATAAATATTTTTGTGCATGTGGATCTTTTCCCCTTTTTTATGACCTCTTTAGGATACAGACCTAGTAGTGCTATTGTTGGATCAAAGGGTATGCACAGTTTTATAGCCCTTTGGATATAGTTCTAAACTGCTCTCCAGAATGCTTGGATCCATTCACAACTCCACCAACAATGCATTAGTGTTTCAATTTTCCCACATCTTCTCCAACAGTCATTATTTTCCTTTTTTGCCATATTAGCCAAACTGATAGGTATGATATGGTACCTCAGAGTTGTCTTAATTTGCATTTCTCTAATCAATGGTGACTTAGAGTGTTTTTTCATATGACTATAGATGGCTTTAATTTCTTCCTGTGAAAACTGCCTGTTCATATCCTTTGACCACTAATCAACTAGGAATGGCTTATATTCTTATTAATTTGACTCAGTTTCCTATATATTTTAGAAATGAGGCATTTATTAGAAACGCTGGCTATAAAAATTATTTCCCAGCTTTCTGCTTCCCTTCTAATCTTGGTTGCATTGGCTTTGCTTGTGCAAAAACTTTTTAATTTAACGTAATCAAAATTATCCATTTTGCATTTCATAATGTTTTTTATCTCTTGTTTGGTTATAAATTCTCCCTTTCTCCATTGATCTGACAGGTAAACTATTCTTTGCTGTCCTGATTTGATTATTACTCTTTATGTCTAAATTCTGTACCCACTTTGACCTTCTCTTGGTATACAGTGTAAGATGTTGATCTGTGCCTAGTTTCTGCCATACTATTTTCCAGTTTTCCAAGCAGTTTTTGTCAAATAATGACAGAAGCTAGAGTTTTTGTTTATCAAACAGTAGATTATTATAGTCATTGACTACTATGTTTCGTGTGCCTAACCTATTCCACTGATCTACCACTCTTTTTCTGAGTTAGTACGAAGTAGTTTTGATGATTGCTGCTTTGTAATATAGTTTAAGATCCAGTATGGCTAGACCACCTTCATTAGCATTTCTTTTCATTAATTCCCTTGATATTCTGGAACTTTGGTTCTTCCAGAAGAATTTTGTTATTGTGTTTTCTAGTTCTATAAAATGATTTTTGGTTGTTTGATTGATATGGCACTGAATAAGTAAGTTAATTTAGATAGAATTGTCATTTTTTATTATATTAGCTCAGCCTACCCATGAGCAACTGATGCTTTTCCAGTTATTTAGATCTGACTTTATTTGTGTGGAAAGTGTTTTGTAATTGTGTTCATATGGTTCCTGGGTGTGTTTTGGCAGGTAGATTCCCAAATATTTTATATTGTCTACAGTAACTCTAAGTGGAATTTCTCTTTCTATCTCTTGCTGCTGGGCTTAGTTAGTAATATACAGAAATGCTGATGATTTGTGTGGGTTTGTTTTATATCCTGCAACAACAAAGTACTCTTTTGAATATTCCTGTGAGATCACACCCCAATATCAGACTCTGAGATGGAATTACTAGGCCAGAAGGACATGATGCCTCAGATTTACTGATCCTAGTTCCAAAGAATAACAACTGTTATCCATTCAGGTGCAACATAGTAAATACAAATCTTTGTTGAGTGTATCAAAATCTCAAGAAATTTAAATGTAATTCTGCCTCTGGGAGGATTATGGCATTTAAAGATCATAGATTTAGGACTAGAAGGCACCTCAGAGGTCATCCATTCTACCCCTCTCCTTTTATAAATGAGCAAACTGAAGCTCAGAAAGGTGAAGTGATTTTACCCAAAGTCATACAGGTGGTATCAGAGGTAGGGTTTGAACTCAGATCTTCTTACTGCAGAACCAGCACTCTGCACTGTACCATTCTGATCATGGTTTGATCATAGTACAAGATGCTGACTGGTGCTTCAATGGCCTGGGGCACTCCTCCTTGCCTCATGGAGCAAAACCTGGCTGTCCTCATTCAACCACTCTCCTTATTTCTTCATAAATGCCATTGGAACAATTCTAGGTTCCCCCAAGACTTTTAGATGAACAAAGTTTAGCTTACATGTTAAATCCAGTTAGGGGCTGTTCTCTTTTCACTAACCACCCATCATATCCACTTCCTTTCCAGACAGCGATATGGATATCCCCAAGGTTATTTAGAAATTATGATTCTGAGCAAAACATGCATGTTTCTATTTTGGGAAGAACTAGGTTAAAAAATTATCAAAATAATTGGGAGTTGGCTTTGAAGTTAGCAGACTTCATATATATAATGATATTTTGAGGCTGTTGGCTTGATGTCTGTCTATAAAACAGACAAGATGTTAATGCATTAATTTGTATTATATTCAGACTTTTTGGAAACTTTTAGGCCAGAAACCTTTAGGGGGTTTGTGTTCCAAGTAAACATTGGAGTCTGTTGTTCCACAACATCTCAAACAAGAGTATCAACAAATTCTTGAGGGCCCTAGTGAAAACCAACATGTCCTAGAGCCCAGATTCATATATTGGACCAGTCTAGTTTTCTTCCAAACCTTGCCACTTAATTAGACCACCTGGGATGTCAGAAGTTGACCTGATGAAGATTCAGTTTGAAGATTTTTCCTTGTGCATATAAGCAGCAGTCATGGACACAGGAGAAGTAACATGATAGAAGGAAACAAATACTGTACTGAGTCAGGCAACTTGGGTTCTAGATAACTACCATTTGTGACCTTGAACAATCACTTCTTCTCTGTAAGTCTGTTTCCTTATCCATAAAATGAGGAGAGTGGCCCATGGTCTCTAATATACCTTCTTGTTCTAAATCTATGCACTTATTTTAAGATCAGAATCACCAACTTTAGTCACATTAATAGTCATAGTAGTAACAACAACAGAACATCTTGAAAAATGTTTTCTGGCTCCCCCTTTTCCAGAAGCAACTAGGTGGCACAGTAGGTAGAATGCTGGGCCTGAAGTCAGGGAGACAAGTTCAATACAGCCTCACCTCAGATACTTATTAGTTGTGTCACCCTGAGCAAATCACTTAACTGTTGTCTGCCTCAGTTTCCTCAACCATGAAATGGGGATAATAATCTTCCAGGTTGGTTGTGAGGATCAAACAAGATATTTGCAAAGAGCTTAGAATAGTGCTTGGAACATAGTAGGTGCTTAATGCTTGTTTCCTTCTTTCTTCCCAGATTTTGACTTACAGCTTTGATATGACAGAGAGCAATGAACATTTCTGTTTTTCTTAATTTTATTAATATCTTTTGTTTTGACTTCACCTACATTCCCCAGTATATCCCAGAAAGCCATCCTTTAGAACAAAGAATAGAAAAGAGAAGGGGGAAAACAGTTCACCCAAAGTAACCTATGCATCAGCAGTGTTCCATTCACATCAGAGTCAAACAATGGGTAAGTCGTTTAACTTCTATGAACTTCAGGTCCTTCACCTGTAAAACCAGATTAATCCTCACAATCCTACCTGAAAGGGTTGTGAGGAAAGCACCATCAACAAGAACTGCTCTCAAGACCCTTGATCCTAACAAAAGTGGCTGGGTTAGAAAGCCAAAGGCAGAGAATGGGGGCACTGGATGTACTCTCTAGAACATACATTCCACACTGCATTTACTTCACTCCCAGGACCGTGGTGAGTGAACTTGATTGAAAATGAATGTACCTGCTGGGCTGATGGATCACTTGAGCTCTTAAATTTTGAACTACAGTGGCCTAAAGTCAATTGGGTGTGCTCACTAAGACCAGAACCAATATGGTGAGTCCCTGAGAGCCATAGGCCATCAGGCTGCCCAAGAAGGAGAAAACTGGCTTAGTTTGGAAATGAAGAGGGCCTGAGGGGCCACCGTACTTCCAGTCTAGTCAAAATAGGAAGATCCAGTCTTATAAAGAAGAGGAGAGGAGAGAAAATAAATGCACCTCTGACCTGCAGATAGAGGAAATCCTTTGGCTTAGAACTTCTATCAAATCTGTAATTTTAAATTAAAAAGTGGGATTTTCCTAAACATTACTTTAAAATGGGCAAATACATTTTCACATCCCCCCATATCTACCCACTAACACATTAACAAGCAATGTAAGCCCTTAACATGTGGGTAAAGAATGGAAATACAGGATTTTAGTGTATGACAAGATTGTACGTGGGAAAAGATGCATAAAATACCATACATCCTGCTCTAAAGATGTACAATACAATCTGTGTTAGATAGAAATGATCACTAAATCTTAAAATAAATTAAGATTCTAATTTATTCTCCTGAGCATAATATGTGGAGTGAGAATGTTTTTTAAATGAGGAAATAAATGAAAATCAGAGACAGGTTGGCTGGTGGAAACAAAATAAAGCCACATCTGGAAACAGCTGCAGCAGCAATTAAATGGTGTTTAATGTGACTAATATTGAAAGGGTGGATTTTTTTTCTGCCTAGCATTTGGAAAGCAAAATTCAGGCATCTAAGGTCTTCTGTTATAGTGGTTTTTGAATCAATGGGTGTTTTGAAGTCATTCTGATATTTATAAAGAAAAGCCCCCAGTGAGTTGTAGAAGGGAATTTGAGTCAGAAAATGAACAAGAAAAGCACAGTTTGAATTTTGAGAACCAGGCATCAATTTCACAGCTTCCCCCCTTCCTTATCTGTTCACTGTTTCAGTTCAATGAAATAAAGGCCTCTGGTTTCCCATACCAATCAACTGACCTCCTGCCTTATCATAATTAGTGGTAAACTTCAATATGCAATCCAAAAGACCACCTAATTAAAAAGAGTAATTAATTTACATAGATCATTCAAAATGGTTAGATTAGATAGCTTATGAAGATAATGTAAAAATCTCCTAGCTGCTTTTATTGGCACCTTTCCCTGCTGTTCCTCAGGTTCTGTGTATTTCCATGGGAATAAGTTTATCAAAGTGGGAAAGTATTGGAGGTGATGGTTTTGGGTAATCACTGCAAAACATTTAAAGCTTTGCACTTATTTTCATTGATTATCCAAGTGTAAATGGAAGAATGGTCTTAATCTTTCTGCTTCAAAGTTGTATGGTCTATTGCCATTAGGAAATGTTTAATGCATCAGGTGCCTGCAGAATGTTAGGTACTCCCCGAAACATGTGAGAAATTAACTTCCTCCCTCAAAATACTTTTATCCTAAGAAGCCAACATTTTTTTGTGACAGTCATTTTCCATAGTTAAAGAATGTTGAGGCATTGGGCTTGATTTCTCCTTTTGTCTTCTCTGTTTTCTCCTCCTCCTCCTCCTCCTCCTTCTCTACCAAAGGCCTTTATTTGTTAGAGTTTATGAGTTAAAAATTTTTTCCCTCCTCCTCCTTGCCCATTCATTCACTCAACATAGATCTACTAAACCCCAAGTGCTAGGCATTATATTAGGTACTAGGGACAAAATATGAAAATGAGAAAGTCCTTGCCCTCCAGAACCTTACATTTTGCTGGGGGAAAATAACATGTGCATGGATAAAGAAAAAATATATACAAAGTATATTTAATGTAATCTTAGGGGGTACGGGAGCACTAACATCTTAATTTAATTGATTTTATAGCATTTATTAAATACCTACTATATACCAAACACTGTGCTAGATACTGGGTATATAAACCATACCACCACCACCAATTTCCTTACCCCCAAGGAGTATACACTGTATTGGGGATAAACAAGATTTACGCAAATCTGTAAGTGTACGGGGAAGACTGGCCAATGAAGGCATAGTCTGCTCAATATGCTCTGCCTGGTATCACCCTAGTTAGAGGTTCACTGAATCTGCTTCTGGAAGTGTGTGATAAAGGGGCAGCTCTTTACCTCCCTGCTTCAGAGAATTTTAGTGGGGTAGGGCAGGGAGGCAATCAGAATTAAGTGATTTATCCAGAGTCACACAGCTAGTAAGTATCTGAGGCTGGATTTGAACTCAGGTCCTCCTGACTTCAGGGCCCTTGTTCTATCTGCTACACCATCTAGCTGCCCCTCTCTGACTACTTCTTGTTGGTTTACCATGCAGTGCTGGAAAAACTTTTAATTGGCTGTTGAGCTAGAACCGAGTGTGCATACAAAAGTCATATACAGAAGAAATCTCTTTCTCTGGTAACCTTTGAGTGAGGAAGAAGACATGACGTAAGCCTTTAGGTTGGAGAACCCCCCACCTCTCCCAATATCCATGTAGCTCAAAACATATGTCTTGTGTTTCTTCCCATCTGTGTTTATTCTTTCCTGATCTTAGGTGAATGGTTATCAGAGACAGAATGGACCATTAGGTACTGCTGCCAATCATATGATCAATAGAAATAAGGTCTACAGTTTATGTTCAGAACATGGGCTACGATGATTGTGTACAAAAGGTCAGTGAGCCTAGAGCTTCACTTTCAGCAAACTTATGTAGACTGTGAATACATAAGCAGGATGGGTACAATGGATTTTATAGAAAGTGGAAGGTGAAGACAAGAGTTTATCCATCAGGAAACAAACAACAAAAGGGGGAAGATAAGGATGTTTGCATCAGAAGAATCAAGGAACTAGCTGGTCCAAACTGGAACTGAAGTTTAGGTGCTAATGCTCAATTTTTGCAGACTTCAACAGGAGACACGACCTGCTTACTTCGAGCACTGTCAAAAAGCTCAAGGTAGACTTCTAGGGCTGTAAACCAAAGAGATCATACAAATGGGAAAAGAACCCACATGTACAAAAATATTTATAACAGCTCTTTTTGTGGTGGCAAAGAACTGGGAATTGAGGAGATGCTCATCAATTGGGGAATGGCTGAACAAGTTGTGGTATATGAATGAATGTAACTCTGTTGTGCTATAGGAAATGATGAGCAGATGGACTTCAGAAAAACCTGGAAAGACCTATATGAACTGATGCTGAGTGAGAGGAGCAGAACCAGGAGAACATTGTATACAGTTACAGCCACAATGTGTGATGAATAACTTTGATAAACTTGGCACTTCTTGGCAATGCAAGCTTCTAAGACAACTCCAAAAGGCTCATGATGAAAAATGCTCTCCATATCCAGAGAAAGAATTATGGAGTCTGAAAACAGAGAGAAGCATATTATTTGCTCTCTCTTTTTCATTTTGTTTTATTTTGTTTCTTCTTTCTCATGGTTCATTCCATTGATTATAATTCTTCTTTGCAACATGAATAATGTGAAAATATGTTTAATATGAATGTATATGTAGAGCATATATCAGATTGCATACTGTCTTGGGGAGTATAGGAGGGAGAGAGGGGCAGAGAATTTGGAACTCAAAAGCTTGTGGAACTGAATGTTTTAAATCAAAAATAAATAAATTAATTTTTTTTTTAAAAAGCTCAAGGCGGAGGCTGGGGCAGAGTTTTTCTCAGGACAGTGGCAGCAGGAAGCCTGAGTCAGAAATTCTCTTGTCACAATACAACCTTGTGAGCTTCAAAAAGTCAGAAAAACTGTCAGAGCTTCAATAACTGGAGTCTATGGCAGAGTCTGCCAGCAGCTACATCAGCCAAGCCAGGTGGGGAGGCATCCTGGACCTGCTTGACGTAGGCCATCAGTAAATAAGCCCAACAACCAAGTCTTGCCAGCAAAAGAGTGATTCCTCTATCAGCTATACCACACCCAGAAGTGAACATAAAAGTGGCAAGAAAAAAGCAGTTCTTTTGGAAGGGAAGAGAGGGCAGGTGAGGGGGAATGAGTGAATCTTGCTCACATTGGATTTGACCTGAGGAAGAAA
>CM053622.1:355305185-355327085 GCA_028646595.1 Phalanger gymnotis
CCAACTAGGAGAAAAGAGAATGCTAGTTAGAGACACTAACCCCAGCAACAATTCTCATTGATACCCTACGATGAGACTTTTTTTTTAAAGAAAAGTCATATTTTCCAAATAGTGGTATGTTGGCATACCACTGTGGGGTTGGCATGGGGAGTTTCTGTTCATTCCCCCCACCCCTTTTTACGTTCCGTTTCCTCTCTCCATCCAAAATATGTCTCCTCAGAAAAGGAGAAAGCCTGACTGGCCGTGTGGGCTTAGGTTAGTGTAGATCTTGAAAAGTAAACAGTAACGCGCAAGCTACTTGATTTGTTTTCTGTAAGCAAATAACACCCAAAAGCATGGCTGTAATTTACAACGAATTAAAATTGATTCTTTTCATCAGGCAAGAAAATAGGAAAATGTGAGATCGTTAATTATTGAGGGAGGCGCTCCTCATTAAAGGGAACAATGTTACAATTCAGCATTTAATAGCAGGAATGTGAATAATAATGCACCATATTTCAGCCTGTTGTCTGCAAATAGGAGAGAGCAGTTTACAAACAACTCAAGCAGCCGAAAGTTACATTTAATAAACATCTCAGGCTTCTGTAAGTGTAAAAAGCAATTAGAGCGCTGAGCACACAGCCCATTTCTTTCCCAAGCCTATTTTTTTCTTGACAAAGGATGCGCAATGAACGCATAAATACAATTAGAAGGAAATTTAGAATTACAAACCTATCTCAGTAATTAGTATAAATCCATCTTTATGACATTAGGAGCTCAGCTCCTCTCTCCCCATATACCCCCATAACGTTTTTAGGTCCAGTTCCTAAACGGAAAGGCTGAGCTCAGCCTTTGCTGAGTATGCTTTCCTTATTTAAGTACAGGCAGTGGCTGCCTGTACTAATCTATTATCGCACCATCCATCTAAACTTTGATCTAAAAATAAAGTACATAAAGCCCAGAATCCCCCAAACGCTAAAGTTCTCCACCTTTGCTCAGGCACCCAAGTCCCAGCAGGAGGGAAAGCAGGTTGTTTCGCCTTTAACCACTCCGTGAGCTTCGTTAAAAAGGAGAAGGGGGGGGCGGGGAAGAGGGAGAAAAAATGATTTCCCTGTGCCTAGCCCCTTGGCAGGCTCTTGTACAAAATTCAATCTCTATTTTTTATGAGAAGTAAACTGTCTAAATAAATTTTATTAGGGGCAACCAATATATTTTCTGGTAGTTCCCTTTGTTCCACTTTTACGTGTGTGTAACAATCTAAAACCTATTTATTGAGGAAAAATCACTGGATCCGTCATAGAAAATCCTTTTACTTTGCTTTGAAGTGATTTCTGAAGACATTCTTGTCATTCTGAAGATTTTGGGGCCATTGCGCTAAAGCCTTTCCTTGTTAGGGGCTTCAGCTCCCATGATCATGTGGGAAATGCCTTCAATTATCTACGAAAATAGGCCTGACTGGCTCTTTTCTGGCTGCCCCGAGAACGTAGAAAGATGACGGGGAATAAAATTCTTGTAAATACATCTCAGCCACAGCACAGGTGGATGCAGACATTTGACAAAACGAGTGGAGGAGAGGGAAACAGCGCGGGAACGCAGTTTTACACCCAGACTATTGTCATATTCTTCTGACGTGCCTCCTGTCAGCTCCTTTTCTTTTCCTTCTCTGCTCCTCCTTTCCCTCCCCCATCCAACCTCCATCCTTAACGTGCCCACCCCCACGCCCGCCACTTACACACCAGTAGACTTCCCTTCCTTCCTCCCCCCCCCCTTCTTGTCTTTTTCCCCTCCCTGAGACGATTGTGCTCTGAAGTCTTGGAAGAAATGATTTAGTTTGTTTATACTGCTATAAAAATCAAGAGCAGTTGAAAAGTCATAAAATGAAGCGGGCTATCAATCACGCCGCAACATTGTTATTCAGCAGTTACTAACAGAGATGGATAATCCTTAGATTTCGTCCCATTGTTATGACTCTGATGTGTCTTCACATTAACTATTACACATTTATTTATCGACCTGAAAGATACAACAAAGCAGAATATATGAGCGAGTGCAGGAGCGGGTGTGTGTCTGCGTGGCTGGAAACTTGTTCGAGACTATGGAATTCGTGCAATACACAATATCTACCCATCTGTACGCACACTTGTGGAGATGGTGTGATCCTCTCTCCTTTTCCCAAACGAGTGAAGCCCTGTCCTACTTCCCTCCCTCCCCACCTGCTCCAGGGTCACAGAAACCCTTTCCTCGGATCATTTTCCCAGCCGAACACGTCTTCCTATTCTTTGCGAAAACGAACAAAAAATAGGGGTAAGGCCATTCTTCCTCTCCTTCCTCTTTACCTTCGCGGTAGGTTGCTCACCCAGCTTAAGCTCTTAAGAGTTGTAAATGACCAGCAAGCCTCACACTTAACGAAAGAGAAAAGACTGGCGCCCAGAGGCACTGGGAGGCGCACTACAGCCTAGACCCCACTGTACCCCCCCAGGGCTAGCGTGGTACTGGGCCCAGTTTTCCGCCTTGGCACCTCCACCTCAGGGCAATGCAGGGCACTTCTCTGGATTCTGCATGGCTGGGGCTCCTACAGCGCTGGTGGCCGCAGATACGGCTCCCTGATCCTTTCTCTCCTTTTTCTTCCCATTTATTGGGGAAGGGCGGGGCAAGAGGAGGTAAAAATCGAGGCCAGTTTTTTTTTTTAAAGTGGGCGACTGGGGAGGGACACTGAGCTACTTGGGGGGAACTCGGAGATTCCCTAACCGGGCGAGCTGATCTTTCTCGGAGAGTACTCACAGACACACATTCCAAGAGCGGAGCTTGTTGAAACTAAAACAATAAGAGAAGGGCAGCCACCCAGATAAACAGCTGATAGGCACTGTTACTCAGCGACCAGCTCGGGTTCGAGCACCATATCTTTGTGTGTGCGCATGTGTATATGTGTTTCCCTCTTGGTCACCCCAGCTTTATGAAAAGAAGCAGCGGCAGCAGGGCGCCCGCGGCCCTGCAGTCTGGTTCAGGGGAACCGCCTGCCATTTCTGTAAGCTGGAAATGAATCAATGTGGTTGAGGCCCTGAACACTCTTATGCTACGAGTGAGTGCGTGAGCGCGCGCGCGCCTCCGAGGCTGGGGGTGGGGTGGGCAAAGTGTAAAGACCCGGGGGGGGGGGTGGCGGATAAGGGAACAAAACTGCCCCAGAGTTCGCTCTGTCGCCTCCTTTGTCTCCTCGATCAGTCCCTGTCGAAACACATAGTGGAGGAGATACACACACGTGTACGCGCACACACACACAACACACACACACACACACAACACACACACACACACAACACACACACACACACACACACTTCCTCTCGCATCTGGTGGAAGGAAGCATTTTCAATGTTTTGTGTAAGTCAATTGGACGGCGAACAAAAAAAAAAGCCATTTGCTCGGTATTATTTAAAACAGACTTCATAGGACCACCCTTTTGTGGAAGCTTTATTTGCACTAAATGAATAATCTTAATTGCATCACTTTCGAATTAAAAATCAATGTTAATCAAGTTGGGAGTAGTAAATATCCGTTTTCATTGAGCCTGGGTAGAGGGCATTTTTCTTGTTTTGCAAATAAAAATACAAGTCAAATAACTTTAAAGGGGCATTATGTTCTGCTACAAATACAATTGAAACGGATTGTTTAGGAGCGGATCAGAAATGGTACAGAATTTTGCACTTAATTTCCTCAGTTATCATTTACAATAAGACCCTCTTGGCTTGACAGCCAAGTCTAAACAGTAGTAAATTAGTACAAATTTATACTGATTTTACTCTAATAATCGTAATAAAAGCTTATAGATTTGGCACTAATTACATAAATGCCTAATGATCTTGAAAATTACTCTGGTTAGAAATATATTACTAATCTAAACTTTGTTGTTGGCTGGCTTTGAAAAATCAGAACATTAGAAATGGTTCGCTTCACTTGTGCAAAGCACTTTAAATTGTTCAAGTAGTTTAACATATTCAAGAGGAAAATAAAAAGCCTTTAACTTTATTTACGGCCTTAAATGGAGTTTGGAAACAAGCTGAACTTGAAAACTTAGACCAAAAAGACCCCCTACTCCAATCCTGGGAGAGGGAGCTGGAGTAGGGGCGGTGTTAAAATTTCAGTCAGGGCCAGGGAAGAATTGGGGAGGCGGAAGGAGGGGGGAAGAGAGGGCTAGTGGGAAGGCTTGTGTTAGCTCAGCGTTGACCCTTGGAGGCCCTACGAGCTGAGTCTGGGAGCACCCTAGGAGCATAAAGACTGAAAAACAGCGTGCCAGCTCGGCTCACTGAGGAGGAGGGGGCTGGGCTGGACCTAGTGTTCTGTAAGCTGGGCGCATCCTCGCCACCTTTCTCTCCCGACCTCGGAGTCCCGACCTCAGGCACAAGCCTAGGGATCGAACAAGGAAAAGTTGCGGCTCGAGCCTCTGGGGAACTCCGAGTCTCTTCCCTCCGACCTTCCCACCTTTCCAAGTTCCTGTCCAAAAAGTGCGTTTGGACTCAGGCCCCTGGTGTCCGAAAGTCCCCCCACCTCCTGCCCCAAACACCGCGGTTTCCGAATCTCCTCCAGTTTATTAGGTTGGATTTGTCAAGTCATTGAAGGGTCACTCCCGACGGGATCTCCTTCCCCTGCACCTCATTCACACATCCCCTGATCTTTCCTCCCCACCCCCACCCCCACTAAAAATAAAAGGAGGGGGATAAAGAAAAGAAAAAAGGAGCAAGGATATGGGGGGGGGAATCTTGGAGGGAGGGTGCAAGGGAAAAGAAGATGGGATCAGAGAACATGTTGGGAAGAAAAAAAAGATAAAAAGCCCAGGCCAGCAGCCCTGAGATGATGCCGTTGTCGCTGCAATTGCAGCTGCTGAGTTGCTGTTGTTCGTCAGTGTTGCTGCCGCCGCCGCCGCCGCCGGCGCTCCGGGCTGCGGGCGGGCGGGCGGAGTGGGGGACTCTCCGGGCTCTGACATTTGCAGGCTGCCCTCCTGATTGGTCCCCTCGCAGAGCTGCTCACGGGTTCATTCAACTGTTAAGCACCTCCCCGTCTCTCTAAAGGACATTATAATGCAAGAAGCCCCCTTTTTAACCACAAACCGAATTTTCTTTCATTTAGGTGATCTATATATATCTATATCTTATAGCTTATATCTTATATCTATTTTAAATAACTTAAAGCCGCTAAAATTTGGGGGGGAACAGCTTTCGCCCTGGAGCGGTGCGCGATGCTATCTCACGCCGACCTCCTGGACGCCAGGCTAGGTGAGTGTGTTCCTCTCGCCCCGGCAACCAGGAGAAGCCAGGGCAGGAAATTGTCAATTTGTTCCTTATTTTACCTTAATGCGCCCTAAATGGGCTAATTTCTTTAAAAGTAATTGTGCTGCATTAAAGTTTAATTTGATTTAACATCGTCTTTAAAAAAAATCTATGGAATATGTAGATTCAAAAAAGGAGTTGGAGAATGTTGCTACTTTTGCTTTTCTTCCTTTTTTCTTTTTTCTTCTTTTTCTTTCTTTTTGCTTTTCATTTTTTTCTTTTTGGGGAAGGGGAGATCTACACCATTGATAATTTGTTTGGGGCTTTTCCCTCCTTTTCTGCTTGTTTTAATTTGACTCTCTCTCTCTCTCTCTCTCTCTCTCTCTCTCTCTCTCTCTCTCTCTTTCTCTCTATCTCCATCTCCATCTCTCTTCTCTTTTTCTCGCTCTCTCCCATCTCCCTCCTCCCCTCTCAACCTTAAAGGATTAGGTTAGGTTTGCCAAAAACCTGGCAAGAAGGAGAAGGCAATGAAATGGAGGCAGATTTGTTTAGTCTATGCCTTCAGAAAAGAAAAGATAAAATTTACTTTCACAGGCTGGCTCTTCCACTTTCTGAAAGGGACTCCGAGATCCTGCTGGCTAGGAGATTCCTGCCTGTCTTTTCACTGAAAAGTTGAATTCTTTAAAGTTTGATTCACTGTCCTAGAAGCCTTGTCAACTTCGGTTCAGTTATACTCGTTGGAGGGTTCCTGGCTTTTACTACATTTTCCATTATTACTTAGTTTTTGTTGTATGTGGCTCCAATTTCCAAACCCATTCTCGTATCTGGGAGGAGATAGGATTAGTTGAGGTTGAGGTTAGGGCTGGGGTCTCAATTTGTTCCCGAGATGGAAAGGTTTGGAGATTTTCGTCAGAAGGTGAGAAGTGTATTGGCCGTGGGGGAGAGTTTGCTGCTCTTTGGAAATGCAGGTGGGAAGAGCGATGGAGTTATGTTTGGTTTACTGTTGCACTGGGGATGCGGTTTATCAAAAGGGCCTGGGACATGTTTTATTGCAGGGGATGGGAGTGTATTTTATTACAGGAGATACGGAGGTATGTGCTGTTTATCATGGGAGATGGATCTAGGGAGTGAGGAAGGGGACATGAGGTATTAATCCAACTTGGGTTTCCAGATCGTGGACAAGGTGAAGCTGTTGAGAACTTTGATGGGCTGGCTGGAGCTGTTGCTGGTAGCAATCAGGCCTTCAATGGGAGGAGAGAATGGGGGGTTACTCTAACTGGGATGAGAGAGGCAGGAGAGGGGTCCCTGTCTCGGCCTCTCTGGGAAGGTAGTGATGCCATTTCCTTTACTTCCTCAGGTATGAAAGATGCCGCCGAGCTATTGGGACACCGGGAGGCGGTGAAGTGTCGGCTGGGCGTGGGGGGCTCCGACCCTGGGGGTCATCCAGGAGACCTGGCCCCCAACTCGGACACGGTAGAGGGAGCAACCCTTCTCCCGGGAGAGGACATCACCACGGTGGGCTCTAACACGGCCTCACTGGCGGTCAGCGCTAAGGACCCGGACAAACAGCCGGGGCCACAGGGCGGGCAGAACCCCAGTCAGGCTGGACAGCAGCAAGGGCAGCAGAAACAGAAGCGCCACCGCACTCGTTTCACTCCCGCGCAGCTCAACGAGCTGGAGAGGAGCTTCGCTAAGACTCACTACCCGGATATCTTCATGAGGGAGGAGCTGGCCCTGCGAATTGGCCTCACCGAGTCCCGAGTACAGGTATGTGGGGCCTTGGGGATTGCGCTGCCTTTTCCTACTGGGGAAGTCAAAGGGAGCAGAAAGTAGAGAAAGGCAGTCTCTTGTTTTTTCTCCTCCTCCCTGGCTGCTAGCTAAACGGCTTACGGGATTTTAGGTCGGATTCCTTCCTCATCTACTCCGTCCCAAGCTCAGGGTCACCACCTTAGCTTCCCAACAGGCACAAAAACAGGAATTCACCCACAACCTGCCCTCGGTCCTTTATCGTGCGTCCAAAGCACACGCGTGAAACTTTAATGTCTGAAGACAGAAGTACGAGTCTTTCTGAATTCAGTTCCATCTCGCTCCTGTGGAGAGAAAAATCCTGATATTTTCCTTCAGGCTAAATCAGCTGGCAAAGTCTTACTCTAGCTCCAATTATATACATATATCTCCTGTCCTTCCTTCCCCCATTCCCACAGACATAATATCAAAGGTTTGTTTCTCTCTGTGTGTGTTTCCAGACTGATGCAACAATAAATATGGTAAACATACACACATAGGAAAGGAAAAATATTTGTCCCAGAATTAACTCCTTACCAACAAATAATACCCTGGCTTACATGGAGTGTATATTTCTCCTTAGTGAACTACACAAATACATAAGGACACATAAACCCCAGCTTTGATTCTTCATCGAATTTTTACTTTGATAGTTTACAGGGATCATGGTGGCAACTGGAAAATGGACCTCCAGACCCTCCATAAGGGCTTAGGTTTCTCTCCTCAGTATTCATCCTCTCTCTTTTGAACAACAGCACTTTGTAAGTGATCAGAGACCTGAAAGGTCTTGGCGGTAGACTGTGTGTGTGGTCAAGAAATAACGTTCACTTTTGAAAATATTGGCAGGGGAGATCACTACTAACCACCAGGCCAACGGAAAAGCATAAATAACCTAGATTATGTTTATAAGATTCCTGAAATGTTTGAAATAAAATAAAAGCCTAATACATTTCTAACCTAAAAGCAGTGTTAGTTCCCAAACCCCGTAAAGAATATCGTGAAATTAAAGTCCAGACTCAACTCCCCGAATCTCATTCATGAGCTCTCCAGGGTGCTGAAAAGCTACACTAAGCCGGGGTGTCTTCCTCAGGGTAAATTGGAGCGGTGAGCATCAAATCTTCCAGGTATTTTTCAAACAATCTAAATGGTTCGTTAAGCCAAAGTCAGCTGCTTTGAGAAATTTAATTTTAAAAGGTCTCGATTGTTTCAGATGTGGATGTTGTCCAGTAATAGAAGCGGGAAGATGAAGGCAGTCATAACATCAATATACCTTATGTGTATATGTAGGTACATATGTATGTTCATATATATATATACACACATACATATGTATGTATACATATACATATACATACATACACACACATGTATTACTGTATTTTTTTTTAATTGCCCACAGAAGTTATTCTAATATACAGCAAATAAATGTCGTCAGAGGCCTGAATTGGACAAAATTAATAAGATAGTATAAAGGACACAACATAATGACAATTTTTTTTGACTACTCCACTAAATATAAGTAGTTTTCCTTCTAAACTCTCACAGGCCTGAACCTACGCTCATTAAAATTACACATTCAAAACCCTTAATTTCATTGTTCAGTGACATTACTAAGGCGATTTGAAAATTTTACATTGGACCAACTTCTTCCTAAATCTAAGTTTGAACATTCACAAATATGATTTTAATATTTCCATTAACACGAAGACAATGATAGCCAGCTAAATCGCTATCTTGATGTTTCACAATGACAAAGTATGGAGGTCATTTTCCCTCAAGAGAAACAGTAACTATATATTAATTTTTGTTTTTAAAAGTAAGATACTTTTGCTTAACCTAGCCACGTTGACAATTAGTTTAAATTAAAATACAGATTAGAATCACAAATAAAATATAATTGGACAAGTGACTTTATGAAAAAAGAAAACGAGGTCTATTAAACTTTATTGGTTCTTCCAAAGGTTAATGATGGCGATTTCTATATTAGGAAAGTTATAAGTGAAATAAAATATAAAATATGTAATGGAAACAGTTATTTTCCAAAAGTACACAAAAGAAGGAAGTACGTGGGAAGAAAGAGACAAAGTACTTTAATTGTCTCAGCATAATCTTAAACCAAAGATAATAGCTTGCGACTGCTGATAAAAACAATTTAATAGAGTGGCAATTTCAATATTTTTTAAAAATAATGTTCTGTAGTTTAAAAAGTAATCAGATCAACATAACCTTCTTAATTAACATTTCAAAATGATTAACATTATGTAATGTAATGCAGAAATAATTTATGTGAAACGTATTTGCTTCACAATTCACTGTACCATTGCTCTTTGACCAAATTCAAATTAAATAGTAATTGGTTTATGTTCTTATATGATGAGTACTTTATAGTTTTCTTTATAGTTAACAGATTGCTAGCGTTCTTTCAGTACGTGGGCCACCACACTGATTAAAGAAGGATCTAAACATTTAATTTATTGCCATTGTATATGTTTTAAAATGCTTCTGATTCCCGAGCAAATTGTCCCGAATACTATATTTCAACCTACATTTAATTTATATTACACTTCTAGGCAATTATTAAATAGACTTCTACTCATATGGAGACCAATTCCACGTCTGATATCTCTCCCCTTTTCAGGCTGGTGTAATAAAACCATTCCTTTTATAGCATGCCATTATTAGAAACCAATTTCAGAATTATTTATAACCTGGAATGGCTTATTAAGCAGCAATGCGAGAATCATGCAAATTACGCGATCGAATGCAATATAATAAGCATAATCATTAGTCTCTAGCACGGATTAATTAACTTTCAATATTTTATTTACATAAAAACCAAATCAGTGAAATAACTTCAGCACAGTCAGGCTTGCCTTTCAATATTTTATACGAACCAAAGTAATGTGCTGTAATTCCATTGACCGTGTCCCCCAGAATGGCCCCTGTCACCTGCCACATCTTAATAGGGGACAAGCTGAGAGTATTTTCTAGTTTTCTAATGGAATGAGAAATTGCATTTTCTTCCTCTCCCAGCACTATTAAAGTGTAATGAATTCGGCCCAGAGTTCACGGCTGGCTGATCGAAATGAACCTGAGATCTGAGCTTTAATACAGCTCTCCAGATTTCCTACCAAATCTTCACATTAATCATTCGCTGGATTCCAATGAGATCTTCATAAAGCTTTCGCTTCTGGGGAAAAAAAAGTAATATCCAACCCCCCTCCCCCATTTCTGAGCCATTTATAGCTAGGAAATTAAACGGGCTATATATTTTAAAATACATTTACAGTATGTCTATATTACAGTAACAGCAGATATCATGAAAATAGATTTTTAGATTCCAACCTCCATTAGACCCTCACTGTTGTATTAAGCATTTTCAGGGAATAGTTGCATTTCCAACAGAGCACAAAGTTGGCCAATGCTTACGGTTAATATGTGTTCTGGACTTGTCATCTGTGCATTGTCAAAAATCTCCCTCAGGTTTTTTCTGCATTTTAATCTGTCATGCACTAGTTTTCAACTGGAAACATTCATATTTTTTAAAACATATGCGCCATAGCTTTGAACTGAGGCGATCAAATCTGATGGAGATTCTTTCCAACCTCAGTAAGCCATGAAACCATAAAAGATCTTGCAGCCGCCATTTAACTGTTAACCCTAAAACATAATTGAACACGATTTTTAGATTATTTATGTAATGTTTAGTTCCTTAACAGCTGTTCATTTTGCTAATGGCTGATCTTATTTGCTGATCTGCATAGATGGCAGTCAGTGACAGACCACTGCAGATTTCGAATCAGAACCCAGCAGTGTAAATTCCCCTTCCCTCCCCCAGCTTCTGGACTTTTAAAAATATTTCGGGATCCTCCAGTCGAAGCCAAGACGAATTTGTAGAGCGTGAGGAATTCATCTTGCATTTATGTATTCTCGGAAGAACTGTGAGGAGCAGGACCATGTATTTGTGTAGTGTGAGTGTGTGTACATGCACAGAGAGGGAGATGCAATCACCTTGAAACCAAACACCAGTTCATCCTTGTCTCATTCTCTCCCTCCTTCTCCTTGCCTCCGCCTCCCCCAAGTTGGGGTTAGAATTCAATTCCCAGAGCCAAATGTTTCGCACGGGTTTGTTACGGTTTGGAAGTCGACCTTGGGGAACTAGGTCGGCAGGATCCTGCCCAGTTGTCAGAAACTCGGGAATGAATGAAACACGAGGGGTTTCCAGGCCTGCTACGAGTCCCTGAGAAGGAACCCTCCAGTCCCCCGCGGCTTCCCCTCTAACCTACTTCCACTGAGTAACAGGCCACAGACAGCTCAATTCTAGGCCGGCCACATTGATCCCTTTTACTATCAAAGTTTCTGCAGCTTCATTAATCCGCCACACCGCCAACTATCGGGGCTGCAGTACGGAAGAAAAGGGCCCTCTCCAAGGAGGGTAAGCAATCATCATAGTAAATGGGACAGAGATGAGAGAAAAGTAACAAAGGATGGTCTGGCTACCAGACCCCATCCAAAAGGCAGTTTTCTGAAACGATTGTCCCTTGTCTGAATTTTATGAGCTCGAGGAACTCCAGATTGCAAAACAGTTCAGTACTGGAACTTCAGAGCATGTTTACAGGTAGATCTGGGGCCCTGTGTCCATGTCACCTACTTCGGGTAGAACAAAGACAAGTAAGGCTTTACGGAGGGTAATCCACAAGTGGATTACTTCTATGAATACAATTGCCAAATTATGTTTCCTAAATTCTGAAGTAAACTCATTCAATCCTACAACCCCATCCCACATATTTTTAAAATTTCCACATGGTTAAAAGTATCCAGATGACACCTGTGCATAACCAAAAGTCTACCAAGTGTCAGTTGACCTTTGGATTAAATAAATGTAAACCTAGTTAGTAAACCCCCAAAACAAATATCCTAAAATAGAAAGGCGATAATTAGTATGATGATTCCCTACAGAATCCTGGTGCCATTTTAGTGACTTTGGCATCTGTACATCAGTATAACTGATTAAAAGCTGAAATTCCAGGACCTACTAATAAGAAACAAAACAAAAGTCCTCCACTTTTGTTTGGGGTATTATTTTCACTAATCAAATGCTCTTCATTGGAAAGAAAGAGGCGTTTGTCAAAGCAAAATCACATACTACTGACAATTAGTTCAAGGTTGGATCACAACCTTATTTTATTTGCAGTACTGGAGAGATAAATTTACTTTCCTCTGATGACAAAGGAGTGACTTTAAGGGACTGAAGCTAGGCCTTAGCTTTTGGAACCCCTACCTAGCTCAAGAAAATAGTAGAGACCTGAAGGCAAATCAGTTCAGAAGCTCTGAAAATAGATTATAGGACTCTAGAGGACACTTAGAAAAGGTGCAGCAGAAGTGGTTTTTTAGACACAGATGTAGACTAGGTGGAAAAGCTTGGGGCAGTGGCAACAAACATTATTGGGGCAACTTGGGGACACTGGAGGTCACAGTGGTTACACAAACAATAATGTGAATCAATGGCACTTACTTTCCCACGCTAAACCTTGCATTAACCTAGCCATCCGTTCACTCTACGGCTAGACTCTAAGGCTTTTTCTTTTGTCTTTAGAATCTGGCCATTGTAACCTCAGGTACCTTTTTTCTTCAAATTTTAAATTTCTGAGTTTTCTGGAAATGTTATACTATGTATAACCATAACTTTTTATTGCGTTAGAAATATATAGCTGCAATCCTCTATTGCTTTAGAAACATTGCATGAGCATAGGTTTACATATGGTTTTCAATATATACAACTAAGGAATGTTACATGTTACAATATGCTCTCTTTTTCTATGTAGACCTATCCAACACAGGGCTGCTCCATTCAAGCATATATTTTCTGGGTCATGATAGATATACTTTGTGCATACGTTTGCACAGAACATATATAAAGCCAATACACCCATCACCATAAGGCAGGGTACAGGGGTAGGTATTTATTGTACTTACGGAATATCGGCAGGATAGAACATGCCTGCATGGATAATGTGGGTCGTGTCTAGTAGAGAACCTATATTCTGTGTAAGTATAGTGTCAACATTGAACAAAAATGAGGGGGGAGTGAAGATAAGGGAGAGAGCGAATCAGAAATAATGTTCTGTGTGGCTCTAGGTATTTTTAGTTAAATGCCCCCTTGCCTTTCTTTGTATTCTCACGCTTAGCAAGGTGCTTGGTACAGAAAGGCTCTTAATAAATGTTTATTGACTGACCGACCCTTGAGCCTGTGACTGCCACTCACCTAGTCCCATCTCTCCGAAATGGGCTGCCGGACGCCCGTCTGGTCTGTCTCTTCCTGCCCTACTCGCGGCCTCGCTAACTTTGGCCTCTGTCTCTGTGTCTACCTGTCCGTCTCCCTTCCTTCCCCCGATGTGCACGTGTCTTCCCCTACCCAAATCACTCCCCGAACCCGGCCCCCCTGCAGGTATGGTTCCAGAACCGCCGCGCCAAGTGGAAGAAGCGCAAGAAGACAACGAACGTTTTCCGAGCTCCCGGGACGCTGCTGCCCACGCCGGGCCTGCCACAGTTCCCCTCGGCCGCCGCGGCCGCCGCAGCCGCAATGGGGGACAGCCTGTGCTCCTTCCACGCCAATGACACCCGCTGGGCAGCGGCTGCTATGCCGGGCGTGTCGCAGCTGCCGCTGCCGCCCGCGCTAGGCAGGCAACAGGCCATGGCGCAGTCTCTGTCTCAGTGCAGTCTGGCGGCAGGGCCCCCGCCCAACTCGATGGGCTTGTCTAACAGCCTGGCGGGTTCCAACGGCGCCGGGCTGCAGTCTCACCTCTACCAGCCCGCCTTTCCCGGTATGGTGCCCGCCTCCTTACCCGGCCCGAGCAATGTCACGGGCTCGCCCCAGCTCTGCAGCTCCCCGGACAGCAGCGACGTGTGGCGGGGCACGAGCATCGCGTCCCTTCGCCGCAAAGCACTAGAGCACACAGTGTCCATGAGCTTCACCTAATGCCCCCTCTCCCGGACCCCGGACCCCGGACCCCGGGCCCAAATCCCGACCCTGCTCTCCCCCTCTTCCCCAATGGCCCAGCAGCACCTCACCCATCTCCTTTCCATTCCTCTGGCCTCCCTCCGATCCCACAGCAGCTCTCCTATCCCCATCCCTGCGCCTCTTTCCTAGATGCCCCCAATCCCCTCTCCTGCTTCTGCTCCTCCCAGTCCCCCGACTCTTCTGTCTCTCCCCGCGTCCTTCCTTTGCCTATCCTTGATCCCCAGTCCCCTCTGCTCACGAGGCCTCCTCGTCCTCCTCCTCCATAAGCTCATCTCTCACCTTGAATTCTTCTTACTCCCTGACTTCTAACTCTCTTACTCCGTCTCCTCGCCGCATCACCCTAATCCCACCCTCCCACCCCCGCTAGAAGCCAGTTTCTTTATCCTCACCGTCTTCCCTCCTACACTTGACCCTCCGAATCAAATCCCTCTGTTCTTTCTCCACTCCAGAACGGTCACCCTCTTTTGGGCAACTTCTTTCCCCCATTAGCCTCTCCAAGCCTTTGCCACATTTTCCTCTCAACCCGTTTTCAGTTACGCCTTCTCTTCTTGAAGGATTGTTACCACCGTCCACATTTCCTATTCTCACTATCATGCCTTACCTCCTTGTCTCTTTCCGGTTTTTCTATCCACATCCCCTATACCTTCTCATTACTCCCCCTAAGTTCCCTCTTCATTGCCCTCCTCCTCTTCACATTCTCCTCCTTCATTTCCCCTTTTACTCTTCCCTGCCTCACTCACCTCCCGCTACCCTTCTCCTAGCACCCCGAGAAATGCATTATTCCCGCCGTTTTACTTACCAGGGAGTCGACTCAGGATCTGAAAACAGACACCAATGGACTGGTTTGTGGGCAGAAATACACACACACAAACGCAAACGCAAACACAAACATACACACACAAAACACCTAAGTCACACAACGACATGCTCAAGGGACAACACAATATTAGGGGCTTTTGTCTTAAAGGAGGACAAGTGTCTGCTACCGTCTGCCTCATCTAAGGGCCTAATTGATCTAATTTATTTTTTTTTCTGTCTTCTTCTTCTTCTCCTCTCTATTCACCTGTTACCCTACCTTTCCACCCAACTACCTACCCAGCCATTTCTTTGGCTTGCTGCGGAATATTGTTTTCTTGTCTTTTTCTTTTTTCTTTTTAAGCACAACAATGTGGGAGTATAATTAGGAAGTTTCTTAACAGGAAATTGCCACTTGGCTAGGAGGCTGGAGCAGACTAAGAAAGTTACATGATGCATATAGGAGAGGTGATCTCACCCATTTTGATAAGTATTTATAAGGAAGAATTAAAAAAAAAAGTCCAAGTAATATTTCCTTTTGTAAAAGCAAAAGCCACATCCCTTTTCTGGGTCTTTCAGGTTTGGCTTTCTGTTGGTTTTGTTTGACTTTTCTATTTTTGTTCTTTGCCAGTCTGTCTGTCCCTCTTGGTTGTTTTGTTTGCTGTTGCTGTTGTCCCCACTGCACCTAGGCTAAGGCCACTGGCCCCTGCTGAGGGAGCACGTCCATGACCAGGCTGGGTGCCTGCACATGGACACCTCCAACCCTGCAACTTTGTACAGAGAAACACAATCAGCTTTTTCTGCATGTGCTGGTCAAATCCAACCCCAGAGAACAGAAGCTATTTCTAAGAATGAACAAACATGTGAAATAGGATGTTTTGTGTAGATAAAGCATTCTTGTTACATACTGGTCAGTTTGTGATATGTTTTAACTTATTGTCTGTGCTAATTTATTGAATTTGGTTTTCTTAATAAATGTTTGAGCTAATATAAAGCATATTATTTGACTTTTCCGGACAACTTTATATCGAGTTAAATGTAAATGGATAAAATAAAATCATTTTCAGTATGTGATATGGAGAATTATGGGTTTTGGTTTCGCGTATGAGTAAGTGGTGTTTGGTGGCCAGGGAAGGACTTCTGGTGTGAATCTCATTCAGATTCTGCGGCCAGAAATTTATCAGCCTTGCTTTGCTTGACCTTCGCATTTGGGGCATTTTATTTAGGACAATCACGATATTCATTGTCAATACACTTTGTTTAAGCTTTCTAGTTTCTAGCCTGGAGCATAAATCAAAGGAGATTTGCATGGGAGCAAAGAGATCGATTAGTTAGGAGGAGCCTGGAAACAACAGATATATTCCTACAAAGAATGGAGCCTCTAGTTCTACCCTTGCCAGATTCAGAATTAGGGGTGGGGGGTGGGGGAACAGGATGGTCAGATTAGGGACTGAAAAGAGTTTCTTCAAGGTAAAGAAGTCAGCCTGTTATCTTGGGCTCAATGATCAGGGTGGCAGCAGGTGTGTGTGTGTGTGTGTGTGTGTGTGTGTGTGTGTGTGTGTGTGTATGAGAGAGAGAGAGAGAGAGAGAGAGAGAGAGAGAGAGAGAGAGAAACACAGAGACACATGAAGACAGAGACGGAGAAATATGGGGAAGGCAGGAAGGAAATGGTAAAAAAAACAGAGCTTTAATGAATGGATGGAGACAAAAGAAAGGGGCTTTGAGATCTCTGGTCTTCAAGAGTGGCAGCGGGCAAAAGGGCACTCCTTGCCTTTAGCAGACTGTTTCATTCAGGGTCAGAAGGACAATGCCTAAGTTATTTAATTCTACAGGGTTTTGACCACGCCCAAGTTAGTCCTTGAGCCCAGCTCAGGGGCTCAGGTTTCACTTTGCCCTTGCCAAGGCCCCAAGTCCCACTTCCTGCCACTGGCAACCTGCTAAGTATAAGTTCTCTGTGTAAAGGGCGCCACTGTAACAGCCTTTGATACTGGTGCCTGGGAGGGGCAGGGGGCTCCTGGCTCAGAGATCTGCCCCTCTTTAATAAAACTACCAACCTAGGCAATATTTCACCACAGGGCGCTTTCTAAGTGCCTAGCCTTTTGTGTAACCCAGTTTTGCACATGGTCTCTTGCCTAAGGACTGGTTACAATTCTGACCATCCAGTAGTAAATAAACACCATTGGTTATAGCCTCAAATGATGGCAGGCTGTAGTGGGAGGGAGAAGGATGAGTTGGTTTAAAAATGGAACTTCCTAGCAGGCTGTGTCTGTGAGGCCAGGCTATCCAGAGAGGTCTATGTCACCTAAGAGAACTATACCTTAAGCTAAATCAAATTCTTGCCTTGAAATGTGTAAGAATTCAGAAGAGGTTCTTTTTCTCACAGAAAATTTCTTTATTTGGCTACCATAATGGTAAATCCTGAAAAATGTTGCTGTTTCTGAATGCTTTTCTCCCATTTATACTAATGAACTACTTGTGAGTATAAAGGACTTCTTCATTATTACTTAGTTAAGAACCCCAACTAGTGAAATCTACTCATTTTTTTTTCTTAAAACAACCACATCCATTAATGCTATATTATACTTGGAGGTGGGGGGGGGCAGGAGGTTGTCTTTGGAAGTTAAATAGATAAGTGTCACAACATTTCAATTCTCCACTTTCTGAAACATTCTTGATTTGTCTTTCATTAGGAAAAGAGACTTGTTTGCATAATGGGGGGATCACACCAATTTGGCACTTATCCCACAATCTTTAATTCTTCAGTGGGTGAAGTATTGTTTTCTTATTTTTACATTTCAACTTACTACCTAATGTCTTCCACCTGTGCCAGCACTTGTCAGTTGTCGTAGTTTTCAGTTGGAAATGATGTGCAGTGTGATCTCAAATCACATTTTAAAGATCAGTACAAATCACAGATCGCTTCATCCAGGGAGCATGGAAGATTGTTTACAAGAATGCTAATTTTACAGCTTCTTTATGCCGCTGTAAAGCATGACTTTATGATGTCGGAGTGCAATAAAGAATGGTAAATGGGATCTTTGAAAACACTGGATTTCTCCAAGGCAGGGAAAGTGACATCTCTGATTGGGAAAAAGATTCCAACTTATGACACTGATGAGAAGCTGCAAATCAACAAAAGTGATAGATGTTTCAAAAGAGATTTATATCTTGAAAAATAGTAATTATTTCATCAATGTTTTAATGAAAGTTCACAGTGCTTTTGGCTTGACCCAACTTTGGAATAATCTCTGTTTCCATGGTGATAGATTTTCATGTTATGGATTTTGAGCATTTCTAAAGATGTGTGTTTAAGTATGTATATATACATATACATATATACATATATACATACATACATATATAGTTAAGGCCTTCTAACTTAAACTCTCCAAGTTGATTGAACTGCTCCTATTTAATAAAGATCAAAAGCTGAAGAATGAAAATTTCAATCATGTATTACAGGTTAAATGGGAACGGTTTAAGTATGAAAGGTCTCTGCCTGAAGAAAAAAAAACCGTCAGATAATAGAATGATGCTTCACCCTATTTTTGTTCCTCACTAACCATTCTGACTCAATAATATTAAAGTTATATAAATAAGTGATTATATTACATAAGAGAATAAAGGCAAAAGCATGAGGAAGAATAATTGAAATGAAGCAGGTAAATAGAACTTAAAGGTGTCCTACCCTTAGTGAATTGTACTTTTTTTTGTGCTGCGCTGTCTGTTTGGATATCAAATGGTGTTACTAAGGCACTAACTCTGTAAAGGCCCATTTAGGAATAGCTATATGATGACTGGCTTACTTGAATGTAAATGTTGATCCTAGGGTCTTGGTTTCCTTACACATAGATTCAGTAAACATCATATATATGGCATACAAGCAGACTCTAGCAATGACATTGAACTTGTTGCTTTGAGTGGAGGTAGAAAAGAGAGGATGTAATAAAGCAATGTACCCCACTAAAGATGGCAGTTGCTGACTAAAAAACCAGGAGCTGAGCAACTAAGCACAGGAAGGTAGGAGCTCAGAAGATACAAGATCGTCTGGCTTTGCTACAATGTATTCTATGCCCTCGATGATTGCTTCCCCTGAAAATGAAAATGTGTTTTAATTTGTATTGTGGACTTTAAATTTTCATTTTTAGGGTAAAAAAAATTAGCCCATGAAGATGTGTCTTGTAGTAATGGAGGTAGTTAACCTGTCAGTTGAAAGTATGTAACCTTCCTTTTCTCCTTTTCATGACACAAAGGTAATCTCATCTGAGGGCATTTATGTGAAGAAATAACAGCATGGCATGGTGAAACTACTGGCTCATTAATCCTGGCATCTACTTCCTACAGGGTTCCTTGATTAGTTAAATTCATTCATTGGATATTTCAGAGTTTTTGATTTGTCACCATTGGCTAGGTTCACTGAGTTCAGGCTAAATTGAGCCAGAAGCAATGTTTATTAGTAATTTTGTAGTACAGACTACCCTAATAATTCAGCACAAATATCTCATCTGAAAAATATCCATTCACCCTAGCATCTAATGTGGGTTGCAGCTGTGTTCATAAGGAATTGAAAGAACACAAGTGATTGGGCATGTATTTTCTAAATTATTAATATGATAGCTAATAGCTGTAAACCCATCTTCATATCCGAAGCAGAAATTAAGATCCATTTTAAGCGAGAAAGCACTGACAAAGGGGTATACCTCCCGCCTGGATGTCTGCTATCACCAGCCTAGATGATTCAGTGCAGGGACTATGGCCTGTTTAGCATGCTGCCATTAAAAAAGGAAACTAGACAAGGCTCTTGTTTTTTCCTTATATGTGCTCGGCTAGATTAGCAGCACATGCTGAAGGATGCTTTGAAGGGATTATAGACATGAGCTTTGCTCAAAGGCCTTTCTCTATGTCACATAGAAGTCATCACTAGCCATGGAGAAAGCACTAGAAGGTTTGCACAGGTAACTGCAGCTTTTGTTGGAATCAACCAATATGTAAGAGCCTTACTTTTAAAGCTGCTTTGGATTCTCAGCACACTCATGGCAGCTATGCTAGCCTCTCTGTTCTCAGCTGAACTTGTTCTCAGCTACCAGGAAAATACTTATTTAATCCTGTGCAACACACACACATAGTAAGGGCAGCTAGGTGGCACAATGGATACAGTTTTGGGCCCAGAATTAGGAAGACTCATCTTTCTGAGTTCAGATCTGGCCTCAGATACTAGTCATGTGGCCCTGGGCAAGTCATTGTTTGCCTCATTTCTGGAAAATGAGCTGCAGAAGGAAATGTCAAACCACTCTAGTATCTTTGCCAAGAAAACTTAAAATAGGTCACAAAAAGTTGGACATTACTGAAAAAGGACAAAAACAAAACAAAACTACAGGGTTTAAACATTTACGATCTTTATTGAAATTTCAAGAACTCTAAATACTTTTAATTACTAGTTCTTACAGAATCAAATTAAGATCACCTCAGAATGATTGAACAGAACGTCCCAAGGTGACTTCACCCCGATGCCTCCCAGGAGGGTTGTGCCTAAGCCAGTTATGAATTCTATTCTCAAAAAAATTTCTAGGAAGAGAGGTCAAACAAAAACATGAAATTTTTAAAAAATCTCTAACTTAAATCTTTTCCAGAGTAGTTTAAGCAGGATGGCTCCTTATGCAGCAAAGAGGTGCCAAGGCAATATCCCTGTAAAAGTTTTCCCAGTTTCCGAGATGCCAAATAAGATTTCTCTATTATCTTACTGAGAAGGGAAGTTTCCTGAAAATGCAAGCATTGAGAAAGACGAACAGCAGAAGGGTCAGTCACTTACTTTCTCATAGTATTCCCAGCTCTGTTAAGTTGTTTTGTCTTCATTTCAAAGAGGACCAATGCCATCATAGGGTGATGTCTTGATTCTTGAGTGAATTGGGTTTAAGTGAGGCAGAATCCCTCTCTCTTGCAGTTTTCAAAGTCCAGTGACAAAACAAAAGTCAGGATGACAGCTTTGTATAGCATCATGCTTGGCAATGAGCTCTTTGGGGGCACTTGAATGAGAATGGAGGGAATACTTTGTTTTCAGTGACAAGGAATTTTCATCAGTCCAGATAGATTCCATGGGTTCTTCCACAGATCTTATAAGGAACAGGTTCTTGTGTGACTTCTGTGGCCTATCATGAAGCTCTCAGCTCACTGTGAGCCCACTCTTTCTTCTGCCCTGCAGACATAGCCCATCACTATATCACTATGTTCTGCATACTTCCAAACAGTTGTTATCACAGAATAATTGAATCTTAGAGTTGAAAGGGACCTTAGATGTTCTGCAGGTATTTTAAATTCAGTATATTAAAAATTAAACTCATCATCTTTTCTTTAAAAACTTGCTTCTTCTCCTAACCTTCCCATTTCTCTCTTTTACATAATATTTCATTTTCCCCCAATTACATGTTTAAACAGTTTTTTGCTTTATTTTTCTTTTTCTTTTTAATATGTTTAGTTTTCAGCATTGATTTTCACAGGCGTTTGAATTACAAATTTTCTCCCCATTTCCAACCCCCCCCCACTCCAAGATGGCATACACTCTGGTTGCCCTGTTCCCCAGTCTGCCCTCCCCTCTGTCACCCCATTCCCCTCCCATCCCCCTTTCCCTTACTTTCTCGTAGGGCAAGATAAATCTCTATGCCCCATTGCCTGTGCATCTTATTTTCTAATTGCATGAAAAAAAAACCTTTTTTACTTTTGAACATCTATTTTTTAAAACCTTGAGCTCCAAATTCTCTCCCCTCTTCCCTTCCCATCTACCCTCCCTAAGAAGTCAAGCAATTCAACATGAGGCACATGTGTATTGTTATGTATAACCCTTCCACAATACTCATGTTGTGAAAGACTATATTTTGCTTCTTCCGAACCTATCCCCCTTTATTGAATTTTCTCCCTTGACCTTGTCCCTTTTCAAAAGTGTTTGTTTTTGATTATCTTCATCCCCATCTGCCCTCCCTTCCATCATCCCCCCTTTTTTATCTTCTTCCTCCTTCTTTCCTGTGGGGTAAGATACACAACTGAGTATGTATGGTATTCCCTCTT
>CM053622.1:355327585-355360958 GCA_028646595.1 Phalanger gymnotis
TGGTCTTGTCAGTCCGCGGTCTGGTCAGCCCAGCCGCGCGTGCTGTGCTCTGCTGGGCTTAGCTCCACTCCCCTCAGCTGGGAGCTGGGAGCTCCGTGGGGGACAGATCTTACCCCGAGACCATCCAGGCTGTCCTGCGCTGGAGCCCTGCTTCCCTCTGCCACTTTGTGGGTTCTGCAGTTCTAGAATTGGTTCAGAGCCATTTTTTTATAGGTTTTTGGAGGGACTTGGTGGGGAGCTCACACCAGTTACTGCTTTCCAGCCGCCATCTTGGCTCCGCCCCCTTAAACAGTTTTTAATATTATGAAAATGTTTTGAATTCCAATTCTCTCCTCTCCCTCCCTCTTCTCTCCCCTCCCTTAGATGATAAGTAACCTGATCCTCTCAGTCATTCAGGATCAACACATTTTTCATCCTCCCACCCCTGCTCCCCATCTAGTCATCAAGTCAATTCTACCTCTTTACCATCTCTTTAGCTCCTCATGACCTCTTGATTTCCAGAACTTTACCCTATTTTAGACCCTTATTACTTCTCTTAATTAATCATTCAATAAATATTTATCAAGTGTCTACTATGTGCTAGGCACTGTGCTAAGCTCTAGGTCATTAGCTGGCTTTTGGAACTCCATATCTATAATCTCTGCCTTCTCCAACCTGATCTACCTACCGCTGCTACAGAAATAATCCTGATATATTGTTCTAATCACATAATTTAGCCTTTTCAAAATCTGCTAACCTACAAAATAAAATCCATATTCATTACCATGGTATTCCAGATTCTCTATGATCTGTCCCCAATTTATCTTTTGAGTAATTTCTTATATGATCTTCCTTTGTACATACATCCTTCAAACTACCTATTGTTCCCTGAACTAGTTCTGTTGTTTCTCATTTCCATGTTTTGTTTGAACTGCATCCCCCAATGCCATCCAATTGAACTGCATCCCTCATCTTTATTAGTCCAATTTCTACTCATTCAAAACCTAGCTTAAATGCTACTTCATACAAAAAACCTTCTCTGATCCTCCAAACCAGAAGTGATTCTCTCTCTCTCCCTCGCTTTCTCTCTCTCTCTCTCTCTCTCTCTCTCTCTCTCTCTCTCTCTCTCTCTTCCCCTCCCCCCCCCACCTGCCCTGAACTCCAATACTAGTTTGTATTTGGCCAGTACTGTGGGGACATCAAGTTTGCGGGAGTCACAGAAAGAGTGTGATATCTTTCAGCCTGCATAGGAAATGAGATTGCTGTGCTTAGTCAGCCAGCATTTCTTCCTTACACTGAGATTACATGCATTTTGTTTTAAAAAAAAAGTCAATATAGTCATTATTTGTGCATATGAGACTAGTTACCCATAATTACCTTTCTGATCATGACATTAAGTGTGGTTGTGGTTACCTTGGATCCATAGGCACCTGCCTTTTCTGTGTGGATCATTATGTTCTGCTGGTTTGCTGACCACTGTGAGAAGGCACACAGGAAATTGAATGGTATGTCTCTCTCTGGATGTCTCAAGTCTGGCCAAGTTGCAGATTGGACATAGTATGGAGTAGCCTGTGATGGTCCTGTATCTTTAGGCTGAACAGAAACTATGCTGCCATTTCAGACAACTCCTACCATTAGTGTACACAGTAGGTCCAAAAATACAATACACTCATTGCCTTTTCACCTCCTATCTTGGATTATCATTATACTCATCCTTCCTATCATCCTTTACAATCTTGTTTTTACAAGACTGATACTGTGTTTTATTCATTTTTTGCATAGCCCCCCCCCCATATTTCCCACTCCCTGCAATGCACTCACCACAGGTACTTTGCACAGCTGGAGCTCAATAAACATTTGTGGACTTTGTTCAAAGAACTGAGTTCAATCCATCAACCTATGCAGAAGCCACTAGCATACGGCCATCCAGATTCTTCTGGGCAGCCCTTTTGGGTGGCCAGGAAGTCACTATATTAAGGGCCAGCTTCAGTTGTTGGAAAGGTCTTTCTTATAACTTCCATTAATTCACCGTCTTGTTCCTGAGCCAACAGAGGATGAGTATACTTATTTTTCTACAAGACAGCCTTTCAAATATTTGGAGACAGTTATAGTGTTCTTCCTAAGACTTCTTTTTTCCATGTGAATATTTCCACTTTTTTAAACCATTCCTCATATGATATCGTTTTTGGATGACTCAATCAATAAATATTTATTGGTTGCCTATTGAGGAGAGGCTATGATGGATAGCAGAGAAATATAAGGCACTGATCTGCCCTTGAGGAGCTTACAGTATAATTGAGAATGTGACCAGCACCCATGAAACAGAAAACAATGAAAGACTATATATTTTGAAATTCTAAATTGTGCAGTCCAGACGATTAAAGTAAAAATTCAGAGAAATGAAAGGTAAAGGGAGATTGAAATAATCATAGAAGACTTCATTTAGAAGTTGGGCTCAGGTTGGACCTTAAAGGTCCAATAACATCACTTCTTCAGACTTTTCTCCCTTACTCTTATTTCCCTTACTCATGGACCTTATTTTCCACGTCTCTAAAGTGTCTTTTATAGTCTCGCCTGGGTCATCTCTAAAACAGGACCAAGACCCCATTTTTAACACTAAAATAATATTGTATCTATTCTTCAAATGGAGAAATTGTACCAATGAGAAGATGGCACTCCTTCAAGATCGGACACCTTAGATAGTTGATTATACACACCAGGAGTCCTGGTTCTCAGTCTACTCCCATTGTCACGCCACCAGTATTTCTGTTCTCATACTGAAGGGAATTGGTTAGTTTTTGTTTCTGAGATTCTGAGTATAAAGGGGCTTCTGATGAATGAAATGAAATGAAAAGAAAGGATGAGCCAAGCAATATTTTTATTCCCACACAAGAGAGTATGGGAAGATCTAGTGGTGAGTAAACTATTCATTCAGAGTAAACTAGTCACCTGTGAGAGTCTAATTATCCATTCCAAGAAACTGGGGTACCATTTAGTATCCTGAATATGGTAATTTTCTCAATGGTGCCCTGGTGTCCTGGAAGAGTTAATTCACCACTCTCAGAAACTCTGGTGACTTGCTAGTTTCCCACAGTAGAGAAAGGAGCACACACTTTGCTGGGAAGCCAGGGCTAGCTCAGATTTCCCTGTTGGAAGCCTGAAGAGCTTCATTTTCCTGTTACCCATAGTAGTGCCTCTGAAAACTGGTTGTATTCCAGGAGATATCTCAGAATTGAAGAGATGTGATGGGAATTCCCTCCTCAGGCAGAGAGACTCCAAGCTAGAGATTAGAGATCACATCATTTCTGCAGAAGGCTGACAGCCTCTGTAGAATTTAGTGGACTCCTAGCCATTTCAGAGAGAGAGATGTTTTAGATGTTTAGATATATAGAGAAACAAACAGCCCACTTTTTGTCTTTTTTAATATGAAGTTATGTATATAGTTATATGTAACATAAACAAATATGAATATTTCAATGGTGAAAAAACAAAAAAGAGGATTGCGTAACCTATGAAATTCTATTACATACATTTTTTTAAAGTGCATATTAAATTTAGCCCCATCCCTATCTCTACTCAGTTACAATTACAGACAATCAGGAAAGGTGTCATTGAATTGAGTGAGGGAGATTTTCCATGAGAGTTAAGAAAACATGTGAGGGGCTCCATTATTGAGAAAATGTTGATCCCCGATTGGTCATCTTCCGTTTTAGTTCTCTCAAGTAACTCCTCTGACCTCTTTGAGGGCTGGGGCAATCTACACCAGAGAAACACTCAGGCAGTCAGCAGTTAGGGTTGTGCAATGGTGCAGGCCTGTGGAATTTGACACAAGTACCATTCCGTAGTGGGTATTGCTGCCATTCATTGTTAGCTTCTTCTCTTTGGGTTAGACCCCACCTGAAGGAGGGGGCCTGGATTATGTTGCCTACCCACAGCAAAAAAGGTCACAGCTATACTTGCAGGGGACTGCCAGAGAATAATATTCACGGTAGCAGGGAGGTATGTAAAGTGTGCAAGAAAAAAGCTTTTTCATGGAGAAATATGGTAGTACCAAAACAATCAGGTCCATGGGGGCAAGTGAGTGATCTAATAACATATACATGGTCCATTTGACAGGAAGAGAAGAAATAGAGATGTAATTCATAACTCAGATATTCCAGAAAGCCAAAAATTCCTACTTGTAAAGTTGGCAAGGTAATACCATCATCTCAGGATACCGTAGAGGAATAGAATCAAAAGAGTGGGAACAGGGGGCCTGGAGATGGGGATAGGGAACAGTAGGAAATGGACATGCTACTCAAAGACCCCCCTTGGATCAGCCACGGGAGGGAAGTGACGGAATATGAGTATATGGCTAAAGTACAGAAAAGCTTGGGGAGTAGGGGTGGGGTTGTGAAGGAGGCACAGATTGGAAGACAAGGAAATCCCAAGAGTTTGGGGTATTGTGTCTAGGCTTGATTGGGTGTTGATGGTGATAATTAGAATAATAAATGATATTATGAAAAAACTGTCAAAATTAGTACTGATTATAAATCCTGTAGAACTTACAAAGTGATTGGTGTAGTGGATCAGGAATTAGGAAGAGTCAGGTAGGCCAGTGGGTAGAGCATTGGCTCTGGAGTCAAGAAGACCTGAGTTAGATCCTGATTTAGATACATAGACTAGCTATGTCACTAGGGCACTATGGGCAACTTATTTCACTTGTGTCTGCTTTGTTCCCTTGATCTATAAAGTGGGGATAATAATAGCATCTACCTTCCAGGGCTGTTGTGAGAATAAAATGAGATAATATTTGCAAAGTGCTTCACAAATCTTAAAATGCTACAAAAATGCTAGTTATTATTATCTTACCACTAATGCATACCGATGTTGTGACTGAGGGCAAATCACTGAGCCCTTCCAACTCTTAATATCCTCATCTATAAAATGAGGCAGTGTATATATGTTTGTACATATATGTATATATGTATGTATGTATACACACATAAATTATCTATACATAGCTATCTCTATATATGTATATATGAAATATATATTTTATTTATAATCTCATATATACATACACAGTACACATACAATATATTTTATTACATCATATGTAATATTGTCACTATGCTTGTGTATGTATATATTGGAGAAGGGAATGGCAAACCCTTCCAGTATCTTTGCCGAGAAAACTCCAAATGGGGTCATGAATAGTCAAGCATGACTGAAAAATGACTAAACAACAATAAAATGTATATACATATATTACATATGTACAACATAATACAATAGTATTATATATACTATAATTAAAAGCAATCTCATATGTGTATATATTTTATGTGTAATATGTATATACATACACAATTTATCTTCACAACCCTAAGAAGATAGACACTACAGATCTTATTACCTTAATTTTACAGATATATATGTATATATACATACAAACATATATGTATACACATACACACTTATACACAAACATATGCATATATAACATGTTATCATTTACAAGATGTTTTGTGAATGTTAACCATTTATATTAATAAACTAGAATTTGACTCTATATAAAAGTCATAATAATTACTATTATTTATGTGAGATGCACACTGTGCAAGACTATGATTAAATTTTTATGATCACTATGTGGCAGATAGACTTTGTTTTAAGTTTCATTTGATTCTAGCAGTAGATTCTCTACCGGTCTGCTTGGTCTTGGTCATTGTTCATTTAGTATATTGGCATCTGTTCAGAGCATAAAACAATTAGAGAGAATATAGAAGAACTAACAAAGATTCCTCTTTACTTGAAGTTCATTTAGAATGAAGGCAACAGCAAGGGAATATTCCTTCTTGTTTCCTTTCATTGACCAACATCTTTGAATAACCAGATCCGTTGGCAGGAGATTACAAATACAAAGGCAGGTTCACTATTTTTGCATAGGTATGAAGAATCAATTCAATTCAACAAACATTAATTAAGCACCAGTAAGTGCGAGGGATAGTCCTAAGTGCTGGAGATATAAAGACAAAAAACCCCCTCTCAACCCTCACAGAGTTTGCATTATGTGTATGTATATAATATACATATATATACATATATAAATTATATTTAGTTTATGTGTTGATACATATATGAGATTGTATAGTCAAGATATTGCATATTACATAATAAAATATACTGTATATGTAATACATAGGTATATATGAGATTATAAATAAAATATAGTCATATATTTCATATATATGTATATGTATAGATAGTATATCTGAGTGTATGGGTTTTTGTAACATGAGTGACTAAATGTAAGACAATCATTTTTGGCAGGGAGCACTAAGATAGGGATCAAGCAAAGCTTCAGGTAAAAGGAAGTAACACCTGAGCTGAGCCTTCAAAAAAAGATCTAGGTGTTGTAAGAGGGGACAGCTCAAGAGGAGAAAATGAATTCTTGGCCAGTCATTCAGTTGACAAGCATTTATTAAGTATTTACTGTGTGTCAGACACTCTCTTAAACGCTAGGAAAACAAAGAAAGGCAAAAACCACAAACTTTACCCTCAGGGAGCTTCCATTCTAACAGAGGAGACAACACACAAATAATTGTGCACTATGAAATGCACGATGTGAATTGGAGGTGATGTCACAGGACTAAAAGGGGGAAGCCTCCTGGAGAAGGGGGATTTGAGCCAAGGGTTAAAGGAAGACAGGATAGAGAAGGGAGGAAGAAGATCCAGGCATGGGAGGTGAGAGAAAATGCCCAAAGCCAAGGGATGGAATATCTTGCTCTTGAAATAGCAAGGAGGTCAATGTGAAAGGATCAGCGAGGGCATGGTGGGAAGTAAGGTGTAAGAAGACTGGAAAGGTAGAAGGGGGCTAGCTTAGGAAGGGCTTTGTATACCAAACAGAAAATTTTGTATTTGTTCCTGGAGGCAATAGGGAGCCACTGGGATTTATCTAGGGGGAAACTGAGCTTTAGAAAAATCATTCAATGAAGGATGGATTGGAGTGGGAAGACCTTGAGGCAGGCAGACCCACCTGAAGCCATTGCAATAATCCAGGCATAAGGTGGCGAAGGCCTATGCTAGAGCAGTGTCAGAAGTGAGAAGGCAGCACATTCAAGAGATGTTGCAAAGCTGAAATCAACAAACCTTGGAAAAGGATAAATGATCTGTTTTTGCCAAAGCGTTTCACAGCACGGTCAGAGAATTCACTGGAATCCCCTCAATTCACACACATCGAGCCTTCACCCTCCTATTCTCATAGGCCAATTGTAGCTTTCCAGCGGTTGGAAACCTGAGCGGAAGAATTAGAGAGTGAGAGCTTTCCTCCCCAGAGCTAACCCTTGTGAATTGTGTGGACTATGTGCAGAGAAGGGGCTTCACTTGCTTCTTCTTTCCCCTGGAGTTCTTTATATTCATGGCTTTGTTTCCTTGTTTCTTTTTTTTGTCATCATATTTTAGGGCTCTTCTTTCCTTCATTTTCCTATTTACTTTTGTCCCAGACAGCCAGTCATAGATCTTTATGATGTTACCACATTCCCTATCAAAAAAGAGAAGATAAAGCAGAAGAATATTCACAATTTTCCTTACATCACCAAGTACATTATCAGAGTTCTTGGATCTGAGTTCATTCTTGTAAAAGCCTGCCACATATATAATGGGCTTAAATTTTATTTCTTCATTCTCCTACCTTCCTGGTATCATCATCAACAACATCATCATCACCATCACCATCTCCATTTCCACCTTCATTTCCATCACTCTCACCACCACCACCATCATTACCACCATCATCTCCACCACCACCACCACCGCCACCACCACCATTGTCACCACCACCACCATCACCATCATCACCATCACCATCACCACCACCACCACCATCATTATCATCATCATCATCATCATCATCACCATCACCACCATCATCTCCACCACCACCACCATCACCACCACCACCACCACCACCACCACCACCATCACCACCACCACCATCACCATCATCACCATCATCACCACCACCACCATCACCATCATCACCATCACCATCTCCACATTCATTTCCATCACCATTACCATTACCATCTCCATCACTATCTCCATTTCCACCTTCATTCCATCACTATCACCACCACCACCACCACTATCATCATCACCATCATCACCACCACCACCATCACCATCATCACCATCATCACCACCACCACCATCACCATCATCACCATCACCATCTCCACATTCATTTCCATCACTATTACCATTACCATCTCTGTCACTATCTCCATTTCCACCTTCATTTCCACCACTATCACCACCACCATCTCTGTCTCTATCTTTATCTCCATCACCATCTTCATCACTATCACCATCAAAATTGACATCTCCATCACCGTTTCTATCACCATAAGAGACAGTATGGTTTAAATGAAAGACTGATAGTTCTGAAGTCAGAAGATCTGGGTTCCTAACCCATCTCTGATACTACCTGTTTGACTTTGGGCAAGAGTGTTCTTATGGTTGACATGAAGTGGTTGAAGTAAATGATCTCTGAGGTTCCTTCTAGCTTTAGATCTTTAATTATTATCATTTTCACTATGTACTGAGTACACAGTATACTTTACTGCTACTTTTTATTGAGGTTCAGATCTGTGATTTCTTCTATATAGGGAATTCTTTACTGAGGAATTTCCCTACTGATTTGGCGCTCATCACAAACTGTTCTTTAGCTCATAGTCTTACAAAGTTGCCTGAGTCATCATGAATCTAAGTGACTTGCTCAGGGTTACACAGCTAGAACATGTCAGAGATGGGACTGACAACTTCATTATAGAGACTGGGTCTCTATAAGATTAAACTGTGCTCTGTTTAAGTAACTTTAAATTTAAGAAGAATGTAGATGTTATTACTATATCTATTTTAAATTTTTTGAAAAGGTAAAATATAATGGAAAGCTGTTGCGTATGTATGTATCTGTGCATAAAATTTAGTGTTTATTTTTATTGTTTTCCCTTTCTTGAATTCAATGCACTTGAGCTTGGAGTCAGAGGTAATTAGGAGGGGAGAACATAAAAAAGACTGGAAGAAAAGGAGAGGGACATCACATAGGAGAGGAGAGGACAAGAATAGAATAAAGGGAGGAGAAGAAAAAAACCCCAGAGTTGGGGTAGGAAGCAAATTTATGGGATGTGACGTCTGGCAGCAAAGAAAAGAGCCAAGGGAGAATTATCCCTGTCACTTGGGGGCTGAGATGAAGAAATGAGCAGGCACAGGAAGCCTAGCTCAGTGACCCTCCCACAAAAGATGCTTTACATGAGAGTGAGGAGTGGGGGTGGGGGAGCAGCATGAATGTACCACAGGAAGAGAAAGGACTTCTGGTACTAGTAGCATGAGTGGCCTTGGCAACATGTCTGTTACATATGCCTCACTATTAGAGTATTCTATGTATATACAAATTCTTCCCATCCATGCCGTGTATGTTTATGGGAAAGTGCACCCCTGGTTTATTTGGGAAATATTTATAATTTCTATTCTTAATATCCCATCTTAGAAAATGACTTTGCTTTGAGCTCATTTTGTCTACTATGTGTCTGTTACAGGTAAACGAGGGCTGATGAGCTGTATGTTCAGGGGTGGAGACCCCAAGTACCTTGGAACCTGCAATAGCAGTCTTCCCTGAAGAATCTGCCTGAGAGTTTAAATTCGAGTTGGAGTAGATAGGTCTGTAGGGGCCATTATAGATGCAGAATATTATTTTGTAGTGAAATAAAGAAATAGTATGAAACAGTTTTCCTTCTCATTTCTCAGACTTAGTTCCTCCAGTTGTCCCTGTTACTGGTCCAGTTTCTGTATGTGCATGTGCCTGTCTGGAGGGAGAGGAAGGAGTGGGATGAGACCAGTGATCTAAGCTGCTCAATATTCTAGGAGGGGAAATCATGTAGTTTCTAGCCAGTGCACTGCTATGATTACTACCATCAGAATCTCTGCTTACTTATTTCCTTCTTCGATTAGATGAATCTAATGTGATTTGGTTTTTTGGAGCCAGCAAGGGAATGTGAGGTTTGGTGGGGAATCCTGGAGAAGATTAAGCTCTTAAAACCTAAGATCTGAGTTCTTTTCCTTATAGTTGTATATGTCACAGCCATCTCAGAAGAAAGTCTATCCAGCCACTTACTGCTTCAAATGACAGGTTTGTAAGTAGCCTTACTTTCTATCGCTAGATTGCCTAGACCATGTCACAAGAGTGGATCTGAATAGGAACCCCGTGGATGATGTAGTGAGAGCTGCTATCACATTAATCACAATGAGGAAAGGGAGAGTGGTGAGTAGGAAGCCCCATATCTGTGTGTCTCACACAACAAACTAACTGTGCTGGAGAATATTAACATAGCCTTTACCTGTTCACCTAGCAGCAACCCTGGTTTGGTGAGATAGTCACCAAATGTAGATACATTTACTTCACTCCCTGTGTATCAAGGCATGTTATGAATGGGGAGGTTGATTTTATAAACACACACACACACACACATACACACACACACAACAAAACAAATCCACTTGATGGGCTGATAATTTCATCTTTAATTCTCTGGAAGGGTAGTTTCAAAGCATCAGATGAGTTGTGTATTCACATATCAGATGAGCAGTGAACTTGCTATAGTCCAAAGATCATTTAAATACAATACAATCTGCTTAAAATAATCATCTGGGTGGGGGAGGGGTGTCTGATTAGTGCAATAAGTCCCATCAATGAGATGTTCTCATAGCTTTGTCTCCAAGATGGTATTTGAGTGGACATTGTGTTTCCACTTAAAGTAGAAAGGAACCTGGAGGTTATCTAGTCTTAACTTCTATCAAAATCATGCAAGTCTTCTGTAGGATCAAAACAAACAAGTTTTACCTTCTCTTCCACTCCTTCTCTGCCCTCTCCCCAACCCTAACTCCTTTCTAGGCCGCTATAATGGTGTCATTTCCACAGGCTCCTTCCAGACCTTGGAATCAGCTTTGCTTCCAAAACCCAATCTGTCATTAAGCCTTGTAGGCCCTTTTTTCACATTCTTTCTCTTTTTAAAATCGGTAATTTGTTTTTATTTTTTTTAATCAAATGGTACAGCAGATAGAGGGCTGGTCATAGATGTCTGGAGTTCAATTCCTTAATTTCACATGGCCCACTCATGTGATTATAGGCAAGTCGCTTAATCTCTTGGTGACTTAAGCAACTAAGTTACAGATGATTCTTCCATCTATATTAGTAGAGGGAGTATCTTCACAAGAGTTTCCTGGAAGGAGGGAAGGGAAGGCAATAAGTATTCATATAGTGCCTACTATGTGCTAGGCACTGTGATAAATGCTGTACAAATAATATCTCATTTGATTCTCATGATAACCCTGCAAGGTGGGTGGTGATGTCATCCCCATTTCACAGTTGAGAAAACAGAGGCAAACAGAGGTTAAGTGACTTTCTCAGGGTTGTACAGCCAGTAAGTTTCTGAGGCTGGATTTGAACTCAGGTTTTTCTGACTCCAGGCCCAGCACTCCATCTACTTCACCACTGAGCTGCTGGTATAGTTTTGAAATCACAGGTCTGGACCAAAAAGAAGAAAATTGTTTTAATTTCCAGTGACACATAGAGAGGTTTTCATATTCTCTCAAATCCATGATTTCATTTTCATTTCCAGTGTCATTATCCTAGTCACTTCTCATCTAGATGGCTGCAATTAGCTTCCTATTCAGCCTAATTTCAACCTTTCCTACTTCCAGTCCATCTTCTGCACTATTGCTCACAGGTATAGCTAGAGATTTTTCCCCTGGTGTAAAAAATAGTTGAGGAGACAGAAGAGAGGAGTACAAAGCATGGTCTGGGAAGGGGGCAATGGGGGCAGTGCCAAGGGTAATCAGATCAGTTTCTCTCCCATTTCTCCCCCAATCTTCATTAAGCCCAAACTCCAATCCTTTGCCCTGTCTCTTTCCCAGGGCCTCTCTTCTCCCACAGGGGCTTGGATCAGGAGAGATTTGTGAGGGTTAAGTCACGGGCATGGCTAGAATGAGGCTTTATCCCCTAGATGTTTGCACCTGTGACCCTAGCTGCCCCTCCTTAGTTACAGCTCTGACGCTGCTGCATTAATATTCTTAAAGTGCCACTTTGGTCACATTATTCCCCTATTCAAAACCCTTTAACTCCTCAGTGCCATTTGAATTAAATTCCAAATCCTCAGCCTTGTAGAAACCAATCCCATTTACCTTCTAATTTTCTCTCTTCCTCTTTTACAAAAAAAAAAGTCATTGCTCTGCTCTGGTTGATCTTCCCCCTTACTGAAGCAAGTATACTCCCACATGTTTCTGCTACCTAGAGTGGCCCACCCCTCTCTGCTCTGCCTTCAAGGGCCATCCATACCCAAGCTCTTCCTCTTCCATAAAGACTTCCCTCACCTTTCTTGTTCAGAAGAACCTCAGAGGCCATCTAGTTCCCACCCCCCTGCCCCTTAATAAATAAGGGCAGAAGCCTACTGAGGTTCAGGGACTTAGCCAAAGTTATAGAGAGAAGAAGAGCCAGCTTTTACAACCAGACTCTCTGACTTCAGATCCAGTGCTCTCGTCACTGAGAGATCATTGGGCCCTTCTTCAGCCAAGGTCTCACAATGTTTACTGGCTGTCTCACCTACTAAGCACTTCATCACATACGCTCTCAAAGTTACCGTGTCCTTCTTGTCTCCCCAGCTAGATCTGTAAGCTTCTTAAAGGCAGATATTGTTTGTGGATCCTGGGTTGGGATGGTTCTTCTCTCTGGTCTGATGTGAATGGAACCCCTGGCCCCACATCTGTGATCAAGGCGATTGTTATTATTGAATTTGGTTTTCAAGGCCAGCTCTGTAATCCTGGGGGAACTGTCCATAGTCATTCTGTTGAGTGTTAGGAGTGGATGAGGCAGCTCATAACTGTTCCCCTGAGAGGCCCCTTCCCTTTCAATAAAGGCCAATGCCTGCACCTGTAGTAGTAATTTGGATTTGAAGATCTCTCCCACCCATTAATAGGCCATGGGACCTGCTTACATCACAGGAAGCCTAACACATATGTGGTGGGAGGAGCTTCCTAACAGGAAAAGGAAGTTTTGTCACAGGAAATGCTGAGAGAGAGAGACATGTTATGGTTGTTAATGGCTGCTAATGGCTACCCTTGTGATGGTTAGAACTGGACAGGCTGACTTAGTTGTACTATGAGCTTGTCTTTGGGAAGACCACAGCAGGGGGTCAGAGAGGTTTTGGGATGGTGAGGCTGCAGGCTGTGGTATGGTGTTTTAAGTTCCTTGCTGTTATGATAAAGTGGGCTGACTGGCTGTGGGAACTGAACATTTGGTTATGGGATATGATTTTCTGGTGTCTGAATAAATGTTATACTTTTACCTTCTTTATGGAGAGTCTCTCATACCTTGTGATACAGAACTACATAGGCATTTTGATAATTATCATCTACATTGTTATTATTGCCTTACTAATTCAGCTCCCCAGATCAAAGAGGACTAAAATGACATCTCTATGTTGTAGTCAATGTATAGCGTGTCTGACTGTGGCTGATCAGAGCAATATGAGTTCAGAAGGTTATACCACAGGTTGGGCACAAATAGTCCACATGAGCATTTGGAGCAGGGATGGCTCTAAATTTGTACATGCCACATTCCTTTTGAGCTACTATAATTGTGTCTTGTTCGTATGGCACAGAGCCTTCTTTGTTGCAGGCATGCCATGCTGGTCTCGTGTCAGTGTCTCCCACATCTTGACCAGTTCCATTTATATCAAAGGTCTTTAATCAACATGTGTTGATGAGGCTCCAGTGTCCTCAGCCTTAGATGTCATGAAACAGGATCATAGGGTTTTAAATTAGAAGAGACCTAGAGATCATGCAATTTAACTTCTAATTTTTACAAAGGAGAAAAATCTGCCTCAGAGAGGTCAGGAGAATGGGTGTGAATTCTGTCTGTGGTATTCACTTGCTATGTGACCATGAGAAAATAAGTCACTTTACCGCTCAGCCTAATTTCTTCACCTGTAAAATAGGCTAATAATATTTGCCCTGCCTGCCTCATTACCCCATGTCTGGCAGAGTGCAATAACCTGTGGGTTGGACTCATTACTACAAGTCTCTCTCCCCATTCAAATGCACTTTCCACTCAGCTGTTAAAGCAATCTCCTTAAAGTGAAGATCTGGCCCATCATTCCCCTTCCCCATCCCTACTCATAAACTCCAGTGAATCCCTATCACTTCCAGGTTCAAATATAAAATCCTCTGGCATTCGAAGCCTTCTGGCCTTCACAGCCTTCTCCCTCCTACCTTTCCAGTATTCTTATACCTTTTTCACCCCCACATACTCTTCCATGCAGTGACCACTGGTCTCCTTGTTGTTCCTCACACAAAACACTCCATCTTCAGACTCCAGACATTTTCACTGACCATTGCCCATGCTAGAAAACTCTCTCTCCTTATCTTCATCTCCTGGTTTCCCTGGCTTTCTTCAAGCTTCAACAGAAATCTTATCTTCTATGAGAAGCCTTTCCTGGTTCTCCTTCATGTTTCTTTCTCTCTATTGGTTGTCTCCAGTTAATTCTGGATATTGTTAATTTATAGTTTTTTCATGTTCTCTCCCCGACTCAAAGGTGAGCTCCTCGAGAGTAGGGTCTGGTTTTTTGCCTTTCATCGTATCACCAGTCCTTAGCACAGTGACTGGCACAGAGTAGGGACTGTTTGACTGACTGATGCATATAAAGTTTTTGTCTATTTACTTAAAAGGAGCACAACAACTTGTTTGCCAGAAAAGGAGAAGAGGAAATAAGACTAAGGTTGTCAGCTTTACATACCCACCTAGCCCCTTTCTGTCTAGCTTCAGAGGTAATTTACATGGGTTCAGGTGAGGGAGAGTATAATGAGAGGTTGAAAGATATTTCCTTACCACCATGTCACCTAGTTCAGCTCCATAGATATAGAGTTGGGAGGCACCTTAGAAGTCATTTAGTCTAATTCCATCATTTTTCAGATAGGAAAAATAAGCTAATAGATGTAAAGTGCTTTACAAACCCTAAAGTTCTAAATTAATGGTAGCTGTTATTCATTAATGGAAATTAAATGAAATGGCAAACCACTCCAGTATCTGTGCCAAGAAAAACCTCCAATGGGGTCACAAAGAGTCAGACATGGCCGAAACAACTGAACAACAACAACAACAACAACAACAAATTATTTATTAATACAGCAGGGTATTTTTAACTCTAGGGAGATTATTAAGATTCCATCCTCAGACTGACACTTGTTTCTCCCCACTTCCCAGATTACAAAGAGATGCTTCTGATGAAAGCTAGCCCTAGGAAATATTATGAAAATTATATTCAATTTCCTTACTTCCCCCTTCCTTCTGGCAATTTCTTCACTACTCTTTTTTGTAGTCTCCTTTCATCTCCCCAACCCTCATCATTCCCTTCTATCCTAGGTGACCAAATCCTACATGCGTCTATAATAATCTGTCCTAGCTGCTCTCCTTTTCTCCACATTTGGCCTATTACTATTCCCTGGATTATAATTTCTCTTCTTTCTTTCCTTCTTTCCTTCCTTCCTCCCTTCCTTCCTTCCTTCCTTCCTTCCTTCCTTCCTTCCTTCCTTCCTTCCTTCCTTCCTTCCTTCTGTCCTTCTTCCCTTCCTTCCTTCAGAGAAAAGTGGAATAGTTGGCATGGACATATTTTGGGGAGTCTTGAGCAGGAAGAGGGATACATGAGGACACTAGGCATCTAGTGTATGGGAGGGGGGATTTTATGGAGGGGAAATTAAAAGCACCATAACCAGGGTAAAGAAGGAAGGAGAGGAAAAACTAATGGGAGCTAAATATAAGCTTCATTTTGTCTAGGATTAGCTTGGGTTAAGAGAAAAAAGGAGTGAGGCTGGATTCTTGATAATATTTCCAAGAGAAAGATATGCTCTAGTGCAGCTGTATGTCCAGGAAGCAAAACAAGATAGACTATTTTTCTCTTTATTTCACTCCCAAACCCTAATAGGCAATGAGCACACAGAGAACTAATTTAGGGGAATCTTACCCCTAACTTACATGGGGAAAGAGAGAGGACAGTAGGTGAAGAGATTGTTTAGAAGGGGCAGAGCCTTCTCTCCTTCCTTCCTTATTGTCAAGCTCTTCTCTCTAAGGCTGTCCTCATCTCATTCCTTCATCCTGCTTCTCCCCTGGATTCCAAACCCAAATTCTGCATAAGAACAATAGGTACCAAATATTCCCTGTGTAAGTTCTGTGTGAGAACAATAGCTACAAAATATTCCCTGTGTAATTTCTGTGTAAGAACAATAGCTACAACATGTTTCCTGTGTAAGTTCTGTATAAGAACAGTAGCTACAAAATATCTCCCCTACAAATGTAGGATGAATTCTCCCACAAATATACAAAGCATCAGTTGGAAGAGTGGGCACAATCTTAGAGCATATTAGTAGTGAGACACATGGAAAGGGAACAGATGTGGTCAGTGAGGCAGAGTCTTGGTGCTATGAGGCCCCAAGTCCTTTCTCTTTTTGTGATATTCTAGTGGTTCTCTTCCCCAGATACAGAGTTTCTGCTGGAAGGGTCTCTCTGCTGGGCCTCCTGCAGCAAGACTTTTGATTTACATGGCTAATTTCTTTTGAATCCATAGTTGGGAGGTCACCCTCCTCATTCTCATAAGGTCAACGGCCTTAAAACTGTTCCCTGCCTAGAATGCTTTTCTGATTTGTGTCTGTGACTCTGTAGAGAGTGTGTCTGTCCCTTGCTGGATGTGTCTCAACCCTGCCTCAAACTCTCAAATTGTTCAGCTGCGGGCTGGTGGGTCTCCTACTGGATGAATAGTCTAATTGTTAGAGAGGCAATAGTGTTAGCTGCAAAGGGAAACAACACCAGATTTGCCACTCTTGGTGCCAGACTCTCCAGGGCAGGATCTGTGTAGACAGATCGTGCATGAATGAAATGGACCCAGTTCAATGTCATTTCCCTTCACACCTCCTACACTGAACTGCAGTGTATCCTCCATTTGTTTGGTGACATAATGTGTAAACTCTGAATTAGGAGTCTAGAAGGCTTGAGTCCCAAGGCCTGAGCCATTTACTAGATGTATTATCCTGGGCAAATCACTTCGTTTCTCTGTGCCTCAGTTTCTTCCTCTGTAAAATGAGGGCATTGAACCCAGTGTCCTCTAGGGTCCCTTTGAGCTCTGAGACTATTGTTCACTAGCATTTCTATAATGTTTTAAAGTCTGCAAAGCACTTTATGTATATTTTCTCATTTGATCTTCCCAAGAACTCTATGAGGTAGGTGCTATTATCATCTCTATTTTACAATTGAGGAAACTGAAGCAGAGAGGTAAATGACTTGCCCAGGGTCACACAGCTAGTAAGGTTTGGGGAAGGTTTGAACTCACATTTTCCTGGTCCCAAGTCCAGGACTCTGTCCTGTGTCACTTAGCTGCCTCCAAGTCACTTAATCTATCCATGCTTCGGTTCTCCCATTTATAAAATGGGAATAGCACCTAACTCCCAAGGTGGTTGAGAAAATAAAATGAGGTAATATTTGTAAAGCATTTTGCAAATTGTAAAATGCCATGAAATGCCAGCTGTTATTATTCTTGTTATTATTATTATTATTATCATTATTATACTTGCCATACAGTAGAAAAGGACAGTAAGGGAAGACATGGTAGAGGAGAGGGGTAGATTATAATCAGTGCAGAATTTTGCTATAATGGTTCTCTGGCAAGGGGCTTAGAGCTAAAGAAAAGAGAATCATTGATTCATGTCTTATGATCCTTCATCACAGAGACAACACTTATTCCAATTTCTCTGAATCAGCAGTCTGGTTGGCATGGGGTGGTAAGGTCACTGTGACTGGCTAGACTGGCATTGGAGGTGGGGCCTTTGTCACTTCATTTCCATGGTTTCCTATGGCTTGATTTGAAAGGAAAACTACTCCTCCAGAGAGGAGCTAAGGCAGGGGCTGGAAAGAGTAGCCCAGTCCACACAAAGACATGGAATGAATAAGAGTGACTGATTGATTGACAGCTCTGCTTATCAACACAAGGCCATGAGTTCTTCAGCTTCAGGTAATTTTTTCCAGACAAGATGATCCAAGCCACACCTGCCCCATCTTGTACTTGCAAAGTTGATTTTTTGAATCCAAGTGTAAAGACTTTCATTTATCTCTATTAAATTTCATCTCATTAGCTTTGTCTCAATGTTCTAGTTTGTCAATAGATTTTTTGAATCCTAATATTAAGTGTTTTAGCTAACCCTCCCTAGTTTTATGTAATTTGTAAATTTAAAAGCTTTCCCTTTTTTGTCTTCAGTAGCTGTGACTTTGGAGGAGGCAGCTGCAGCACCCACAGAAGCAGTTGCCAGGCCAAATCTCTGCAAGGGTGGTTTGCCTAGTTCATGGTTTTAGGAGCTGGACTGAGAGCAGATCTAGTGGTCTGGGAGGTGCTGCTATTCCCAGGGCTCTTGGACTCAGGACCATTGACCATCTCCATTAAGCAGGCTTCCATATCCATAGTCCTCTATGTCTTTAAAGTAGGGGGAAGGGAAGAGTACATTTTCTCAATGTTTAATGAGGGCTAGTCTTAGTCACTGTATTAAGTTTGGGGATTCCATCTGTTTATTCATCCAAATCACCGATAGCAACATTCAATAGGAGAGAGGTGGCACAGTAGATAGAAAGCTGGACATGGAGTCAGGAAGACCTAAATTCAAATCAGACACTGAGCTCAGCGTCAACTTGGAGAGGCACCAGAAGAATGTCTCAGGGATCTGTCTTTGGCCTTTGTTTAATGGTAATAATGGCTAGCACTTACACATTGTTTTAAGGTTTGCAAAGTACATTTTAGCCAAGAGACTATAAAAACATGTATGCGTGTATATGTATATATATAGAAATACATATATGTATACATGCACACATGGATATACATACATATATGTATATATAATAAAACATAGATAATATTACATTTTGGGCAGCTGAATGGTACAGTGGATAGAGCGCCAGGCTTGGAGTCAGAAAGACTCATCTTTATGAGTTCAAATCTGACCTATGACACTTACCAGCTATGTGACCCTGGGCAAGTCACTTGAGCTAGAGAGGGAAATGGCAAACCGCTCCAATATCTCCACCAAGAAAACCTCAAAGGAGGTCACAAAGAGTCAGACATGACTAAAATGATTGTATAACAAATATTACATTTTAAAACTAAGTTGATATTAAAAACATTGTCTTATTTTATTCTCGCAATGACCCCGTGAGGTAGGTAGTGTTATTATTTCCATTTTAAAAATGAAGACCCTAAAGCAGACAGAGGTTAAGTGATTTTCCCAGAGTCATGCCCCCCAGTAACAGTCAGAGGTGGAATCAGAGCCCGATGCTGCCAATTGCTGAGGCCGTGCATTGCCTTGTTAGAGAATAATACTGTCTAACACTTACATAGCCCTTACTATGTGCCCAGCACTGTGCTAAGCACTTTACAATTATTATTTCATTTGATCCTCACAACAACCCTGGAAGGTAGGTGCTATTACTATCTCCATTTTACAGATGAGGAAACTGAGGCAAACAGATTTTTTTTCAAGTGACTTGCCCAGGATCACACAGCTAGTAAGTATCTAAAGCCAGATTTTAGTTCAAGTCTTCCTGAGCTTGGCCCCTGAACTCCTGTCACTGTACCACTTAGCTACCTTGTATCACACCAGGGAGGACCAGAAGTCATCCTGATTGAGTCTTGCATTCATATAGTGAAGCTGTCATAGAAATCTCAAAACATCAAGTCTCCAAATTAAGAAGACCTTCCCCATATGCCTAACAGCAAGCAAAGAACTGAGGCAACCGATTCATTCAAACCTCAAAGTAAACCAAATATAAATAATGATAACTATAATACTTGTGTTGCAATTGTCTTGCTAAATTTCTTGTTTTCTTTTTAATTTTCCTGTACTTTTTGTTTTTGCCCTATGGTCACTTCTAGATTTTATAATAAAGAGAAACAGCTAATGAAAACCGGCTGCCACAACTTTAATCTGTTAGCTAGCATTCAGGAATCCACGTCAGTAGGCCGTCATCTACGTATAAAGAAAAAAAAAATGAATGTATTTCATACTCAATTCTCTAGAACCAAGATGATCAGTCACTTCCTGTAATCTACGTTCAGCTGCTTTTTGATGATTTCATTTACGGTGATGGTGTCAAACACACAGCCCTGTGGGCTGCCACATGCATACTTGAGCATGCCCCAAACCAGAGTAAAATGTAATTTGGAAATATTTAGCAAAAAAAAGTAAAAATACAATGAAACAGAAATAATATTACGTTTTAAAACTGAGTCAATATACACTCCACAGGGATCCTTCAGTATGAATTGATCCCCATTTCTTTTTGAGTTTGATCCCCATGATTTAGTGTAGGACATAGAGATTGTGCCCACCATTTTCCTGGTTCTGCATTTACCATCCAGTGTATCAGGCTATGAAGATTTTCCCATGTTTCTCAGACTTCCTCATATTTATCAATTCTTATTATAATTTGTAATACTCCAATGGACCAATGATCTGCCTGGTGTGTGTGTGTTCCCTCCAGCTTAGCACCTCTGGTGTGAGGGTTTGCTGAGCCCTTTTCAGGGCTACTCACCCACATTTGGTGTCCACTTGCCACCCAGCTCTCACCTGTAGCTCCAAGAAGCTGTAGCATGTGCAGAGGACACACCCCAGTAAAAAAAAAAGCCTGTCTTCAAGACAGGCTAAACCAGAGTGAGAGTAACCAACAGTCTTCAAACCCACTAGTGAGTGTGGGGGGTTGTCTACCCTAAGCATGTGAAGACTTCCCCTGGCAGAATGGGCAGGTGAAAGCATTTTGTTCCAATAGCCATGAACGTGGCTGAAGCAAGCAGTCTGGAGTGCTTAGAGTTAGGTCAAACATAGAAGATACCAAGGTCATCAACTGCATTAAGGGCCATCATCAGTCATCATGACTTTCGTCTTACCACTGAACTTTGATGACCCTTGAAGACAGAGTGAGGCTGAGGACTTTGTGCAACTCTGCCCCCATTTAAATCCAATTCATGCACAAGTCAAGATATCATCCTGTGATGTCACTAACCCTCTTTGAAAACAAAGGATGAGCAATAACAACTCAATGGATCAGTGATCTCCCTGGTATGTGTATTCCCTCCAACAATGCAAATTGTAATCCATTTATGGCTGCCTATTTAATGTAACTCTTGTCCATTTCCTTCCATAAGTGTGGTACAGGTAGTGAAATCTCAAGTTCCTCAAGCCATCTTGGAATTGTGAGAACACTAGTGAAACATAAGGGCTGACAATCAGCTGACAATCTTGCTAGATGACCAGTCCATCTTCTATGCAATAATAATCCACTACATGAATACACGTGATAGGAGTAAAATGCTAACCTGTCTATGCAGGTTAAGCTAGTTTTTCCTTGAAAGATATTGAGACATTCCTTGAGACTTGATTGGCTCAGAGGACTATAGGTTTTGGGTATTGACGTCATTGCCTCGTTACTGGAGGAGCTTGTGAGCCCCTTGGCTAATGGATCATGATGGTAGCTTCGCTCATCTGAATCAGCTCAAGGATTCTTGATGCCTGTCCTTGTTAAACATTCTTTCCTGTTATGGCTAAGTAAATCTCCTTTTGTTAACTATTGAATGACTTAAGAGTAGCTCATTTTATTCCAATATTAAACCAAAGCTACCAAGCAACTGGCCTGAGCAAAGTCAAGTCCAAAGCAATATACCTATCACAATTTGTTCAGTCATTCTCCAATTATTAGATACCTAACTTGTTTCCAAGTTGTTGCTATCACAAAAAGTCACTAGTATTTTATTTTAGTGCACAACTAGATATATATGTGTGTATATTATTATTATTATTATTATTACATGTATATTAGTGTACATGAAACCTTTCTTAATGTCATTAATATTTTTGGATGGGTGGATCAAAATAGACTCAATAGATCAAGGCTACGAAGAGTTTCATTTTTTTCTGAAAAAATTTCAAATTATTTTCTAAAATACTTGCACAAATTTACAGCTTGTCTAAAGGTATATTAGTATCCCTGTCTTCTCACAGCTCCAACATTGACTTTTTTCATCTTTGCCAATTTTCTGCATGTGGTGTAAAATCTCAAAGGTGTCTGAATTTTCATTTTTGCACTAATCATGTGGGGACATTTTTCATATGGTTGTTGATTGTTTATATTTCTTCTTTTAAAAGCCATCCATATCTTTTGGTAACTTATCTATTAAGGAGTTATTTATTTTTACATATTTGTACCCATTACCTATATATCTTTAATATCAACTTAGGCAGAGATGCTTGATATAAAAAATTCTCCCCCACAATACCTTCTCATCTTTCTGCATTGATTTGTTTGTACAAAAACTTTTACAATTTATGTAATCAAAATTGGCAGTTTTATATTTTTTAATCGCCTCTATTCCTTGATTAGTTATGAATTCTTATACAACCATTATTGTGAAAGACAATTTTTTCCACTTTACCTTTTTTTAATGTGAATTTTTACATGTAAGTCACATCCATTTGGAAATTATATATAGTGTAAGATGCTGGTATAAAATCATTTTATGTCAAACTATTTTCCAGTTTCCCCAAAAGTTGTTAAAGAACAAAGAGTCTCTCCCTGAGTAATTTGTATTCTTGGATATATTTAACACTAAAGCACTGTGTTCATTTGTTTCAAGGTCCTACTTGACTGGTCTGTTTTATTACATAGATTATTTTCACTGAAAACTTTTTCCCCCATATATTTATACAGGTTTTTCCCCTTTAAGCTAGGTATATGGAAGGGGTAAAGAGAGGGCAGAGGGGGATAAGAAGGGCAGAGGAAGAAGTCTTTCTTTCTCAATATCCTTAGCAGAGCAAAAAAAAAAAATAGCCACTTAGAGCTCTTTCTATGTGCTTGCTTCAGGGACAGGATGGTAGGAGAGAAACTTGGACTCCATAATGTGTTCTGCAATGGACCAGAAAAGAAATGAAACCTTGGCCCAAACAGCAGGTGGTGACCACAGAAAGGGAAATAGGTAGGTGAAAGGAAGACAATAAATAAGGAATAAGCCTGAGGCCAAATATCCTTACAGGTTTACATCATCAGAAAGTCTCAAACCCTGGATCCCCTATTTCTTCTCCTTCCCCAAGCCCCTATTTGACTGTAAATATTCTACATCTCATTAGTTTAGATCTCTATAGGTGAAAGAGGAAAATGTGTTGTTGGCACCCTAATGTTGAAAATTGAAAAGCATTTTCCTATACAAATATTAAAATTAGGATCTATAATCCTCTTAGTACCATACTAGTCTCAACAAATATTAGCTCACATTTATATGAATCTTAAGATTTGCAGAATATTTTTCTCATAATAACCCTTCAGGTACACAGTGGATAAAAAGGCTTTGAGAAGGTTTCTTGCAAATGAACTTTCAGATATTTCTGTGGGAAAATGCTTTCCAAATTCCAAACAACCAGCTTATAAACAAATTTTAGGAACATACCTCTTGTGTAGATTGGGGGACTGCTGGTCATTTCTATTCTGCTGTGATGTTTCATGGAGATAAAGATCATATTACTGCAAGTATTAGAAGCATTAGCGATGCTATTCAAATGGTTAGAGGAGAGACAAGTGTCTACAATTGTCCCCCGTGTGGCCAAAATGACAGAACTGAGTCCATAGGCTATGGGATCTGAGCTACCAGCTGAACTACCTAAATATCACAAATGTGATGATATCTAGGACCAATGAGCTTCCCATAGATTTTCCCAAATGCCATCCTGTACTTCAGGACCCCTGGCACTAGAAGTCAAAATAAATATCCCACCAAAACCATTTTTCTAGTTAAACTGATGTCCTGTTACTGCAGCTAAGAAGCTAAGTTGTAATTTTGAGGACACCATGGATGAAAGAGAAAAAAAATGACTACCACTAGTAACAGATGTGAAATTACATTAGATAAATATAATCATTAGTTTCAGTCTCACCCTGGTTAATTTGTTTGTGGAAATGTGCAACCCATTATTCATTAGATAATTTTTCACACATTGATTAGAAAGCCATGTCGAATGGTGACCCCGCACATTTGGGCTTACCTAGCCTGCAGTAAGCTATCCCGCTTACAATAGTGGAAATGGGGGACAAAATGTTTATCTCAGCCTGATTTTGTGCCAATAAATAAAGTAAATCAATAGCCAGTGAAGTGTGAACGACATTTCTCTGCTGTATAATATGGTTTTGGGGGCAATTTGACATGCTACAAGGGGAAACAAGGGTCTTGAACAGAAAGGTAATAAAAGCAAACCATGCTGGTAACTGTTATTGAAGTCCTATATTTTTCTATCCTTGGGCAGCTTTAAGATGTGAGAAATAATGCACATAAAATTATAACAATATTGAGGCAACTTGCCCCCCTATTTACAAACACACTTTCTCGTGGCTGAGCCTGATTACGTTGGTCATGCACTCTCCACCTGTGACAAATTTCTTCTATTTTATATTTGATCTAATTTTGTACACAAATTCCAGCAACTTAAAAGTGCTTCTATCGAATAAAGCAGAACAGTCTTAAACTCTGAGCTTATTTTTATTAGCATGCAGCAAGCAGCCTCTTGAATCTTATCTCCCGACAAATGATTGCTTGAAGCAATTAAAAAAATATTCCAGCTTTCCTTTTCCTCTCCCAGACAAAGCTTCATTTCTTCAACCAGGATCTGTCTTCCCACTTCCATCTTGCAAAACCATGGTGAGGGAGGCCCACACCCTCCTTCCTGTCCCCAGGTCTGGGGAGTCTTTCCTCCAATCCTCAGAAGGGGAATAATGATATAAATGCACGCATTTATAAAGTGCATCCACTTGTTAGTTTCAGCCTCAGATGTCGTCTTTTAAATTAAGATGAAAATAACTTGAGTTTTTCCACATAATGCAGGCTGCATTCAAGTAATTAATGGTTAATTAAAAGCAGGTTTCCTTTAGCAGGTCAGATGGTGAAGGGCCTAGTTATGTTGCCATAGAAAGTGGGAGGTTGGGCTATTTGGTTTCCAGTGAAGGAGCAGCTGTATTCTGGCCCTTGTGGGCTGAAATCACACTTAGGGAAACTCACAGATTCAAAGGAGAAAAGGTTGCCAGTGTCACAGAGACCATGTTTTACTGCCCAAGAATGTTATATCCTTCACAAATACGGTGTATTATTTTTGGACTTTAGTGTTTAATTGACTCAGACAAAGACGTTTGTAACACGTACTGACCAGAAATTTAACCATTTATCTCCTGGGATCGTTCTAAATTGTGTGATGAGCACTGTACCCATTATTTATTTTGAAATGAACAAAAGAAAGTTACTCATTTATTTTTTAATGTTTCATTTTGATTATTTTGATTTTTCATTTTGTTGGGATTGCTACAAGTCCCTTTAAAATGCAGCTATATAAATATATACATCTAATGTCTATATATATATATATACACACATCTAATATATACATCTAAATATATACATCTAATACATGTAATGAAGTACCATTTTTTTAAAAAAAAATCTCTAATTTCCTACTTTATCTCCATCTCTAATTTGAACACTCATTTGGGAGGTGATAGAAATATATGAAGACAGAACAATAAAAAGACATGGATTCCAATTCTATTTTTTTTTTCAGTCATTAACTGAGTTGCCTTGAATATGTCCCTGGCCTCATTTTCCTCATGCATAAGAATAGGTGGTTGGATTAGTAGGAATTCTTAGCCGTTTTGAGTCATAGATCCCTTTAGCAGTCTGGTGAAGCCTGAGGACTCCTCAGAATGAGGTTTTTAAATGCACAAAATAAAATACATAGAGTTACAAAGGAAACCCAGGGTAGTGAAAATAAAGATCCACTTTTTTTCCTATTCAAGTTCATGGACCCCTTGAAATCTACCCACATATCCACTGGAGATCTGAGAACCACAGACTGGGAACCAGTAGATTAGAGCAATTCCAGTATCTTTTCTAGCTTTAGTATTCTGTGATCCAGAGAAGTAGATCAAAAATGATCTGAGATTGAAACTGGAAAAACAGAATTTTCCATTTAAGGCTGGGGGGGGGGGGACAATGTCCTTGGAACCATTTAATAGTAATAAATATTTTAGAAAATGGCATTATCAAACCAGATCTAGTGGTAATAGTGAAGAAAGCTAAGGCTTGCATTAGTTCTTGTATTAATGTACAATGATAAAAGTACAAGGACAAACATGTTCTTGCATTAATGTACAATGATAAAAAGTAAGTAAATAAAAGATGTTCAACATGGTTTGGGCTGGATTAATTTTCAAATATTTGGAAAATATTTGTTTTAATTAATTAAAATTTTTATTATAAATGTAATAATTATTAACAAGGGGAAAAGTAAAATAAAACATACAAAATAGGAAGTGAAATCTTTTATAAGGACACTAACATTTCAGATAATTGATTTAAAGATAGAAGAGGCCTTAGAGTCTGTAGTCTAACCCCGTCATTTTACAGATGAGAAGTAGAGAGACTTGCCTAGGGTCACACAGGTAGTCATGGAAGCAGGATTTGAATGTGTGGAACCCGTCAAATTAAAAATAACCAGCAAACAAAATTATGTACTCTCTAACTTTTTCCCATTTGAGTACCCTTCTCTCCAATCAACCCTTAACTGACTTCAAGTCTAGCTACCACAAGCCAGCCTGGGTGATAGTAATTATAGCTATCATTTCTTTAGTGCATTAAAGTTTGAAAAATACTTAACATATATTATCTTATTTGATCCTCACAAAAATCCTGGGAGGTAGGTGCTATCGTTATCCCCATTTTACAGATGAAGAAACTGAGGCAAACAGAGGTTAATTGGCTTGCTCAAAGTCATAGATACTAAGTGTCTGAGGCAAGTCCTCACTTGGTCCAGTGCTCCATTTACTATGGCACCTGGCTGCAGCAAGGACATAAATTATCAGTCCCCTTGGTTATCTAAGTCCAGAGTTACTATGTCTTCTGCAGGGCATTACAATGGCTGTAGGAGTTACCCCTGACCTGTCCAGCAAGAGGCTTCTTATTTTTGTACTTACTTGATCAAGGAAGATAAAGGATACTTTTACTGGACTGAAGTGCCATAATGTAAGCTCCCTGAGGGGAGGGGCTGTTTCATTTTGTATTTGTATCACCAGCACAGTGCCTGGCATATAGTAGATAGGTAATAACATACTTTGTTGGTTAATTGATTTATTGGACTTTTCCCATCTCTTAGAAAAGTGCCTCCAATGGGTTTTAAATTGTCGGTTCACCATAAGGGACTAACAGGAAGAGAGCCATTAGGAAATCACTTCCTACAAAGCAGCCTTTGAGACTTGGCCTACTTTTGTGGTTCTTTGCTGAGTGCTCTCCCAAAGAAGAGAGGTCGAGTGTTGTGAGATCCAAGACTGCAAATTCCTAGTGCAGAGGAATCTTCTTAGACTACTGTACTTTATAGATTTAGAGGAGAATGGGACCTTAGAGGCCACAGAATCCAACTCCATTATTTTTCACATGGGTAAACTGAGACTCAGTAGCAAGGACCCAGGTCTTTGATTCTAAATCCTGTATTCTTTTCACTGTACCTTGACTGTGGTTTGTATTTTAGCAGAACAAGTGCCCAGTATGTAATAATAACAATTTTTTTTCTAGTAGAACCTATGTTGCAAAGGTAAAACTCAAACCATAGTTTCTTTTAAAAATAACTTTTATGGATGCCTTTTGTGTTTACATCACACTCTTTTTGGGCACATTCCGCTGGAATTGAGCTCTCCCTTGCAATGAAGAAAAACAGTTAAGCAAATACAACCAACACAGTGACTACATCTGACAATGTTTTTGACATCCTGTTACCTTTTTGCTTGCCCTTCCTCACTTATCTGCTGAGTGACTCGTTTTTTAATTCAATTTTTTATTTTTGACTTTAAAAGTACACATAAAACAGCATTTCCATATACATAGAAGAACACAAAACAAGGATTGTATATGAAACAATGAATTTCCATTCCATGCTTGGAATGGGTTTTTTGTGTTTTTGGATTTTGGGTTTTGGATTTGGGTTTTTTTTTAGTTTTTAAAAAAATCCTCCTCATCTCTGCTTCCTTCTGAACTTCTTTTTGTTTCCTTTTACACATTAAAAATGTTTCAATGGTCTTCTTCTCTTCTTTTTTCTTTGTATTACTATTGCTAGTCTTTCTCCTTCTTCAAACCTACCCCTAATTACAAACAGAAGAAGAAATCCTTATAACAAATAAGCATAGCCGAGAAAAAACAAATCCACCTAGTGGCCATGTCCAAAAACGTATGTCTCTTTCTGCACCTTGAGCCCATCACCTCTTTGGGGAGGGGAGGAGGTGGTGTTCCCCATAGGTCCTCTGGAGATATTTCTGGCCATTGTTTTGATCAGAGTTTTTAAGTCTTTCCAAGTTGTTTTGAAACAATGTGGTCATCATCATATATGAATCTGTTTGTTTCATTCTTGATCATTTCAATATTTTCTAAGATTCGCTGAAATTGTCTCATTCCTATTTTCTTACAGCAAAATAATAATTCATTACATTCACATTTTTTTCACTCATTTCTCAATGGGAACCTGCTTTACTTTCCAGTTCTTTTCTTTTCCTCCGAATTTAATTCTCACTTCAGGATCAGGAAACTGTTTTTCTTATGACTATCCCTTTCCCAGTCCACTATTCCTTTAAAAGTCCTTCCTCCACCCCTTCCCCATAGGATCATATTCAACTTTGCAAAGTAAGTTATTCTTGGTCAAAAGCCTTCTAGAATATTGTGTTTTAACATCTCCCCCCTCATTGTAGATGCTATAAAGTCTTGTGTAATTCTGACTACAGGGGCTTAGGACTCCACCTGCCTCTTTCTGGATGCTTACATCGTTTTACCTTTGATGGAGGAGTTCTAGATTTCGGCTATGATATCCTGGGTGTGTTTTTGATTTGGAGTTTCTTCCAAAAGATGATTAATAGATTCTTTCTATCTTTACCCTCAATTTTTGTTATCATTCTTAAAAAAATATCGTGCCCAGGCTTTTAAAATCATGGTTTTCATGGAGCCTAATGATTCTTAAATTAGTTCTAGCCTCAACATATCTTCCATTTCATAGCATTTACTTATCTTTTGATTTCATCCTAATATTTCTTATTCTCTCATGAAGCCATTGATTTCAATTTGGTCTAGTCTAATTTTTAGGGAGTCCATTATTTGGATAAGGTTTGCCACTTTTTCTTCTAAAGCTCTTTATTCTCTTTTCTCCAGAGTCTTTCTCTTTTTCTTCCTTCCTTCTTTCCTTCCTTCTTTCTTTCTTTCTTCCTTTCTTTCTTTCTTTCTTTCTTTCTTTCTTTTTCTTTCTTTCCTTCCTTCCTTTCTTTCCTTCCTTTCTTTCCTTCCTTCCTTCTTTCCTTTCTTCCTTTCTCTCTTTCTTCCTTTCTCTCTTTCTTTCTTTCTTTCTTTCTTTCTTTCTTTCTTTCTTTCTTTCTTTCTTTCTTTCTTTCCCTGTGCTGACTTCCACTTCCACTTCTGGAACTGGAGCATTGGACTATGACTCTGTACCATGCACTTTTGGATGGGAAGGGCATCCTTGCTTTGTCCACACATTCTTGCTTCCAAAGTCTACACTATGGATTTCTGCTCTTGCTATCTCTGGATACAGAGCTTTGTAGTCTATTGGTGTTTCTGGTTTAGCTAGGAGGCTTCCTTTTTTCTTTTCTTTTTTGTTAGCATGCTCTCCCTCTTCTCCCAAGCCCTGCTCCCTCCCCCCGCCCATATTGCCCATGAGCTTCTGACTGACGTTTAGTGTAGTTCTGGGGTGGAGTCATTGTAGTTTCTCTTTGGATTTCTATATTATTATTTTGATCTGGTACAATTTTTAAGTTTTTTAGTGTAGTAGGTATGCCTCTGTTTAGACAGACATCTTCAAGCAATTTGTTTTAAATGAATTGTCCACTTACTTTTTCTTTCTCTTCTTCTTAGTCATTCTTAGAATGTAGATTTTGTAGGGCAGTACAGTGTTCTAGTATCACTCTAGGCTATGATGAAATGCTCCCTGGGAATCAGAGGACACCTTGTCCCTGTGAACTCTCAAACCACTGAAAGTGCTTTTTTTTCTTTCTCTTGCTCTTACCAATTCTCTTCTGGCCTCTGAGGGAACTTGAGCTCCCCTTCCCCAATCTCATGACAAGATGTGAGCAAACCTTTCTTTCTTTAATTTAACCAGGACACAGTTGGTGGTTTTTTTTTTTTTTAAAAAAAAAGCTTTTCTCAGAAATTAAAAGGAAAAGAAAACAAATCAAAACAAGGCACAAAAACATAGACTTGTTGACTTAATGACAGAAGAGATATCTTCTGTTAATTCCCATCTAACTATGCCCCTGCTTCTCTCTAGTTCCCATGACCAAGCTGTTTGCTCAGGCCAGTAGCTGAGCATTTTTACTTCTGTTATTTAAGATGGTTCCTCCTTCAGGTGAGGGTGGGTCCTCCTTTGGGTGGTACATCTCTTGTTCTAACAAGAATCTGGGGCCTCAGCCTCACTAAGTGATTAGATCACTTGTCTTGAAGTCAGGGTTACCTATGTTGAAATTTCTATCAATGATATTTACTAGCTGGAACATTGCGAACAAGTCACAACCTCAATGAGCTACAGTTTACTCATTTGTAAAATGAGATAATAATAATATCTTTAGGATCTACCTGTCAGGGTTATAATGAGATAATGTACATAATTGCTCGGTAATTCTTGGAAGGCTATATAAATGCTGCCTATCATTAACTTAGGCCCATTCCACTTGGCTCTTGATGACTCCCCTACATGAAATCCATGAGATTTTCCTTGCATTTGGTTCTCTTATCTAATACCCCAGATTTTCTTTTCATGATTACCTCTGATACTGACTTGTGGACCTCGTACAAGAACAAGGGTTCTATTCCTGGACATATTAAATTTCAGCTCATTAACTAGAGGTCAGTCCTCTATCTATTGTGTCTCACTATCTACAGTATGATGCTTGGATTCTGCATCAACTGGCTCCATTCCTTGATGTTTTTATTTTCATTTTTTATCATTTTTTTGTCTATTTTGAAAAAATGGTCTTGCTCTAAGAGTAAAACCTCAGGAAAACTGTTCAATGTAATTAGTGTAAAGAAGATTATGTATTAAAAACGTGATTTCCAATCAATCAATAATTATTTGTAATGGGGACAAAAAGTGAACCCCACCTAATCTGTGGGATCCTCCCTAGACTGTGAGCTCCTTGAGAGCAAGGAATCATTTTTGCCTTTCTTCGTATTCCTCAGTGTCTTAGTACAGCATCAGAATTGGTCATTGCCCCTAAGTGACAGCTAAACCAAGGCCTCAGCTAGGTGAGCTTGAGCCCGTGCCTCTGGCTATCTCCTCTGCTTTGTATTTCTGTGCCTGAGCTTAGGGGACTGAACAGTGACCCTGAAGATGGATGTTTCCAGCCTTAAAGTCAGCTCTTGTGAGTTTAAGAGGTCTGAGGCTCCTGATTTCTTTGGTTTATGTAACAAACAGCTGCACTGTACCCTCTTAACCTCTTTCTAAGGGGAAGAACCACATCTTGGAAGAAGAGTCTAAACCCAGACTGAGCATGAAAGAAGACAGTGTAGAGAGACAGGGAGACAGTGCAGATCACAGTCAAAGGTGACCTAGCAGTCCTAGCTGCTTTGTGCTCGGATGTTTTAAGAATCAGTTTCCCAGAAGAGTTATTTTTATAGTAATTAGAAGTTACTGCTTCATGTTTAATTTTTTTGCGTGCGTATCTTTTGTTTATAACGCATTTTTTGTGTAGAGAAAATAAACAACTCCTGTACTTCATCTCTACATTGTACCTTTTCATTCCTTTTGTGGAGGGAGACTCAACCCATAAACCAAGTCTGAGTTTTAAGTGGTTCTTCCCAGTCCCCCTGGGTTCAGCCCTCCTGGGTCCCAGCTCTCTTAGGCCCTACAGTTGTGTTTGTCACTGTTATACTTTACTTATCACTTACCATGTATCAGTCACTTTGCAAAGACAAAACTAGTATAGTTCCTGTCTTCAAGGATCTTACAATCAAGGGAGGAAAGATGACAAGTACATGTGTTGGCATATATCAAAGAGATATAAGATAGTTCTGGGAAGATGGCAGTAACAGCTATGGAGATGAGAAAAGGCTTTATGTAGAAGATTGTACCTGGGTGGAGCCTCGAAGGAAGCCAGGGCTTCTAAAGAGGGAGATGAGGAGGTAGTCTGCATCCTCAAATGCAGAGAACATATTTTGAAGGGTTTCCTACTTACCTCTACCTATTTCTCAATACAAAAAATATTGGTTATTTAGTACTTTCTCTTTCTTAAGTTTATTTTTTTTGGGGGGGGGGGTTGGGTTCCCTTGAGATATAATTATTTTCTAACTTGGGTTATTTCCAAAAGGAAAAGTTATAGTTGGTGAGAAAACAACAGCCAAGCCACTTTGGGCGGCCTTGGGATTCTGTGCTCAGATAGGTGAGCTTTCAGCTATCTGGCTTATAACCTGGCCTCTGTGCCACTTCCAAGCCATCTGTGTACCATTTTGTCTGTCTTCGGGCCATTTTCCTCATTTTCCCCCACTCCTCACTCCACTAGAGTTTTGGATTCTACCCTTGGTATTCTGAGCTGTGGTAGATGACATTTTGTCTTATCTTGCCTGAAATAAGGCTTCCACTTCGATTTTCTCTGATCTCCCAACCATATTGCCACACATTCTTTTTCCTACTTCCAGCTCATTAGATTGTGAGGTCCTTGAGGCAGGGACTAACTTGCTTGTATTTGTATTTCCAGTGGTTTGTACACTGCCTAGCACATAGTAAGTGCTTAATAATGCTCTATCTATTTATCTATCCCAAAGTGATTCAATCAATAAAAACACCATGGGCTAGAGGTACTAATCATCTGAAATATTGCAGTAGTATCTTCATAGGTTTCCTGGTTTCAGTGCTCTTTTCTCTCCAATGCATCTTACATGAAGCTGCAGAACTTATATTCCTACTTCCAAACATTTTTTCCAATTACATGAAAAACATCTTTTAACGTTTGCTTTTTAAAATTTTGAATTCCATATTCTCTCTCTTCCTTCCCTCTCCCCTCAATGAAAAGGCAAGCAATTCGATATAGGTTATACATGTGGAGTCATGTAAAACATTTCCATATTGGTCATGATATGAAAACAAACACAGATCAAAAGAGAAAAAAAAACCAAGAAAAGTAAAGAAAAAGTCTGCTTTGATCCACATGCAGACTCCATCAGTTCTTTCTCCGGAGGTGGATAGTGTTTTTCATCCTAAGTCCTTC
>CM053622.1:355361458-355387490 GCA_028646595.1 Phalanger gymnotis
TCTCTCTCTCTCAGTCTCTATCTCTGTCTTTCTGTATCTCTTTTCCTCTTTCTCATCACTCTCACTCTCATTCTCACTATAGCTCTTGATCTCACTCTCAAAGGCCATATCTTTCGAAATTGTATCTTAATGTAGTGGTTTCCAGTTGGCCAGGTACCCTACTGGCCAGTGCCTAGATCTTAAGATTGCTGGTTCTCAACAAATTTGAAGCATATCGGGTTTGCAGAGGTGGATTGACCTACTGGCCCAGTGAAACCCAATGGAAAACCGAGTATTTACCTGAGAGTGTTGCATGGCATCTACATAGCTAGTTGAAGGAATTGAGAATGTTTAACTTGTGGAAGACAAGAGAGCTACCTTTAAATATCTGAAGGACTGTTGTGTGAAAAGGGGATTGGAGTTATTCTATGTGGCTCAAGAGGGCAGGATTTAGGACCAATGCATGGAAGTTATAGGGAGGTAGATTTTGGTTCAATATAAGGAAGAACTTCTTAACAACCCAGAGCTATCTAAAAATGAAATTAACATGTTGCTTTAACAGGAAATGGGTTTCCAGTTATAGGAGGTACTTAAACAGAAGACAAATAAAAATGTTTCTGGGTTGTTGAGGGCATTTATGCTTCAAAATTTGATAAGCTCTGAGATCTGTTCAGATTTTGAGACTATATGATTCTATGATTCCATTCGAAAGATTTAAAATATTTCAGTCTCTCAGCAGGTTTTATCTACCTCATAGATAATACCTTGTTTGACTACTTGTTTCACGGAATTTGGCTGATTTCTTAAACTGAATCAATAGGTGTTGAGTTGTCACATGACTATGTGTTATGATTATGATTACCTCCCACTAGTTAGCAGGCAATCAAGAAAGCTTAATTAGCCCTATGTACAAAGGGAAAGAATCCCTGGGAACTGTTACAAAAATCAAGAAGTCATCAAGATTCCATTTTGACCTTCTCCCATGCTGCCATTGTCATTTATTAATTGTGTGAGTTGGGGGAAATAGTTTCTTTTTCTTCACTTATAAGAGGAGGGAATTAGATAATTACAAAGACCAGGATGTGCTGATAAATGTTTAACAATCAGCTTTCCCTAAAAAAGCATGTGCTACACATTTTTAAGTTTAATTTCATTATTATCATTTTCTCTATCACTTTCTTAAGTCTAAAGTGCCAGGGCTGTCCAAGATGTGGCCAGGGGCTGCATGCAACCGGCAGTGCAATTTATGCAGCCCACCTACAAGCATAGAAATTTACGTAAACGCTTTAGTAAAGGAAACTAAGCTACCTCAGAGCTCTCAGTAAAATGGCAAATCAAAATATATTGTCTATTGTTTCAATAAAAACCTGAGGTTGGACAGCTCTGGTGTAAACGATCATCGAAACAATAGCCAAGCCCTGATTTGCAGTGATTGCTGTTTTGCAAGGTGTAAATTCTCATGCTGAAAATTTAACAATGGATTATCCTAAAGGTCCTAGTTGACACCAGCACATTCCTGTACTTTTTCTAGTTCTGAAATTCTGTCACTCTATTTCTCTTTTTAGCAATACTTTTCTAACTCTTGACAATCTGACACCCAGTATAACAGTTCACATTTATTTAGTGAGTTAACGTTAGAAAACACTTTTCTCAAAACAACTCTGTATGGTAAGAAGGATTATTTCCATTTTATAGTTGAAAGTCAAAGAAGTGAAAATAAGACTGGTAGTGAGGATGGCATCCAGTCTTTGAACACGGTTCTGCCGGGAACCAGCTCCTACTCACCATCCCTATTTTGGCTCCCTATTTGGTCTTATTTTGAGTTCCTTCATGCTTCACCCTTCCTTCTAACTCAACTACCTGCTCAAATCCTATTCTTTCTCAACTATGTGTGAGATAGAAAGCAACCTGATACACTAATCCCTCAATTAGGTGCCACCACCTGTTTCTTATGTGAGCGTATATTCTTATATCTTCAGAGATATTTGCATTTTTAAGAGTGGGGTCCAGGAGATGCAAAGCCTTAATTCAGAGGAATTTATTCTCAATGAATGAGTGTATGTCGTGGGGAAGGAGGTGAAAATTTGGGGATGAGCAGGTTTTTTCAGAACTCGGGTCTCTACTTAGGCAACTACTTATCTATTCTGCCTGTAAGGTAGACCAGTTTTGTCCTCACTTTCTGCAAGGAAATAGGAAATACCCAGTAAAATATGTCTCTGAGAACTTTATAAACACCTGGCAGTAGGAGTCTAGCATTAGGATTAAATTTATGTACATGTAGTAAAAATGGGGGAAAATCCTTAAAATCATAAATTAGATTGGTGTGTAGAGCATCGATAATCACTGGACTCTCACTGGAAAGTGAAGCTCAGAGAGGTCGTGACTTGTGAAGCCAGGCCTGGCTCGTGGTCCAATGCTATTTCCAGTATGCTGCACTTTTTCTAACAAAAGTTCTTTTCAAAAATATTTGTACACAGAAGAGGCTATTCACTTTCATCTTATGTAATTTTCTGTAAGATGATCTTTTCTTCCATCTTTAATATTCTCTTGCCCATTCCCTACCATCCTCCTGGCCATACACTCAGGCTTTAGTTTTTATTTCGTATCACACTCATTAGCATTAAAGGATAATTAGCCATTTGGGGTTTTAATATACAACTCGTCTCAAAAGTAGCCGCTTCTCTTTCTAATCCATCCTAGAAGCCTTTGCCAGATTAATCTTCTTTTAGCAAGAGCCAATCACTCACTCGCTCCTCGACTCAAAAACCAGCAGCGACTCCTCATTGACTACAGAATAAAGTACAGATTCCTCAGCCTTGACTTTCACATGTATATAAATATATATACACATATATACATACCTACATATACAAATATATTCCCCCCTAGGTACTACATTACACCATTTTGCATTCTGACTCAATTGGAATATTCACTCTTGAATCTGGTCAGAAGGTTTGGTTTTCTTTTTTGCAGTCATGCTGTTCTCTTAACCGGGAATGCCCATTCTAGTGAGCAAAGTACCTTTGTGCTTGTATTCCCATGACCTTTGCCCCTCCCCTTCCTGTATCCATTTACTGAAATTTTCCTTATCCTTCAAGACCCAACTAAGTGCTAGCTCTTCATGAAACCTTTCTGATCTCTCAAGGTATAACTTTCCCTTTCTCTGATCCCCAGAGCACTTTATTGGTACCTTTTTATGGCAACTCTTAGAATCTATTTTGTAATCTAGCTCTATGTATACTTGTTTTTATCCCCCACTAATAGATTATAAACTCCTTGAAGGCAACAGTGGGGTCTTATCATTCATCTTTGTATCCCAGCACTAGCATAGGCTTGTTTGTGGTGTATGTACAAATGTTTACTGAACAGAATGGAGTCACCTTAAAAGAGAGCATTAGATCAGAAGAAAAAAAACCACATAGAAGCTTGATTGTCCAGCCTTCAAGGGCTGCTTATAAAATTGTGGAGCCGAAAAGCTTAGCAGTTTTGTAGCTCAGTCAGGCAATAAGAATGCAAATATTAGCCCAGTTTCTTCCATTGAAAAACCCTCCCCCTCCTCTTTTCCCTGAGAACTGGGACTGAAACACATTACCAGCAATTAGTTCTCGAGCCAAGAATTGAGGTTTTGATCAAAACTATGGTTGACATTTGCTCCTGGAAGAGAGAGTGAAAAATGGTCCATAAAGTTTCTATTAGCTTAAAAAGCAGCAACATCTGCTCCAGCCAGCATATGGAATGACACATAGCTTTCTAACCTGCAATCAAAGGAGAATGAGAGACAGAGACAGTTAAGGAGACAAAGAGTCAGAGATAGCTGAACAGAGACAGAGAGCTAGAATTCAGCAGGTGGTTGAGTTCATTTTTTTTTAACAGTTTGGTAGGATATCTTGGAAGTTCATTGTTTTACTTTATTTTATTATTTAATTTCTTATATGCTTTATAAATGCCTTTTGTCTTATACCACAGTCAGTCATTTACCAACAACACCAGATTAAACTCTTCCTTGTGATAAAGAAAAATAATTAAGTTCAAACATCTTACCTAGAGACTTCCTTGAGGGAGGAGGTATGTGTCATTATCTCTTTTCTCTGCCTTCACTGAGAGTCTTTTTCATTACTTAGGGTTTGGCTTCCATTGGTAGCATCTTCATTTGCCTTATTAAAGTGAGGGTGTATATTGTTCTCTCTTGGTTCTGTTTATTTTTCCCTGTTTCAGTTCATTATTCCTGTGTCTCTCTCTGAATTCCTTATATTCCTGATTTCTTAACATACCATAATATTCCGTTATGTTTATATGATCTGTGGTTTTATAATGAAGGTATTTGACAGAAACATGAATTTGTTTCATTCTCTCATTCATGGCCACCCACTTGGTTTCCTGAACTTGGATGCCACAGAGAAGCACTATGAATGTTTTGGGAATGTTGGTTTCTTGCTTCTGTCTTTGACTTTCTTGGGAGTATGATATGGTTGTTTGTTTGCTTTTTTTAACCTAGAAAAGTTAAATAAGCCAGATGATGAGCCCTAGATTTCACATCAAAGTATTTAAAATAAGCTAAGGAGATGCAGTTACCTGAACGGTGCTGAACCAATGTGCCATTTTACAAGTGTTATTTCCTTTCAGTTCTCTTTGTGACTCTCCTACTCTCCCTTCCCCACTGCAAATATCTACAGTTGAAATTCAGGTGTAGGAGGGGTGTGTTTTAAGTTTTAATGTCAACATTAGTAGAATGCTGAATGTAATTTAAGTGTTCATTATGGGAACATAAATAATGCTTCCTCTAACTACTTTGTGGTTTTCTCCAGTTACATGATTTTCCCCCAAAATTCAGGGGAATTCCAGAACATTTTGCAATTAGTTAAGGATTATATTTCCTTATTTTTATTAATTTTATGTAAAGTGGGATTTATCAGTGGAGCATTCATTGACACTGACTTCAATTTATTCTGATGAAACTGACTGACATCTGTGTGTGCTGTTCATCAGTCATAATTTAAACCATTCTTAATTGCATTAAATGTAAATTAAGACATTCAATTTCAGCCATTATTTTTCATAAAACACTGTGAACTGAATTTTAGTGGGTCATGAGATCTTACATTCAAGATAAATAGGGTAAATTCCAAAGTTACCACTGATGTTCATATTTCACCCTTTGTCGACCATTTCTTTTGGAGCTTGCTAGATTGAAACAATTAATTTGCTCTCCGAAGGGAACAAGGATAGCTAAGGAAGATGTAACTGAAATTTTTAACAAATGATTTTATCATTTTTAGAGCTTGCCTGTTTCCCAAATGTTTTAAATATGTGATTAAAAGTAAACGAAATTAATCATTTATCCAAACCAGATGATAAATTGAAATAGAGGTGCCATTATTAGAGTGTTCTCAGCTTTGGAATGCAAACCTTTGGGTCACTGGATTTCAAAATCTTATGATTCAATTTTCAAAACAAAGCAAAGCATTTTATGCAATTAGGTTTCAGATGGAAAGTCAACTATTATTATCATATTCAAAATTAGCAATAATGGTATTATATTTTAAATAACATAATATAGTTTAAAACTATCTTTCCTTCCATGATAAATGGAGAATTGTCTAAGTATCTTCTCCTAGCTACACTTGTAGTCATTTTGCTTTCCATGTAAATGCTAGCCATTGACTGTCCTGTGATAGTGATGAAGATAATAGTGTTAATAATAAATAATAACAGATGTTTGTGTAATAGCTTTCATGCTGAAAATATTGACATATTTTACTAGCATCCATAATAACCTGTGAAGGGTGATGGGTATTTTCAACTCTATTTCATAGCTGGATAGCTGGAACTTGCATTGAATAAGTGAGGTGACTTATTCAATGCTAAATCAGTCAATTGTTAGGAAGGTAGAACAAGAAACCAAGGGAACTGGTTCTTACACCACGAGAAGATCAGTTGAAGGAACTGGGCATATTTGGCTTGGCAAAGAGAATTCTTAGGAGGCAAGTCATATTTGTCTTCAAGTATTTGAAGGACTGTCATGTGGAAGATGCTTAGCCTTGGTTTTCTTGGTTTTGGAGGACAAAACTAGGAGCAATGGGTGGAAGAGCAAAATGGCATAGTGGATGGGGCTTAAAGTCAAGAATAAGAGTTCAAAATCTGCTTGTGACACTGTATGACCCTGGGCAAGTCACTAACTGTGTCTGTCCCTTAGTTGCCTCATTTGTAAAATTAGAGTATTGGACTCAATGGCTAAGGTCCTTTCCAGGTCTAAATATACTATCCCATGATACTCATGAAGTTGAAAAGAAGCAGATTTGGTTCAACATAAGGAAAGACTTCCTAATGATTAGAATTGTCTCAGAGTAGAATGGACTGCCTTGGGTGGAAGAGGGTTCCCCTTCACCTGAGGTCTTTAAGGATAGGCTTCACTTTCCACCACTTGTCAGGTATGTTGTTATGGCTATTCTTGTTCAGATGTGGGTTGAACTAGAAATTTAGGGCTTCTTAAACTTTTTCCACTCGTGACCCGCAGTTTAAGAAGCATTGGACTAGATGACCTCTGAGTTCCATCTCAGTTTGGAGGTTTTGTGATTTACCTCTTGATTTCCACAGCTAGAAAAACAAATATCCCAGGACCACAAGTAAAGGGCTGGAAAGAAATCAAGCTGTTAGAAAAGCTGCATTTTAACACAAATTGAAAATTGTACCCATAGTATAGGGATTACACTTGACTGGGTTACCATTTCTCACTTTCACGAAATGCTGTAGATTTCTGAATTTTCCTGCAAGTCTGTCCAGTAAGGTACCGTAAGGGGGAAAAAAAAGAAATTCCCTGTATCTTGCTTTGGATCGACAATTTGCTAAGGTGTCATCGCTCTGTGTAGTCATGATAAGATATGTTGATTTCTTTTAGGGTCACTGATACTGATGTTGTTCATCCCAGCTGACTGGATGGCATCTTCCTTCGATAACAGACTAGCTCAAACTTTGCCATGTCATTAAGCCCCTGATGCTTCCCAAATAAAAGTTGGTCAACAAAGAGAAGGAAACCATGCGCTCTTTCTTTAGTTACTTGAGCAGTAAAATTTTACATGACTATTATATACGACATTTACATTCCCATGTCAGTTCAACTGATAGAGAATGAAGTGTTGCAGTAAGTCTGGAGATGCGTAGTGATGCAATCATCCTGCCCGTTTCTTGCTATTAATATATGTCTCTTACTCATTTTTAAAGATAGCATAAATGAGAGTACTGAATATAAATGGCTTTTGTAAGTCATTCAGGTCAGTGAAGCATGTCATTGTTTGCAACCTGAGTTCCCAAGAGCCCTGGCTGGTTGATAGGGACACCATATATTTTTCTCATAAATAAAAAACACAAACAATATTCAGTGTTTAATGAGCATTATAAAATAATACTGTATAAGATGAGTTGCCAAAGCTAAAACCAGTAGCATGTGCTTAATAGGGTGACCTTACCATATCGTCTTTCTAGTGTGTGAAGCCTATATAGGCTGGCAATGTATAAATTATTTCTCCAGATGTACATTAACAAACATTTTATGATGATTTATTTTTTGGTTCTCTGAAAGATGAAGTAAGTTCTTTAGTATTAGCATTGCTAATGATTTTAATGAGGCATTAAAATGTTGCAGAATTATAGGAACATTTTTCTTTTTTAATATTATTTCATTAATATTTCACAGGAATGTTAATGTTAAATTGATTAAAGAACTTGGAAGAATAATCCACAAAGCATCGAAGGGCCAGAAAGAGGGAAGGAGTCAGAGGAAGGCAGGGTTCCATGATGTGGCCAGTCCTAATGAGATGCTTCTGTCTTGGAAAACTCTCCAGGACATTACAGTCTGTTATTTCAAAAATGAAGACAAAATATTTTTCTATACTTGCTCACAGCTCTCCAGCCACAGTCCGCAGAAGTTGGCCATGCAGAGCTGACCACCCACTGATTGTTCGAATGGAATAAGAAAAGCCAAATACAAAGTAGCTATTTGTAGGGAAGAAGTAAAAGAAGAGGGATTTCCATTAGCACCCCAACCACCCCCTTTGAAGTAGTGAATCTTTTGATCAGATGAGCATTAGGATTTGTGTCTCATATGCCTCCTTCTACTTGAAGCCAGGATGGCATGACTCTATCTCCCTGCATTTGCACGAGTTCACACTACGACGGGAAGAGGGTTTCCGAGCATGTGGGCTGCAGAAGGATTTTCTGCAGGAGGAATGGCTATTTGGATGCTTGGTGAATGAAGTGCCAACTGTCCCAAAAGGGGAGAGACACTAGGAGAAGTGATTCCCCAACTAGCGAAGCCTCTCAAGTCATTTCAGAGGGGAGGATATGCTCTGAAGCCCTCCTCCCTTGCTAGTGTGAACTTGCGTAATGGAAACTTAACGCAACAGATGAAGCAAGGACTGGCTGACCTTTGCAGCAGTTCAGCCGGAATCCTGGCATGAAGAGAAACTGTTCTGGGAGAGATTCCCCAATGTCACGGGCAAAAATAGCCTTTGTTAAAGTCTGGCCAAAGCATCTGCTTATTCCATCCAGGGTCAGAGAAAGGCAAATGTAATATACACACCTTGTCTTTGTTGGGCAGTTGGGAAGCCTTGCTCTACACTGACTGCTTTTCTAAGAGACAATGGGATATTTTCTGTGAGCTTGGCTCTGACCTTCATCAGATCCTCCTCTTCTACTTGCTTTCTGTGTGACCTTGGGCAAATCATTTAACCTCTCTGGGCCTCAGTTTCCTCATCTGTAAAATGAGAGGGCTGGTCTGGATGATCTCTGAGGTCTCTTCCAGCTCCAAATCTCTAATGATATGAGTAGGTTCCTTACTCTGATCCCCAACTCGGTGTTATTGATCTTAACATATTTGGGGGTTATAGGACCAGCAATGACACAGAGGCTGCCCTTAGGGAGAACACAAGCCCTTTCTCTTGAGCATCTCACTATTCATCAGATTGTGGAGAAGAAATAAAATCTGAAATTCAAAGCAAGCTAAAGCATTAACTAATTTAATAAAGACTTGGTAGAGAAAAGACTTAAGACTAAAATGAAGTCTTGGGGATGATCTGTGGATTTCAATTATTCCATGCCATCCCAATCTTCCAAAGCACAGAAAATCCAGAGTTGCCTGTGACCTGGGACAGGAGAGCTATCGTTCAGCATTAGGAAACCAATATCTGCTTAGTTGGAGCATGGGTACTTGGCTTTTTTTTTTATTGCATTTGCTGTTATCATGATAATAGTGTTCAGATTTCCTTTTATGTCTAGGTCCCAAGATCCAAAACCTGGTTCATGCACTGCCAAATCGGTCTCCTCTCTGAATGCTGGGACTTATTTTTCACCCATTGACATAAGCTGATAGAAGTGTCTCATTCCATCACATGGAATGCCATTTAATTCCTGTGACTTCCTATGTCCCTCGGATCATGTAGGCTGTCAGGAAACCAGACCCCCAGGCCCAGACACGTGCACATACTTTGATTGCAGCCAGCTCCCTCACCCTGAAGTCCATGTGTCAGAAGAAGTGTACCCAAAATAAACAGGACAGAGATCAAGTAATTTATTTACTCTGAGAAAATCAGAACTTGATGGTTACTTTGGCCTCTGAGGTCATTCTTTAAAAAGAGAGAGAGAAAACTCACTGAATTAGCAAATCCTTCCCCAACCAAAGAGCAGTGAAAAGCCAGATACGCTGAAATGGGAAAATCTCTATTTTTCCCCCTTTGTCTTCATTTATGTATCTAGATTATTATTTCAACACACTACCACTGCAGTATTTTGAATCTGGCCAGTTGAGTTTGGGGGAGCTTTCTTTCCATTTACAGAATTATTATTGTTGTTATGCAGGGATGTCGTCTCTCGACATTCCAGCTCCTAGACATACAAATGTGAGCAGCGCCTTTGGATTTCTGTTAGAAGAGCAAGAATCATTTTCAAAATCGATTTCTTGAAGCTCCTGCAAGAACAGGATCTGAGCAGATGCCTGTGGTCCTTGGCCTCGAGGAAGTGGCATTCTTGGACAGACAATACTAACAGAGATAGGAAAAATAGACTGGCAGGTAAGTGAACCTTGAGCAGTTAATAAGCAGTTGGCTTGTTCATCTATAACAGTCATTCAAAATACATGTTGTCTCCCCCATTAGAATGTTAAGTTCCTTCATAGCAGGAATTGTCTTCTTTTTAACTCTAGTGCTTAGTAGCTGTGCTTGACACATTAAGTGCTTAATAAATGCTTGTTAATTGATTGATTGAGCTCCCATTATGTGCCTAGATATAGTGTTGAGCCCCATGTGGAAGGTGGAATATATCTTCACAGATCCTATGAGGAGGAAAAAACTACTAAACATGTGATAATGAGGCAGCCCTAACCTTTATGGCGTTATAAGTGCAAGTGGGATTCAGAAACGAGAGAAATGTATGTCACCTGGAATATACAGGTTGGAAGGACCATGACAGGATAAATAGGGGTTAGGCTGGTGAGAAGGAGGAAGAAGGTAGGTTCAGGAGAAAGAGGAAGCTGTGAGACAAAGTCGGGAGGAAGGGAGGTACTTGGTATGTGCAAAGTGATAATGATGAAATTGGTCCAATTGAAATGGAAAGGATGTATTAGTTGCTAGGGGTAATTTTCATAGTCACCTGAAGGATCAATTGGAGGGTATTGGTGCAGGAGGCAGAACCCACTTGCAAGATCATAATGATCCAGGTGAGAGATGATCAGAACTGGATGAAGAAATGGAAGATGATGGAAAGTATTAACAGCAGAAAGCAGCCAGCTAGATGGCAGAGTGGATAGAGAACCAGGCCTAGAGTCAGGAAGACCTGAGTTCAAATATGGCCCCAGACACTTACAAGCTGTGTGACCCTGGGCAAGTCACTTCACCCTGTTTGCCTCAGTTTCCTCATCTGTAAAATGAGCTAGAGAAGAAAATGGCAAATGACTCCAGTATTTCTGCCAAGAAAACTCCAAAAGGGGCAGGGAGGGAAAGGGAGAAAAATTAGAACTCAAAGCTTAGAAAAGTGAATGTTAAAAATTATAAATAAATAAATAAATAAATAAAAATTTAATGGGAAAAAAAGAAAACTGCAAAAAGGGGTCATCAAGATTTGGACGTGACTAAACAATTGACTGAACAACAACAAACATTAACAGCAAGATCTGTCAACAGTTTATATATGAGAAGTAAAATAGAATGTAATGAAAAATGGAAAACTACTCTGAGTTCCTTCCTCAGGAATTGGTCATATGATGATGTTCGCAATTATGATGAGGAAGCTGAGCACGGGGAAAGTTATGAGAGAATTCAGAGAAGAATGGACAGAAGAGAAAGGTTCTGATCCTAACAAGTAGATCTATCTGTATGATGTCTGAATATTAATAGTAGTTGAGCCAATGGGAGCAGATATAAGGCCATGAATCTTATGTCTTTAGGCAGTAGAACATAGGACCTAGCATAAGACCTTGGAGAAACACTTAAAATCAGGAGATGTTGTATTGATGAAGAAACTCAGGAGACACTCTAGTGGCAGCTGGGGAGGTAGGAAGGAAACCAGGTATTATTGCATCCTGGAAATCAATATTGGAGAAGGTAATGACTGCCCCTATCTATGCATTTTATACAAGGCTATGAAAGCAAAAGAGATTATAGCGAGAACCTCCTGAAAAGAGTTAAAAGCCTTATATCAATGTACATTCTCTTCCTTTACCCCACCTCCTTCATCTTAATTTTATGGTAAAAGACAATATTTAGGATGGTTTGAGTATGGTGGGATGTTTATTTTGAATGGCTTGAGTATTGTCTTTGAAGAAAGTGGTTAAATTATGCATAATGATAAATAATGGAGAAGGCTGAACTGTAGATTTTTTTAAAGTGGTAAAGAAACCATTTAGGGCATCTGAGTAGATTTCAATGAGTAAGAAGCAGAAGCCCAAAATGACTGTTTTAGGTTCTGAACAGTGTTGGGTATGTAAGGAAAGAAACTATATTTTCAGATATTGTTTCTGTAGTATTTGAGCTCTGAAATAAGTTAGAAGATTCTATCATTTTACTAGATATATGACCTTGAGCAAATTTCTTAACCTCTAGGCCTCTGTTTCTTCATCTATAAAATGAGAATAATGATTCTTAAGTCCAGTACAGTTCAATTCAACAAATGCAGCAAATATTTTTAAAGCATTTACTGTGAGTAAGACACTGGGATATATAGACAGAGATAAAACAATACCTCTCCACAAGCAACTTATATTCTACTATTTCTATCTACCAGACTGATGGTGAGGTTCAGATTAAGTAATATATATATATATGTATATATGAAAGCACTTTTTAAAGTACATGTTATATAAATGCAAACCATTATTATTATGAAGAATCTATGGTTAGGTATGATGGTACACATCTATAATTCCTTCTAATGGAAGAGACTGAGGTTGGTGGATCTCTGGAGCTTGAGAGTTCTGAGTTGCAGTGGGCTAAGTTTGGCTACAATATGGTGAGTCACCAAGATCAGGGGGCCATCAGGATGCCTAAGGAGGGGTGAACTAGACCAGGTCAGAAATGGAGTAAGTGAAAACTTCCATGCCAATCAGCAGAGGGGTCAGACTTATGAGTAGCCAATGCACAACCAGATTGGGTAAGAGAAGAAGAAGAAGAAGAAGAAGAAGAAGAAGAAGAAGAAGAAGAAGAAGAAGATGGAGAAGAAGAAGGAGAAGAAGAAGAGGAGAAGGAGGAGGAGGAAGAGGAGGAGGAGAAGAAGAAGAAGAAGGTGATGATGATGATGATGATGATGATGATGATGATTAAGGAGGAGGAGAAGTAGAAGGAGGAGAAAAAGGAGGAGAAAATTACAATGATGCAAAAGAAGAGTATAATAGAGTGTACAATGGTAATTTTTTTGAAATCAATTGTTTAGTGCTCTGAAGTAACAGCTGGTGTGAGAAGGCAACATTGGGGACTGAAAAGTCTCTCCTGGAGAGTGGAGAAGAAGATCAAGAAATTCAAGATATCAGAGAAGGCAGATGAAAGTATTGACTATGGATTATTGATGGTGATTGTGGGGTTGATACAGAAAGGAAAATGACCAAAAGAAAAATCGATGAGGATGTTCTAGATATGTCTAAAGAGTTGGGTTAAGGACCTACTATAGTTCCCAGTGAATGTGGGGCATGTCACAAGATAGAGTCTGAGATGAAGAACGACTGGTCTGGTGAGCTTGGCTTGGCTGTTGGCTTATCTTGGATGAAAATGAACTCCAGCACATGGCCCTGTGAAGAAGAATCAGAATTCCACTGAAGTGAGATAGAGTACTGCCAATGAGGAGAACTCATCCATTTAGTTATTTAGCAGGGGGAAAAGGGACTTGGAACTTAGGGTGGTAAACAGCCAGGCATCAGAGCTGATGATGAGATTGCCGTAAAGATAGTGATTTTAAAAGATATATCTAACTGTGCTATTTCACATCTGTATGTACATACATATCTGTCCATTCAGTTTCACAGGGAGGTGTAGGTGTATTTGTAGATGTATAAACACAGACATAGAATCTTTGATTTCATCAATGTAACTTACCCTAAGACTTAGTAGATAAGTCATAGAGAGTTGCCTGAGGCATATATAGGTTAAGTGACTTGCCTGAAATCAACTAGTCATTGCCAGAAGTTACATCTGAACCCAATTCCTCTGACTCTAAACCTAGCACTCCCCATCCCCCACAATATATTGATTCTCTTTGTTTGGGCTCCTACCTCTAAAGTCTGAGTTACAAGAAAGCACAGAAGATAGAACTGGCACGTTGTTTATTTATTTATGTGCGTATGTGTGTATTTTTACTATCGTATCCAAGATAGATTAAAATAGTCAAGGTGCCCAGGCAAGATTATGTTGAGGTCACAGCAAGCTGAAGTATGTCATTGCTCTAAATGTATCTTTTTCTCTAACAATTATAACATTTTCTGTTCACTTACAAGGGAAAAGTTTGGACAAATGCAATTTCCTGCTGAAGCCATCATTAAATACCAGAATTTATTATGAACCAGAGTTGAACTGAAGGACACACCAACTGATTGTTAGTTCTCTGCCACCAAATGAAGATGTATTATCAGTATTTGTGTTAAATATTCCGTTTTAACGCTGCAAATACATATTCATTAGCAGGCAGAATAACCATGTAGTTTGCATTTTGCAAATGCTTTTTTTTTTTCATTTCCCCAAGCCAGCACAGGTACACAAACTTTGCATTACCCACTGCATGCAATCTCCAGTTCTGTCATTCACATGTAGAAAGCTCAGCTCTCTATTTAGCTGGGTGCTGGTGAGAGAGCGACGTTTGCAGGCCCCTCTGCCCTTGAGCTGTTCCATTAGTGCATGGAAAGCACCTTGCAGCCTGTGACAAGCGCAGCAGATCGGCACTAAATCAAAAATCAGTGCCAGCCAGGGATCTAAGCCACCATGAAGGTCACAGCCATCAATGGCATGCCATCTCAATCCAAACAAAACACATTGGATACAGGGGGATTTTCACAACTCACAATAGGTGACAAATATGTCATGTTAGAGTAATCCCATAGAGCAGGGAAACGAGGAGTGACCTTTTAAGTACTTTGGAGTATTTCCTCAAACTTGGAAAAAGCCAGGGGGAATTTTGGGTAATATTACACACTGGAGCAAACTCCAATACTTTGGTGCAGAACAATCAAGTTTCTATCATATTACCCTTTGGGCATCCAGGACCATTTACAGTCACATGCATTGATACATACATGCATACATACATACTATTAGAAGGAGCATTTTAAAAGTACATTTAGTTTATATTTGTTCACTTGCTTTGAAAAATGAGTCATTGAGCCTGCTAAGAGGCAGATAGGCTATGTTTTAAATTGCTGATTTATTTGCTAATTCAAAGACTTACACTTAATCTCCCATCTCAGGTATGAAATGTTAAGTCTTTGTCCAAGGATAGTAAAAATTCACCTTCAACAAGGCATTGTAATTTAAGGTGGTGGATTGTTTTGCTCAAAACCATAGAACTTTTACGTTAGTCAATATGTACGTTTTTTAAAGAAATAAACATTATTGCAGACAGTGGTAACCAGTTTTTGGTCCTATCTTCCTTCTCCTTTTTTGGGGGGTGAGATCTATGATTTCATTGACATGGGGAACTCCTGGTAAAGGTATTCTACCTCTACCAAGGCAGGTGTCTGCAACTTACTGTTTAAGAGAGTTGCCTCGAGCCCTGAGAAGTTAAGTAGCTTCCCAGTGTCATATAACCAGTATGTATCAGAAGCAGGTCTTCCTGACCTTGAAGCTAGGCCTCCATTTGTTAGGCCACACTCTCACAAAATCAACATGGGGTATGGGGAGGAAGTATGTCAATATAATCTGCATATGCTGGCTATAAGTCATCGTGGTATCCTCAACATGATGCTGATAATTAACATCCCAGATTAGTAGAAGTTGTTACAGAGTCCAGCAAATTCAGCTGGATTTGTCTAAATGAACGTGTTTAACTTCTCTGCTTTAAAAAAGGAGGTAAGATAGAAAGATAGATAGATAGATAGATATTGGCATATATAGAAGTTGGAGGGATGACTAAGAAAACTCCTGATTAGGCTGATTTAAGGACATGCTAAATTGCTCAGGAGGACATGTATATGTCCTTCCCTTCGCATACATACATGCACACGTATACACACATATGCATACGTACATGTATGTGTACACAAACATTTTCTCACATACAATGTATATAATACATATGTATTATATAATGTATTGGTAATATATGTGATATACACTATACCTTCCATGATAGTTTGTCAAATGCTGGCTTCAGGGATAAGCAACTGAGTAACACAGGGGAAAGGGTGCTGTGAAAAGATGAGTTTGTGTAATAAAGCTCTCAGTATTAGTTTTAGTAGGATAACTACATCAGTATATATTACGTATTATATATTGTATGTATAGTATACATTATATATGTAATATATAACTTATATTACACATATTATACGTGTGTATGTATATTTCTATAAGAGAGACAGGACAAGCTGGGCCTGGAATCAGGAAGTCTCGACTCTGATATACTGACCATGTTTCCCTAGGCATCTTTTAATCTTTTAGAGTTTTAGGCAACCTTGTAAGACATTACGTTGCAAAAAAGGTACGAGTCTGCATTGGTAGAAGGGGTCCCTCCCCAGGGGTGCCCTTCACCAATGCACTCAGAGACTTGAGTTGTTTTTTTTTTAAGAGTTTCTAAATCTCTATATAGCTACAAACACAAGAAACATTTGGGTTGGCACATTTAAGAAGTTACAAAAGGAACACACTGAAAATCAATGCTGCTTGGGACAATGGGAGGCAAACTGTAAAGTTGAGTTTGTTAGCTTCTGATGGGAAGCAACCTTGATCAATGAATAACCTGGTAGAGACCCACTCTTTTTTACCCCAACTAAGTTCTGCCTAACGGTATTCATCAACCAAGAATTAGCAGCCCGTGCAGAAAGATGAAGTTGTCTTCGTTCAAAAGTAAAGCTCGTCTAGTTCTCAGCAAAGATTATTTTGAATCAGATTCTTTGTGTTGGACCTACCACCTTGACTTATTAATTTTACCCTCGCTGGAGAGTTCCATGAAGCCTTTAGAGCACAGGGGCTTAGTGGAGAGGTGTATGTAATGGAAGAGCGCCATCTGCTGGTGCAACCTCCTCAATGCTTATTTCCTTTGGAAAAAGGGGGTATATCTTTCTCGTATTGAGAAAGATTTGAGAAGTTGGTTGGTAGAAACTTATTTCTTTGGCCAAGACTTGCTGCAGGAATTTTGTCCTATCTTGTATTACAGGTCTCGTGATGTTGAGGCATACCTTAGAAATACATTATTCATTTTAAATTAACTTTATTACCGATTTCATGGAATCACTAGCCGGCAAAGCATTTGAAAGAAAATGGGCACAAAGTACTCTCTCCACACACGGTCCCCCCCACCCCATCTCTTTTTGTCAATTAGCAAAGTTTTTGTATTCATCATTCATCAGTAGTCAGCCAGCGAGAGTGTGCTCGATTTAAAAGCGCTGGCTTTTCACTTAATGCATCCCATCTGTTTCTGAAATAAATTGCAATAATCCGTGTTTAATTTTAATCAATGTATTACTAAATATGCAAATTATATTAAAAGCCGTGGTTTGAAAAAGCTTTCATTTGTAAATATGGTAGCTTAAAACAGGAAGCATATCTAAAAGCCATTTAGCTACAGTGGCCTCACTCTAACACTGTAGCTGATTTATAAAGCAGATCGCTAGTTGAGCTTTCTCCCACGAGGGGATATGTAAAACTGTTGCATATCAGATTTTGTTAACATCTGATGGGCTAGTGCTAACAGTGTGAGAGGCTCATACTCAGCAACCATGCCTTTTACATTTAAATTAAGGTATAATCTTATTCCATTCTACAGCTTTCTAATTTTTTTTACACAACTTAACATACGAATTTGCGTGATTGCTTTATGAATCACAGTTAAAGCAATTTAAGCAAGCCTTTCAATCAATCTTAAATTTTCAGTGCCTGATTTATTCGTGATTTGCATAATTAATTGTAGAGGGGATCCTTTGGGAGTCCCCCATTTTTGCTTCGGGTTCCTCAGTCTCACATTCTGGTGGAAGCAAATGATGCCAGAGTGGCTGCAGGCCCACCAGCCTATGTTCTCAGTCATGTGGGGAAGGTTTAGAAGATCATAGATTTAGAGCAGGAAAGGACCCTTTAGATTATCAAACCCATTTTACAGATGAGTAAGCCAAGGCCAAAAGAGACAAACTAATTGTAGGGGCACACGAGTAGCAAGTTATAGAGCTGATATTTGAGTCCACAGGCAGTTAGTTCTCTTTTCACTATCATATACCCGCCTCATTACACTTCTTCCTTTTTGTGTGCTATTTCTACAGAAATCCTTGGTCCTTTTTGACAAGGAATGAATGAATTCTGAAACTGGGATCTCAGGCTCTTCTTTGTAATCAGTCATATGCTGCACTAGTCCTCTCTGTTTGTTTAGCTTGCTGAAGAGGCCACGTGAATAGAGAACTGATGGGATTCTCTTTGACATATGTGTCCGTGTGTGTATGTAATGGGTAAAGGCAATTATTTTGTTCAAGGTGGACATTAACCAGAATTTGATCACAATATTTGATTGTGTGTGTGTGTGTGTGTGTGTGTGTGTGTGTGTGTGTACTACTCATACTGACAAAAAAGGTATGTGAATAAATGGAGGCTGTCCACAGTTATCTATTCTCCTGCTCTCCCTACTGCAGTCTGTTAATGTCCTTTCCCATTTATCTGCATATAGCTTGGAAGGGGCTGTCTTTACCAAGGATATAATGTAGAGGTAACATAGACTACAACTCAATTTCTTTCCAATGCAGTTATTTTTTTTTTTTTTTTGGAAAGTAGAGCCAGTAAGTCGTTGTATAGAACTGAACATGCTTTGCTAAGTAGTTTGTGCCTTGCGTGGTGGTTCGCCAAACACTGGCTTCAGGGGCAAGCGAGTCAGTAACGAAGAGCAGAGGGTGCTGTGAAAAGATTGGTTTGTGTAGCAAAGCTCTCAGCATTAGCTTTAGTGGGATAACTACACCATGGGACATCTTTTTAAGAAAAAAAATGCTCCATGCAGAAATTTTAATAAACATGCTTTAGAGCATTTAATATTGTGTAAACAAATTAAAAACCTCAGCCTGTGATCCAAAGTTATTCACAAATTGAAAGTGACCTTAGCCTGCCCTAAAAGGGCTAATAATGTAAAAGCAAGTAGGTCTTCAATCCTCCAGGGAATGCAGAGCAGGTCAGTGAGGCTCTTCTATTGAATGCAGCAATCTGCTGGGCTTTGACAGGCCTTTGTCTGACTCCTGAGAATACTGTAGAGACAGAATCACTGGCAGGGTGAGGTGTCTCTTATCCCAGCACTTTCACAAGGTTTCTTTTCCTTTTTTTGCCCTTCTCTTTTCTTTCCTCCTCTTGCTTTCTCTCCTCCTCTTTTTCCCCCTTTCCTCTTCCTTTCTTTCCTTCTTTCTCTTATTCTCTCTCTCTCTCTCTCTCTCTCTCTCTCTCTCTCTCTCTCTCTCTCTCTCTCTCTCTCTCTCTCTCTTTCTCTCTCTCTCTCCTGCCCCATCCTCCTCCTCTTTCTCCAACTCTCCTCCTCCTCCTCGTCCTCCGTCTCCTTCTCCTTATTCGTCTTCTTTGTCTTTGTCTTCTCTCTCCCCCTTACAGAGATTGTTTCATTTTTCTCTTTGTATCCCTGGTGCTTACCATAGTGCCTGGAACATAGTAGGGGCTTAATAAATGGTTACTGACTGATTGATAAAAAGGACTTTTGTCCCAGAAGATAGCTAGCTGACTGAACCTGTGAGACAAAGGAAACAGGAGGTGGGATTTTGCCAGCAGTAAGGCATGGGAAGAACCATTTGATTGGGAGCCCTCATTCTCCAGGGTCTTGTGATCACAGAATCACATTTTAGAATTGGGGACAGGGAGGAGGTCCCTCAGAAATCAGCAAATGCTGGGGGCTTTATTGTTTTGTTGATTTCTGGACTTTAAAAAGTGATGAAGAAAATGTTGATGCAGATTAACCTTAAAAGTGTGTCCTGCATATTTTTCCCCCAGAGAGCCATTAGTTGAACATTTACCAGCATACCTCTGAAAGGGACTCCAGCAGACACCTATCCTATCCCATAGCTGTCTCTTCTACAGCTTACCCGATAATGGGAACCTCTGCTTGAAGACCTCCAACAAGAGGTAACCCTCTACCTCCTAAGGCAGTTCATTCTACTCTTAGATAGTTATAATTAGTAGGACATTTCTTCCCAATGCCAAGCTTAAATTTGCCACTTTGCCACTTTAAACCTACTACTCCTGGTTCTTTCTATGGTACCTAACAGAAGCCCAAAGCTTCTTCCACCTGCCAACCTTGAGGAGGGTGATCGTGTCTCCCTATTTTGTTTGACCAACCTCCATATTGAATGAGTTCAAGGCTCTTCTCTAAGCGCAAATATTTAACAGCCAGCTTTTCAGGAATGGGAGGATATATGTGATACACTTTTAAGTTAATTTACCTTATTAACGTTTCCTCCATCACTTTCTCACACATCACAAATCTAAGCAAGTCAACAAAACAATAAACCAAGACCTGATTTGTAGCATTTGTGGATTTCCAAGATAGAAATACTTTCACTGGAAATTTAACAACCTATTCTCAAGAATCGGTTCAAATGAACTCCAGGACATTCCTTTTCTCCATTCTGGTAGTCCTCCCCTGGACACGCCAGCTTATCAATGTTCTCTCTAAACTATGATACCCAGAACTGAGTCCAATATCTTTATATGCAGTTTTACTAGGGCAAGATATACTAGTAGTACTGAGTGAGGCATTACCTTCTTATTCTAGTAAGCTAGCTCCTCTAATGTAGCCTGAGGTAACATTGGCTTCTGTGGCTCCCAGTGATGACTGCCTCCATGTTGGTACCAGGTGGAGGTGTCAGATTCTGTAGTTTATCACTCCATATATGGGAAAGCCAAAGGTAGGGTGAAAAGAGGGTTCCAGCTGGTGGTCCAGGTCACTAAACGCCTAGTGATTGCTTTTGCCAGAGCGGAGAAAAATCTTCAGCATGTTAATTCCCTTCAGTGTAGGCCTTCCCCCTACTCTCACTAACTCCCGAATTTTGAGATTTCTTATGGTTCTCATATCCCTGTAGTGGTGGACGACCACTCGGGCAATTGGTCTACAGAGCTGGACTAAACTAAGCTTGTAAACCAGGGCCACTCACCACAGTGCTTTTCTGTATGAGTTAGAGGGAATTAAAATGGGGACTTGAGTGGTTTCTCTCAACTATTTCAATGCCTACATTTGGCAGCAAATGCTTTTGCAAATGAGGGACTATGTGGTGATTCAGCATCTTCACTAGAGAGAAGAAAAGTAAGCCCACACTGTAGACTTCCATATCTGAAGGGGGTTTAATAGGAGATGTTGCTTATACAGGAACCGGTAGGGGGTGCCATAGTGCACAGAGCACCAGGCCTGGAGTCAGGAAGACTCATTTTCCTGAGTTCAAATCCCATCTCAGACACTAGCTGGTATGACCCCGGGACAAGTTACATAACCCAGTTTGCCTCAGTTTCCTCATCTGTAAATTGAGCTGGAGGAGGAAATGGCAAACTACTCCAGTATCTCTGCCAAGAAAACCCCAATAAGGTCACGAAGAGTCAGATACTATTCAACAACACCAACATTGCTTATACACTCTGCTGGAGATGGGAAGGGGTGCCATGGTCCTTGGAATCTACAACTAGATTGGCGTGGTAGTGACACAGCTCCCAGATGGCTTCTCATCTTTCCCTTTGACATAAGAAAAGTCCAGTTTCTGATTTTTAGAGGTTCCCCCTCCTTTTAAGATATAGTCTCTTAAACTTTTCTGTGTCATGGCCTCCTTCGTCTATCCAGTGAAGCTTTTGACCATGGCCTCCTTGTCAGAATGATGTTTTTATAAGCATAAAACAAGACATATAGGATTATAAAGGAAACAAATTGTATTTTTTCCAAGCACCTACTATATGCCAGACACTGCGCTAAGTACTGAGGATAGAAAGACAGTCCAATCTCTCAAGGATCTCACAGTATAATATACAAACAACAATGTACAAATAAGATATATACAGTATAACTTGAAGACAGTTAACAGCAGGAAGGCACTGGCTTTCAATGCATAATAACGGATATTGAGATAATCATCAATTTTTTTATTTCATGGACTGTTTTAGGGGGTTCCAGAATGGTGATTAGTAGACAGCAAGGTATTATCTACTACTTCCATTTCCTTTTTTTTTTTGGAGACAATTGGGGTTAAGTGACCTGCCCAAGGTCACATAGCTAGTAAGTATCAAGTGCCTGAGGCCGGATTTGAACTTGGGTCCTCCTGACTATAGGACCAGTACTCCATCCACTTACTTCCACTTTCAAATCCATACTTGTAGAACCCTGAGCACAGCAATTTGTTGAGTGGGATGAAAGTATGGTATTATAATGTTTCCTCATTTACTTGAGGTCAACTAACAAAGAACAAGGATAATATGGAGAACATCGTCTATGATTTCACATGCTCTGAGGGCTATTTTGGCCCAGATGGATACTTATCTATGAAATTATAATTGAAGAAATGGGTGGACACCTTCCTAACCGGTCTCAATGGAGAAAGCAAGAGAAATCAAGAAGCAATTAAAACTACATGGGTCTGTGGAACAGTAGTCAATTCTAAATTCCTTGGCTAATGCAGGAGGATGACCATGGGTTGGTTTCCCAAATAAGGTTCAAAGGTTAACTTATGAACATACCTTTTGTAACTCTCTCTATATGAATGTCAACTCAGATTTAATAGCGGTGGGGGAAATAACTTCCAGTACTTCTAAAAGATCCTAAGAAGGAAAGAAAGGCCTTAAGTGTTAATAAAATGATAGCTAGTATTTATACAGTAATTTAAGGTTTGCAACGTGCTTTACATGTGTTATGACATTTGATTATCATAACAACCCTGTGAGAAATAGGTGCTATTGCTACGCCCATTTTATAGATAAGAAAAGTGAGGTATAGAAAGGTCAAATGACTTGCCGAGGGTCACACAGCTAGTGAGTGTCTGAGGCAGGATTTTAACTAGTTCTTCATGACTCCAATACAGCACTCTATCCAATAAGCCACTAATAAAACTATGTATAATGTGCGTGACAAAAAACTCACTCCAAGTGCCATTTTTAAACATTTAAAATTTGTTTTCAATTTCAATAGATTTAAAAAAAATGTACTCTCTCACACATACAAAATTCCAAGAAGTAAACATCCTTACACACATAAGAGGGATCATAGACACATCAAACTAGTCACTATTAAATGAGCCCCAGCAGCCAGTTTAATGAGCCCTATAACAGCTGGGCTCCAGCCCTGTATCAAGATGGCAGGGGATGAGACACGAGCAGACAGTATCTATGTGTGAGATCCTGAGATCCCAGTCCCCAGAAGCACAGGCTGCAGATCTCTCATCGATCTACTTGGGATAACGAATGAATGTGAGTCTCCTTAGGCACAAGGAGAAAAAAGTAAAACTCCTACACTCACACACCAAATCATGAAAACCATAAACCCAAAGAGGAAAAAAATGTTACATTGCTACAATTTTGCATTTTTTTCAGAACACCTCAAACTCATTTCACCACCAGGGAATCCCATGGGCTGAAGGCACTTATGTAGGAGGGGAAAGAGGGAGGGGGTGGATTCTGGTTCTGTCTCTGTCACAAATTAATCAAGTGACCTGCAGCAAGCCAACTTTCCTCTCTGGGCATCAGTTTCCTCAGCTGTAAAATGAGAGGGTTGGACCAGATGATTTTAAAGGTCCCTTGTAGCTCTAAATTCTAATATGCCCTAATAACATAAAATTCCCAGGCAGGTTAAGTGATTTCCTTAGGGGCTGACTACACCTTCCTGATTGAGCTAGGGTAAAAACTCACTAAATCCAGCTTTCCACATGTCTTTTTCCTCACTCTGCATCCCTGTCATACATGAAATGGCTATGGAGGCAATTTATTGAAAGCAGCCCCTTAGGCAAAAAGATGAACAGCTAACACCTCTTCCCCACCACCCCCAACCCTTGCCATTTTTTGAGGAGTGGGGGAAGGGCCAAACAAACAAAGTTCAAGCAGTCTGAACGTAGAAACTTTTGGCGAAGTCGTTTGATTCGAGTTTAAAAGTTCTAGCTTAGGTGAGCCCAGTAATGAGCAATCAGAACTCCCTTACGCCAGAAGCAGAAATGGATTCTGTTTCTCTCTTGACTGCTGAGCTCCCAAAGAGATGCTGGAACTGGCAGGTTCAGTGGAATAACTCAGCCACAGCAGGATGCCTCAGATGAAATCTTCAAGCCCCCCAAAGGCTCTGTGGCAATTGTGCTTGCTGCCCCCTAGCATTGCTTACAAGTAAGGGGAAGGGGTGGGCAGGAGAGGGAGCTAGTGATCAGAGTACTGACAGGTGAACCACAGCATCCAGGAGTCTCTCCCAATTCATGATTGTTCAGGAGATACAAGGTCAGGCCTTGCATGTGGCATTTGAAAGCGTGGCCCTAAGACTAGTATTGAGAAAAGAGAGGGGTACAGGATGGCCAAGTTGAAAATCAGGAGAGACTTGGGTTCAGATCTCACATCTAACACAGTCGCACTTCTCTGAGCCTTGTTTTCATCTGTAAAATAAGTGATTTTAGGGCCAACCTCCCAGAAACTTTGCGAGGCTCAAATGAGACGAAGAATGTAAAAACTTCCTTAGGATCAGTTATTATTATATAGTGACCCAAGAAAGTCTTCCTCCAACTATGTACAAAGATACCAGATTTGAATGGAAATTGCTTAGCAGGGCCAAGCTCATCTCTCACGAACGAGGTTGGCCAAAGTCTGCAGATAGACTTGGTCTCAATTTCTGTTCCTAATGTTTCTAATCCTGCAGTTGAATACCCACAGTTTGAAGACGGTTGGGGAGCTGTTCATTATGACTGATGACTAAGAAAGGCCTGATCATTGAATAAGAAAGGGTTTTGTAGGACCCAGGACTAAGTTGCTGAAGGGGGCAGAATGCCTGCTTTCCCTTTCCTTCACGGAGACGGCCCTCATTTTCCCTATGATGCTGCTAAGTCAGTGTGGGGTCACTTGAACGGGAGGCATGTGACAAAGACCTAGGCCTTTGATATTGCAGCCTGTTCTCTGGTCATGTGTACATCTGGAGCTGCTCTTATACAGAGGTGTCTGGACCCAAATAGAGACATAACAGACATCAAAACGGACATAATTCAATAGATTTCCTGGAGAGAAAGCGCTGTTGTTGCCTTAAGGTCTGACATTACTTTTGACATTCTAAATCTCTGTGTTTATGAGAAACATCAATAATAATAACCACCCTTTGCACTGTATGGCACCTTTCTCCCAAAGCTCTGAATGTTTTACAAGCGTGAAGTTCTCTTTGCAGAAGGGAAAGATGAAGTGGGAGAACTTGGCCCAAGGCAATTAAGACACAGAACTCAGTAGAGCAGGCATGGGACATATGTGGGGCATTTAGGACGGGAAATGAGGAATACTGTACTCAACCGAGACTGGAAGCAGAATTTAGCAAGACAGTCAGTAATGGCCCAGCTTAGACAAAGAATTTGTCTAGCTAAAATTAACTACGGCTTTAAAGTGATTCAGAAACATCGGAGCTATTAATACTCGCCAGTATTTGCCAGTAACAATTTAACGTGCTTTGAAAGGCTTGGCTACAGCTACTTTCACTGATGTCGCTCAAAGCAGTCTTTGAACTAACTTTGCTTTAGTTTGTGCACATTTGAAAACACAAATAAAAACTGGGAGATATAAATATAAAATCGGGGCAATTCTTATCTTTGTAGTCAAATGTGAATGGTACAATCTGATTGGTATCTGCTTACAAATAACACTTTTTAGATGCAGCAAAGATAAGTCAAATTTTCACCACATTGTTTAATGTTCATATAATGGACATGGGCATAGTGTCTTCTTACTAAATTAAATCAAATCAGCAATCATTTATTAAGTGCCTACTATGTTCCAAGGGCAGCTAGGCGGTGCAGTGGATGGAGTACTGGGTCTGAAGTTGGGAAGACTCATCTTTCTGAGTTCAAATCTGGCCTCAGACACTTACTAGCTGGGTGACTCTGGGTAAGTCACTTCACTGTTTATCTCAGTTTCCTCATCTGTGAAATGAGATGGAGAAGGAAATGGCAAACCACTCCAGTATCTTTGCAAGAAACTACAAATGGGGCCATGAAGAGTCAGACATGACCGAACAACAGCTCAGCAACAACAACAACAGATGTTCCAGGCACTGCGCTAAGTACTGGGCATAACAAAAGGGCAAAAACAGTCCCAGCGCTCAAGGACCTCACAGTCTAGTGAGGGAGACAACATGTAAATAACTATGTACAAATAAGATATATCTATATACATACATACATATATACATATGTATATATATATAT
>CM053622.1:355387990-355407345 GCA_028646595.1 Phalanger gymnotis
CACAATGAACATTTTCATATACAAATTAAAAGAGAGGAAGCTGATTGTATATGAAATCACAATTCTCTCTTGTATGTCTTGCTTTTTTGAAAAGCAAGTTAATAAATTCAACCTGTTACTTTCAAAGCTATCCTACTTGTCTATGTGTTCTTCTGAACTTGTTTCCTTATGTGAATTTTCTTTTAAACACCTTAATGACACTCTTTTCTTTTTCCTTTTTGGCAACAGTAAGCCAGTTTAGTCCAGAATGACTAGACCAATTCACAGCTCCATCAACAGTATATCATTATGGAAATTATTTTGCATGCTTACACATGTATAATTGCTATCATATTGCTTGCCTACTCGATGGGCGAGGGAGGGGCTCAAGGAAAGGAGAGAATTTAGAACTCAAAATGTAAAAAAATGTTAAAAATATATAAAATTTTTTAAAAATTAAAAAAACCTGTATTAGTGTGCGTTTTTCCCACAGTCCCTTCAATAACTATCATTCCCCTTTTTGTCACATTTGCCAGTCTGCTGCATATCTTTTTTTAAAAAATCTGAGCCGGTCAGAAGAGGGATATTTGGAGAAAAAAATCAAAATGATCTTTAAGTAGCATCTGGACAATGACTTCTGGGAGATGGGAAGGCAATGTTGTGGACAAGATTTATGCTTCAAGTAGGAGGGACTAATGACCTCCAAAGTCCCTTTCCACTAAGGTTCTATGATACCATGACCCTCTGCACTCCTTGGTAATTCTTCACTTGTCTTTCTCATTACAGAGGAAACCTATATTCTAGATATTGGTCCTTCCATGACCCACTTTGCTCTGTGCCCCAGCACCAGTTATAAAAGGGTCCTTTACTAGCTGGATTTTTATAAGATTTCTTTATTGGTCAGTGCATCTAATATTTCAACTCTCAGTGATAGCTATCCCCAACAAAACATCACTTAATACATGAAATCTGAGCTTTAAACCTTATTTAGTTTGTTTCCAGAGTTTGCCTAAAATCTTTTCAAAAACTCAACATGGATGGAAATTCTCTTTCACCATCAGTAGCATGGCAGCCAAGCAAACCCTTCTGGAAGGTCACCCTATTATCCTTTGGTAAGTGTAATATAAACAGATCTCCAACCCTGCAATGTAGGCAATACTCAGATGGTAATTGTTGGGCTCATAGAAAAAGGAAAGCAGTCAGTAGGGCCTTGCTCTGACTTTAGCTTGCTCTCTTTTTCCTTTTCCATTTCCCTCCTGTAAATCAGAAGCCCAACAAACTAGGAGAGGCCTTGAAATTTTGGGGAATATGCTCAAGTGGATATCTATCATACATGCCTGGACCCAATGCTTGGGCACTCCCAGCTGGAAGAAATCTCTTTTAGTCAGAAACATCTCTGCACTTTGCTTGCCTCTCTCTTAGGATGCTTCTACCTTATACCTGGCTCTATCAAAGCAAATTTTTTTAATAGTCAAGAAATAATAAGTATAGTGGGATCTTGTTGTCTCAGCATTTTTTTAATTAATTGTATGACTGTAAAGATATATGATCAATCACTCAGCACTTGCTCCATACCAGATGTTGTGCTAATCCCTAGGGATGCAACAATGACAAACAACAAAAACACAAAAGCAGCTGTTTTTATACATGTCTTGTTTCCCTTCATTATGCTGTGAGCTCCTTGAGGTCAGAGACTATGAAACACATTAAAATGTTTACTCAGCTTCCTTTTGCTTCTTCATCAAATTCATTAGTGTTCATGTCCCCAGAATTTAGTTCTTGAGAACACTCCATACCTATTGAGCTGTTTTTCTCTGCAGAATCTTAGACCAATGGAATCTAAACTTAGCTGTTATCTGAATTCTGCAAAATGCATTTTCATAAAATCTATCTAACATTATCTAACATTAAGTTGAAGATGTCATGGTCTCTTCTTCCCAAAAGAGGACCATTTGTACTTTGGGAGTCAATTCTCTTTCATTGGTCAAAATCAGGTCTGGTACAGCAGTTTTCATTGATTCTTTAATGTTCTGTAGAATGAAATTATCTGAGCAAGTTAAGAACTGTTTGGTCGTTTTGTTCTTAGCAAAGAGAAGAGCTCTAGAGGATGTCAAGATGGGTGAAGATCCCCATCACTACTACACTTTTGCACCAGCTTTGTGACCTTCTACAATTCATTATCCATTCTTTTTTTCTGCCAGTTGTTCTATAATATATTCTCACCACAACAGTAGTCTTGTTCCTCTCTTAACTAATTCACACCAATATGCTCTTTGCCATGGTTTTCCCCCTTTTGGTACATGGATTGCCTCACAGGTATATATCATCATGAAATATAATGGCACTCCATTTCCCCCTTTATCCAGTCAGTTCCTTTTGTCTTTCCTTTCTCATATTTCAGTTGTGAACCACATCTCACTAAGTCTCAGTGATACCTCTTAGGTCAAATTTACTTTCTTGTATTAAGATGTTGATTTCAAAGAATCGCCAAAATAATCCTACCTTTTGGTCCATAATCTCATTATTGAGGATATACACTGTCAATTTCAAGGGAGAAAACCCACCTGGTTTAAAAATATGGCAACAGTATTTATAATTGCAAAGATCTAGAACCTACCTAGATGGCTAATGATTGGTGAACAGGAAAATAACCCATGTTAAAGTAATGATATATTACAATGCTATTATATGTAAAAAAAGGAGGACTATAAAGAAATTTGTGAAGACATATAAAGTCATGGAAAATGAAGAAAGCAGAAATAGAATAGTAATCTAAACACTGATTATAAGTATATAAAAAGAAAAATGTATACACAAATATTAAAATGAATGAAAATAGAGTATAGCAAGGGATATAGCAGATGTAACTAAGTTCTTATAGATATAACGTGAGTGGAAATTAATTTGTAAATGTAAATAGTTACAAATATATTTATTTGGCTTTCTTGTTTAAAATTGTGCATAACACGTTATATATTATAGGTCTTTGGGGGTAGCTAGGTGGTACAGTGGATAGAGTGCTGGGCCTGGAGTCAGAAGGACTCATCTTCCTGAGTTCAAATCTGGCTTCATACACTTAATAGCTGTGTGACTCTGAACGAGTTACTTAACCCTGTTTGTCTCCGTTTCCTCATCCGTAAAATAAGCTAGAGCAGGAAATGGCAAACCAGTTCACCATCTTTGCCAAGAAAACCCCAAAATGGGTCAGAAAGAGTTGGACATGACTGAAAAATGACTAATATAGATCTCTCTCTCTCTCTCTCGTTATACTTATGATATCTAGTCCACCATATTTACTTCCCGTTCTCTACACATTTATGAACACACACTTGAGACTATGAGTTTCATATCCATCTTCTTCCTGTATGCTGCCTTATATGAGTTATTGGTCCCCCCACTGCTGTCATTCATCCTGTTTCATGCCTGCTACTTTCTGGTGTATCTGGCTTAGTAGCTGTATGTGGACGATTTTCTCCCTTCCGCTTCTGGTTCAAAGCCTAAATATCAAAGTTGCATATCTCTAGGAAAACATATTCTTCCTGGACCTTATTGGGTACATTCTATCCCTTAGCATGAGCTCATCGTGCCTATCTCTTAAATCATGACCCTAAGAAGCCACATTCTGTTTCTAGACACCATCATCACAGTTACTCGTTCCATTTCTACACCCTTCACTCTCATATAATGTCCCAAACTTCAAACAGAAGCAGTGATACTGATGACACCAAGTACTTCAGTTTCCTGTGCTTAGCTTCATGATCCCTAAAGATTCTCTCCAGGTTTCTTCAGGTGGCATCATTTCTTCCCAACCAGTTAAGAGCAATAAGTAGTGTTTGATAGGTTTACTGAATCTTGGGAAACTTTGCATCATGACCCAGGCACAAGTCCCAGGAAGGCAGCACACAACCCATTTTGCCATATTAGGTCACATCTGACTACTTACATACCTTCCACAGGGAGTTCAACAGCCATTATCCTCTACCTGGACCAACTACAGACTTTCTTGAACCTGCCAGTTACTACAGATTTTCATTGTTCTGTGGAATATTTAAGATATTGTTTCTTTCTCAGAAGATCCAGGTCTATCCTCTGGGGTAAGTGCTGCATATCTATTTCTTAGCCCCAGGAGATCATGTTTTGTTTTGTTTTCCCTTTTATCTTTTATTTTTTTTTAGGAACAACTTGCTTGCCATTACTTACCGCTACACATGAAGGCAGGCACCAGGCTGCTTTGAATTATAAAATATAGTTTTAATAGCTATAAGAACATGAGCATAGTTAAAACTCTTGTCCGCTGATAGATTTGCTCAGAAGAATCTATAAACTGAAACAACTGCTCCCTAGACAACTGGATGCCCAGTTATCTGATTCTTAAAAATTAAATAATCCAATCACAGTTCATTCAAATCATTTTTTTCCTAGTCCCTTGTGTTTCAAATGAATGGGTTCTTACTACATTGTGGCAATGTAAGTTGATGTTCAGTATTCACAAATTGTCTTACTGGACACTAATTAGATCTGTATCCTTTCAATTTAATTTGACTTTTTTCTCCCTGTGTTCATTGAAGGCCATTTTTCACCATGTTTAGAACTGCAGTACTAAGAAATACTCTTGAGGCTTGTGTCCCGTGGTGGCTGTTGCTGCAATCAGAGTGTTCCTAGTGCAGAGATCTGCCCAGAGCTAGATGACTAAAAACGGACAAATCATTCAAGCACTCAGACATTAGAGCTGTAAAATGGGAATGTAATATTATTATTTCACCTTGCAAGTTTATCAAAAGGGAGAATAAGTGTTGTAAATAACTTCCATAAATAGGAAGTCCCATTAATTCAGGCATATTGGAGGAGGAAAGAAATGGTGTTTAGATTTTCCCAAAGAGTGGATAATCCAAGTAATTTCATTTTATCTTTAACAGGCATGATAGATGTTAGCATTAGCTTAACTTTCTAATTGTAGTTTGTTGAAACTGATATTGATGTTAATTTGTACCCTCTTATGAAGGCCACATCTGCTGCCTCCAATTCCTCACCACTGATTTCTCCCTGAAATAGCTGCAAACTAGCATTAACCATCTTATATTTACCAAAGCTCCACTGTCAAAGATCTCTAATGACCCCCTTCTCGACAAATTCAATGACCTTTTCTGTCTTTCTTCCTCTTCTTAACCTCTCTCCAGCATTTGACACTTTTGTTTAACTCTTGCTTGAAGCTTTCTCTCTTTGGCTTTCAAGACACTGTATTCACTGAATTTTCCTCTTGCCTGTCCAGTGGTTCCTTTTCTGCTTGTCTTTGTCCACCTGTCCCCGACTGATGGCACACCTTAAATCTCAGCCCTTTGTTCCCCTGCTCTTTTTTCTCAACACCCTTTCGTTACATGAACTATAATCACCTCTAGAATTCCATTCAGGACCTATTCTGATGGCCATTGAGGTGTAGAGGTGACCCTGGGTTCCAGAAAGCTAGGCCAGTAGGGCATAAGATCTGTCAGGTCCTATCGAGGTATAAGTAGAAACTAGTACAAACCTAGTTATGGAGCATATGTGTGTGGCTGAGGATTAGCCTAGTTGTGTTCACAAAGACTCAGCACCAGTCTGGCTTCCAATATAACAACACTCAAAGATAAGCCACAAAGCTGTAGGATTGTGATCTGTGTCACTGGAGGGTGCACCCTGACAAAATCACAGATCTTTGAAGCATACCTTCTCAGATCTGACCTCTAAACTAAGTTTATGTATTGATGGACAAGCTCAATGAACGATCTTTTCAACCATGCATCATGATCTCTCTAGGTTATGTGCATTTTGCATCTATTGGTTTTTTATGTGTGTGTTCTTATATTGATCTCCTTGGAGTATTCCTGAATCTCCTTTAGATGGTCCTATACAGCTCTCAAAGGAAGGAATTTAAGCTATTAACAGCTATATGAAAAGAAATAAGAGAAACGTAGGTTAAATAACTCAAGTCCTCCACCTTAGACCTATCAGATTGGCAAAAATGACCAAAAAGGAAAATGAAAGTTGTAGCAGGGTCTATGGAAGTACAGGCACATTAATTTGTTGTTTGTAGAGCTGTGAATTGTTCTAGCCATTTGGAAAGAAACTTGAAACCATAACCCCAAAGTCACTGACCTACATATAGTCTTCGATTTAGTGACACCATTATTAGACATATACTCTCAAAAATATCAAAGAAAGGTAAGGACTCACATATACAAGGATAGTTATAGTAATAATTTTTATTGTAGCAAAGAACTGGAAAGTAAAGCGAGCTCCCCAAAACTGGGGAATGGCTAAACAAATTATAGTATATGAATATAATCAAATATCATTGTACTATGAGAAATGAAAAAAGTGACAGGTTCAGAGAAACCTGGAAAGGTTTGTATGAATTGATTCAGAGTGATGTGAGCATAAGTAGAAGAAAAGTTTATACATTAATAACAGTAATGTAAAGAGAAACAACTTTGAAAGACTTAATCGATTAATAAATTAACCAAACACTATTCTAGAGGACTGATGACAAAACACGTTACCCACCCTATGACATAGAAGAGGGGTGGTGGGATTCAAAAGGAAAGTTGAAATATTCATCTGTAGACACAACCAATGTGTAGATTTCTTTTGTTTGATTCTGTTTATTTGCTACATATAATTTTAATTTTAATTGGGTGAGATTTGTGAAGGAGAGGAGGACTAGGGATAAGAGAAGAAGAAGGAGGAGGAGGAGGAGGAGGAGAAACATTTTTTTAAAAAATAAATGGAAGAAAACAGAAGTTCAGAAGGAGATCCAAACAATCAGAGAAGCAGGATGGCTTTGAAACTAATATATTAAATTTATTATATTACTTTAAAAATCTAAACTACATGTAACAGAGATTTGTGTTTTAATGTACAATCCTCTTTTGTTTTATGTTATGGAAGTGTTCATATGTGTCAAGTATAGAACAACAACAAAATTTTAACTAGAATAAAAAAGGTTGCATAGTGTTCTGGGGAGCTTGATAAATTCTTTTTGACTTGATGTGAAGCTTGATGCAATCAGCACAATGCCATCTACAAATGGGGCATCTTGATAGCTTCCTCATCTATAGGGAATCCCTCTTCTATTTGCCTTTTGCAAAAGGCTGACTCTTTAGACTCATTTGGCCTCAGAGAGCAGAGCCAGTAACAGTAAGAGGAAACTTCAATGAGGAATATTTAGGCATGATAATAGGAAAAACTTCCTAACAATTAGAATGATACAGAAGTGGAATGCACTTCCTTGAGAGATGGTGAGTTCCCCTTCTTTAGCGAGCCCCTTCAAACAAAGACTGGAAGACCTCTTATCAGGCATTTTATGGTGAGGATTCCTTTCAGGAATGGGTTGGACACCAAGTCTATGATTCTATTACAGTAGTAAATACCTTTACGAAATATGTCTCCTTTAAACATGTCATGCTTTGCTTCATCTAGAAAATAAGAGAATCACTGAATCAAGTCATCACTGTGGTTGATGTTAATATGCATGGGAGATACTTTATTGGTGTGTTTTAAAACAGCATCTTGCTCTCCCAGGTCAAATTTGTCATGAAATCAAACAAAAAGCACATCGAGATGTTGTGTTCTCTATACTTCTCAATCATTTGACTTGTAAAGATATATTCTATTGTAGAATACCATCTGTGCAAGCCTACTTGTTCCCTTCTCATAATTTAACCAAAGATATCCTTGAAGCATGCATAGATCGATCTCAAAATTTTTATCAAGATGAAAAATAGGCATGTGAATTGGGGGATGCCGAAAGAACACTGAACTCGAAGACACAGGACCTGGCCTAAGTCTAAATATTGACTCTGCCACTTGCTTTGTGGCTTTGGATATGTCATTTAATCTCTTTGGACTTCAGTTTCATCAACCGTAAGATGAAGAAATTGGACTAAATGACCTCTTCCAGATACAGGGTCATATATTTTGGTAAAACTATCATATATGATTTTTCCATTCTTTTGGAATTTTCTCCCTTTTTGAGATATCTTGAAAATTGATAACTGAGTACTGTTAAAATTATGTCACCCCTAGAAGTGATTTGCATTGTATGTATTTTGTTAAATCTATCCACTCATGATATTTTATGAGTGATATTTCATTTCTATGTTGGGTCCTAAAATCTTAAGAGTCCAAATGTAAGTGGTTCCAGTCTAATGGATGACAAGAATGTTTCATATCCATTTATTTTCCTCCTTCCAGTTTAATCTATAGATGTTCTCAGGATGATTTGGCTTAGTTGGGTCTCATATTAAGCTTTCCATAGGTTCATTTTCCAAATCTTTTTGCCATTTTTCTCCACACTGTTTTGAAGATGAATTGTATTCTAAACTCATTTTTCTCTGGTAAAGAGATCACATCTACATTGGCTAAGGCAGTTTCTAGGTTGTTTTGACCTCTTCATTGTAGCAATTGTTTTCAATTGGTTAAATATCTCCAAGAAACAGTGATTATTATTCTGAAGAGAAATTTGGAACTGTGCTCAAAAGGCAATAAAACTGTGCATACCCTATGACCCAGCAATACCACTAGTAGGTCTGTATCCCAAAGAGATCAAAGAAAAAGGGAAAAGATCCACATGTACAAAAATATTTATAGCAGCTATGTTTGTGGTGACAAAGAACTGGAAATTACAGGGATCTTTATCAATTGGGGGATAGTTAAACAAGTTGTGACACATGATCGTGACGTAATACTGTTGTACTATAAGAAATGATGGGCAGATGGTTTCAGACAAACCTAGAAAGATTTATATGAACTGATGCAGAGGGAAGTGAGCAGAACCAGGAGAACATTGTGCACAGTAACAGCAATATTGTAAAGATGATCAGCTATGAAAGATTTAGCTATTCTGATCAATATAATGATCCAAGACAACTCCTAAGGACTCATGATGAAAAATGCTATCCACCTCTGGAGAGAGAACTGATGAACTCTGAATGCAGATTGAAGAGTATTTTTTTCACTTTCTTTCTTATTTTTTCTTTCTTTCTTTGTAATATAGTTAATATGGAAATATGTTTTGCATGATTTCCCACACATAATCAATGTCATATTATTTGCTTTATCAATGGGTTGGGAAGGAGCAGGAGGGAGAAAATTTGGAACTCAAAATTTAAAAAAAGAATTTAAAAAATAAGTAAATCATTGTAAAAAAAAGAAACAGTGATTTTATGGGAATTACTATACCATCTCCTACTCATCTTTAGTCTCCAAAATTTGTGTAAATTTTTGTCTTTGATCTAATCAGTCAATAATATTCACAGACATCTGAGTTTGAAATAACGTGCATATCTGTAAACAGTCAGGTTCTGTCTAGCAAAATTCAGTCAATTTCATTTGGGGGATGATATCTGGCACTCACCATGTCTCAAATCTTCTAATTCTCTTCCTAAAGGAAATACTCATGATCTGTAGTGGTGAGGTTTCTACTAGCCTCTGGCCAATTTCATTTCTCAATGCAAAACCATATTTTTCAGATATATTTTTCACAGTGCTCCCTTAAATTTATCTTCCTATTGAAGTAACCAAATATCAAAGTAGATGTTGACTTGGTTTGGAGCATCCTGTCAAGTTTCTGCAGAAATTCTCTACTTCTTCATCCTCTGAAACAGATACATAAATTGCAATTATATTCAGGGTAAACGCAATTATCATTGCTTGTCATGAGCACTGCAGAGTGAGATAATGACTGTCCCATGACGTGATGCTTGTCGTTGCCCTTGAACCCATGATGAAACCAGCTCACCTTGCCCTGAAAATGCACTTAATAAATATTTGTTGAATTGAATCGATCTCCTCTATCTCCATTGTTCATCTCTCCCAGATGAATTTATGAGCCATCTTTCCATTAAGCTGAAGCCTTTTAATATCTTCTAGCTTCATTTATAGTGCAAATGTTAATATGGATATTCTTTATTCCCTTAGTACTGTAACAATCTGTTGCTCTTTGGACCAGGGGGATTTCACATTTAGAGTTCCATCGTTATTTGAAGTTGGTATGAAAATGATGTGGTTTTTAGCACCCTGTGCTCATTTTGCCCCTGTGACTATAAAAGTAGGGTATCTATACAGGATTGATGATCACCTTGTATTTTATTTATTTCACTTGTTTCCATGGCTAAAGAATTCATTACTTAGCAGACAACCATGATGCTGAGCTTCCCCATGATAAGCTGAGTTAGTCCTTGGATAGCAAACAAAGCCTGTCACTGAACTATATCTGAAACTTTTCCAGCTCAGTAGGATTTGTCAAAGCTTGTACTTAGCTTGCATAATCTCTGAGTGCCCAGGGTCATCTCCCCCCAACAAAGAGGCATCAGAGGAGGATGTTTTAATAGTTTTGAGCAATAACACTGAAATGGACACATGATCTCATGAATTTGGATGGTCTCACTGCTGTGGAATAAGACCACTTTTGTAGGCCAGATTGTTCAAATTTTTCATTAAAAAAGTGTTAATTTGGGTGATATTGCTTCTTTAGGAAGAGGTTTCTGGCCTTTGATGACCTGAATGTCTTATATACATTAGCAAACAAAAAAAACTAACAATGAGCAAGAAGCTATCAAATTGTGGTACACTTTGCATATAGCACAAAGAGATCAAAGAAAAAAGTAAATGGCCTATATGTACAAAATTATTCATAGGATCTCTTTTTTTGTGGTAGCAAAAAAAATTAGAAATTGAGAGGATACCCATCAACTGAAGAATGGCCAAACAAGTCATAGTATTTGAAGATGATTGTGCTATAGGAAATGATGAAAGGGATAATTTCAGAAAAAACCTGAGAAGACTGATATGAACTGATACAAAATGAAGTGAGCAGAACAAGGAGAACAATGTAAATAGTAACAGTAATATTGTAAAGATCATCAACTACAAAAGACTTAATTCTGATCAACACAATAACTCATCACAGTTCCAAGGAATTCATGAGAAAAATGCTATCCATCGAGAAAGATAGAGAGAGAGAGAGAGAGAGAGAGAAATTGATGAACTCTGCATATAGTTTGAAGCATATTTTTTCTCTTTCTTTTTCTTTGTTTTTCAGAACATGGCTAATGTGAAAAATTGTTTCACAAGACTTCATATTTGTAATGTGTTTTGTATTTCTTGCTTTCTCAATGGGTGGAAGAAAGGTCAGAGGAGGGAGAAAATCTAGGGCTGAAAATAAAATTTAATTTGGGGGAAAGAAAGAAAGAAAGAAATAAGAGATTGAACAAAAAAGAAAGAAGAAAGAAAAAAACAAACAGCATTATGTGAAGGGAGGATGGGATACAGGGAGAGGTTAAGATATTAGTTAGATTCAGATTTTCCCACAATGTCTACATTTAGGCATCCTTTCAAAAAAAACTAAGCAAGCCTGTGCTGAAAAATGTTGAAAAAAAGAAAAAAAAACAATGTATCCATGATACACTTTAAAATTTAATCTGAATTACTAACATTTTCTCCATCACTTTCTCAAGTCTAGACAAGCAAGAAAATAATAAATCAAGCCCTGATTTGTAAGGTTTGCAGATTTCCGAGGTATAAATGCTCATACTGAAAATTTAATAATTGGCTCTCCCTAACTGGTTCTACCTTACTCCAGCACATCGCTACCTAAGGGTCACTTAGATTATGCTGGCTTTAATAGCTGGACAATATCCTCCTGGAAAGAGGAGTATAAAATTTGCAGAAAATAGAGCTTGATTTAAGTTTGTGTGTGTATGTGTCTACTTCTCTACAGAGGTTTCATTTTTAGGACTGTAAGTGAAATTTTGCAGTTTTGAACCCACCTTTGAGACTAATAGTCACACAATGGTGTCTTTCTGTTTCACTTTCTTCCTTCTTTTAGTCAGTGTTTTCTGTAATAATATGAACTAGGAGCTCATACATGTAGAATCAGTCTCACTATATAGGCGAGAATAGGGTAGCATCCATATACTTTCCCAAGTTTCTCAGGTGGTGGCTACAAACTAAACAAATTAAGAAAATCTTCCAAAATTTGTACACACCCACATAGACATATGCACATGTACATACATGTGTATGTGTATGTATATGTGTGTATACAGTCATCCCTTCCACATCACTGGGGTTATGGGTGAGGCATCCTTGCAATCTAGAAAATCCATGTAAAATTTTTGGTTTCCCTTCATACCAGAGAAGTCTGAATTATTATGGTATTAAAAGATAAAATTCATCGATGTTATACAATACTATATATATATGTATATACACATACATATATTAGGCATTTCTGAGTTTCTAAACTTTTTCTGTATCATCTGCTGGCTTTTATGTGTTGTTTGCAAAACTCCCCCAAAATTCCCATTTAATTTCTTATGCTGACCCATGGTATATTGAAACCACGATGAGGAAAGTCACAATGTAGAAGAGATAATTGTACATACATACATACATACATACATATGGAATCAGGCCATCAAAAAGCATTTCTTAAGTGTCTACTATACGTGAGCCACTGTTCTAGAGATGACATACTAACATTGTGAGGTTATTTCACTAGCCACCTCCATCCTTTTCACCTGCTTTCTCTCTCACACATCTGTTCTCTGACCCATTCACATATATTTCATCGTTCAGAACTCGATCCTACCTGACCTATCTCAAGTCCTTGGGGCTCAGCACATTTCAATGGTATCAGCCTTAGAATCCAGGTAGCTGATGAGTGTAGGAAAAGCAATAAAGAGAAACAAAATGGGTTTGAGCTGGATTAGGAGAAAGAATTAGACTAAGAGACGAGGGGTCATTTATTCATCATTGCCACAGCAATAACACTAATTGTGGAATATGGAAACACCAAACTCATTGCTTTCCACTTGAACACAGACATAGATAGTAGTAAAAATTATCATTATCATCATCATCCTCATCCTCATTTTTAACGCCTACTATGTGTTGGGTACTATGCTCAGTGCTTTACAAATATCATCTCAATGGATCCTCTCAACCCTTGGAGGTGGGTGCTATTACTATCTCTATTTAACACATTAGGAAACTGAGGCAAACAGAGGTTAAGTCATAAAGCTAGTTAGTGTCTGAGGTCAGATTTGAACTCCAGCCTTCCTGACTCCAGATCTAGTGCTCGACCCACTGCACAATATGGCCAGGTCTGTATTATGAAAAAGGCAGCTAGGTGGCGCTGTGGATAGAGTGCCAGGGCTAGAGCGAGGAAGACTTGTATTCATGAGTTCACATCCGGCCTCAGACACTTACTAGTTGGGTGACCCTGGGCAAGTCACTTAATCCTGTTTGCCTCAGTTTTTCTTCTGTAAAATGAGCTAGAGAAGGAAATGTTAAAACCACTTTAGTAGCCTTGCCAAGAAAACCCCAAATGGGGTCCCAAAGAGTCAGACATGACTGAAAAATGACTAAAATAGCATTATAAAAAGGGAAATTTGGGTTAATTTTAGTTAGTCAATAAGTGTTTATTAAGCACCTATTATGTGCCAGGTATTATGATAAAAGAAAGGCAAAAGATAGTCACTGTCCTCGATGAGCTCACAATCTAATAGGGGAGACAACAAGCAAACAAACGAACAACACGCAAGATAAATAGGAAATAATTTAATGAAGGACTAGACTAGAATTAAGAGGGGTTAGGAAAGGCTTGTAAAAGGTGGGATTTAACTGGGCCTTAAAAGAAGCCAGGGAAGCTGATAGGTAGAGATAAGGGGGAAGGACATTCCAGGCCAAGGGTCAATCAGAGAAAATGTGTTGAGCCTAGAGTTGCAGGGTCTTGTTGAGGGAGAAGCAAGGAGGCCAGTGTCACTGTATTGAAGACTACACGGGAGGGGTGGGTGGAAGATATAAGAAGACTGGAAAAGGCGAAGGGTGGGGTTAGATAATGAAGGGATTTAAAGGAGGATTTTGTATTTGATCGTGGAGTATGGAGGTGAAATGGTTAGACCAGCACTTTAGGAAAATCACTTTGGCAGTTGAATGCAGAGAGATTTGATGGGCAAAGAGACAGAGCAGACAGAGCACCAGCAGGTTATTGCAATAGTACAGGCATGAGGTGACACCCTGTACCAGGGTGGTGGCAATGTTAGAACAGAGAAGGGGGAATATTTGAGAGAGGTTTAATGGTGAAATCAACAAGCCTTGGCAATAAATTGAATTTGGGGGATGAGAATTAGTGAGGAATTGAGGATGACATCAATGCCATGAGCCCAGGTGCCTGGGCTGGTCGTGCCCTCCACAGTAATAGAGAAATTTGAAAGGAGAGAGAGTTTGGGGAGAATATGAGTCTACTTTTAGACATGAGTTTAAGATGCCTGCTAGATATCCAGTTTGAAATGCCTAATAGGTAGTTGGAGATGTGAGACTAGAGATGAGCAGAGACATTAGGCCAATAGATTCGAGAATCATTAGCACAGATATGATCATTAAATCCGTGGAGCTGTTGAGATCACCAAGTGAAGGAGTGTAGAAGGAGAAGAGGACCTAGGAAGACCCCTCTTGGATGCCCACTGTTAGTGGGTAGATGAAGATCTAGCAAAGGAAACTGAGAATCGTTAGATAGGTGGGACAAGAAATGAGAGTAGTGTCCCCAAAATCTTAAGAGAATAAAGTATCGAGGAGAAGACGGTAATCAACAGTGTCAAAGGCTGCAAGGAAGTCAAGAAGAATGAGGACTGAGAAAAGGCCATTGGATTTGGCAATTAAGATCATCACCAGTAACTCTGGAGAGAGTAGTTTTTGTTGAATGATGAGGTTGGAAGCCAGATTGCAGGGAGTTTGGAAGAAAATGAGAAAAAGTGGAAGTACCTTTTGTAGAGGACCTTCTCAAGGACTTTAAGCCACAAATGTCAGAAGAGACATAGAATGACATCTAGTAATTTGAAGATAGTATGAATTATTTTGCTCCAGATTGCTAACACCCCTCCCCAAATTTATCTTCACACTTTGCCTTAATTATGTAGGGTCTGGTCTTTGAAAATATGCTAAATAATCATTAGAATAATCTATAGCTTGTCTTTTACAACAACAGAATACCCCCCAAAAATACACCTCAAGGTTAAAGATTACTCTCAAAGCTCTCTCAATTTTTTTTGAAGAAAAAGAAACATGAAAAAATAAAAATAACACTTCAAAGAAATTGTATGAATAAAGTAAAATTCTGAGCCTTTCAATTCTTTGTTTACATTCCTATGCAATCACTAATTTCATTTCTATGGGGTACCCTATAATAGCAAAGTAAATTTTATAGGATGCCCTATAATATTTAACATTGTAAGAGAACCTATAATAGCGCACTCAGGCGAGCTACTTATTTATAATACTTATACTCAAAAGTTTAATGCTAGGGACCAAAGAGGACTTGAACCTTCTGTGCTACAAATCTATTCAGAAGGTAATTTTGGACCTGAGATTTAGTACATAAAGCTTTGGAAGAATAGTAAGGCTGGGGATGGAGGATCTATCCAGATAATCGAGCCATACATGGTCACAGAAGGGTTTATCTATTTCCACGCACATAAAATAGAGATAATAATACCACCTACCTCCCAGCATTGTTGTAAGGATCAAATGAGATAATATTTGTAAAGTACTTTACACATTTTACTCCAGAAATGCTAGTTATTAATATTATTATTAATTATCATTCAACCTTTCTCCCCTCTACTCCATGGAGTAAAGAGTCCAGGAAATGGTGTTCAATTTCACAGACTGACTAGTATCTTCTTGTGTGACTTGTAGCAAATTCATCTCTTGGTGAGATCATCTCTGGTTTCCTCTGTTGTCAATCAAATGAAACTAATAATACTTGCAACTTGCCATTCTCCCAGGGATAGCATGAAAACTTGTGGGTTAATATAGGAAAAGAGCTGAGATACTAAGATAAAAGAACTATGATCAATCATATCATAATATGGTCTAGAATAATGATTCTAGAGAGATTACTAAAATACCATTAATGAAGTTTTATGTATAGTATAGATATCTTTTCAAGTTATGCCTGTGATCTCAAATTTAGCTAATCCAACCTTATTTAATCAGTCCAATTCTAAATTGCCCTGAAACCCAATCACAGAGTAATCTTGCTTTATAAGGGTGAGATAGTCAGATAATTATCTTGGCTTTCTGATCTGACTGTTAGTTCTCTAATTATTCAGTCATTCCCAGTGAGACTCAGCATGGGCACACTGAAAACAACGTTGTAAGTGACCTTTAATGAAAGTAATTTATAGACCTGTATTTTAGGAAGTGGTTTTTTTTTTAATGTTGAAGCTTACTAGAAAATGCTGAATTTTAATTTAGTGCAAAAACATGTTAAATTCAGAATAATATTCTCTTTGTGTTTTGTAATGAGTAGCATAGGAGTTTGAATTGGGCAGAATCTAATAAAATCTGTGACAGCTTTTTTTTTGGTGAGGCTGAGCAGAAAAGTAATGTTTTTTTTTTATAATTAGTAAAATCACAAGTAAAACTCAAGTGGAAAATGTTAAATACTGTCTATTGCTTTGGTGCAGTTTTGACATCAGTTTTGCATTCCACATAAAAATTTACACTCATCAAAAAAGACTAAAAGTGAAAAACGTATTGCCTTTAATTTTACAATTTAAATGCAACCATGGCTGATTGTATCAATCATGTGTTTGTAGCTTTTTTTTTTTAAACTCAATACAAGTCTTCCCAAGAAGCTATTCTCAAGTTGAATCCTAAATAATTAGTTCTCAATAAATATAATTTTGTTTGAATCTCTCAGTACATTAAGTTAAAGATAATTTGATTAGAGCAGTGGGTAGATTAGATTTGGAAAGTACAAAGACCAAGTACTTAGTGTACATTGGAACCTGCACCTTCAATTTAATTATGTTGATTATTTAGCAAATAAAGTGAATGCAAAAATTAATGTCCTTAGAAAGTCATGTAGATTGTTGCCTGATCAATGTCAGCCAATTCATATAGTCTAATTGATTATGGTGTCTGCTACTTAAGTACAGTTTGATGGGTTTGAAGCCACGCTTTTGTAAAATACTTTGTAGAGGACTCATTATATATGCATGCACTTAGGATAATAATTTAAATGAGTTAATTCCACCAGATAACAGATAACAGGACAGCATATTATAGTTTATGGACAGTTATTATTCATTTTGGGGTTCATCACAGTAAAGCTAACATTTAAATTATTTTGATGTTCAATTGGGTGAAATGGGTAATAGCTGAATATCCAAATTCCATAGGTCAATATTAATCAGGAAGAGTGCTAGTATTGCTTTACCCTTATGCTACGGCATTTGCTTGAAAATTTCAAATAGCAACTTATAAATGCTAAATTAAAAAAATAAAAAAGATTAACCTTTCTTTGAAAGTCAGAGAAAAGGATATTTGGAAGGTTAAACAATTTCCCAGAGGTCACAAAGAGAATCAAAGTTGGAACTGGAAATAAAATAACTATTCTTTTATCAGGCTCACTTAAAGTTATGTTGCTCTTATAACCCAGTTTAAACTTAACAGGGTTCCCCACCCTTAAAGTTATGTTGCTCTTATAACCCAGTTTAAACTTAATAGGGTTCCCCACACCCCACAGGCAAAAATTTTTTTTTCAAGATTTCCTTTTTTTCATTTTGTACATTTCAGGAAATTTTAGTTTCATGAGCTGTATTATTTAGAGACTAATAAATCTTCTCATTATATAAAACAGCTCCCAAATTTAAAATTAATCAAGACTTCTTTAGAATGAAAAAAAACCCCACATACTCATGATGGGGGGAAAAATCACCAAAACACACTAGTGTTTTTAGTAGTTATGTTCATCAAAGAAAATGAAGTAAATTTTTGATAGATAAGGTTCTGATTCGTATATTATAAAACTAAATTACTTAGAAAAACAAGGCTATAATGCCATCTGGGGGCTTCTGGCGACAATCACAATTGACTAAAATTCTTTAAAAAAAAACAAAACCCACAAACCCTTCCTTAATAATTCACCTTCAGGACAATAGGAACTACTCCTTTCTCCTTTTTCACTGATCTTTATAATAATTATATAGGGAGAATAATGACTAAAATATGATTATCTAAAATTTACATTGTAAGAAATCTTTTTTTCTATGAACACACACACCTTTCAAAAAGCAAGGTAAGTTAACTATATTGGTGATCTCAAAGTCGCATATAAAAGGATTTCTGGCACTAACCAAATGAGAATAACAAATAGATATGAAAAATCATATATAACTATGAAGCCTGGTACTCACCTAAGTAGATAATATTTGAGATGCCTTTTTTAGGGTCCACACATGGTTCAACTTTTTGAGCATTTGTGAAATAGAACAATTTCACTGATTTGATTTTATTAGCAATATCACTGAATAGTGTTGCACTACATAAGAAAAAGACGATACCATCTTTGATGTCAAGGAATTTACCACCATATTTGGGAAGTAAGATGCATTTACATACATAGGCAACAAAAACATGTGAGAGAAACGTGTCTGTGTTAGAAGAGTAGCTAATGTCCTCGCTTTAAGGAAGCTCAATTGGCAAATTAATGCATAAGGATTTAGTTCTGACTTCTATCCTGAAAGATAATTCTTTACAACTAGTTTAAATTACACCCTATGCCTCAACTTTACATGGCAGGCTCATTAGGATACAAGTGGAATTGTAGAGTTGATGTGAAACTATCACCATTTTCTTTTGATTTTCTAGGAAATGTCATTTGGGCGAGTTCTGCCTCAGCCTGCATCCCAAACTCCTCTTTTATGCCTACTTCTTCTAACAGGTCTGTGCTTGGGGCATCTTCTCCCTCCCTTTACCTTCATCTTAAACTTCCTGAAATGAAGAGAGCAGAGCCTGTGTATAGAGAGGCAATTCATACCTCCAACACCACTGAGCTGCCAAGCTCTCTCTGGTAAGGTCATCATGATGCCCCCTGCTCCCCTGGTCTTGCTCCTGTCTGAGTGTTGTACTTTCAATGCTGTTCATTGGGAGTCATGTCTCTGCTGCTCCCTTGCTGGGCATCAGCCACTGGGCCTCTGGCTGGACATCCCGTCATTCAGGACTCCCCTGATGTTCAGCAACCCAGCTATCTTTGGTAGTGATCCAGAAAGACAATAAGTCTTTCAGTCTCTCGCTAGTCCTCAGTTATAGTTTTCTTTTTTCTTTTTAAAACATGTTGTCTTCAACTCTGTATTTTTTCTTTTTCACATGAAATCTGAAAAGTGTTATTATATAGCATATGTGTAGTTTTCCGGTGAGTTGCTGTTTAGGGAGGCATTTGCTATTCTCTTTACTGTAATATAAGGGACTCAGACAAGGATGCATCAATGCTCTTAGTGAATGGCCAAGAAGCTTTCTTTCAGCCCAAGGCAATGAAACTCTCTCATAGTAAA
>CM053622.1:355407845-355465942 GCA_028646595.1 Phalanger gymnotis
GGAAATGGGGAGAAAATTTGTAATTCAAATGCCTGTGAAAATCAATGCTGAAAACTAAACATATTAAAAATAAATTAAAAAAAAAAGACCAAGGTCTCCCACTGCATCCTGGGCCATCTCCAATTGTCCTAATCTATATCTGGCCACTGGACCCAGATAGCTTCAGGGAAGAAAGTGAGGCTGGTGACTTTGCACAGCCCTCCTTCACTTAAATCAAATTCAATTGCAACTCATGGCATCACCTTCCTGATGTCATGGTCCTCTTCAAGAAAAAAACCACACAACTATTCACAAACTGCTGAACGCATTTGGAAGAAGTCTCACAACTGTGCTGACTGGCTACGTTACAAAACCATGTTACCCATCCTCAACTGGGCTTTCACTGAAGCAAGGAAGGCCTTTTATTCCTCTTGAATTAATTCCCTATCTTACTCCCCTAAGAAACTATTCCAAACATTCTTTTTCATTCTAAGCCTTCAATCTCCCCATTTTACTGCATAACCCTCTGAGCTGAGGACCAGACTCTTCCTGTCCCGAGAAAACTGAGGCCATTGGAGTTGTGCCCTCCCTTCTCCCCTTCTCTTTATCTCAAAACCCCTTGACATCATGTCTCCTCATTTCCCTTGTCTCTGATGAGGAGGTGGCTTTTCTCCTTGCCAAGGTTTTCTGCCTGTGTTCTCTATCCCATCCCTTCCCATATTTTTCAGCAGATTAAATCTGTCATAATTTCTTCTTTCTCTTTCCTTACTGCCTTCCTTCCCTATTGCTTTCAAACACTCCCAAATCTTCCATTCTCTAAAAACCTTCATGAGACCTTATTATCCTCTCAAGTTATTGTCACATCTATTTTTTTCCCTTCCTCAGCCCAACTTCTGAAAAAGTTGTTTATACCTGCTGTCTTTGCTTTTTTGTTCTTTCAATTATTCCTCAACCTTTTGGTTCTGAGGCTTATGACCTAGTCATTCAACTGGAACTGCCCTCTCCCAAGTTACCACTGATCTTTCTTTTTTTCATTTTATTTTTTTTATTTATTATGTACACAGCAAAACATAAAGAGATGATTCAATACGAAACCATAAATTTCTGTTTCAGATTATTTATCTCTTTAAAAAAAACAACCTATATAATAAATTCTACACATTGTTTTTAACACTACCCAGCTTTTCTGTACTTCTAAGTTTTCTTTTGTTCTCTGCTGTGCACTTTTTGTTTTTTTCTCACTCCCTCCCCACCCTAGAGAAGGGTACAATTAAACATGAATATATATACACACACACATATATATATATATACATATATGTAAACCATACTATACATACTTCTAATTATGAGTTCTTTCTCTTGAGAATGATAGCATCTTCCTTCCTAGCTCCAAGTCTTTTCCTGTTTTTCTAAATATTAACGAGTTCATCATTTCTTATAGTAGTAGTCCATTACAATCATATACCACAAATTTTTTAGCCTTTCCCCAACTGAAGGGCAATTATCATTTTAACTAATCTGATAGGTGTAAAATGATACCTCAAACCTGTATTAATTTGCATTTCTCTCATCAATAATGATTTAGAACATTTTTTTTCATGTAACTAGACACAGTTTTGATTTCTTCATCAAAAAACTGCCTGTTCATTTCCTTTGACCAATGGTCTCTTAATTGCCATATCTGAAGGATCATCACTTAGTCCTCATCCTCCTCGGCCGCTGCATCTGACGCCGTCGGCCACATTCCGTTCCTTGATACTCCCTCCTCTCTGGGTTTTTGCAACACCACTCACTCTCTTCTGGTTCTCCTCCTATCTGTCCAACCATTTTCTTTTCAGCTTCCTTCGTGGGTTCATCATGCGTATTATCTGCTAACTGTGGGTCTTCCCCGAGGTTCTGTCCTGAGCCCTCTTCTCTTCTCTCTAGGTGATTTCATCAGCTCCCATGGGTTTAAATAGCTCTATGTAGGTGATTCTGGGGTTTGCTGGTAAATGTTTAACAACCAGTTCTCCCAATATAAATGTATGCACAACCCACGTTTAAGTTTAATCTGCATCATTACATCTTCTCTATCATTTTCTTAAATCTAGACAATCAACAAGACAATAAAGCAGGCCTTGATTTGTAGTGTTTCCTCATTTCTGAGATGTCAATGTTCACACTGAAAATTTAACAATCAGCTCTTCTGAGTGAAATAGCTCCAGCACACTCCTGTATGAACGTATTTATGTATATATTACACATAATGCTCTCTATATATCCAGCCTCGGTATGTCATACATTGTATATATAATCTTATAATGTATATAATCTATTATACTATATACATATGTATAACATTATATAATTATTATATTAGTATTTTATGATGTATATATCATATACTGAGGCTGGATGTACCATAATAATATAAAATATGTATATTGTTATTACAAGAGAGGCATATAATATGCACATTGCATTGTGCATATTATGACTATTATAACACATGTAATATATTGTATATATAAGTATTATGTATATAACAGTGAATAGAGTGCTGAGTCTGAAGTCAGAAACACTCCTCTTCTTGAGTTCAAAAGGCAAGTCACTTAACCCTGTTTGCCTCGGTTTCCTCATCTGCTAAATAAACCAGAGAAGGAAATGACAAACCACTTCAGTATCTTTGCCAAGAAAATCCCAAATGGGATCACGTAGAGTTGTACACAACTGAAATGACAGAACAACGACAATATAGTATACAATTATTATAACGTGCATAATATTGTATGTATAGAATATGTATAATATATACATTATATAGCGTGTGGATTTTATATATATTGAGTCTGGATATGTACATTATACACACATATAGAATATACATACATAACGAGCCAGTTCGCACAAAGCTGGTTGTTAAATTCTCAGTGTGAATATGCATATGAATGCGCATCGTGTCTACACACATACATTTTATGTACGCGTCCGGCCTCAGTCAGGGTGCGTGCCAAATGCCATGTGCCTCTTCCCTATTCCCCAGCAGGCTCTTAAAAAAGCAGCCCTCCGCTGACAGCCTCTGGGGCTCATTGGAAAGTGAGCTCTCTCTCTGCCGGGGCTCAACAGCCTTCTGGCCTCTCCGGCTCCTCCCTCTCCCAGACCCCCGGCGGCTGCTCCACTTGTAGCCACTAGAGGCCGTAAGAGCTACTTCCTCAACTTGCAACCTCGCGTGCACGCGGCGCGCTCCCGAGGCAGCCTCGGGAGCGTCCCTGCGCGCGACCCAGAACCACTGGCCGGTCCCACCCCGCCTATCCCAGCCCTGAGTTCAGCTGCCGACTTCCCCACTATTGGTGTTACGGGTCCAACGTAGGGACAAACATCCTCTCTCCTCGTTTCTCTTCCGCCGGTTTTGTCTTCATCCTTATCCCGGGAGGCGGGTGCGAGTCCTGAGATTGGACTCCTCCCCTCGGGACCGGTGAGGCCCCGGCTCCCCCTCTTCCTTCCCCTCCTCAGCCCAGATGCTGCGATGGTTGATCGGCGGAGGCCGAGAGCCCCAGGGATTGGCCGAGGTAAAGGCCCCCCTGGGTCTGGCGGGATAAGCGCTGTCCTTGGATCCGGTGTCTGAGCCAGGGACCGGGCTTCCTGGGTAGCGCACGGGGCTCTCCTTGGGGCCGCCCGGTCCTGACTTCCGGCCCCTGGGAAAGCCCCCGACCCCATTCCCCGGGGCTCGCGCGTGGGCGCGCTTGTTTGTAGGCCCGCGTGGTGCTGAGGGTGACGGGGTAGGATCGGGGTGGGGGCGTGGACCGATACTAGGCCTGCTGGAGCTTAGGGCAGGGAGCTTTCCACCCTCCAGACATTTGAACGACACCTGCCTGGCGCTGGGCTCTGGGGGCCGCGGAGTTTAAAAAGTGCACACACCCACCCGCCAGCCCCCTTGCTCGAATGCTGGCCTTCAATCACTTAGCACCTATTAAGTGCCTACTCCGTGCCAGCCACCGTGCCTCCCGTCAAGCCCTAGCCGGAATCCCCCTCTGCTTAGGAAGCCTTCTCCATCCTCTTTGAGCCAGCGCTTTCCCTCTATAATTATCCACAATTTAAGGGAGGGCGGGAGGGAGCGAGCATTTATTAAGCATCGGCCGTGTGTCAGGCGCTATATTACGCACCTGTAGAGAAGAAGAGGCGGAGGAGGAGGGAACAAGCGTTTATTAAGTGGTCCCCCCGTGATCGTGCTTTACAAATATCATCTCCTTGGATCCTCAGCAGCGGTAGGAGGGAGGTGCTATTATATCCACTTTACAGTTGGGGAAACTGAGGCCAACTTGCCCACGGTCACACTGCTTGTACCTGTCTGAGGTCACATTTGAACCCAGGCCCTACTGACTCCAGCTCCAGCTGTCTATGCACCAAGATACCCAGCTGCGTATATGGCTGTGTATAGCTTGTATGTAGTTTTTCATATTTTCTCCCTCATTAGATTGACAGCTCCCATAGAGCAGGGGCTGTCTTTTTTCCCTTTTTCTTTAATTATTATTTTTTGTCCCCAGTTCTTAGTACAGTGCCTGGCTAATACATGCTGGTTCACTTGACTTGACTGCTGCCCTTGGACCAGACACAACTTTTTAAAGCAATGAAAAGTGCTCCTCCCAAAGACATTTGAGAATATTCTAAAAGTCAGCTGATATTTAAACCTTTTGTTGTTTGCTTGTAGAATACAGCCATCTCCTGACTGATTATCTAATGTGAGGATCAGACATAGTGAACCTTCTCTTTCCCTTCACCTTTGATGAATTTAGGAAATGTAAAGGAACTGGAATATTAGTTTGAGAAAAATGGAAATGTTAAATCTCAAAAAAAGTCTTATCAAGTAAAAATGATTTTTGAATTATTGACTTTTTTTTTTATTTTCCACCGAAACTACACAATTCAGCTGAGTATAATACATTTGTTCATTTGGAATATGTGACCGTGAGTGTTATTAGACTTTCTGGGCCTCAGTTTCCTAATTTGTCAAATGAGGGAGGAGTTGGATTAGATGATCTCTAAGGTCTCCATGAGCCTATAAATAATGTCAGCCCCAATTAACTTGAATCTTATTTTAAAAAATTGGTCAGTTTGCTTTATGCACTAAGGATTTTAGAGACAAATTCATGTTGAATAATTTTTATTATTCCTCCTAGGAAATCTAAAGGATTATTTTTTTTAAAACTGCATCATGCCTATGTGATTCAGCAGTTCTGAAGAGGTTAAAGCAAAATGATGATGGGTAGGGAACCATACGTTTCTAGGGGTGCTCGTGACCTTGGCCAAAATACCGACCCGCTGGGTCCTGCCGAAAGAATTCGACTCAAGTCTTCTCAGCCAAGGGAAAAGACAAAGTTTATTAGGGATTCACCATAATGGGTTGTCTTAAGAAATCCCACCCTTTGTGACACCTGTTTTCACTAGCGGGCCAGATTCAATCTAAGCTGAGCTGAGCTAGATTAAATCTGAGGGCCTTCAAAGAGGCAAGATGGAGATTATATACACAAAGATTGTAGGAGGGATTGAGGGGTGGTCTGGGGGTGACTAGAGGAGGGGTTCAGGGAGGGTCTTGAGGAGGAGTCCAAAGATAAGGTCAGACTCCAGGAACCAAGAGAATGGTTTTAAGGGCAGGAAGTAGCTGAAGGAATATCAGGGTTGGGAAGTAACTGAAGGCGTGCATTTTGATCGTAACAATTGAGGGCCAGGCTCAGGTAGAGATTTTGGCCTGATGATAATGTAAAGCTTATGGCCTTAGGGGAAGGCCAGATCTAGTTGGAAGATTCAAGGAGGCTCCCAGAGACTGTATTCCAGATTCAAGGGGGTTCCCAGAGACTGTGCCCTCATCAGTTCTACTCATTTCCCTAATTTGCTTAAATCTGTCAGCTGGAATTTTCAGCGCTGATAAAAAATGAATTTAAGGTTACATTCAACATTCTGGATGATTAAAAAATCCACATATAAGTCATACGACAATTCTCATTTAACCAGACTATCTTAATTCATTGCTGGCCATGCTTAATAATGGAGTCATTGAACATTTGTAACAACAGATCACCATTGATTTGGCTCAAAGACCAAAAGTTTGACCAGTCCTGAGATAGAAGCCTTGCCAATATCTTATTTCTTCCTGAACTTCCTAGTATGTGGCACCACCAGTATTCTCCGATCAATTAAACATTTATTAGTGTCTACACTGTACATGCTAGGCTCTGGGTATATAAAAACAAACCCTGAAAGTCCCTGCTTTCAAGGAGCTTACATTCTATCACGCGAGATGATGGGTCCATTCATAAGGATATTATAAAGAACAAATGAGAGCATTCAAATTAAAAAGGCAATGAGGGCATTAACAATCCAAAGTCTTGGGAAGGGTTAATTGAGAAGTTCATGCTTGAACTACATCTTGAAGTGAGGGATTCTGTGAGATGAGGAAAGAGTATATTCCATTCCTGGGGGAAAGATAGCCAATGCAAGGCATGGGAATGGGAGGTGGAGTGCTCTGTGTGAGGGGCAGAGGAAGCTGATTTGGCTGGTCTGTGGAGTTGAGAGAACGGGAATAACGTATGGTCCGATATATAGACTGGGACCAGGTTATGGGAATTTTAAAACCAAACAGAAGAGTTGATATGTGAACCTAGAAGCAATAAGGAGCTGTTGGAGTTGATTGCATGTGACGCGGTCAGGCTTATTTATACTTTAGGAATATTGCATTGGCAGCTGTGTGGCGGGTGGTTTTTAGTGGGTTGAGGCTTGAGGCAAGAAGACCAATTAGGAGGTCTGCAATAGTCTGGTTAAGAGTTGATTAAGGGCCAGCACTTAGGTGGTAGCCACATAGTGAAGGAAAAGAGTCAGATTTGAGAGATGTAGAAATGGCCAGATTTGGCAACTGATTGGACATGTGAAGTGAAGGAGAGTAAAGAGTTAAGCATAACCTAGGAAATTGGAAGAATGGTACTTTTGACAGAAATTGGGAACTTTGGAAGGGGATGGGTTTTGGGGAATGAAAATAAGTTCTTTTTTGGACAAGACGAATTTGAGATTTCTCTAAGATATCTACTTTAAATGACCAATAGGGATTCAGAACAGCTCAGTAGAGAGATGGGAACTGGATATGTAAAATCTGTTAAGTCACCTGCATATAATATCTGAACCCATGGGAACTTATGAAGTCACCAAGAGAGAGGGTAGAAAGAGAAGTAAAGAGGGCCCAGGCCAGAGCCTTAGGGAACTCTTGTGGTTATGGAGCATGATAAGGATGGTGAACCAGGAGTTGTCAGAGAAGTAGGAAAAGGAGAGCAGGGAGAGTAATGTCATGAAAACTAAGAAAAGAAAGAGTATCCAGGAGGAGAATGTGGGCGGCTGTGATAAATGCAGCAGATGGGTCAAAAAGGATGAGAACTGACAAAACAAGGAATGCAGTTGGCATAAGCAATAATAATGCTGGAAAATAGTCTGCCCACTAAATAGAACTGGATGACTGTGGCCCTTCCTAGCTATCTACTCTGGTGGAATTAAGCCTTGAAGCCATTGCCTGAGCCCATTTTTCTCCAGGCCAAAACGGTGTCTTAATCTAACGATGCTGTGGACCTGGGCTCTGACCAGTTTCTAGTCCTTCAGGTGTAGTCATTGGTAGGTTTATAACTCCACACAAACAATAATACGTAAAGATCAGCGATCTTGCCTACTGTCCATAAGAACATGCTATCAGTGTTATAATATATACACCCTACACATATTAGTATGACTCGTCACCAGCTTCATCATCAACATTCATAAAAATAGCTCATTTCCACACAGTGTCAAAAGAGAATTTGTCAACTCTTATTTTTAAGGGGTAGATAGGAAAATGTTTCCACATTGCTTTGATTTTGGTCATTTCGCTACTTCATCAGTATTAGGACAGAGGATTTGGAAAGGAAGAAGGAAGCAAACTTTAAAAAATGCTGATTCTGGATTTTGATTCCTGATTTTCTTCATAGTTATGCCACTATGACCAGTTATTGTGCTTATTTGCTGAGCCATTTAGAGCAAAAATAGTTATTTCTGATGTAATTTCTATTGTATAGCAATTGTAGTTTCTAAATTTTAGAAAAAATAATTTATCCATATTTTAAATGAATTATAAATATGTACTGTTAGTATATATGGCTTTGGATAATTCATGCCAACAGTTTTTCTTCTTCCCTGAATTGAGTTGGAAGAGATGTATGAGCTATTGAATATATAATAACATGTAATGTCCTGACTCTTATTGATGTTTTTTAGCTTTTTATTTCTTTGACCACAAGAAGTTTATTTCTATTACATCCACATCAGAAGCAGCCCTCTGAGTATAAACAGCCTTTTATGGCATTATTAATATGACTAAAATGTCTATATTTTTTGTAAGATATGGAAAAATGCATTCTTCAAAGTCAGCAATCCTTCAATTGAGGTTACAGAAAATGACATACCATGTTAGAACACGATTTCCTGTGACTTTTTAAACTTGGTATTCTGAACATCAGCCTTTTAGGCGATACACAGTATTCACCAATGAGTCTTAAATCACAAATCATCCTTTTTCCTTTTTGGTTTTTTTTTTTTTTTGTGTTCCAAGAAGTCTCCAGTACAGACAATAGGTGAGGAGCAAACCCAGAATCCCTACACTGAACTGCTCGTACTGAAAGCACATCATGACATTGTACGATTCCTAGTACAGTTAGATGACTACAGGTAAGAAACTTTCTCCTTTATGTATTGTTTACAAGGAGTCTTCAAGAAACCCATCAAAAAGTACTTTAGAAACTAACCCAGTTTTTCCTAATTCTCTCTTTAGGTGATAGTAATGTTTGAAACTAGAATTAGACTGTGTTATGCAAATTTTTACCATCCAGTTTCCTCTATATAGTTATAATTAATATTCAATTCAACAAGCATTTATAAAGTAGTTATAGCCAAGTTATATATGATATAATATTTATCAGTAGATTACATATTCCATGGGTATAACTTTACTTTCCTGATAAATGTAGGAGCAGGATAATTAAGGATCTATATCCTCCCATTTATGTACGAGTCACTCTTTAACATAGGTCATCATTACTTTAGGAATTTTTCTAACGTGGAGGCCTCTCAGAAGTTCTAGAAGAGTTTTTGTTTTCTTATTGAACTAAGTTTCAAAAAAACAATGGACCTGTTGTAATGGGTGATAATTTGTAATATGGCTGATGGATCTGAAGCAGTCAACTACACTTAGTCTCTAGTTATTAATTTATTGAATATTTATTAAGAGTCTGCCACTTTTTGAACACTATTGCAGGTGCTGGAGAGAGAGATGCAAAGTGTAAATAAGATGTGTTTTTGGAGCTTACAGTGTAATATCACTAGGTACGATGTAATAACACTTGGGGCAAGGTGGGGTTTCTGACATATTAGAAAGGAAATTCCTTGAAAGCAAGGACTGTTTTTTGCCTTTCTTTGTATGCTCAGTACTTAATTAGCAAATTGAATGACACAGAATAGGTGCTTCGGAAATGCTAGGTGACTGACTGACATCTTACCACAGAATGAACTACATATGCTATCATAGTATAGGGCCAGCTCTCCCTTTTTCTTTTTCCAAATGGTCTCCAGATAGCAGATATTGGGAGCCCCAGCTATAGATCATCCGTGGTTCAGTTAGATACCAACCTTTTTTAAAAGATAGAAATATTTTTCCACTTTACATTCAAATTTGAGAAGAGAGGTGGGAATATTAGTAAGCCTCTCTAGCGAGAATCAGAGGGAAACGGGGGCACGTTAAGATGCAGTAGGAATGAAATTCCCATCCTAGTAGGCATTCCTAAGTGTTCTGTGTTGTTTTTACATTTGTTAATGAAGTAGGATCTTATAATATGGCTTTTTGTACCTTGAAAATTAGCCTTATTTACTTACTAACAATCTCTAGGATAGCTCTACTATATGTTTGTTTCACCTAGATGATTAGAATGCTTAGGAAGAAACTTGCTTTCCTACATTCAGAGTACTATAGTCAACCCTGGCTTATCTAACTAAAAGTGTCTTCTAAGTGGTTGTCTAATAGAATGATAAATATCATTAATGATGATGATCCTGAGACGCTAGAAAGGTTCTGAAATATACCCTGAATCACCCAAGAACATTTTTCCGAGAGGATTTTAGTACTAGATCCTGCCGTTCTAAGTACTTATCCTGTACCTCTCCTCCTTTCTTGAGTAAGTTCCTAGAAGACTGTCTGCCCTCAATGTCCTACCTCTCTTCCTCTCTAAACTCTGCAGTCGGACTTGTGACCTTTCCTTTCAGCCAAAACTGCTCCCTCCAAAAACACCATTGATGTCTTAATGCCAAATCACATGGCCTTTTCTCAGTCCTTGCATTTTTTGGCCTCTCTACATCGTTCGACAGTGTTGATCATCTCCACGTCTTGGATTTTCATGACACTGCTCTCAGTTCTTCTACCTGTCTGACCACTCCTTCCTGGTTTCTTTTGCTGGCTTTTCATCCACTTCACTCCACTAACTGTGGTTGTTTCCCAGAGTTCCGTCCTAGACCCTCTTCTCTTTTTTTTCTGTACTTTCCCATGTGATCTTATTAACTACCATAAGTAGTTATGAGGAGTCCAGAATCTATATATCAACGTGGTCTCTCTTCAGTCCTGTATCTATAGTTCTGCATCACCAACTACCTATTTATTGGATATTTTAAGGAGATAGCTTCTCCGATTGAACATGTCCAAAGCAGTACTCATGATCTTTCCCCCAAACTTACCCCTTCTGAACTTCCCTATTACTATTTAGGGTACCAGTGTTTTCCCAGTCATCTAGATTCCCGGTCTTACTGTCATCCTTGACCCCCCACTCTCACCCTCCACATATATTCAGTCACTTGCCAAATTGAGTCATTTCTACCTCCACAATATTTCTTACATGTTCTTCCCTCCCCCCCGCCCCCGCTCCTTCAGCCACCTCCCAGCTCAGGTCCTTATCACCTCTCATCTGGACTATTACAGCAGTCTTCTGATTGGTCTCACTGCTTCAAGTCTTTGTCCACTCCAATTCATCCTCCATAAAGTTTGCCTAGGTGAATTTCTTAAAATACAAATGTAATCATGCGACACACCCTTTCCTCAGTAGATCCCCATGGCTTCCTGTTACCTCTAGGAGCAAACATGAACTCCTGTGTTTGGTGTTGAAAGCTTTTAGGACCTTTCTTCTGGTCTTCTTGTATTTTACTGTCCTGTCTGCACTCTGGGGTCTAGTCATACTGACCTGTTGACTGTTTCTCACACATGATGGTGTATCTACTGTCTCTGGGCCTTTGTTTTGTCTCTCCCATCTTCCCGGTATTCTCCTTCCTCACTCTTTGCCTCTTAAAATCCCAGAATTTCTTCAAGACAGCTCAAATCCCACCTACTGCAGAGAAGTTCTTTCACAATCTCCTCATCTTCTAGTGCCTTCCCCACTGAAGTTACCATCCATCACTCTGTATATAGCTTGTCTGTACCTATTTATATACAGAATGGCTCCCCATTAAAATGTCAGTTCCTTTTGAGCAGGGATGACTTTTGCTTTGTCTTTCCATCCCTAGTGCTTAGTAAGTGCCTGGCGTGTAGTCTTGTTAATAGATGAATCAGATGATAATATGAGTTTCAGAGGTAGTTAAATGGCTAGACTTGATGTTAATTTGGAAGGAGGTCTCTAGTTATGTACCCCATGGATCTGTTCTGAGCTTGTTGCTGTTGAGCATTTTTGTCAATGGCTTGAATAAATGGATTGCTTATCAGATTGTCATAAGACACATAATTGGGAAGGATAGCTAGGATGTTGGATGACGGAATCAGGGTCCACAAAAGATCTTCAGGGGTCAGAGCATTGAACCAAATTTAATCAGGTGAAATTTAATATGAATGAGTTAAAGTATTTTGAAAGCAGTCTGGTAAAGGGGCTACCATGCTGGACTGGGAGTCAAGAAGACTTGGGTTCAAGTCCTGCTTCTGACCCTTAAAAGCAACATGACCAGAGGCTAGTCACCTCTCTGAGGCTCAGAGACTCCATGTCATAGGCAAGTTACAATTATTGCCAATGGGGGGTGGTCCCACACTAATTAAATCAGGTCTTTTACATAGTTATGTAAATGCAAAGTCTTATACTTATGAAGTGAATTTTTTAAACACAAATTTGTACAAAGTACCTTTAAGTACAAATTTGGGGAACCATGTTTAGCAATTCATCTGGACAAGTTCTGGAGGTTTTAGTGTACTGAGGGCTCAAGGTGAGTCAAGGGTGTGATCTTGTGTTAAGAGAAGCCTCATGCCCAGAACTTTGGGAGGCAGAGGACCTGGGGGCACCACATTTTAACAAGGGCATTGGTAAGCTGGAGGACAGCCAGGCTGGGGAAGGGCCTTGATCATATATGGATAGATTGACTAAAGGAACTGCAGATGAAGAGCCTCTGGAGAAGATGCAGCGGTGACCCGATAGCTCCCTACAAGCATCTGAAGAACTGTCACATGCAGTGGCATCAGATTTGTTGTGCTCGGTGCAGAAGGACAGAATGCAGTCAGTGGAAGGATGTTGTAAGGAAAATGGAGGCTTGCTGAAAGGAAACAATTAGAACTCTCCAAAGGTGCAATGAGCTTCCTTAGGCAGTAGTGGGTTTCCCTTCCCTAAAGTTTCAGGTACAGGCTAGGTGAACACTCGTTACATAGGTTATACAAAGGCTTCTTGTTCAGGTCTATGACTCCTGAGGTCCTTTCTGGCATTGAGATGCTGTGATAAGGTGGTTCTTTGAGAATTAGAGCTTCCTAAATGTAACTCTCTCAGTCTGTCCCTTCTCTAATCTGTCCTTCACACAACTGCCAAAGTGATGTTCCGAAGGTCTGACTGTGCCACTCCCCTGCTCAGTAAACTTCAGTGGCTTCTTTTAATTCCAGGATCAAATACAAACCCATCTATTTGGAATTAAATTTGGAATTAAATCCAACCTGGCTCCAGACTGCCATTCCAGATTTTTCTGTACTTTGTTCCCCTTCACACACTCTATGATCTGGCCAAATTGACCTTCTTATTGTTCTTCATAAAGAATTCTCCATCTCTCATCTCTGTCTTTGTGAACAGGCTCTCTCGCATGTCTGGAGTACACTCTTAGAATCCCTGGTTTCCCTCAAAGCTCGATTTATGTTCTACTTCCTGCCTGAGGCCTTTCCTGATTCCATTTAGCTGCTGGTGCTTCTCCACAAGAAAAAACAAAAACAAAACCCAACAACAACCCAAAGCCCCCCTGCCCCAACCCCTACCCATCAACCAAATGTGTAATTATTTTGTATGTGCTTTTATATCTACATGCTGTTCACCTTGATAGAATGTGAGCCCCATGAGGGCATGGTCTGTGCCATTTCTGTTTTTGTATCCCAAGGGCGTATATCCTGGCACACTGTTGGTGCTTAATAAATTCTGGTTGATTAAATAATGGAGTTTACAGCTTTTTAATTTTTTTTTCTGCCTCATATATATCACAAAGCCTAAGCCTCACTGTAATCTTTCAGGCTTTTTCCTTTTGAGGCTGGCAAGTTTAGTGTTGTATCTCCATGAGTACTCAGGCAGGAATCTTGTTCTGAAAGTATGTAAGAGATGCGAAACAGCTTTTTGAGGTACTTGAGTTACCACATGATCAATGTTTTCCCTCAGTGTGGGGTCATGGAAGTAGTAGGGACAGGGCTGGATGGAACATTGTCTCAACAAAACCATAGAATCTTAAACTTTTGTTAAAGCTTTTGTTTGTCCTGTAAACTCTTACTGGAAGACAGGATGGGTCCACTTTCCAAACCAAAATGCAGTTTTATTGTGCTCTATCAAACCATCCTTGGAAGTTTTGTAAATGGAAATATGAGAAGAGAATAAGACATCTTTTTGTTAATAACCCTCTATTGTGTACTACATTTTTACAGTAACAATTGCCTGAAAGAACCCAGGATTCCACTGTTCAGTGCTTGTTTATTACAAAAAGTATTTGGCATGATAAAGCAAAACACATCTCTAAAGGCTGTCTTCTAACAAGGATTCTTTCGTGAATGTGTTATCATTACAAGATTCCATGATAAACGCAGCTACATAAATAACATTACTCAATGACTTTTTGGCGTAAAACAAGATTATGGTTGCTAAGGCATCTTCCGCTATAACGGAAGGTGTCATGTGCAGGGTCCTTGTAGAAGAAGGACTTTGGTCCCTGTGGATTGTGAGGGACCCCAGATGTCAATGTCATTTTGCTGATTTAATCAAACTCTAGAACATTACAGGACTTTTCTTCAGTGAAATCCATGATTATGTGCAAGAGATTGGTCCAATATAGGAAAAACTCAATAGGTGAAAAATGCCAGTTTTCTTTACTATGTCATGCTGCATGATATCTGGCTATAGAGTTAGTTCATCAGTACCAATATTTGAAATAGAAGCTGCACGTGGAAGATGGACATTGAGTTGGGCCCAGAAATGAAGAAGGGAAAGAGAGTGGGCTGGATTGGAGTTGGGAAATTGTGTAACGTGCATAAAAATACAACGCTGTTTCCTGTACAAAGATCTACCTTTTCCCTGCTGAGCATCATGGTTTCTGAAAAGTCGAAGCTGTAGGTGGTCAAAGGGCAGGGGAGAGATATATTGCAGACACAAGCTGGTCGAAGCATGTGTCCAGTGCTAGCTTCTGTTCAGGAGGTGGCCCTTGTCCCAGGGAGCATCATAGTGCACTCACAGCTGCCTCTGAGGGCTTTCCAGTTTTCTCAGGTTTTGTCCCTTCTCCGCACTCCATAATCCAGCTGTACTGCTGGCCTCCTTGCTTTTCCTCTTCCATGACACTCTATTTCCCAACTTTATGCCTTTGCCCTGGCTGTCTCCCATTCCCAGAGCTCTCTGTTCTTAGTTTCCTTGGCTTCTTTTAACACAGCTTAAATTCCATCTTCTGCAGGAGGCTTCCCCACCCCCTCCCTCTACCAGTGCTTTCTCCTCTGATATTACTACCTTTTACCTACTCTGCATTTATCTTGTATATACCTAGTTAGTGGCACATTTTCTTTCCATTAGAATATGAACTTCTTGAGGGCAGAGATTATGTTTTTGCCTTTCTTCATATCACCAGTACGTAAGCCTGGTACATTGAATAAGGGATTAATATGTGCTTCTTGACCAAAATCCTTGACCTTACCAAATGTTTCAGTTTCATGAATGGATATGGTTTTATCAGTCAAAATGATACTTAAGAAGATGTTTCTAAGTGAACCTTTTCTCCTTTCTGCATTCCAGTCAAGGCGGATTACTTATTATCTACATCACTGAGCTTCACTCCATTCGTCCTGCCTTTTTGCCATAAAAACCACTGGGCATCCCCTCTGCCCTGCGCTAAAATCTTTTCCTATTAGAGTATGAGCTTCTTGAGAGCAAAGATTATCTCACTTCTCAGTTTGTATCTCCAGCAATGAGCACAGTACTTAGCAGGTGTTTTGTTGTTCAGTTGTATCTGACTCTTTGTGACCCCGTTTGGGGTTTTCTTGGCAGAGATACTGCATCAGTTTGCTGTTTCTCTAGGTCATTTTATAGATGAGGAAACTGAGGCAAGCAGGATTAAGTGACTTGCCCAGAGTCACAGAGCTAGTAAGTATCTGAGGTCAGATTTGAACTCAGGAAGACAAATATTACTGACTTCAGGCCTGGCGTTCTATCCAGTGGACCGTATAGCACCTCAAAACAAGTGCTTAATAAATGCTTTTTTCATTCATTCACTCATAAAGGCTATCAGTAAAGAAACGTATCCTTGGAAAAGAATGTGGGCTAATCATGTGGTGTGAGACCAAAGGATTACAAATGGAGAGCAAGTCTGTCTCCTTGGCATCCACAACATGTAAAGACCTTGATGAAAATTTCTAGGATGTTGAGTGGATCCTCAGTAGAGGATCTAAGCAATCATGTAAACAGAAGAAATTATACAAGATGAGAAGGCAAGGATGGGTGATGATCTACAGTGTTGGAGAGAATATCCACTTCAGAGGTCACAGAATTGTTGAACTTTCAAACTATACATTTGGATATGGAAGCCTGAGGGTCTTAGATGCTGGATAATTTGAAGTGTTACTATGGTATCCTTTTGTCGTGACTTGTCATGATTTGCTTAGTTGAAGAAAACACAAATCTCCTTTGATCATTATCACAGTATTTAAGTTGTATGTAATTCTGTTCATTTTAATTCCATAGTATTGTGAAGTTTAAAAAGATGGATGGGATTATGCAATCTTCGTGGTCATTGTAGGATGTGGGATGGGTAGTGGACACTTTTGTAATTCATAAGTGAAAGAAGAAATAGTGATGAGGCTGACACACAGGATAATTGTTCTTGTGCAGTATGCTTAACTATTATCTACTTAATCTACACTTGCTTTTTAATGGCCCCTAAACATTTGGCCCTCAAGCATTTCAGTGATATAGTAGTGTTTTATGTAAATAATATGAGGACATCGAAGTCAGGCCTTCTTGATCCATGACTAGCACTTTTACCTTTTCACCATGCCAGGACTATTTACCTGGGATGTATCTTTAGTTAATCATCTGAGGCAGGGACTGGACTTGTAATTGAGGGAGACTTGGGTTTCAGTCTCATCTTCGCCAGCACTTACTAAGTACCTCTTGACTCTGTGGCCATGGGCAAGGCACTTTATCTTTCTTAGCTTCAGTTTGTAAAAAGGAAATAGTAACTGCAGCATCCACCTCATGGAGTCATGAAGGTCGAATGAGACAAAGCTTAAAAAATTAGAGTATTATGTAAATGCTGGCTATAAAAAATGAGCGAACATCTTTTTCTTTCCCCCACAGAAAAGCCTGGCTATGAAGTATGGAATAAATATAAATTTTTAGAATCTGATCTCATATTTATAGAATAAATAGGAAACTACTTTAGAACTATTATAAAAAAGTGATATTACTAATACGTGGAAATTTAATTCATTACAGACGTTTTTATCTGTGAGACCCTGTTTGCCCAGGAAATTACTCCATTAAATTATATATGTAATTAAGTGTGAAGTTTTCTTGACGATCATTTGTTGTTATAGAATATTATGCTATTATAATTATTTTTTACAGAGTACAATTTTTGGAGTATCACTAGCGTGCAAGGGGTTAGCTATTGAAAAAAAATCCAAATTTATGATAGGGAGACAGTAACAATTTCATTCTGCTTTCTAATATCTGTTAAAAAAATTAATTTCTGTAGGGCTTTACAAGCAAATGCTCATGAAGTCATGCTTGGCAGTAAGACGTAGGAAAATGTGTAGACAGTAAAAATATATAATACAAGTTGCATTAAGAACTCAACTGTTGTTCATCTCGGTTTAATCCAATACTTTAGAATTGTCATTTACCATCCGCATTTATTCTAGCCTCTGTATCAAGGATGTAGTTTGTGCAGTGCCAAACTGCAGAAAATATCTTTTGTTTGATTTTCTCAATAAAATTAGTATTGTTACACTTTTTATGTTTTTATTTAGTTTTTGTCGGCATTCGATTCTCGTTTTTGTCCCTGTTGTAATCCAGGTTTCACGCTTCAGGTCTTTAGATAATATCATCTTATTGAGAATTTTGCAGAAGGATTTTCTTGTTTTCTCGGTGGCTCAGCTAAAATCAGTGAGTGGAAAATTTTCTCAGATTGGTTTTTGAAGATACTAAATAAATCCTGTATCAACCTAACAGACAGCTGCCTTTTTCTTCTCTTCTTTTGTATTTTTGAACATGAAGTAAGGGTCATATTGATTGGAAGATCACTAAAGAAGGCTAAGCCTCAGCAAGAGTCTTCCAAAAAATGGACTGTGCTAAAATTGCATGTAATACTCTAGCATTTGACACATTAAACTAAACTGAGTTCATAACACATTTTAAGAATAGCTTTCTTCGTTGCTCATTTGACCATTCCTTGCTCCTCCAGGAAACAGACAAGGTTATGGAGGATAGTGATCATGACTGGAAAAGAATCAGGTGACCCATGAAACACTAGACTGAAGAACAAAATGCGCCTCTAGGATGGCTAGTGATTTTGTACATTTTGGGGGAAACTTGATAAAATTGAGTGCGATTTAGTAATTCCTTTGTAACAACCCTGTTTCTATCTTATAGGATAGTCTCACTGTCAAGCTAGTAATAAGTGACCTCGTTAGAGTGGGTCCAGAAGGAGCGGCTAGAGGATTGTGTTAAAAGAGTAGCAACAAATAGCTTACTGTTAATTTATATAGTGTTCTAGATTTGGGTAGTGTCAAAAGCCATCTCTAGTTGTGATTGGGCTTTGGGGGAAATTGCATTAACTCTGTTAGGCTCCTTTAGTACAGTGTAATATAATGGAAGGAGGGATCTTGGGCCAGCCAGTTTCCTATTCTGGTATCTATTTTTCTTTGTAAAATGGGGGTGATATTTGGCCTGATGCTCCACAGTGGATCCATGTTCTATCAGTGTGAGCTTTTTTGTTTCATCCAGTGCAGAGACAGCACTTTGAGTTGTCTTGATCAAGCATCGAAGCATTTGTGCTGTCTTGATTCTTTTTAGTCTTGATAAATTCCTGTCCCATGTCTTCTCAGCTTAAACGTGAACTTGCTGAGGTCCTTTATACTACTATCCATGAATAGTAGGGACTGCCTACTTAATACTGTCTCTTTGGATTATTTATAATTTTAATTCTTTTAAGACTGGTATGCTATGATTCTCAACCATGTAACATCAGTAAGGGAATATTGTTATTAAAGCGGTGGGAGTTTGTGACAGTGAATCCATGAAAAAGGAGGATCTTTGAAAGCACATACTGATCCGTCCCAATCCTATCAATTCTGAGCCAAGCTGGTTTGTCCATGATGAAGTAATATATGTGAAAATACTTTGAAAACATAAAGCACCGTACATATGTACGATCACAGGGTTGTGCTGGACCTTAAGTTCCTCGAGGGCAGCTGCCTCATTTTACTGAGGAGATTGAGGTCCCACAGTTGAAGTGACTTGTCTAAATGGCAAAACTGAGATTTGAACCTAGCAAATCCTTGGCTGTCTCTACTATACCATGCTGCTTCTGATGGAGATGATGAGGAACATCTGAAAGTACTAAGTTCTAGTGCCATGTAAAAGAAATATTACTGGTTTTGGAAGAAGACCTGAGACCCAGTCTCGCTGCTCACTAGCTGTATGACCTTGGCTCAGTCCTGCTTTAAGTCTATTTCCCTTCTTCCAGAAGGGTCTTGAACACATTGCCCCTGTATTTTTTTTTTCTATGTCCTTTTTATGGCTAGTGTGCGATGTTGGTTTTTTTCTTTTTCGGTTTCTAGGTTGAGAATTTAGGGTGGTTGTTTTTGTTATTGCTGTGTTGTTTTTCGTGGTTGTGATTATTTAAGGTAGAAGCAGGTGAAGGGAATTGAAGGGTAATTGCTACTTGATAAAAGGACAAAAATATCAAGAGCCTAGTTTTCCTTTTCCTACTTATAAGAAAAGAGCATATAATCAGCTTCTTTCTAGGGACTTACTGAAAGGAGTAATCTAGACATTCAGAACTATTTATTGCATATGGTTCATTGTAACCAGATTAGTAAAATGCTATTTCATTTGGTCCTTTATTGGGACATAGAAATAGCTTTGTTATACAGAGTATTTTACTATACTATTATTTTACATGTATTTCCCTGGGTTTAATTTCAGTGATAGTATTTAATTTCTTTTATGATATGAATAAAGATTAAAGCTCTTTCACTAAGTGTGAAGATGGTACAAAGTTGGTTAGGTTAATAGCACTTATGAATATAGAAAATAATTTAGAATGGCTTTAATAAATTTGATAAGTAAGTTTTAAAAAGAAAATCAGTCACTATTAGTCTAAAACCCTTATTAATCCTAAAAATATCCTGATATTGTTAGGGCCCTGCTTTTATTTTAGCTAATTACTTATATAGCTGCCTTATTAACTCATTAAACCAAAATTTAGCTGTCTGGTTTTGGGTGCATTCTTTTTTGATATATGCAGGTAAATTATATTTGTTTATTTTCTAAATTTATGATTTCTTATGTAAACAACTTAGACATATCTCCATTGTGAAGTAAAATGATTAGACTACATGATCTGAAAAGTCTCTTTTAGTTCCAAAGCTCTTATTCTATGATTCTGATAATTTTCCTTTGACAGATGAAAGTTAAGGGGAAAAAGAGAATTTAACTACCACATTTTATCTTAATTTCAAATTTTTGAAGCTTAATGTTGGTATTTCATAATCCTTAAAACCCATCCCACTTTACGGAAAAGTCTTCCCAGTAGGAACATAGATTAGAACTTCTTAAAAATTAATTTTAAACAAAAGGAATGGAAAGTGTTAATTGTGAGATAATATGAAAGTATTTCTTTAATGAAGACATTTAAATGTGTTTTAATTCCTCTTAGGAATCAGTGAATTTTCATTTGTGAAGGGATATATTATCAACTATTATGAACAGTGACTTTTTCTCTTTGTAAACAAAAAGCGATTATTACAAACACTACAGGCAGCATGGTGTAGTGAATAGAATGTCGGGCTTGGAGACAGGAAATCTTGGGCTACAGGCCTGTCTCTGAAATGTGCAGATTGAACACCAATAAAATCAATTAACTTCTAAGTGCCCCAGGCACTAAGACTTCTCGAAAACTCTGAATTACAGATGAAAGTTCTGGAATAACAACCACAAAAATTGTAAATACACTATGTGCTATGTTTTTTTAATCCATGAAATAACTTATAAAATTAATTGTAAATATTAGTAAGCATACTTTTTTTTCTGGTCAAAGTTTATGGGAGAAAAAAGCAAATGGCAAGAGAGCAACCAGGGATTTAATTTAAAATTTCCAGGACATGTTTTGTTGGCGAGTGTATTCTATAAAACCTACTACCGTGCTTCCAGAAGGCATGATCTATAAACTGCTCTGCTCAGCTTTGAAAGGCACTGTATAATCTTGTCTCACTCTATCCAGCTCACTCTGTTGCTGCTTTCCAATAGATGGGCTTTGAAGCCAGGAAAACCTGGCTCTGCCTCTGACACATACCTGACTCTGTGACTCTCCATGCTCTAGGCTAGTGGTGTCCAAAGAGAACTGGGAGCCACTAATCCATTCATGGGGTAGCTAAGTGTAGAGCACAGAGTGCTGGGCCTGGGGTCAGGAAGACTTATCTTCCTGGGTTCAGATCTGGCCTCAGACACTTAACTAGCAGTGTGTCGCTGGCCAAATCACTTAACCCCATTTGCCTCAGTTTCCTCATCTATAAAATGAACTGGGGGAGGAAATGACAAACCACTCTAGCATCTTTGCCAAGAAATCCCCAAATGGGGTCATGAAGAGTGGGATATGACTGAAAATGATGGAACAACAATCCATATACATAAGGATCTATGTGGCTGCATATTGACTTAGTTTTAAAATGTAGTATCTGTTTTATCATATATTTATTTTGTTAAATACTTACCAATTACTTTTTAATCTGGTCCTGGCAGTACTCAGAGATGTTGCCACCTATTTGACAATTCTGCTTTTCGCAACTCTTTTTAAGACTAAATTTCAGAAAAAGACATCTGCCTATATTAATAGAAGGAGTTTGCTCATCTGGTTGTTCTCTCCCTGTAATACACTGTCTTCTAGCCTCCTCACTGTACCACAAACAATCTATGCTTGTTTGCACTTTCATGTCTTGGCTTATTCTAAACAGGTGCCTGGAATGCCTACCCTTCACCCTTCTGTCAGAATTCTAGCCATTCTTCAAAGCCCACTGAAATCCTGTTTCCTCTGTGAAACTTTCTCCTGTTTCTTCCTTCTTTTCTTTCTTCCTTCTTTCCTTCCTTCCCTCCTTCTCCCCCTCTCCTTCCTCTGTCCACATAGGGTATCGTTCTGTTACCTGTGGGTGCTCTGCCCGAAGGAATGTAAACTTTGATTGCTGAAACCTAAAAAGATCTCTTTTACAGGCTAGATTTTTTTCTTAAAGACCATGCCTTAAACCCAAATCGCTCTGGCTCTCATTGATTGGCCACCAACAGGTTCCAGCCTAAGCCTCACTTGATTGTTGTTTGGGCCCTGTTTGCTCAGAGTGAGTGTAAATAGCAATTGTTTCTGTCCTAGCCTGAAACCCTGAGGGTCTTCCCCTCTCAGATTATTTTTTTTTAAACTAGGTAAAAGAGGCCATTCTTTGCCTCATTTCTTACCCAGCCATAATCACAGAATGGGAAAAGAAATGCTGGAGCGGATATGGGAAAATTGGAACATTGTTACGTTGTTGGTGGAGTTGTGAACTGATCCAGCCATTCTGGAGAGCAATTTGGAACTATGCCCAAAGGGCTATACAAATGTACATATCCTTCGACCCAGCAATACCACTTCTAGGGCTGTAACCCAAAGAGATCACACAAGTGGGAAATGGACCAGTATGTAGAAAAATATTTATAGCAGCTCTTTTTGTAGTGGCAAAGAATTGGAAATCAAAGGGATGCCCATCAATAGGGGAATGGCTAAACAAATTATGGTATAAGAATGTAATGGAATACCATTGTGCTATAAGAAATGAGGAGCAAAGGGACTTCATTATAACCTGGAAAGACTTATATGATCTGATGCTGAGTGAGAGGAGCAGAACCAGGAGAACATTGTACACGATTACAGACACACAGTATATGTAAAGACTAACTTTGATAGACTTGACTCCTCTCAGGAATACAACGGTCAAAGACAGCTCCAAAAGACTCATGATGGAAAAAGCTATGCACATCCAGAGAAAGAATTATGGAGTCTAAATGCAGATGGAGGCAAACTATTTGCTCTCTTTTTTTTCCTTCTTTTTTGATTTGTTTTCTTCTTTCTCCTGATTCATTCCATTGGTTATAATTCTTCTTTACAACTGGACTATTATGTAAATAAATCCAATGTGAAGGTATATATATATATAGAACCTACTTTGGATTGCATGCTGTCTTGGGGGAGGGGGGCAGAAAAGGAGGGAGAGAAAATTTGGAACCCAAAAACTTGTGGAACTGAGTGTTGTAAACTAAAACTAAAAATAAATTTATAATTTAAAAGAAGAATTTTAGCTAATTGAGGCCTTTCTATATTTTTATGTAAATGCTATAGTCACAGTTGTGATATTTAGCATCTAGTTATCTGGAGGGGGAAAAATGAGAATGAGGGAGAAATTAGGTAATTGAACTGGTTTTTTTTTTTTTTAACTAGTTAATGCTTTATTTGTAAGAGATTCTTATTTTGAAGGATAATTTCATGTAAATGAGCTACTTGTCTAGAATTCAAGCTGTGCTGACTTGGAAAGTCTGCTTTTGGTGACCAGATGATTGACTCATATCTTTATTTAGCTCTCAATTTCTGTACAAACTTGAGTGCTCTTCTTAGCTAACTGTTTTAGAGTATTTTGAAAATACTTTCTTCATGTATGTGGTCCTCTTAATCCCAAGGTGGTCTCTGCTTTTCAAATCATTACTTTGGAAAAATAATACAAGAAACTGAAATTTGAAAATGTGACAGGCAAAATATAATTAAAATGAACATCATAAGATGTACCATTTGTCTCGTTAGTGGGAGTTTTATTATAATGGTTATGCTATTAGAAATCTCATTCATAGTCTATAGAATCTAGATATAAAACGATTACAGTCTAGATGAAAAAGAAAAGTTAGTCTTAGAGTATATAGCGTATAAAGGAAAAGGAAAGTCCTAAAATATGAAGACCTAACAAATTTAATAAATAATTTAATAAAATTTAATAAATAAGACCTAATAAATTTAAACCAGTGCCTCCTGTCCATGAAAGTGATCCAATTCACATCCCCATTTTTATCTTCTACCTGTTTTCACCCAAACACACATTTAGTATTAAAAAAAAACTTTAAAATTGGATTTTTACAAATTTTTCAAATTACTGTTTTTATAACAACATTTTTTCTTACATTTTTCTTTTCATTGTAAGCATATCATATTTCAATTGCTGTGTGGGGCAAGTAAGGCTTTTGTGAGTTAGGTTGGGAAACTAGCCATTGCTTTTGTAATATTGTTTCACTGAGGAAAATAGATTCTCAATTCCAAATAACATATATTTTAAAAATGTGTTTTTATTACAAACTTAAGAACAATCTTAACAATATAAACCTAAGGGGGAAAGCCCAAATAAAATCCAATCAATCCGTCTATTAGAACTATTTATATTTAAAAAGAATACAAAATTAAAAAAAATTAATAGTAACTTTTTCTGTGGTTCCTTCTTATCTCTTTTGTTTCTGTGTACTTCTGTACCTTTATTAGATTTTGAAATAAAATATAGTATACCGTTCCTCCAATTTTGCTTTTTTTGAACTTTGTGTTATTTTGTATGTTAGTTTATACTTCAGTAGTTAAATGCATCTGTTATCTCATAAATGTGGGTGCCTTTGTGTTGATCTTGTCCATGTCTTCCCATAAATCATCCAAAAAGAGTCCGTCCCATGTGCCGGAGGTCTTCCTCCAGGTCTTTTGATGTTATGTTGGTACAGGTACAGCATGGGTTTAGCCATCTGTAATTTCTTATTCTCATGACATAATTGGCCTACTTCTTTTTATGGTCATAAATCTCTTAGATGTTATTTTTTGCATGATTGAAGATTTAGAGTTTTATATATTACAAGTTATCCTCATGTTTCTGTGGGATTCTTGGTTTGTGAAAGAATTTTAAAGTTATGGGGATGGTTTGAATGTATACTTTATGACTAAGATCTGAATAGAGATGAATAAGTAAAGTGCATTAAGTTTTTAAGGAATGCATTAAGTTTTAAGTGCATTAAGTTGTTTGTGGAGTAATAGGGTTAAAATGGATAACTGAAACCATAGCTAACTTAAAACCCTAATTTGAGCTATTAAGTTCTGCCTTTTCTCTAGCTAAACATTTAAGTAGTGTTCCTAACATTAAGCAAAATGGTACAGATTTTGTTCACCTCACTCTTCTTTTAGTAACTTCTCTAAAAGGGATAGTAAGAACTGAGGTAGCCTAAATGAGCAATAGGCTTAAAGGGGAGGACTGAAGGATCTTGAATAATCTACTAGTTGGATTATTGACCTTCGAATAATTTTTTAAAATTGTCTTGGATACCATGCTTTACTTTTGAGCATCACTTAAATTTACTTTTTGTTCTCTACTAAATGAATTAAAGGTTGAAGTCTTATTTACAAATTCGAAATTGTTTAGTCATTCCTTATTGTGAACGTCAAAGATTTGGCCAGTATAGAACAATAATGAGAATTTTCAAATCAAGATTGGAAAAAACATGCGTGCGTCTTTTAAAACTGTAATTTTTGAAAAGGAGAAAAGAAGTTATAAGAGTTTAAAGAATCAATGGCGATGAAAGAAAATTTAGGGCATAGAGGCCTGCCTTCTTTCTCATTACCATATAAACAAAAATCAGTAGACCCAGAAAGAGGCAAGGATTCACTTTAGTATTTAAAAAATACTCAGTATCACTTCACAGTTCTTTTTCCACAAAACATGAAACTTATTATGAAAATTTATATTTTAATTGATTATTGTTGAAATCATCATTCATTTTTAATCCTTAAATAATTATCATTCCATGCATTTAAAAATGAGAATAGAACAGCCTGAGCAGTTGTTGAAAATTTATTTTTTGTGTACTATATATTTACCTAAGAGTTGTTGCTCAAGCCCTTTCTAGAATCATAGTTTTAGAGTGGAAAGTGGAGCACTTGGAGCATTTCTATCTAGGCTCCATGAGGGTAGGAACCATAGCTTTCCTAAAAATGCATCCACCCTCTCCACTTCCCTGCAGCATAGTGAGTTGGACACTCAATTCATATTTACTACATTGGATTTCATAGTTCTGTCTTCATTGTATCATTCGTGGCCATTTGTGGGGCTAATCTTGAGCTTTGTTAATTTAGATTTGCTAAACTGTAACTTTCCCAAGTTTCCCTTTAGCTGTGCTATTCCTTTGTATTCCCCCATCCATATTTGCTCTCTGAGAAGGGACACAATGAGCATATGTTCCTTTTTGTGTAGATATTAGGGAATGTTAATAAAAATGCCTTAATATTGTACAAAGAAATATGCCTAAGCAGTAAATCTAATTGTGCCAGGGGTTCAGTTCAAGAAATAATTTTTAAGCATCTACTATGAACAGATCTTTGCACTGAGCATTTGGGAAGACAGAAGGTTAGATAAGACACAGCCCCTGCCAAGGCTGCATAGAGTCAGAGGACCTAAGTTTAAGTCTCAACTTGTTTACGTGCTATCTGTGTCACCTTGGGGCAAGTCGTTTCACTATGTGGGGCCTTGATTTCCTGTTATGTAAATATGATGGAATTGCCTTAGATCTCTAAGGTATCTATCTTCTACAGTCCTAAAGCTGATGATTCTATGGTCCCTCATGGAACTTAAAATCTAATCAAGGGATATCATAAGATGCAAGTAACTATAATGCAAATAATACACTTAAGTTCCTAAGAGAGCTATAATATCCTTCTCTTTGTGAGGTGTGAGGGGAGAGAGGCTGTTATTAATAAATTTAATAGATTTTAAGGTCCTTCATAGTGAGGCCTGTGTGAGATCTTTATCTCCAGCACTTGGCACGGAGCCTTGCACATTTAATAACCTGTCCAGATCGTTCAACTTTCAAAATCTTTTTGGACCCTAACTCTCATTCAGTTCGTTAGCTACCCTTTCCAGCTTTGTGTCACTTGTGAATTTGATAAACAGGCTGTCTGTGCTAAATCATTGATAAACATATTAAATCCTACAGAGTCAAGCATATAGCCCTGGGGCACTCTAGTAGAAACTTCCTACCAAATTGACTTCCAGCCATCAATGACTACTCTTCAGGTTGACCCATCCACTTCATTTCGAATCTACTTAACTTGTACTACCAATTAACCTATATCGTTCCAATTTGTCCATAAGAATTGCATGAAAGACTAAAATTCTTTGCCAAAATGTAAGCTACCTATCTCTTATAAAAGAAATGATGGACTCAAAAGTGTAGAATGAGACACGTATTTTTTAATATGGCTGATAAGGGAATGTGCTTCTTTTAGCTAGGCATACTTATTGTGAGTTTCCTCCTTCCTTCCTCTTTTCCTTCCTTCCTTCCTTTGTTCCTTCCTCCCTCCCTCCTCTCCCTTCCTTCCTCCCTCCCTCCTCTCCCTTCCTTCCTTCCTTCCTTCCTTCCTTCCTTCCTTCCTTCCTTCCTTCCTTCCTTCCTTCCTTCCTTCTCTCCGTTCTCTCTTTTCATGCCTTCCTAGCCTCTCTCCCTCCCTCTCATCTTTCTTGGTTGTTTACTTGAGGAATGGGAATGAGAAGCATTTATTATTTGAAAAAATTTAAAGAACGAAAATAAATTCTCTCTAATACCACAGAGGACATGCTACTCAATATTATGACTTTCCATATTGGCAACTAAAGGACAATACAGCTACATAAAGCAATACATTCTTTGCTAGAATCTAATTAAAGTATATCTATAGCATTCCCCTGATCTGATTGTCTAGGAGTCATGTTAAAAAAAAAAAAAGGGCTATTGCAATAACTTAATTGGCCTCTCCAATCTATCCTTCACACAGCTGCCAAACTAATTTTCCTAAAGAGCAAATCCGATTGTGTCACTCCCCTAGTCGATAAACTCCACTTATTCCCTGTTATCCACAGAATCAAATATAAACTCCTCTGCTTGACATTGAAAGCCTGTCACAATTTGGCTCCAGCCTTCCTTTTGTCTTAGTTTCTCTAGTACTTACAGTAGTGCCTGGCACACTTGTAGTAAATACTTTTGGATTGAGGAAATGGAGTTAATCTGGCGTAACCTGTTTTTGATGAAGCCAAGCTGGCTCTTTGTGATCACTTGTCTTTTTCTAGATGTCCATTAAACATCCCTTAATAATATAGTCTTTCATTTTGCTGGGAATTTAAGTCTAGCTGATGGATTCCAGTTTATAAACTATAAACTCTTCCATTAAATTTTATTTCGAAAAGTGGAACAATACTTATCCTTTGCTATCTCTGTGGCACCTTTCCCATTGTTCGGCAATCAGCATCAGTTACCATCTAGATCAGGGTTGGGGAGCTTCCTAGGTCCTTAAGTATGGCTCTTTGACTGAATCCAAATTCACAGAACAAATTCCTTTAATAAAATGATTTGTTCTGTAAAACTTGGACTCAGTCAAAAGGCTGCAAGAACCTAGAAGGCAAAATGTGGCCTGTAGGCCGCAAGTTCCCCACCCTGATCTAGATTGTCTGGGCCTGAAGACTTGAGCTCCATAAGGACAGCTGAATGCACCCTGATGCTCTCCCTAATTGTCTTAGGTTTCAATTTTCCTAATAGTCACTTTCGTACTATAAAAATAAATATTGAATCTAATTGAATTTCTGAATTGGAGAATTATAAATTTCCTGGAGGAGGTGATTTTTTAAATTATTTCTTTTTGATTAGCAAAATCCACCATTTGTCCCTCTCCCCACCCACTTAAGAATGAAGGAAAAACAAAATTCCTATTACAAAACATGTATAATCAAGCAAAACATATTTCTTCATTGACTATGTTCCAAAGAAAAAAATTTATATGTGAGTGTGACCGTGTGTGTGCGCATGTGTGTGTCTTATTCTTCATTCTGAGTCATCTCTCTACCAGAAGGTAGGTAGGATATTTCATCATTTGTCCTCTGGAATCACTATGCTGAACAGAGTTCCTAATTAATTAAATCTTTCAACGTTGTCTTTACAATATTGTAGTCATTGTATAAATTATTCTGGTTCTATTCACTTCACTTTACATTAGTTCATACAAATCTTCTCAGGTTTCTCTAAAATTATCCCCTTCATCATTCTTTATAGCACAGTAGTATTTCATCACATTTATATACAATAGCTTGTTTAACCATTTCCCAGATGATTGCTGTCCCCTCAGATCCCCATTCTTTGCCACTTCAGTAAGTTATACTTTTTATAAATCTTGAGTTAGTTTGTTTTGCTTAAAATTCATCCCTTCCTTAATCTGTCTTCCTTTTAATTTTCCCTTCTCCCCTTTCCCTCCCTTTCCTCTCTTGAATAAATGCTATTTCTGCATCCAGCTCTGTGTGTATATTTTTCTTGAGGAGATAATGTTTAGAGTTGGGCTTTAAAGGAAAGATAGGAAATCAGTGAGGAAAAGGGTAATGAAATGTATGGGCAAGGCAAGGCAAGGCAGAAAATTGTGAAACACTACATGAAAGATGAAGAGGAGTTCAGTTTGGCTGAAGCATAGAATACGTAGAGAGAGAGTAGCTTAAACTCTGAAAAGATGGGCTGGTGGTAGATTTTAGAAGGCTTTGAATGGCATACTAAGAAAATTGAACTTCATTCAGTAGGTGCTAGGGAGCTATCAAAGACCTTTGAACAGCAGAGTAACAAGGCCAGATCTCTGCATAAGGAAGGTAAGTCTAGCACGACTTTAAAGGTTAGATTTGTGGGGAGTGAGTCTACATGGGAAGATCTAGTAAGAGCTTGTTGTATTATCAGCCTATTAGTAGCACTGAGAATTGAGAGAAGACAGATATCGGTGATATTACCACAATAAGACCAATAGGACTTGGGACATAACCAGATATTTCAAAGGCAGGAATAGGGATAGGAAGAAAAATCTGAAGATAACACTGAGATTTTGAACATGAGAGATGATGTAGTGCCATTGCCAGAAATGATAAAGTCAAAAGGAGGAGAAGGTTCTAGGGAAAATGCAAGTTCAGTTTTAGTCATATTACATTTGGGGTGCGGATAGTATAAGTAGGTGGTTGAGAATGAAGATCTGGGGACGCTTGTGAGAGTGGTCAGCATAAAAAGTGCAGATTCAATAGTCATTTGTATAGGGGTGACAGTTGAAAATGGAAATGAATGGAATTGCCAAGGAAAAGCGTTTGTAGAGAGAAGTTGGCTGAGAATGTAGCTTCTTGGAGATAATCTACTTTATCAGTCAGGGATAGGAAAAGGAGCCAGGGAAGGAGACAGAGAAAGAACTATTGGGTAAGAGGAGTATAGGAAGTGATGAGTAGAATTTTTCTACTCATTGTATTGTATTTGGAGATAAGGTCATAGGTCATAATCATAGATAGTATTAGCATAGAAGGTACAAGTCCACATAACGGGGCTGAGAGGAGAATAGCTGGTGAGGAAAGTTATCTTCTGTCTTCTCTATGTCTCTTAGTTATGGACCTATCCATTTAATTGCTCATTCCCCATTAGAACGTAAGCTCCTTGAGAGCAAGGGCTGTTTTCATCATTCTTTGTATTTCCAGCTCAGCACAGTGCCTACCTAGCATATAGTAAATGGCTTAATAAATGCTTGTTTATTGATGGAAGGATTATTCACACTAGTGATGTCACACATCTAAGATTGAAGTAGTGCAGTTTTGTTGATTTTGTTCATGTAAGTAAAAATACCATCATAAAAAAGATTCTGCATCGTCATCAACTCACATTTGGTAATTGGTTACTGTGTGCCAGGTGGCTCTGGGTATAAAGACAGGCAGAAACATTATCCCTGCGCCCATATTCTAATATGCGAGACATTAGTGGCTCACAGCTAACTCATAAGAGCTATGCCTTATCGATTTGTTTAAAAGCAGACTTTGTACAATTAAACAACTTAACCTTTCTAAACTCTCACCTTTGAGGCCCACTACCCTGATTGGTGAGTGTCTCTCTTGGCCCATTAATCTAAACAGGTTCTCACCTTGCTCTTCAGTCTACTGAACTATAACATTCCTAAGTCCCTCTTTGCTACATTCCCGACTTGTTTTCCTCCACCCGTATATGCTTTCAGCAAAGGAACACAATGATGATTCCTTTTATATAAATATTGGAAAATGCAATAAATCAAGTCATATCAGTGGTTAATTGAAGAAATCATTTAAGCACCTACTGTGAGCAGAATACTGCTGAGTGTTGGGGAAATAGAAAGTTTAGATAAGGCATCTCTCTCTTCTTCCTTAGAGTTATAGAGTCACAGTCAAATCACTACCCAAATTAATAATTCATTTTTACCTGAAAGGGTGTGTCAATCTATTTCCCTATAATTCCCCCATTTACCACATCAGTCACTTTCAAAGCTACAAACTCCAGCTGCCACCGCTCCCCTATTCCCTATTAGAATGGAAGCTCCTTGAGGACCTGGACTGTGTTAGCTTTTGCTTTAGTGTTGTATTCCTAGTGCTTAGCAAGCATTAAGTACTTAATTAAATACTTTTTTCATTCATTCTGTAACTAATAATCCTGTCCAATAGGTGATTTCCATAGACTGTTAACAGAGTAGATATTTTTTGTCATTGAAAGAAAAGATTGAATCCTTTATGAAGCACGTGGACTGGAGGGAAGGAGAACTAGCTGAGCACGTCTAGCTTTTTTACTATTACTCATAGTTTCCTCTTAACATCTAAACCCCTTGATTTCTTAGGAAGCAGATCCAGGAGTGAAAGAGTAGGAATGGTTTCAAACAATTAGATTCCTTAAATCTTTGCATAAAATGAATAAAAATAATGAGTTTACTCAGACACTACTTCTTTCCCCTATTGGGAAATTAATTCATAACAGAAGAACTGGGCATTGGCTCATTTTCATCTTATTGCAGACAGATTTCATAGAATAATAGAATTCTAGAGCACAAAGGGACCTTAGTCCAACCTTTTGTTTTATATTTTTAGCAATGTTTCATTATAACTATATTTATTCTAGTACAAGACAATTAGTTATAATAGAATTTTATCTGTACTTGAGAACATTAGTGAATCAAAATATCATTAATAGGGGTTGAGGAGGCTTAGTAACTAGCAATTATGGGATAATAAGATGCAGCCTTTGTACTTATCACTTATGACGCTTTCTTTACTTTTTCTCCTCCCTTAACAGATTTGCATCTGCTGGCGATGATGGAATTGTATTTTTATGGAATGCTCAGGTGTGTGCTGGTTTTAAATGGGTTATATTACAACAGTAGAACTAAACATATGAGTCAAATTATGTGCACTATATACTTTTCTGCATTCAGACATTAAACTGTTGATATTTTTGTACTTATTCATAACAAACAAATTCTGATAAATATATAAAGGAAAAAAATCTCCAACATTTCCACACATTGGTTTAGGCTTGTTGATTGTATTAGTGTGGAAATCCCCCCAGGAAGAAATACCATTCACTAATGCAGCAGTTCCTCTGGGTCTTAGAGCCTTGAAGAGTCTTCAACAGAAATATTAAGTGCCTTGCTTGTGGGCAAACCCCTAATGTGTCAGAGGCAGAATTTAAAGCCACATCTTCTTGACTCCACAAAGGCTCTCTATTCACCGTACCTTGCTGCCTTTATATATTTCTTCTTCTGACATAAAAGAAATGTAAAAAATAAAAGAAGTCAAACTTTGTCTTGCCGTTTGAGGCAATGAAATAGAGATGAAGAGCTCCTGGAATGTTTTACATTTGACTTTTTGGAAACTGTGAAATGAAATTGGCAAACGTTTTGAAAAGTAGGAGATGACAATATAAAATAATGAAAAGTATAGAGACTTTGCAAGTGTATACATCACCTTTTATAAGCAAGATTTATAGTGACTGCTAAGAACAATCTGACAACGTGTAGCAGCCTTAGTATTGTTAGTATAAGGATGATTTCTCAATCTTTCATCTGGCTTATTCTAACTCCTGAAACTTTTTTTCTAGTAGAATGGTAAATGTAAAATATTGAAATCTGGAGGTGATTTCCTTTATTGTAGTCATGAAGATGGTTTTTCTCCCACCCTGTAAAACTGTGCTTCTCCATTGTGTTAATTTCCAAAGTCAGAGTGGTACTCTATCTGATGACACTGAGCTTTAATAGTTTGATAAAGTTGAGTGTTATTATTGGCAGTTCTATTTGTTGAAATCCTTTGTGGCCCCAGTCTTTCAGACCACCAATTTGTGATTACTAGCATGACTGTTTCCCACCAGTCAGCACACTTGTTTCATCATAGTGTATGCAGGAACATTTTAATGGCAAAAAGTCACCTTTTTTTTAATCTTGGAGAAGTTATATATTTCATTTAAGTTCTGTACAGTTGTCCAAACTGGGAGGGAAACAGCTTAAGCTTATTGGACATGTTCTTAAAGTAGAATGGCATTAGTGACACATATTATCCTTCTTTGGCCTTGTTTAAAAGCAGTATTAAAGTGTTTTAAATGTATTATTGAGGTTACCCTGGATTCCTGAAGGCTGTGCCTCAGGAGCTTCCTTTGACATGTCCCACATTGTTGGAAATGCTGCTGATAGGGGCTGTGGTGGGTGACAAATGAAATGACTGAGGAAACAAAGGTTCAGTCTTTTGATTATATCGATTTATTGAGCCATACATGTTGACATGCTGGTAACAAAACATGTTTTTATCGGCCATCATCACCAGGTTTACCAAATGGTGATGTACTTTGGACCATAATGGCTATCGATGATCATGTACTCATTTATATGGGGGTTGCATTGTGTCTCAGGTCAGAAGTACCAACATCAGTGAAATCATAGATACCTGAAGTATTTTTGTTGAAATTTGTTCACAAGCTCTTAAACGACATTAGCAAGAACAGAGAAGCTTATATTAATCTTGGCATTATGTTAATGGTGATATAATGGGAAGATTTTAAAAGTTGTCAGCTCTATAATATAATTGATATCCAAGTTTCATGAAATTAGAGATTGGATGTAGGTAACTTAGGATTCACAAATGAATCACAGCTATAGCACTATCTTTACATCTATCTAACAGGTACATAAAAAATGCAGTGTTATTCCATTAGGGAATAGCTAAGAGTGGCTGGTTGCTCTTGGTAGTAGTTGTTGTTTTTATCACTTGGTAAATTTCTATTATGATGTAGAAAATTGAAATAAAATTCAGTTCTATGTTCTAATTTTGAAATAGAATTTATGGATGCTTTCTATGTGGTGATTCCTCTTAGGATTGTCACTTAAAATTATTTAAGGTATGAAATCAGAACCTATTAACGTTATTTTTTTTTCAGACAGGAGAAAAGATTTTTGAGCTCCATGGACATACACAAAAAATAACAGCTATAACTGCATTTCCTTCCTCGGATTCTTATGAAGATAAAAGTCAATTGATCTTAACAGCTTCTGCTGATAGGACTGTTATCGTATCCTTAAACGTGAAGGAAAAGGAATAAGTTTTACTGGGAGTGGAAAGTTTAGGAGACCAAGGAGATGATACGTTAGCTTTGAGTTTCTAGAGATTGGAGTTTAAAACTGTAGTGTAATGAGGATGATTATATTTTCATTTTTGTGAGACATAATAATAGTTTATGTTTGCATAGTTTTAAAATGTCTTTATGTATACCATCTCATTTGACCTTCACTACCTGTAAGTTAGGAAGGATGTCTTGTTATCTACATCTTATGTTATCTACATCTTATGGATATAGAAAATGAGACTCAAAGTTTTGTACAGGTTTTCTATAACTAGAAGACCCAGGAGCAGAGCTTGAATCCAGGTCATCTGATTCTCTAAGCTGATGCTCCTTCCCTGCATCGGTCTTTTAAAAAGCATTAAGAACCCACATGATGAGTTGTTTATCTCGTAAAGTCTTGAATAGAACTAGCAGGTTGTCTTGTTACAAAATACTTTTCCAAAGGTGATCGATTTGACTTAAATTCTTTTACTTAAATTTAAATAATTACTTAATAATAAATAATTTCTTTCAAAACTTTTATGCTGGCATTTTCAGTATTGTCGATTTGGTTTTCTTTTAACTTCAAGGAAACAAAGATGAATTGCATGGGAATCAAATTTAAGTTTTTGCCACTAGTTTCAAAAAATAGAACCTATCATTAATAGGCCATAGCAGAAAAAAACTTTAATTTTCGGCAAATGTGGATACTGCTACATAAACGAAATCTCTTATGGTGAGGAAAATAAGAGATGCTACCCCTAGGGTCAAAGACTTAACATCGCAGGTTAGTGCTAGAGAAGGGACCTTTAGTATCATCTAAGATTAGAAGGTAAATTTCCTTGAAAACAGGGACTGCTGCTTTTTTGTCTTTGTTTCCCCAGTTTCTGGTCCAGAATAGGCACTTTTGATAAATGTTTGTAGAAAACTAAATCTAGTCCAGCCTTTCTCATTTACAGATGAGGAAATTGAGGCCAAGAGAAGGGAGGTGATTTTCTCAAGATCACGGAGGAAGAAGTGGAGCCAGAACCCCACTTCAAGTCCTTTGGCTTCAGCTAGTGTTCTCATCAATATCCCAGGTGACCTCTCTGCTCTGCTCTGTGATGTTTTTCCTTGGAAAAAATAGAAAGAGCTCCCAGAACACTTAAAATCTTAAGTTTTAAAAAATTTTTGAAAATGCTTTTAAGACACAGAATCTGGGGCAGCTAGGTGGCACAGTGAGTAGAGCGCTGGCCCTGGAGTCAGATGGACCTGAGTTCAAATGCAGCCTTAGACACTTGACACACTTACTAGCTTTGTGACCTTGAGCCAGTCACTTAACCTCAATTGCCCTGCCTTCCCCCTTCAAAAAAAAAAAAGAAAACAAGAGAAGACAGAATCTAATAATATTTGCCCATGTTTCTAATCTTCAGGGTAGCAATTTTCCAAAGAAGGGCAGCATATGATACAACAAAATCTCTTTGATTCATCCTAAGGGAATGGTCAAATGATTCAAGGATACTTTGAAAGAAATATATTATTATTGCCTTTAAAAATGTGCATATATCTATATCTATCTATCTATATCTATCTATCTATCTATCTATCTATCTATCTATCTATCTATCTATCTATCTATATATACCTCCCTATGTATGTGTATATATAAACATTGCCATTGAATTAACTACTAGTACTGTGATTTCCAGGTAACAGTCTAATTTGACCTCCTTTGATGAATAAATAAGACTCATTTGTAAACAGTAGGATCAGTTCCTTTACTATTTAAGGTTCTTCTGAGTAAGTTAAACATCTGTTGCAATATCTTTATAGCATTAATTTAATGTAAAATTCTTTCAGGAATAATGCATAATTAAACTTTAGACTATATTAGGCTGAATTATCACAAACAACTAATAGAAGGTAAATTATTATTTATATTTTTTATCCATGTCTATGTGCTTGCTTACTCTCTCTCCATATGTATATGTGTGTGTGTGTCTCCATCTAGCTATCTTTATTTGCTTGTTCATGTACATATGTATGTATGTTCCAATTTGGAGTAGTTAGAGAAACAAAAAAACATAAAAGTTATTTCTCAGGGATGTAACAAAAAACACTGCTTTTCGATATTTATAAACAATCTGTATTGCATTTTTCGCCACAATAAGAGGACATTTTGCATAATGAAAAACAGGAATGAGGATCAGTCTGATCCTGTGGCTTCATTGGTTTTGGGAACTTCTAGATTATGAAACATTCTCTGCCTGCTTTCTCTGCAACTTAGAATCTGAGAAAGGTCATAGAGCACCTGGGTTCTCAGAATATGAGAGCCCTAAACTATTTACATATTTGCCTATTAAAATACTTCTCCTTTTTCCAACTACAAATCTTTGTGTGGCTAGATTCTTCGGCTGCAACAACATAATGCAGCAGATTGAATGTAGAAGCAGATAGAAAAATCCAGTTGTCTTCTAAAGGCTGACATTAGAGAAATTTGCAAAATATGTAAAACAGTGCGATTCTCACTTTTTTATTTTTGAAAATATATTTTTTCATGCAAATTAGATTGTTAACCTATAATAGATTCATTATTGTTATTTTAATGAATTAACAAATATTTTAAAATGTATCTGTTTTAATTTCTTAATATGGTAAACATAGATATAACTCACGTAAAACAAAGTTCTTTGAAGTCCTCAGTAATTTTTAAGAGTATAAAAGAGTCCCAAGACCAAAAAGTTTGAGAATCTCTGGCTTAGACTGCTAAGAAATTATGTGACTATAGATCACACAGCCAGCATGTGTTAGAGATAGCACTTGAACCTGGGTCTTCTTGGCTTAATTAATGATAATGATCATTTATTAGTATAGAGATATTCTTGGCTTTTGTAGTGCAAAGAGAATTGGATCTGGAGCCCAAAGATGTGGGTTCAAATCCTGGCTCCACCACTTACTACCTGTTTGATCTAGGGATTTATTTTATCTCTCTTGGCTTCCATTTCCTAGACTACAAAATGAAGGGGTAGGTAGTTCTGATGGATGCCAAAATCCTTTTTGGCTTCAAATCTACAATTGTGTGATATATGTAATTTTTATAACCTTTGGCCAAATATTCTTTTGTCTGTTTTTGGTAATTTGGTAATAATATCTTTTGGACGCAAGATACAGAATGAGAGATACATTTTTGAATAGAGCTAATATGGGGACTTGTTTTGCTTGACTGTGTATTTTTTCCAAGGTTTGTGTTTTGTTTTTTGGTTGTCAGGGTTCCTCCCTGAAGAGAATGTAAAGGCTTGTTGATTGAAAAGAAAGTTTAAAAAATAATGATATCTCTAAACATATTGTTGCAGATGAGAGCCCTGCCACTCTACTAAGTGAGCTAATATGTGAAGTTACTTCTATAATATTAAAAACAGTAGAGTTTTAAAAAATGCTTAAAAATACTTAAAAAATGAATTATAGCCAAAAGGAGAAACTTTTGATATTTAAAACAGTTACAAAATAGGCATCTCATAATAAAGACCAAATTGTGTTCAGCAATTACTTTGCATTTCCTTAACAAATTCAGATTTGGGATTGTGATACTGGCAGACAAGTTCAGAAAGTATCATGCTTCCATTCCACTGTCAAGGTAAATGTTGGAGGTGGTAGTGGTGGTATTTAATTTGCTTTTATTGCTTTGTCTGAGAAATATTAAATCATGAAACAGATAAAATGAAAATTCCTACATAGTACATTGCTTTGCATAAACCTGCAGTTCTTTGAAGATTATGCATTTCATGACTATAGGTAAGGTTGATATGTTTCATCCGTTTCTCCAAGGCTCAAGGGTAAGATTATTTACTGCTGAAGGTCATGGGGTTTTCTCAGGCCCTAATCCAGGGAAGTCTCAATCCTGTGTTAGCCCCATTTATTGAAAAAGAATCCTCAGATGATTCTGCTGCCAGAAAGCATATTGTTCCCTCAAAGAAGTGGGTGCCTGGGTACCAATTTATCCCACCTCAGATAGTGAGTGAGGGGTGTAAGAGTAGGCAAGAGGAGAGGGGGTTGTCCAAGCTCTTTCCCATACCTCTGGAATACACTGGGGCAAAAGGGTAAAAATAAATGGTTGGAAGATCAATTTTATTATGGTACAAATTTCTTGGTTAAAAACATGAGGGGATCCTGGAAACATTCTCTGATAAGCATAGCTGGACTTAGGCTTTGGATTCTTCATGAATCTAGAAGGGAGTACAACCTCTTGAGCCCTGGTTCCTCATCTTGAAGGACATTTGCAGCTGCTCAAGAGTAAATGAATCTGTGAGTAACATGGACTGGCCTGGTGTTTACCCTTAAGTATTGTAATTAATGAATAAAGGGGTTTGGCTCTCTTCTCCTCGATTATTGTCATCCACATGTACAGCTAGTTTGGAATTAGAGTAGAAGAGAATGCCTGGAAGAAGGTACATAATATATGGTACCAGTCTCAAAACTACTTCTGGGCATCCAGCATATGTTAATTTCATTCATGGTATATGACTGTGCAGAAGTAAATGACTGCCTTCTTTTAATTTTCTCCCTTTTAAGCAAATATTATTGACATCTGTCTCACTTTCCATTTAGCCTCATTTCAGAATTAGAGGAATGGTTTTGCTTAACCAGTTAGACTCCTAACTTAATAATTAATGAGCTAATAGGTTTTTTTTTTCTGTTCTTTGCTGCTACTATTATTAATAGTAGCAAAAAACAAAAGTTGTCTTGGAATGGTTTGGCTTCTGAATCCAATTAGGAAGTTTGGGAAAACAAGCTTCTTGATAAAGCCACATGAGATTTACTGTTGTCTAGCAGCCTGCATGGCAGTTGGCACATAATATTGTTCAGTTGTTCTAGTTGTGTTTAGCTATTCCTGACCCATTTTGGGGTTTTCTTGGCAGAACTACTGGAGTGGTTTGCCATTTCCTTCTCTAGCTCATTTTACAGATGAGGAAATTCAGGCAAACATAGTGAAGTGACTTGCCCGGAGTCACACGGCTAGTAAGTCTGAAGCCAGATTTGAACTCAGGAAGATGAGTCTTCTTGACTTCAGGACTGGTACTCTATTCACTGTGCCACATAGCTGCCTTTGGCACATAATAGGTGCTTAATAAATGCTTATGTAATTGAATGAATTTATCATTTTAAAGAATAATAAGTGGGATAATGTAGCAAACAGTCCTCCAAAAAAAAAAATCTTAAGTTACCAGAAGTCAGTCATCACTTCTTTTTTTTTTTTTTAAAAAAAAAGCAACATCTCATGTGGCTATTTAAAAACCATACGACTAATTTCTCTGATGAAAAAAATTGTGTTTACTAAAGCATCAGTGAGCTGTATGATAGCAGTTAACATAGGATTTTCTTTAAAGATTCTAATTAAAACATTGACTTCTTTCAAATCTATCAGTTTATGTGGTCTAAAATTATTCAGTCCAAAATATCATTTACCTTTAAACTCCTGAAAAGGTAATTCTGAAAAGGTAATTACTATCTTAAAAAACTATATTATTCAAATATCCAAAGGCTAATATATGTTTTAAAGTGCTAAGGGGTAAGGGAAGATATGTGTGTATATATATTTAAAGATGAGACGAAAACATTCTTTGTCTCTCTGCTTTCATTTACTATGGAAAATATTGTAGAAACTAGTTTAATTAAAAGTATGTTTAATTCAATAAACAATGAAGCCCTTTACTAGATCATCTGGGAGATGAGTACACTGTCTCTGCCCTTATAGAGCTTAGAGTCTTACTCTAATGTCACTGCATGGGCAGTGAATCAGAGTGGACTTCTTTAGAAGATTTTTAGAAACATGTTTTCCTTACTATGCCTGTTTTTAATCCATCTGCAGTTGGCATGTTGTAAAAGGTCTACTAGTTCTCTAACACAAACCGTATGGTTTAGTCAAGAAACTACTTGCCTTGGAGTTAGGAGAGAACTGGAAATAAAGCCTTCCTTTGGCACTTAGGATCTTAAGGTGTAGAGTTGGAAGGGATTCTGGTGGTCATCTGGTCCAGCACTGTCACAGGTAAGGAGCAGTTTGTCACAGCAGCCCTGCAGGGAAGCTGAGAGCAAGAACAGCCTATGACTGAGATTCTCATTGCTAGAAAGGATGAGAAACAAAGAATTTTGCACTGATCTGCAAAGAATGTGCAATGTTTGTGTTTCTGCCCCAACCTGGGGATTGTTATCTGGACTGTTCAAAAAGGAAGCTAGTGTCTCTCCTAGAATAGAAGGTAAAGGGATCAAGGAACACATCTCTGTTTTCTGGGTCATTAAGGAAATGTTCCTTTTTTTAATGGAAAAAACTTTAAATGTGAATAAGAGAAAGGATCTGAAAAGGGAATGGAATCCCCATCTGTCAGGAGATTGGAAAGTGGTAGACTGTTACACAAAGAGGCAGTAAAAATGAGACTTTTCCTCCCAAGAAGGGCACTGGAAGCTGTAAGGATGCAGTAACAGTATGGCCTCCAAAGAATGCTATGATAGAGCCACAGGAGATTGGGGAGGAAAGATCATCTAATAAGGTTAGGGGAAGAAGAGATAAGGAGTGGTGGTTGGTGACTCCCTGCAAAGAGTTACTTGAGTCAGCTATTTGTCAACCTGATGGTAACAAAAAAGAGATTGTCTGTTTTCCTGGGGTATGTATCCAAAATGTGACAGAAAACTCAACATTTGTCATAATGAGTACCAGTCACTACTGATTCATACAGGTACAACTCTATATAAAGACAAGAGTCACAATGTTGGAAGGAAGGTAGCTTTGTAAATAGCTAGAAATTCACAGGATGTAACATTAAAAAAAGGAGCCAGCAATAAAAGCCACAGCCTTAAATATTTATATACAAATTATGGGTAACAAATAAGGGAACCAGAGATCCTAAAGTAAAGAGGCAAATTTGGCCTTCTGTAAAGTCCAGACTAATGCCTGGAACATGGCTCTAGAAAGGGTTGAGTATTCCTCATTCAATAGAAAAAGGAGAAGTTAAGGAAGTGTGGGTGGGTGGGTGGGGTATGAAATTGTTTATTAAGAATATATGTCATTTGAAGAGATCCAAAAGCTAGAGGAGGGTATAAAATCCAGTCAAACACAAGTGAACAAACTGGAAACAGAGTAGATACCCATGGCCTGGAGAATGGCTCAACAGATTGTGGCACATGAATGCAAACGAATGGTACTGTATGAAGGGCACAACAGATGTGAGGGATGCAGAGAAGCATGGGAAGACATATCAAATTGAATAATATGTAAAGCATTTTGCAAACCCTAAAGTATACTGTAGAAATGTTAGATATAATTATTATGAGAACTGATACAGAAGGAACTAAGCAGAATTAGGAAAACAATATACACAATGATTTACATAGGTATCTATGTAAATGGAAAAAAACAAACAATTGAAATTGAGTTCTGTGAAATCGTAATGACCAAAGTTGGTCCCAAAGAAAATATGTAAGATATGCTACTTCTTCCACTTCTTTGCAGAGGTGAGGAACTGACAATGAGTATGGAATACTGCATATAAGTGTCAGTCTTTTTTTGGTATCTTGGTTAGTTGTGCCAAATTGTTTTTCTTTTTTAATTTGTTGTAAATGATTCTCTGGGAGAGGGACAGGGAGAAGTACATTGGGAAATGTAGGTGATATAAAAATTTTTAAAATTCAATAATTTTTTTAAAAAGGAATAATATCTAGGACTAAATAGATGAATTGCATAGTAGAGAATTATGTTATAATTCTGTTATGGGACCTAGGAAGCAAAGTTTAACTCTTATTATGATGCTACCATTTGCCTCATCTGTCATCTACTTTATGTACTTTACATTTTCTCTATAGAGAAATATACTCTACCTAAATAGGTGCCACATGATTCGCCCCTCACTGTAACTGAATCAATGATATGGCAAAGGGCTTTAAATGGGGTTTTCTTGTAAAACTACTCAGTCAATAATATTTGTATACTAAACACTACTATTTTAAATGGGAGGTTGTTAATATTATTATGGAACTCAATTTATAGCTAAAATTCAGTGGTGGTTCACTTAAGCTCCGAAAGTATTGTCTTCTCATTACACATAGGGATCCTGGGAGACTTTATCTACCTCTAGTTGCATTTTATCTTTCTCTTGGTCTTAGGAAGAGAATACATTGGAAAGTTGGAGGGAGGGGAGGGAGACAGTGAGATGTGAATGGTTTTGTGGGTCTCAGAGCTGGAATGCTTATATTTTGTGAACATTTATCGTCATTTTCCTAAACATTACTTTATTCACAGAAATGTTGAGATTTACTTAAAGGATCCTGAGAAACTTTGTTTTATTTTTCAGCTTTATCCAAGTGGAAATTTATTTTAGCATGAGTACTATTTTTTGCATTTAATACATTTTAAATATTTGCTTCTCCAGTGTTTGACAGTTCTTCAGAGACTCGATGTTTGGCTGTCTGGTGGTAGTGACCTCTGTGTTTGGAACCGAGAATTAGATCTCCTGTGTAAGACTAGTCATCTCTTCGATACAGGTAAAAGTAAATACTGACACTTGAAAGCACAATTGTTCTTCCTAAACACTTTCCACCATTATTATTTGCCTATTAACTATGGAAAGGAAAAACTCTGGATGCTCTCTTCAACTCCTCCTGCACCACCCCCTCCACCCAGTTTTTAAAAGTGAAAGGACATTCTCATTTGTTAAGTGGATGAGAAAAAGTTGTATTCATATGCTGCCTTTCAGCATTTAACATTGAGGTCTGGAGAGATGGCCATAGACCTTATTGCATTGGGTTTCATGACCATATGAGTGTCTGAAGGCTTACCTCCCATAAAGAGAATTGGCTTCAGCATGGACCCTGAAGAAGACATCAATTTTTAAAAATTGGACTTATTTTTGAAATTCTTCTATTGGTGAATTCATCAACAAAATCCTGTTATTCTGAATTTTGAATTGCATAAGTATTCTTACTGTCACCTATTAGCTGTGTAACCCTAGGCATGGCTGTACCATAGAACGAGCACCACCTCTGGAGTCAGATGGTTCGGATTCTTGTCTAGTTTCTAATGGTTACTACCAGTGGACAAGTGATTTATCCTCTCTGGGGGTCATCGTCTTCATCTGTAAAGTGAGGACAGTTGAATTTAGATGGCCGCTCTGATACCTTTCAGCTCCAGATCTAGGATCCAGGGCACCTGAGGTGTTTAGCCTCTGTGTCCTCATTTGTAAAATGTAAAGAACTCTGTCCTCTAGCTGTTGTGAAATGATGCACATAAAGTACTTTGCAAGCTTAAAATGCTGCATGAATAAGTTATTCACTTTAGTCTGGTGATGATAAGGATTCATTCATTTTACAAGATAAACATATTTGAATAAAAATCAGCACATTTAAGTGACAACTTGAAAATGTGTGTTGTATTGTTAAAAATACACTGTGCCAAAGTAATCCAAAGAGCTTACAGGCACACTGGGAGAATAATATTGTATACCTTGTTGAAGTTTTATAGGCAGCATGAGTACTGTGAACCACATTATAGCTCACAGTTGGAACTAGCCTTTACTCCACATAGATATTATAAAATATCAGAAAAATAATGAGATGGCTTAGCGCATGTATATACACAAACACTACCAGGTATTGCAATTTAACCTCCCGCCTCAAGGTTTTGTTACTAACAACCTCGTTTGAATCTAGAGCATACCTCTCTACTCTCTGCTATTATCGTAAGGTATGTCTCTTCGTTTACATCCAAATTTTCCTTTCTGTTTCTCACACAGGCCTGTGGTTCTCTCTGCATCTTTTCCAGCAAATTATTGGTAGCTGTATTGTGAAATAATGTTTAAGAAAACGTCATATGTGTTAATGGAAAAATCAGATACCATGCCATTCTTCCTTTCATCAGTGAGCCGGTATCTGGGCCTTAGCCATTATGTGATCACAGTGTGGGTCAGTTTGTCAGAGGTCCCAAGGGGTAACAGAAACCTTTAAATAAGGAGTATTTCATGTGAAGGTGGAATCCATTAGAAAACTTTGAAAAGACTCCAGGCCAATGAATTGTGATGTTACCTTGCTCCGGTTTTCCTGTTGCCAGAATGCCAGGCAGTCAGTAGTGAAGAGATTTTGCTATTAGCCCCTCTGTCTCATAACACTACTTTTATAACTCTAGCTCCATGTATAGGGCAGTTGTTTTTAAAGTAGGAGTTTTTCTGTCCAGAGGGAAACAAAGAAGACAGTTGTTAGCTTTAAGAGTTTGATCTTTCTGTAGTTGACCAATGGGTACAATTAGCTTACTTTCCCATTAGGTATTTTTACTGTACAATAAAAATGGAACTTTAAATAGAAATCACTGTCACTGCCTTTTCTGAGTTGTAGAATGCCAAAAATTTTGAAATGTCAGGATTGCTACTACACTAACTCCATTTTTGGAAGTGGATATAGGGAATATTTTGTTACATGACCTGGGAGTTGTAATCATTGGAGCTAGAATTCATATGGATTATAGCTTTAAGTTCAAGATGGCGGAACCTAATAACCACTTTGATCTATCCAGTTACCGTTAGAGAGGTGACAGCAACATATTCCAAACTTATAAGGATCTGTGATTTTATCAGTGTGGATACTCTCACCACTGACAGATTGCAAACATTATGTAATTTCACAGTTGGTCTTTGGGGCAGCTAGGTGGCACAGTGGCTAGAGTGTTGGGCCTGGTCTCAGGAAGATTCACATCTGGCCTCAGATGCTTACTATCTGTGTGACCCTCAAGCAAGTCACTTAACCCTGTTTGCCTCAGTTCTTCATCCTTAAAATGAGCTGGAAAAGAAAATAGCAAGCCTCTCCAGTATCTTTGCAGAAAACCTCAAATGGCGTCACAAAGAGTTGGACACATCTGAACAACAACAGGTGGTCTTCAAGAGCTGCTGTGGCTGAAAAATTCATCACCCATAACCAGCCTGGTGATGAGCCTCTGTGAATTTAATGTAGGCTGCACCTCGAATGAGAGTGAGAGTTCTTTGCCAGGCCCATCTCTTGAACCCTAGCGAGGTAGGATCTGCAGAGATAGCTCTCCACTGAAATAGCCTCCAGGAGCTCAGGGCTGCCTTCTTGTCATTGTGAAGCACTGGAAGAGGATTTTGGTGAAGAGACAGCAACATAATTTTCAAAAAAGCAGAGGGTAGAAGTGTTGCTGACACTCTGTAGTCAGATAATTGCCACCTGAAGTAGAACTCTGGCTGCCTCCAGACTTTTGGAACTCCTACTTCTTTGTGTCTGGGCCTCAGAAGAGCCCTCTGCTCAGGGAGGTGGCAGGCAGAGGCACTTTCTCTGTGGGAATCTTGGCATGTTTTCTTGCAGCTCTACCTGTGCTCTTATTTGGGGCTATGTGGTTGTGGTTATGCCAGGGATGAAGGAGAGGAACATGAATGCAAAAAGTTTCCTTTGAAGAAAGTAAAATAAAGGCTGGAGTGGAATGTTATTTCTTACCTGCAGAAGTAAACTGAGGATTTTGTAAATGGGAGGCTTTCCCATTTTCTGGGGAGGAGGATAGGGTAGGCTATTATCTTTATACTTCATTTCATTTCCAGAATTTTTCACAGATAATTCAAGTAAAGAAACTGACCTGATTAAAAACTAATACTTTAAAAATGCCGATAGCACTTTAAAAATAATATTTTAAAAATGCCTGTTCCCAGTTTCAGACTCTATAAAAAAAAAGTTGATGTTTAGAACCATAGACTGTTAGAAGTTATCTAGTGCAGTCCTTTCATTTCAGAGATGCAGAAAGTGAGGCCTCTAGAGGGGAACTCACCCAAGATCCTAGAGCTGGGTGGTAGCAGAGCCAGAATCGGAACCCAAGTCCGTGCCGGTGTCTTATCGCAGCTCCGTTGGGATTTTTGTTCATCTTAAAGCAGTTCTAGCTATCTGGGTGTCACGTCATGTTTACACCAGCGCATGTTAAGCTGCAGGGCAGTTTTCACCTCAGACAGAGGGATGGTCCTCACATTTTTGGATACAGGAAGAGTTAGCAATGAGGCAGTGACTGAATGTGAGAGAAGGAAGACCAGAAATACCAGGCTTTTCCTTTCCATTTCGACAGAAATGAGTCCTGGATCCAGATGACTAGATCTGTATGGCTGAGTGATGCCAGGTCTTTTCAGTTCACAGTGGAGGTTTCTCAGTATAACTAGGTGTCAGCACCAGGGACATCATGGCTGTGATAAAGATGATGATACTTCCTACAGTCACTGTTCCTCATAACATTATTGCAGACAGCTTATTATAAGGCTAAAATTGATACCAAGAATTGCCTTGTATAACCTCCTACCAAAAGTTCCCTTTCCCACCAGTCAAGACCTCCACTTCTGTAGGGGTACTGTGGCAGGAGGAATATCAGATCAGTGCCCCTCCTCTCATCTGTGAGACCAACTAGACACTGTCACTTCCTTCTCCCTCCCTATTACCAGAAAGCAAATCACCTCCCAACACCACCACCCCATGATTCGCCAGTCCCTATCAGTTTTAGATTATAGCAAGCTAAGGACCTTTACCACTGTCCTTGGCAGTGCCTGTTCCTAGGGCATTTGGAGAGAGACAGAGACAGAAAGACGGGTGGGGGGCGGGGAAAGGAGGAAGGAGGGAGAGAGTAGGTGAGAGAGAAGAAAAGGGGAGATTTTTTTTTTAAACTGATGCAATACTTCTGTGCATTGTGGGGTATATCTACCCCTATCCTCAATCCGTAAAGGTCTTGGAACTCTTAGGAAGAATCAAGCATTGTCCTCTCAAGTGCTTCCTTTGTGCCTTATTCCAAAAAAGACCTAATACAGTCCACGTGTCACAGCTTCCCAGTGGTCTCTCAATTGCCATGTAAAAAGTTCCTACAAGTTCTTTCAGTACAGGTTTTAAGAAATCCCTAAATTCTAGGAACATGGGTAAGGCCTGACCCTCAAAAGGCTGGCTATGCCCATGTGCAACTACTCTCACAGTTAGGATCTTCAGTAGAGAATGCAGCTTGTGCAGCTGCATTTACATTTCAAAAAAAAATTAAAAAACAAAAAGTTCCCACTTTGTTCATGCAAGAATTTCAGCTAGGTACTTAAAGCTAAGAGGAGCTTCAGCTTTTTTTTCTTTTTCTGCTAGAGGAAAAAAGTTTCTCAACCTAAGAATCTGGTCATTCCTTGCTGATTCAAAGGTAAACTGAATTCTGAGAAAATTCTTTAGTTCTATTGTTGTTCACTCGAGTCCAAGTCTTGGTGACTTCATTTAGGGTTTTCTTGGCAAAGATACTGGAGAGGCTTGGTATTTCCTTCTCCAGCTCATTTTCCAAATGAGGAAACTGAGGCAAACAAGGTTAAGTGACTTGTCCAGCTAGTAAGTATCTGAGGGCACATTTGATCTTGGGTCTTCTTGACTCCAAGCTCACTGTTCTATCCACTGCACCACCTAGCTATCTGCCAGTAGGACTTAGAGGTGGCTAAATCACCAGACTGGAAAGACCAAGGCCGAGAGAGCTGGTAAGAACCACAGTTTATAACATTCATCTTCAGGTCGTGGTTTTTAGAGGAAATGACCTAAGCTAGGCTTTTTCCTTGCCAAGGTTGACCCTCCCTCACACGTGCCCTTGATTCCCTTCTGTCCAGTCTTCTCCAGCGGATTGTAATTTCACTTCTGCCTTCGACCCCTAAATCAACAGTCGCTCCGTATCTACTGCTCCCTTCCTTACCGTCTTCAAACATCTCTAACTCTTCTCCATCCTTAAAAGCCCTTCATTACCCTACTTGACAAACTTCTATCCTGTTTATATATATCCTCTCTTTTGCAGCCAGACTCCTTGAGAAAACTGTCTGGCTGCCTCCGTTTCCTCTCCTCTCACTCTTTAACTGTAGGATGAGGTTGAAACAAGCTGGCTTCATCCCACATTTGAGACTGTTCTCCAACGTTACCAATGATCTGATTGCCAGACCCGATGGTCTTCTTTTAGTTTTCATCCTTTTCAGCATGCAGCACGCTGCACTTGACAGTTTGACAGTGTTGACCGTGTTCTCTCTGATACCCTTTCTTTTCTGGGTTTTTGTGAAATTTTCTCCTGTTTTCCTCCCCTTTTCTGCACCATCTCTTTTGCTGGCTCATTATTCACATCATAATCTCTTACCCTGAGTATTCTCCAAGGTTCTGTCTCAGGTCTTCTTCTCCATGTGTTCTCTGTCTCTCTCTTTGTCTCTCTGTCTATCTCTCCATCTCTCCCTTTGTCTCTGTCTCTTTCTTTGTCTCTCCCTTTGTCTCTCTATCTCTCCCTTAGTCTCTCTGTGTCTCTCGTTTAGCTTCCATGGGTTTAATTATCATCTTTGTGACTCGTATCCAGCTCTAGTCTCTTCCTTGAACTTGAGTCTTATTAGCAATTGTCTACTGGATGCTTCTAACTGAGCGTTCTGGAAACATCTCAAAATCAGCATATCCCAAACTGAAATCATATCTTTGTCCCTATGCCCTCTTCTCTTCTACATATTCTTGGTTTTGTCAGAAGCACTGCTCTCCAGGTTTGTAACCTTGGCATTATCCTCCACTCATCACCATCTCCTATCTCACTTATCTAGTCTGTTGTCACATCTTGCCCTTTCTACCTCCACAACAATTAGGAGGCTGATGTCTAGGCAAGAGGTGACGAGGGGCTGATGTAGGATGAAGTCTGTGTGGATGGAAAGCGGGGGCCAAATGCAAGAGATACTGTGATGGGCCGGAAGAGAACCAAGGGAGACAGAGCTGTGTCACAGAATCCCAGGGTTAGGATCGAAGAAAGGCCATTGTTATCCAAGGTATATAGACAGCTAATAGAAATAAATAAGCCCAAAAGCCAGTGCATGTGGTCAACAGATATCAAAAAAACATTTCTCAAAAGAAGAATTGCAAACTATTCATAACAATATGAAAGAATGCTCTAAATTGCTAATAAAAAAGTGCAAATCAAAACAACAGTAAAGTTTAGTGTAAAAGGGGTTGTAGAAAGATAGCTATGCCTTGTTGGTAGAGCTGTGAATTGTGTACAACCACTCTGGAAAACATTTGGGAACTAGACCAAGAAAGCAACTGAAAAGTCCATACTTTTTGGCCCAGAGATTTCCCTGGCAGGCATATTCCCTGAGGAGGTCAGGGACAAAAAGAATGGCCTTGTTTACACCAAAATATCTACAGCAGTAATTTTGTGGTAGACGTGGAAATGCAGCCTATCAATTAGAGAATAGCTAAACAAATTGTGGTCCGTGAATGTACTATGCTACCAGAAAAAATGAGCATGTTGACTACTACAAATAAGCATGGAAAGACTTATATGAACTGATGTAAAGTGAAATCGGAAGAACCAGGAAAACATGACTATAACAATATAAATAGAAAGAGCAATGACAAAACAATTGAAACTGAAAACAGCAAAAGTAGAATAATCAACCTTTACTTCAAAGAAGAGATTGAGAATAATCCCCTTCTGCTTCTTTGCAGAAGTAAAGGACTGTGGCTGTAGTAATACTGCATAGACCATCAGACTTTTTTGATGTTGTTTAGTTTTGTGGACTTTTTAAAAAAAATTATTCTTTGTAAGGGATGGCAGTCTGGAAGGGGGTGAGATAGAAAGATAAAGTGGAAAATAATATGCGGTATAAAAACAGTACTAAAAATTTATTCTTAAAAAAGGTCATTGATAACTTTGGAGAGAACTTTTCAGTTGGGTAAAGAGGCTAGAAATCCAGATGGCAGAAGGCTAAGGAATAAAAAGAGAAGGAATGGGTTTAATGAATATAGGTATTTTTTTCCCTAGGAATTTGGCTACTAATGGAGGAAAAATGTAGGGAAGTAGCTAGAGGGGATGGTAGAGTCTAGTGTAGTTTTTAAAAAGACGTCCTTGGTCAAACAGTTAGAATCAAAAGAGACAAGATTTGAATTCAAGTCATTGTGACTGACCGTTATTCTATTCACTGTGCCATGCTGTCTCTCTTTTCAACATATATTTTAAAAATAGCTTAAGAAAATGAATTATTGCCAGCAGTTTTGGCTGTTCCAAGCCCAATATGTAAATTTTTTCTTCTTTGCTGAAAACAGTAATCACTGCAACATTTTCCAAATGACTTGAGCTTCTGCATTTACCCCAAAATGGTACTAACAAAAATTCTATATGCCAGTCAATTGTTCCTAGAAAGTCAAAATTAGAGTATTTAAATCAATTTTTGCGTAGCGGCACAATGTTGTATTTCATTCTTTCAGGATGTAGAGTTTACAAATTTACCTAATAACCTTTGAAAACCATCAGTTCAGGCTAGTGGGCTGAGTTATTTAGCGTGAGATGCCACTGAGGCTAAGGTTGGGAGCATATAAAGACACAATAGGAAAAAACTTGGTTTTCACAATTATACACTGTACCCCTGATCTCAGCCTGCCATTGAAATAAGTGTTGTTGAACTTGAGGGATAGCAGAAAAATGACATCATCTTTGTGACACTTTGTGAAGGTGGGCAAAAGTGAAGGATTCTGGGACTTCAGTTACATTTACAAAATCATTTCCTTGTTTATGGAAGAAATAGGTATATCGTCTTGTAGTGTATTGTTGAAAAGCTTGTCAATTTATGGGTTTTTTGTGCGGAGGGAGGTGTGTTTTTATCCCTATCTGTGATTTTATTGCCATAGGGAAACTTTCAGCAAAAATTTCCCTTTGCCAGTGCAGATCTGCAAGTTTTTTTTCAAATTAAAATCCTGGAGAGTTGCCTAGAGCACTGAGGGTAAGTGACTTGCTTAGGGTCACTAACCAGTTTCTGGCAGGGCAAGACTTGAACCCAGGTTGTCTTTTGTTCAGGGCCACTTGCCTACAAGGTCATGCTGCCTCTCCTATTTTATGTGAAATTTAGAAGGATTTATGTTGCTTCTGTTTTAATTTGAAGAAAATAATCATTTACCCATTGCTTTTTTGTGCTTTTAAAGGGATCAGCGCTTTGATTGAGTTACCTAAGAACTGTGTCGCAGCAGCAGTTGGCAAAGAACTGAGTGAGTATTTGGTTGGGCCTTGTTGTCACTGTAGCTTTGGTTGCTTTGTCCAAGCTGAAAGCCGCCCATCAACATGTGCAGGAGGAAGTTCCCAGCTGTATCCTAGGAGCACCTGGAAAATTACTAGAACAACTATTGGTAGTATACTAAAGCAGAAATCAGGGAGATTCAGTTAAGAAAGTTACTAAATGATGCTAATCTTCTGAGCATGGGGTAGAGCACTGAGTTTCTCTGACCAGGATGGCTGGGAAATAAAACAGGAAAAAAAAACCCTCCTTCTTCCAGCTGAAACTCTAGGCACCAGGAGTGGCAGATACTCTTTGTATAGTCCCTCTTGTCTTGTTTTCTCTCTGTGGGTTCTAGGCTGAAAGTAGTGTTGGTATCTCTGTGTTTCTTAAAAGCTGCAGGAGCAGCTGCTTCCAAGGAGCAGCTTTTAGAAGGAATGAAATTTTAAAATATCTCAAAGGATCAACCTGCATCAATTGGGTCAGTATATTTTTTTTATCTGTAAGGCAAAAAAAAAAAATAGAGGTAGTAGGATGAAAACACTTATTTCAAAGTAAAAGTATATTTGTAATTGTTTTATTTAAAGTGCATTTGTACAGATAGGAGAAATTATAGGAAATTATAGGAAAATTATTTTAAAAATTACATCATTTGGGCCTTCTGTTAATAAACCCACCTACTCCATCACCCAGACCACGTATGCTTTTAAAAATATATACCTGCATTAATGGAGGGAACCCTCTTCATCTGAGGTTTCCCTATAGCAATTAAATTACAGAGCCAGTCCTATGCCTTACTGGTATGCATGTATGTATACACATATAATGTATGTATATACACATGCATATAAACGTGATGAGGAGAAAAAGGGAGAGAGAGAAGAGAAATATATAAAAAGAGAGATAAAAGATAAAGAGATACGAGAGAGAGTTACTCTTGGAGTTGACTTCTGCTATTTCTCCCTAAGAATACCCTACTGAATTATTGTATGTCCATGAATCAGCATGCCAATATATGTCATATAGACATTTACTTTATTTGGCATTATTTAACTTGCTACCAACAATTCGTAGTTTGCGGTAACACTTGCCTATGCCCTTCTAATAAGAAACTCTTCAACTGAGGAATATTTTTCTAGGCACCCAGTTTTGTCTTTCATTGCCTATAGAGTAGGGTTGGAGGACTTTTACAACTTCTAGAGTATTCTAGTTTTCTTGTTTCATTGAAGTAAAAATAACAAAAAATCCTACTGGTCTGGCTAGAAACAAGGCTATCATGGCCGGCAAAGGAAAGAGAGAATTAATTTATTTGGTAAATTCTTTAATGAACATAGTAATTCTTAAACACATTTTTTCTACATTTTTTCTTAGCTATTGCAAAATAACAGTAGAATTCATTTTCTCTTACTTAAATGAACATTTTACTTTGTTTTTCATTTAGAAAATAAGGATGTCTTCCTGTTAGGTTTCTTTTCATGGTCTTTGGCTTCAGGTGTTTCATAATCTGATTTTTTTCCCTCCTCCCCTTTTTCCTCCTTCTCCTCTTCCTCTTTTTCCTTCTCCTACCCAATATGTAGTTTTCCATAAAAATCACATTCATAAGCTCAACAGAGCATTCTCAGAAGATTTCTAGGATTTCTGAGAGCAATATAGTACTTCTTTTTAGGTCCCATTTTTCTTTTAACTTCCTCAGGTGAAGTATTTCCACCAAGGTTTTGTGGAGTAGTAGAGGGAGAGCTGGCCTCACAGCCAAGATCTGGGTCCATCGTTGCCTCTGATACACACCAGCTGTGTCTTGTGCCCCGAGCAGTTCTCTAAGCCTCACAGTTACATAGAAGGGGCTGAATTGCATTGGCAAAGGGAAGTTTCCTCATATGGGAATTCCCACCATCTGTGAAATCAAAAGTAGCGTGTATGTGTTTTTAATTACTGCTTCTTCTTTTAAAATTATTCATATTAAATGGGGATTTTTACATATCTTTATTAAAGAATTCACTGGCCACCAGAGAAGGCCCAACAGAGATTAGCAAGAATTTGTTGAGGACTGAATCAGCACATTTAATTCTTTATCTCCAGCAGTGTTCTTCAGTTAGGGAACAGAAGTGAATAGAGCCGTCGTGATTTGGAGCAGTGATCTGGGTCTTTGGAAGTAGCACAATGAAAAAAAGTCAATATTTGGTTGATTATGGATTTTAGGCTGGAAGTAGAACCAAAGGTAGCCAATGTAGGCTAATATAGAGGCATCCCTGGTTAGAGTGAAAAGGTGGTTCAGTGGTATCCTGGAGCGAAAAAGGTAGAAAGTTCTGATGATGAATTCACTTAAAATCTTTGATAGAACATTCTTGTAGTATCATTCTTCAGGTGGCAGATAGACCCTTCATCTTCCCCTATTAGAACAGGAGCTTTTTGAGGACAGGGACTGGGTTTTTTTTCCCCTTTCTTTATATCCTGAACACTTAAAATAGTGCCTGGCACCAGAAAATGCTCCATACTTAGAACCTTTCCAGCTTGATAGATTCTTCCATTGCTCATGCCTCCCTGACCTCATCTCTGCACCATGATTAATCATCAGAGTAGGACTTTAATGGAGAAATCAAATATTGTATCACTATTTTTGAGAATTTGATGAAAGTATTTGGGGAAAAAACCAAGGTTTTCTTTAGAGATTTTTTTAAAAAATGTTTTGGATTTAATGTTCTATATTATTTAACATATAAGCATTTCCTTTTAACAGTAGGTTTGATATTTGAGCATTAATTAGATTTTCTCCTCCATGAACTATTTATTTAATACAGTTCTTTTCCATTTTTTTCTTTTAAGTCATTTTTAGATTGATATCCTCTGCAGAAGGGTCTGTAGGCTGGGATGTTCTTGAAGTTAAACGCATCCTTGATCATCAGGATAATATTCTCTCATTAGTTAATATCAATGGTAAGTTCATCATGTATAGTCTATAGAAGAAACATATGTGCATGTGCATAAATGTGCACATGTATATGTTATAGCATTCATTTTTCTATTCATTTAAGTTCTAGAATTCTAATTATTAAGGCAGTGCTTTTAATGACTGTAAAATGGATCCATGCCCTCCTTCAGGCCTGAGGGCTTTTCGGGTACTGGACAGTGCTCTGAACTGCTACTGAAGGCCCTGACATGGGCAGTGCTGTGGGTGAGCTGTGAGAGGGAGAAGGAAGAAGAAAGAAAAATTGTGTCTGATGTCATTCAACATCCATACGTTGCCACTGGTTCTATATTTAGGCCTATTTGCAATCAGGATTTATTGCCAGTTATAAAAGTTTTAAGAAAAACTAGTACTCTGAGTTTAAACACGCCTCAGGTCAGTGACTATGGTTTTTCAGGTATAGTTCCCTGGAGAATACCATCAGTATAGCATTAAATTTCAGGTCAGTTTGAGGGTCTGTTAAGCATTGGTCATCTCCAAGCTTCTTTATGGCTTGGGAGATATGGACCTGCCTTAGACATATATCAGACTTCTCAAATAGTTCTGTCATCCCCTGAGACCTCTCCTTAACATGAACTGGCAACCTCCACATTCTGGGGCATAGCTCATTGTGTTATTAAGCAAAATTGTCACCTTAGCATGGCTTTTGTTTCTTTTGAGTGGAAGTACTTTCAGCTGTTAAGTGCTAAGCCCCAGGCCCAAAGCCCTATCAGGCGTGAAACCTGTGTGGGTGTAGATTAATGACTTAAGAGGGGCCAACTCGGGAACCAATGGTCTCTGGTCGTTGAGGGAGGCTTGAGAACGCTAGAGGCTCGGCTGCCAGGAAAGGCGAGCCAAGAGACTACTACAGCGGAAGCGGAAGTTGTGGAGGCAGGAAGATGCGGAAATAGATCTGACCCGTGTATAGACCCAGGAGTGTGAGCAAGGACTTGAGGCCAGTAAATATGATTTGGCTAAATACTATCTTGTTTTTCTGTGGCCTCCTGGTTACTCTTGTGAGGCGGGCTTTCTGGGTCTGGAGTCTTTTTGTCAGGATGTTGGAATGGGGAGGCTGGTTCGCGGATCTGCTGCGGTGGGGCCTAAATAAATTTTTTGTTGTTTTCTACTTAGAGAATCTCTCATACCTTGCGATTTGGAACCATTCAAACATATACGTGATTATATTTGAGATTATAAATTCGGCCTTCCTACTACATTCATCTACTCTCTGGGCAGGCCACATCGAGGAATATCGTGTGCAAGTCTGAAAGGAGACTATAATATGGGCACTGGAAGGGTACTTGTGTGTGATGCAGCATAGAAGAAGGTGAAACAACAGTAGCCATCCAAACAGCCTGGCCTGCAGCAGTAACAAATGGCTTGGACCTTTTTAAACTGAAATTTTTATGCAGTCCCTGAGATAATGAGAAAAATAACCATGAACAACAGGTAGCTGCAAATTCAAGTACAAGGTGTCTCAAAAGTCTTAGTTCAGTCTGCACTAAAATTCTTAGGACACCATCTAGTTTTGGTCTATGTGCAGTATTGAAGATACTAATGGTCATAATTTGGCTATTCAGCCACAAACATATCAACAACAGTATTCTACCCAGATCAGGGTTACCTAACTTCAGTCCTTGCAGAATTTCAAACCCAATCCTAGGCAGGGGCCAAATTACTCATGGGGATCTAATCAGTGGCAACTGTTGGAAATTTCCCTTCATTTCCTGCTGGAGAAAACCTGTTTCTGCCCTAGGAATCTCCCCTTTGGTTTCTTGCATGGATGATAACAATGGCTGTCAGGTTCCTCAGGAGACCCTGTTCCCCTGAGCCTCCTGAGTGGCTGGATCCTAAGTCCTTTGTCCCCAAGGCTAATGACAGAAGCAGAACAATGTTCTGGCTCATTACACTGGTCATGCAGAGTTGTCTTTTTTTAAAGCTCTGAAGCCCTGCTATTGCTGAACCAGCCCTGTTACCTGAATCAAGTTGATGAGATGTTACTGATGTGGGTTGCTCTGTCCCATGCTCCCCTTTGGATGTGTGATGTGCAGAGAAGCCTGTCACAGTATAATTAAGAAAACATTCTTCATGTGCTTCCTGCCACATTCCTTATTTGAGGGCGGGGCGGGGGGTGGGGTGGGGAGGAAACCAAAAGTCTTTAAAAAAAATCTTAATTGAATTACAGAAAGTTCTGTATCTTTTTATTTGGTAGTCTCATGTTTAGACAGTCACATTACATATGAAAAAGGAGGCAGCTGACGAGGTCCCTTGTTAGAAAGATAACCATGAATGAGCAAATAGTCTTAGCTTTCAATTTGAAAACAGTTTGCTGACGTTATTAACTCTTTGTCTGAGGTCAGCTAGGAATTGTTTTTCCAGTGAGATTACCCTACAGGATCTGTGACCTTGAGATCTATGTCTTGTGGAGGTCAGCTCCTTGCCCTCATCCCTCTTTCTGGGGTTCCCCAGCACCAAGGAAGGTGGTATTGGTCAGTGACCTGGTTTGGTATAGTGCCTCCTAGGAGCTAGAGCATCTGAGGAAGAGACAAGAAGTTGGGCAAAACCACTTCTAAGAAAGTTGCTAGAATTGCTTGGTGAATGTCCTAATAGCTACAGGATGGATAGCCATGTGTGTTCTGTAAGTCTTATTCAATTTAACAAGCATTTATTAAGCACCTACTATGCGCAGGACGCTGAAATATAATACCATTATAACTGAAAATATGGGAAAATCCATTGCAGACCTTTCCAGTATGGAAGATGGAGGCTGGTAGTGGCAGTCTTCTTCTGTTAAGGAAGGCTGGCTGTTGCTTTTAGGGATTTCTGCCTTTTTTTCCCTGTTGATATCATGTTGTGTGAGTCATACAATGACTTCACCCTCCTTATCATGCTTTGTGATAGTTAAAATCCAAAATAACTGAGGAAACAAAGGGTCAAGCTTCCTTCTGAGCATATTGATTTATTAAGCAACACGTGCCACTTGTCTAACAGATCAGGACCAGACCTCCTCAGCTTGGCACTGGACCTCAAATACAGGGGGAGACAGATTTTTATGCATTAAAAGAAAATAATTAACAGGATATAAACCAGGATACAAGATTAGGTAATTGGATTTCTAATTGATAATAACAATGGGATGCCAGCGTTCCTTGTCAAGGAGAGATTCTAGCTAGATATTTAGTTCCTTGTTTTTGTTGTATAGACATAGAACATACAGTATACATACTGACCAACCATGATTCCAGAGGACCAATGATGAATCATGCTGTGCCCATCTCCTGACTGAGAGGGAATGGACTCAGGATGTAGAAAGTGCTATACATTTTTGGACATGGCCAGTGTATGTGTGTGTCTGCGTCTGTGTATCTATGTATGTGTGTGTGCGTGAATTTGTTTTGATTGACTATGCATATTTGTTATGAGTTTCTTTTCTTTTTTTCAGCAGGAGGGGGGAGGTGGGAAGAAGAAGAAATAAATGCTTTTTCATTGAAAAAATTTTAATAAAAAAAAAAAACAACAGCCTCATAATATCAGAGGCCTAAGCCCGCACTATTGGTGTGCCTCCTGGTAATGAGTTTTTGAAGTTAATAAAAAGATATGTTCCTCAGTAAGTATCTGCAGCCTTCTCCACTCATCTTTTTTATTATTATTATTATTATTTATTTAATATTTTTAGTTTTCAGCATTGATTTCCACAAGATTTTGAATTACAAATTTTCTTCCCATTTCTACTCTCTCCCCCCCTCCCACTCCAAGATGGCATATATTCTGACTACCCTGTTCCCAGGCAACCATTCCTTCTGTTACCCCACTCCCCCATCCCCTTTTCCTTTACTTTCTTGTAGGGCAAGATAGATTTTTATGCCCCATTGCCTGTATATCTTACTTCCTAGTTGCATGCAAAAACTGTTTTTGAACATCTGCTTTTAAAACTTTGAGTTCCAA
>CM053622.1:355466442-355508072 GCA_028646595.1 Phalanger gymnotis
ACTTGCTTTTCCAAATCCTTTTTGAGTTCTTCCATGGCCTGAGACCAATTCATATTTTTCTTGGAGGCTTTTGATGTAGGCTTTTTGACTTTGTTGACTTCTCGCTGTTTTGGTCTTCTTTGTCACCAAAGAAAGATTCCAAAGTCTGAGACTGAATCAGAGTGTGTTTTTGCTGCCCTGTTCATGTTCCCAGCCAACTCCTTGACCCTTGAGTTTTTTTGTCGGGGTACAACAGCTTGTAGAGTAAAGAGTACTTTGTCCCAAGCTTGAGGGACTGCGCTTCTATTTTCAGAGCTACTTCTACACAGCAAGTTCTGCCACACTAGTGCTCCTTCTCCCTCAAGAACCACCAACCAGAATTGTGACCCAGATCAGTCAGGGCAAAGCAGGCTTTGCACTCCCACTCTAGTCAAGGCCTTAATTTCTCCCACCAGGTGGGCTTGGGGCCTGAGGCCACTGCAGCTGTAGCGGTAGCTCTGGAAGCAGCCTCAGAGCTTGTTTCAACAATCTGGCTAGCAGCTTCTGTAGGAGTGTAAGATCCACCCACAGCCAGCACCCAGAAAGCTGCCAACAGCACATATTCTTTTGATCTGCTTAACTAAGGAAAGCAGGGTGAAGGGGTTGACAGTCACTTTAATTCAGCACACAAATACAATTCACTTAGTTCAGGGGAAAAAGACCAGCACACTGAACTTCAGAGCAAAATACAAACAAATTACAAACATCAACAGACAAACCTTGTTTGATTCAAATCCCAGTACATAGTTACTAGAGTTCAACAAAAGTCTCAGCATCCAGGTTTACAAGCTGGAGGGCTCCTTAGCTACAGCTGCCCAGAGTCTCCTCATCAGTACCATCTCGAGAGCCCTGCACAAATAGCTCTGTCCTCCCTTCTTATAGGGCTTCAGACATCATCAAATGTCATCTGAATGACCAGAATTTAGGCTGCTATGATTGGTTCTTGAATTAGCCCCTCCCCTTAGGACCCTGGGAGGTTCACATCCACATAGGTTAACACCTAGTAGGGCATGGCTCTGGAGTTAGCACCTCCCCTTAGCCAGCCCTACCTTGGGCCCCACCCCAGTTACCAATCCACACCCACATATGTTCCACACCTAATAGGGGTTTGGGCCTGGGGCTTAGCACCTAGTAAGGCTCAATGAAATACACAGAATTACTCAAAGAAAACAAAGGCCATTTTGCTTACCAACATAGAGCTGCACCACCTTTGCTGCCCCCAGGGGGGTGGTGGACAGCCAACTCCTTTCACTCTGTCTCAGCAGCTTTTCCCACTAACCTTCTCTGTTGTCTTTGTTGTTTGTGGGTTGAGAAGTCTGGTAACTGCCACAGCTCACTGATTCAGGGCGCAACACCTATTTAGCCTGGCTCCCTGGTCTGGTTGGTCCTGGTGCTGCCCATACTGGGCAGTGCTCTACTCTTGCTCTACTCCCAGCTCAGTGTGATAGATCCTTCCCAGCGACCATTCAGACTGTCCTGGGCTGGACCCCTGCTTCCCTCTGCTATTTTGTGGGGTTCTGCAGCTCTAGAATTTGTTCAGAGCCATTTTTATAGGTGTTTTGAGGGACCTGGGGGGGGGAGCTTAAGCAAGTCCCCGCTTTCCATCTGCCATCTTGGCCCTGCCCCCTCTATACCCATCTCTTAATGTGAAGAGAGATTTGGATTAGGGAAAAAAGGGTAGGAAATGGAGGCTGGAGAAAGTACCATGCAGCCTGTAACTTCTGTCTGCTGGAAATAGAAGCTCTGCTCTTTGTTCAGACAAGAAATGAACTTCATTTTTTTCATAGGGTAAATTCTGTGTATTCTTGCCAAGAAAGCAGCCTGGCTGTTAATGCATGATGGTGCATTTGGGACCAAAGCAAAAGAAAGTTTACACGTGTGACTGCTGGAACTTCCATATTTCTGAAGACAGCATTTCTAGTTATTGGAATTTTCTGTTTTGTTAAGTAGAATTGTCAAATTACCATAGAATGTGAACTCTTTGAAGGCTCAGATCGTTGTCTTCTATGTTCTTGTTTTTATTTTGTATTCCCAGCCCTTAACGCAGGGCCTGTCACATGATAAGCACTTGGTAAGTACTTGTTTAGTGACTAATGAATCAGTCCTTTGTGTATTCATAAGGTGCTAAGTACCTGGTTGTGTTGATGTTATTATTAATTTGAAATGATGCAAGGGATACAGGGAATAATGATGATGGTAACAGTAATGCCTTAATTTTGTACAGCTCCTCATAGTTCATAGGACCAATCACTGAGACCTAGAAGAGGACTTCAGAGGTCATATATCCCAACCTCCTCATTTTACAGATGGGGAAATTCAAGCCAAGAAAATTTAAGTGATTTAACCAAGGTCGCACTGGAAGTAAGAATCAAAGGTGGGATATTGACATAGGTTCTCTTACTCTGGATTTGGGGCTCAGGAGTTTGGCTAAGAAAAAGAGGAGAGATCTAGGATGATAGCCAGAGATCACTGTAAGACCTAGTGAAGGTTTATTTTAAGGATAGGGGAGATGGGTACGTTTGAAGGTATAATTGATAGGGATAGGTTGAAGATCAGAGAAGAGGTGGTGTTTGAGGGGACAATCTTCTTAAGCCTAAACAGGTAAGGATTGAATTTCCTATAAAATTATATTTTATTGTACTGGATAACCAATTTTCTGTGTTTAATCTGGAAAATGTTTTAGCTGGTTCATATGTTTTTAGAAGAAATTTACCTTCATTGCTGGTAACTAACAAGGCATGTCTAAATTCTGCCTAGATTTGAGCTTTGTCACTGGCTCCCACATCGGGGAGCTAATTGTCTGGGATGCCTTGAATTGGACGATGCAGGCCTATGAACGTAACTTCTGGGACCCATCTCTACAGCTGGATACACAACAAGAAATCAAGCTCTGTCAAAAACCAAATGAAATTTCCATTCATCATTTCACATGTGATGAAGAGGTAAAAACCTGCAAAGTAGGCCATAGATCATAGATTGAATCCATCTGATTCAATATCCTGTCTTAGGTATTGTTATCCTCGTCTTGTACATGAAGCACTCGAAGCCCAGGGGGTTCTGTGACTTGTCCAGCATAGCCAGGGCAGTATAGAGCTCAGGCCTTAGCTTCCTAATGTGGTATTTTTATCACTAAACATAAGCCTGCTTCTTATGTTAGTAAAGATCTTGGGTTTACATTTTTATTTTAAACTTATGTTAGTCATTATCCAAAAATTCCCCTACTGAATATCAGCTTGTGTCTTAGAACTTTCTGATTCTTTTGGGAGATAAGAGCTCAGGCATGAAGTGAACTTTAAATATCTATTATAATAGCATATTTATTTTTGATTCCTTACTCCCCAGCAAGAAAATTGCTGACTGGATCTGAATTTTCGTTTTGAAATTTTGGTTCTTTTACACTATTTCATTAAGACTTGAGGTTACCCTTTAGCATTCACTCAAAGAATATTCTAGCCAGCATTTGCATGAATAGTAATATGTTCCCCAGTAAGACATAATGAAGTTGGAAACCTGAGCAGCCTCTCTCCTTCCATCGGCTCATCAAGAAGGTGGGGTGACTGATGGGAACTGCTCCTTTTGGCCCTGGGATTGAATGTTCCCCAAGGTCTTAGGGCAAGTCAGGGCTGAGCTCTGGCAAGTCACTAAATCCTGGCTGGAGTCTAAATGTTGGATCTTCTAGCTCCAGGGATAAGAGCAATTATTTTAAGGAGACTAGACTCTAGAGAGACCATATTACAAGAGATGACTAATAGAATTTCTGTTTTTATTTTCTTTGTATTTTTTCTGCACTTTTCTAAGCAAGTGCATTGTCTTGAGTTACATATTGTCTTTTAGTTTAAAAATTTATTTTAAAGTTACCACAACAGAAATTTCCTAGGCACTTGCCCTGGCTTAACTCATGTTATTTCCTTCTAGAGGTGTTTTTCTCTGCCATCTTGCCTTTTTATCTTGTAGGGAAACTTTTACACAATGAAGAGTGGTAGATAACAAGCTAAATGCAAGCCTGGACATTCTCTGGAGGCGTTTGTGATTTGCCATGCCATCTTGTACAGATAACTTAAGGGAACCCACACACCAAATTTGAAGACTATTGGGGTATTCATGAGGCATCTGGAAGTTTGGCCAACCACAGTTTGGCCAAGCACTTTCACTTTATTAATAGCCATATTTAGTCACTTTGGCTCTGTATCCCATAAATGTGAACGCTGGGTACCCATATTAAGAGACCCCTGGCTTTGGCTTTTGAAGTGAGGAGAATGGGTAGAGGCTGAGGTAGTTGGTGCCAAAGACCTTGTTGAGTTTGACGTGCTGTGCCCTAGTTAGTCACAGTACTATTTGTTCGTGGCTCAGGTGTGGACTTAAGATTCCCTAAAATAAGATGAACTGAGGCAGCAAGTATGGGGCAGACTCTAGGATGCCTTCTGTAAAGGTGCCTTCTTGGGGATACTCTTTGGTTGATATACTATTATGAAAAATGAATACTTTAATTTTTAAAAAATTGGGAACCGAAACTCCAGAAAATAGCATTTCTAGATGTGCAGAGAACACAAAAAGAGTGTTGAAATGAAATATATGAAATCATGAATCTCCATTTAGTACTTTTCCTTTTTTTTAGTTCACAAAAGTCAAGTTTAATGAGATTATTAAAATCTATTTTGTATGTTCTTACAAAGGACTAGTATTTTAATATGTAAGAGTATAATGGTCTAAGTAAGCATTTCTCATTTAAATAAATGAAATTATTTTTAATTTCTTAAGCAAGTCACTTTAACCTTTCTAGCCCTTTTGCTGACTTTTTGTGCAGTTCTGGAGTGAAATAAGTCACTTACCATAGTTTCTAATTGTATTTCTTGATCATTATTCAGTCTAGAGTGAACTTCAGAATTTTGTTGGAGCAGGTATGTGGGAGATAGGCAACCTGCTTCCCATTCAGGCAGCCATCTTGGCCAGAGGTCAAGACAAATGCTTTTAAAAGCTTTGTAAAGTTAAGCATAACATCTAAAGAAAGTGCCAGTTGGAGTTAGGGAAGAGTGCCAGGCTTGGATTTTCTTACCTAGGTTTTAGTTTTGCAATTAATTAAGTGCCTGACTCAGATTTCTCTCAAACTTAGTTTCCTTATCTGAAAAATAGGCATAATAATGCGTGTTTTTCCTGCTTCATAGAGATATTAAATACAAGATGAAATCTTGTCTGGGAAAGGACTCTGAGAAGGACATGATATATTCTTATTTGGAAAAAGGCCAGTGTAAGAATAGCACCTCCAAAAGGAACTTTGGGTAGTATTGTCAAAATTGCAACTAGAGGTCCCTAATTATTTGTAGATTCCATTGATTTCATTCAGCTACCAGGGACAAACTTTAGTGGTCCCATTGTCTGAGCAAGAAGTTAAGCAGCTTCTTCTCCAAAGTTACAGTGTCACGTATATGAAAAACAGCAATGACAACACTAATAATGACACTCACTGTCTCCATAGCATTTTAGAGTTTTTAAGCAATTTAAATACATTATCTCATTTTAATCAATAAACATTTGTGAGGAGTCTATTTTATGCCAGGCCCTGTGCTGAATTCTGGGGATACAAAAGAGGCAAAAGACAGTCCCTGCCCTCGAGGAGCTTATGCTCCGATGGGGGAGACAACGTGCTAACAAATAGGTACAAAGCAGGCTATATACAGGAAAAATAGAAATTGTTCACATAGAGAAGGCCCTGGAATTAAGAGGGGTTGGAAGAGGCTTCCACTAAAAGATGAGATTTTAGTCGAGACTTAAAGGATGCCAAGGAGTTCAGTAGGTGAAGTTGAGGAGGGAGAGCTTTCCATGCATGGGAAATAGCTAGACCACCCAACAACCCTGTGAGAGTCTTAAAAATGAGCAAACTCACCTGAAGTAAAGTGCTGAATTATCATCCCGGTTCCACCGCCAGCTGTGGCTGTATGCTAAGGCTCTGTCCTGGGCCCCTCGTCTCCTCCCCATCCCCAAATTACCTTGTGTTTTACTTTATGTATACCTATATATGTATATTTACTGTATGTACACCTGTGTGTTTACACTTTCTTTCCCCAGACATCTTGAGGGCTGGGCTATTTCATTTTTGTCTTTGAATCCATCAGTAGGAGCTTAATAAATGTTTGTAAGTTCCCCAGGTGGGATCTGAACCCTGGTCTTCCAGCACTCTATTGTGCTTTCTTTGCTTGTAATTTATAGTGAAGTATACCAGTTACCAGTCCCCGCTGTTCTCCCCAGTGATGATGTTTTGATAATAAGCATAATAGGGATTGAGATGGTGTGATGCCCCAGAGTTCTCTTTCTATTGGCTTCTCCATTCTCCTCTTGGAAATGTTTTGAGCTTTCCTTAGTATTCTGACATTTTGCACTGACCTCAGAAGGCCACAGTAACGTGGGTTGAAAGGCCAAGGATAGGGAAGGGAGACAGCTCTTCTACCAAATACTAGTTTTATGTCTATTGCTGAAACCTGTGTTTCTTGCGCTTTTTTCGTGCCCAGTATTTGTTTGCTGCTGTTGGAAGGGGCATATACGTGTATAACCTTCAAATGAAGCGTGTGATTGCCTTCCAGAAAACTGCACACGACTCCACTGTCCTGCACATCGCCAAACTTCCAAACAGGTATGATATGTGAAAGAGACGCGGGATGCCCAGGGGCCTCCATGTGTTTTTGGGGGTAGCAGTTTTCCCCGTTTCCAGACTTGACAGATTGTATTCTTTTGGCAAAGAAAACTGCCACATCATTACTTCCTGTAGGACTTTTTGAATAATATAATTAAATATACCAGAAGCTTGGTTGAAAATGATCATACAGTCTCATTGTATCTCCCAATTTCAGAGAGTGAAAAGTCACTAAGGTGTTGGATATTTAAAACACGGTTTTTAGAAACATCCAAAATGTATTTTCCATACCTCTCATCCATAATAAAGCCATGTTTTTGTTTTAGCTTTTGCGCTAGAACAAAGGAGAAGCTTGTAGATCTTAGGTTACCTAGTGAAGATTTAACTCCAAGCCTGTTTTCTTCGGACTTTCCAGTTTATAGAAGTGCTGTTATTTTCTGTAGAGGTAGGGTTTGGGGAGAAAATGGGTGTGAGGGAGAGAGGAGATAAAGGAAAGGAAGGCCTGCATGGAAAGGCACAGCCAAGAAGACTGTTTTCCTGACGTTTTTAAAGGGAAGATTCAGATTTATGTGAAACAGCCCGTTGGCTATGCTCCATCTTTAGAGATAATGTTAGTTAATGTGATAATTATTTCTCTTTGGAAAGATGTGGTAAGTGATCACTTTAAAGTATCCACTCAGAAGCAAATAGGAGCGTCTGCAGAGACGTTCCTGAACCTCTCTTTGTCTGTATTCTGAGCCCTGCGTTGGAGTGCCCCGGTTGTGCTCTGTCTGCATCATGGTCTCTTTGTTCCGACAGGCAGTTGATCTCTTGTTCACAAGATGGCAGTGTTCGCATTTGGGAGTTACGGGAGAAACAGCAGCTGGCGGCCGAGCCTGTGCCAACAGGTCTGTGCTTCCTTCCCCAAGGAGCAAGTTTCTTACCATTCCTCTTTTCTTACCATTCCTCATGAGTAACCATATCAGGCTAAAATAACTAAAAGTAAACTGTACCCAAAATATATTTTAAAAGGAGGAATATATTGGTTGCAGTTGAAGCTGGCACCTCCAAAAATAGTAGTTGCAAAATCCTTTGATTTCCTTCTTAATGTGTCTTTATATAGTAACTGCTTCATTGTGTTTGCTCCACTGCAAGCCAACCAGAATTGTACTGTTTTGTGAGAGAATATTGTTACTTTCTGAAAGTCAGGGCCAATAATGTTTACTCATTTTAGTACCTGTAATTCTAATTGGTGCATGCGTAGAATTTGGATTTGGATACCAAATTCAAGGTATTCCTTAAATGCCCCCCACCCCCATTTATGAAACCAATGGCTACTAATTATTACTTATTTTAGTATCTTTTTATATTGCACTTAATGAAAGCCCAAATGCTGCTAGTGATAGGCTTTCCAGCAGGCCCTTGTATTTTTTTTTGAGGGGGGAAGGCAGGGCAATTGGGGTTAAGTAACTTGCCCAAGGTCACACAACTAGTAAGTGTGTCAAGTGTCTGAGGCTGGATTTGAACTCAGGTGCTCCTGACTCCAGGGCCGGCGCTCTACTCACTGCGCCACCTAGCTGCCCTGGGCCTCATATTTTCAATATGAAAACAAAAGCCTGGGAGGGTTTGAACAATTCAGTTGCTGGTCTGAAAAATGTTTCTCACCATGGAATCAGGAACTGATCTGGTCTGTCTGTGCAGTTTGTGCTGGGTACTTGGCATACTCTACAGATCCAAATACACTTGTACTTTCCCTCACTTTAGCTTGTATACAGTTTGAATGTGGCCTATATCCAAGTTAGTTTCAAGGATGTCTCTCTTTATTGGAGAGGCCTATGTTGGCAAATGGCTTGTACTCGGACCTATCTGATAGTTAGCCACCGATTTTGTTGCTAATAGATTTCTTGAAGGTTTTGTAAAAGTCTTGGTTGGGCTCAGTGAGCCTCGAAGCCCTCCCTGTCTTTGCTATAAACCTGTTGCATATCTTCCCTTTTTTACCCTTCTGTCTAGAATCGATATGCTGCCACCTTTTGATTATTTGGAGATTGATTATCCAGTTTGTGGATTGTTCTCCAGGCCTTTTTTTTTCTCTTTTCCTCATCTATTCCACTGCCACCAGGGGGCGTGCTGGGGCAGCAAACAGAATGAAGCTGACAGGTTTGGAAACAGTGAGCACTGTTGTGGTTACATTTTCTCAGTTCTTCCTTGTGTCTTTCTAGGATTTTTCAACATGTGGGGATTTGGAAGGGTGAACAAACCAGCAAACCAAACCATTAAAAAGCCGCCAGAAAATGACACTTTGTGTTCCCTCGAGCTCATTGGTGATTTAATTGGACACTCATCTTCTGTAGAGGTATGTTTGTTCTTGGTAAGAAAGGGGAAGAGGAATAAGGAGGCTCAGTGGTAGTACAGGAAGGGTGCTGCCTTGAGAATCCAAGGATCAGGATTTTAGTCCCTGGCCTGCTGCACATGTGGGATCTGGGTCTCTGTTTTCTGAGGAGGTGGTTCAGCTCATGCTTAGTGTGGGCCCCACTTTTTTCATCTGTAAAATGAGGAAGTTGGATTAAAGTCCATTCTTGCTCTAATTCAGGGCTGTCCAAGGTGTGGCCCGTGGGCCACATGCAGCCTGCAGTGCGATTTTATGCGGTCCATCTGTGTTTACTACGGGCATGGAAATTGACATAAATGCTTAACTAAAGCATTTGTGTCGATTTCTGTGCTTGTGGTGGACACAGGCAGGCTGCATGGGGGTGCGTGTCCCATGTTTTGGAAAGCCTTGTTCTAAATCTTTGATTGTGTGACCTGATATACCATTTTTGCTTTTCTCTGTTCTCCATTTTTCTCATGACCAATGCTGCCCAATAAAGGCCCCTGTTTCATCTTCCTCAACCGTTATCTATTTATCTGAAGGCTTTGAATGACATTTGAACTACTGAAACAGCAGTAACAGTATTTGGCCTTCAGATAATCTAGTTTAAAAGGCAAGCGTTAGGACGTCACTGTATCTAAGTGGGATGTGTCCTCATGCTGCTTTTGCCTTTCTGTGTATCCCTTGTGCTCAGCATAATACATGGTATTAATAAATGCTTTTGATTGACCCACTCACTGAATGAAGGCCAGTATATAAGACAAAGCTAAGGAGGTTGGGATAGAGTTGGGAAAGGGATCTAGAACCCTAGGTTCAGGGCAACCAAGACCAAAATACTAGTGTTTGGAGCAAAGGAACTCTAAGACTTCTAATGTTCTTCAATCTTCAGTCATTTTAGAGTTCCTACAATGAATAGGAAATACAGGATCTTCTGTAAGTCTGAGGTTTTGTGTCTTAGATTTAAAACCTTAAGAGATCATAAACCTGGACAAAGCTATTCCTGAATGGGTTCTGTTTTATAGCTCTTTTGAGAATGATCATGGAGTATGAGGGACAGAAGGGACCTTAGACCTTCTAGTCTGATCCCTGCATTTTTACAACTGAGGAAACTGGCCCTGAGAGTCTTACCACTGGAGCAAGCTGCAAGCAGAGAGCTGGGATTGAAGCCCGTGTCTTCCCACTCCAAATCCATTGCCTTTTCCACTTACTATACCTTCTAAACTTATCTTGGTTGTGATTAGTTATATTTATGAAAATATTGACAGAAAGATAGAATATCCACAAAACACTCATTCAGGAAATTCAAATATAAGATGATTTACTATTTCAGTACTAAAATGTATTTGTGATCTCACTGAAGTGTACTCACTCCAGTGGTACTGCTCAGACCCTACCCATGCCTTCTAATCCTGTGTGTTCCATGTCCTCCCACCCCTACAAATCGTCCTCCAAAAGGATCAATCCAGTGTGCTAGTGGCTTTTCTAGGGGTCTTGTAACATTATGTGGGTACCACAATAGAATGTAGACTCAAGAACAGGGCTTGTTTCCTTTTTGCCTTTTGATCTCTTGTACTTGGCACAGTTACAGAAGCATAGTAAGCACTAAATAAATGTTTGTTGACTGACCGATAGCAGTCCAACACTTGGGCTCTCCATCCATTTGTTTTCCTACATGACTGGTTCACCTCCTTTTCTTATCATTTACTTCTGATGATATCTTTTACGCTGCTTTTTGAATTCATATCATGTCAACTTATGCTTACCACGAATATTTTCCTTTGCCTTTTTGGGTTCTGACCTGGGGCCCCTTCTCAATCCCCTCTAACTTACTTCACTTGGTGTTCTTATCAGCTGCCATGGATTCAATTATCTTCTCTATCCTGATGATTCACAGATCTTCTTAATCCAGCCCTAATGTTCACCTCCAAACTCTCATCTCCCAGATGCCTGTACATCTCGAACTGGATGTCCTGTAGATATCTTCAACTCAACATACCCAAATATGAGTTTGTTATTTTACTCTCAGAACCTCTCCCCTTCCAAACTGCCCTATTAGTGCCCGTGAAGGGCACTACCATCTTTCCAGTTATCCTGGTTAGCAGCCTCGGTGTCAAACTCAACTCCACTACCTCTCACCATATATCTCCAATCTATTACCAAGGCCTATTAATTTCACCTTTGTAACATCTCTCAAATATGCTTCTTCTCTCTTCTGGTAAGGCCACCTCTGTGGTTCAGGCCCCCATCTTCTCTGTCCTGGACCAGTGTAGTAGCCTGTGGGTGAGTCTGCCTGCCTTAAGTCTCTCTCCCCGCCAGTCTTCCCTCCACTCAGCTGCCAAAGTAGTTTTTTAAAGCACAGGTCTGATCATGTCAACACACACACATACTCAGTAAACTTTGGAGACTTCTAGTCACCTCCGTGATCAAATACAAAATCCTCTGGTTGGCATTCAAAGCTTTCAGAGCCTGGCCCCTCTTCTCTGAGCCACCACCTTCCCCCACTCCCACACACCAACGCCTTTCCAGGCATCTTATACTGTACCACACACTCTTCTATTTGGTGATGCTGGCCTCCTGGCTCTTCCTCAGTCTGTCTCCCGACTCTGGGCATTTTCACTGTCTGTTCCCCATACCTAGAGTACTCGCTTTCTTCATCTCTACTTGTGGCTTCCCTGGCTTCCTTTGTATCCGAGCTACATCCTACCTTCTACAAGAAGCCTTTCCTAATCTCTATTCGAGTGCCTTCCTTCTGTGGATTATTTCCTCTTTATCTTGAATATAGATTGTTTGTACGTAGAGTTTGCATGTTGTTTCCCCTATTAGATTGTGAACTCCTGGAGGGAAGGGGCTCTCTTTTGCCTTTCTTTGTATCCCTAGCACTTAGCACAGTGCCTGGCACACAATAGGTACTTAAGAAATGCCTGTTAACAACTGACAACTTTAGGACATCCTCAGTTTTGCTTCTTTTGTAATTTCCATGATTTACAACCATATAGCATTTCTGGAAGAACATTGGTATTACAAGTCAGATTTTTGTTTCAGGGAGCAGCTTGGGATCTTTGAAAGTATTGTGGACAGTTCCTAAAATGCGTTTCAGCCTGCTTTTTTTTTCCTTCTTCAATTCTCTGTCTGGCTTGTTGTCCATATGAAATGCCTGTTCAAGAAATATGTACTGATAGACCAAATGATATTATTCGTTGTGTCGGTGTCACAATATCTTAGTTCAAACAAAAGAGTCATGAACATTGACAAAAGGTGTGTTAGCACAGCATTAATCATTCAGTTTGATCATTTTCTCCCTTTGTCAGAGATGGCAAGGAACAACTCACATCCTGAAAGTGTATTAACTTTCATGATGCTAGTTAATCTATCGTCATTATCAGCAACTTGACAGAACATCTCCTGTGTGTAAGACACTATATGCTAGGGATACAAAGAAGCATAAAATGTGACATTTATGCTAAGGAGAGCACAACCTAGGTGAGAAGACAGGGCATTACATAAAAAAAAATAATGATATAAGATACATATGCTAAGTGTCAAATGAATGGCATAGACCAAAAGTACTGTACAACTTTAGAAGAGGGAGAAGGTATTTGTGAATGGGGGTGACCCGGAAGGGGTAGGACTCATATATAGAGTAATATAGAATATAGAATGTAAGAGCTAGAGAATACTTTAGAGACCATCTGGTCTAATCCTGTCACTAGGTGTAAGGCCCTGGACTCAGGAAGACCTGAGTTTAAATCTGGCCTTACTATGGCTATGTGACCCTGGGCAAGTCACTTGACCCTGCTTGCCTCAGTTTCTTCATCTGTAAAATGAGCTGGAGAACGAAATGGCAAACTCCTCCAGTATCTCTGCCAGGAAGATCCCAAATGGGGTCACTGACCAGCGACAAAAAATCCTGTCATTTACAGACAGGGGACCTGACACCCAGAGGGTATCATCATTTCCCAGAAGTCACACAGCCTACTAAGTTGAGAAGATCAGGAGATGGTAGGGGCATCACAGGACATACAGGCCTTTCCCCTCACTTTGCAGATGCAGAAATGGAGATGGAATCACTTGCCCAAGGCCACACAAGGTAATTAGTGGCAGAAAAGGGATTTGAACACAGATCCTGAGTCTCCATGTCCAGCACTCTTTCCACTAAACTCAAAACCATGTCTTCTGACTCCCGGTTCAGGGTTGCTCACATTCCAGCTCCACCATGCTGCCTTGAAGGAAGAGTCATGCTTAGATAAGGAAAGAGGAGGGGAGAGTAGATCCCAGACAAGAGAAGACATGTGAGCAGAGGCAGGTGGGCAGAGGGTGAGGGAAATACCTGGGAGAGAGTCAGTAGGTCAGGTTGGCACAAGCAGTGACAGTTCTTATAGAGGAGCAGCAGGGTATGATCTTGTGGTATTTGTAGGGGTCAGATTGTGTGGTGTCTTTGTGGTACTAAGGTCATGTTACATCTTTGGGATCCCTGACTCCCTTTCTAGCCACAGACTCCAGGACTTGGCTTTCTGGATTCCCTACTGGCTCCTCCTCTGCCATAAAACCTGTGTGAGATTACCTTCCCTGGAAAAGCTTGGATCCTTATGCTTTCCTGAGCTCTGGGGCTACTTCTTTCTCTCAGTTCCCCAGAGATCTTTTATCAAGGCTTCAGTAATCACCCTCTACTTCCTGCTATCTCTGTCCTCGAAACTCTATTCTCTTACTACCAGCTTCCTACTGGATGTTTCCATTTGTATGTTGCATGAATAAAGGAGTGAATGAGTAAACGTTAAGTGCTTACTATGTGCCAATCACTGTGCTCTAGGCACTGAGGATACAAATACAAAAGCCAAGACAGGCCTGGACTAGAGGAACTTAGCTTCTCATGAGGGAAACAACACACATAGGGGATTGGTGGCCTAGCTGGGGTACTTTCTTCCTGGAAAGTTTTGTTGGGTTTATTCTTCATTTTGAAAGTGGACCATGGCAGCAGTAAAATGATGACATGACTTGCAGTTGACTTTGATTTGAGTGAGGGAGGGCCATGCAAGGTCACCAGCCTCACTTTTCTCTTCCAGAGCCATCTGGGTCCAGTGGCCTGATAGTCACCAGGACGACTGGAGATGGCCCAGGATGCAATGGGAGACCCTGGCCCTTTTAGGCTAAGGCCTTTTTATGTACTCACTTAGACTGAGGTAATGCCCATTCAGTGAATAGGCCTCCTGGAAAGTTACTGGGTTGGTGAGTGGGCCCCTAAGGGAATAGATTGACACACCCTATCCAGGAAAAATGGTGTATTTGATCTGGGTTCGGGTTCATGCTTCCAGAATTTGAGAGTGGAAGAGGAGATGGCCTGAGGAGAGGGAAGGAAGTGGTCCAAGAGGGGCAGTCACCAAGACCGAGGCGCCCAGAGGTGAAAGTTCTTCCAGGGCTCAGTTCTGTCACTTCACATTCTGCCTATCTCAAGCCAAACTCATTAGGTCTTCCTCAAAATCACTTTACCCACCAGCTTTCCTTGTTCCTGTACCTCCATTATCCCATTTACTCAGATAAGAAACTTGGTGGTCATCTTTGATTCATCCTTTTTCTTCATCTGCTATGCTTACCACTAGTAATCCTCTTATTCCTACTAAATATACTTGTCCTTTCTCCTTTTCTACTGGATTTGTCTGGCACCTAATCAGCTCACATATGGATTACCGTAATAGTCTCCTGCTCTCCCTGGCATTAATTTCCTTTCCACCCTTTAACACAACACACCAGGTATTTACTCATATTGTGCTCTTTTCTTGGAGGGCTCTTCCCACTTCATCCATCTCTGGCCACATGGAAAATCCAAGTTATTCCTCCAGGAGGATTTCCTTGCCCATTGTACCTCTAATTTAATTGTCCTTCCTGATAATCCTCCAGCACTCTGTGCTAGAGAATTTAGCCCTCCACTTTATGATACCTTGTATTTTGCATCGATTGTTTAATGTGTTAAGTAATGTTTACTCAGCCAGACTATAGCAGGTTTTTTTGATTGATGAGGTCTACACAGATAGAAAGACTTCCATAGTGGGTGGCTTTTTGAGAAGGTCTCAGGGCGATGTTGCTGCTGGAATGCTCAAATTGATGAGTAAGATTCTAGATGCCAATAGATGGAGAAGGAATTTATATCCAGTGTCTTTGACCTAAGCAGGACAGTACAGGATAGACCAGATTGGAGTGATCTGGATTACCGTCTAGGACTGAAGCCATTCCAAGTTAACCCGGAGATTTGGGCTGCTTTTTCATACCGTAAAAAAAAGGACTTAAAGACCCACCATGGATGTTTGAGAGGCTCTCTAAGGCCAGGATCGCTGAGGATTAGCTAGAATATCTGTCTTATATAAGCTACCCTGGCTGGGCTGGAACCTAATGATCCTCTTCTCCAGAGATGCAGAACAAGAGTCCAGGTGTAGGGGCTCTGCGGTCATTATGAATAATGTGGAATGGCAGCAGAAGGCAAAAAATAGAAGGATAAGGACTGTTTTTAAAAGCTCTAGAGGCTGCCTGAGAATGAAAATATATATATATATATATATATATATATATATAAACATATGCACATATGTAATACATATATGCATGTATACGTAAATATGCACAAATACTGTGATAATCTTAACCACTGGTTTTATCTAGTATATTTCTTTTTCTGTTTGTTTTTCTTTTTTTTTGTTTGGAAGGGGGAAGGCAGGGCAGTTGGGGTTAAGTGACTTGCCTAAGGTCACACAGCTAGTAAGTGTCAAGTGTCTGAGCTGGATTTGAACTCAGGTCCTTCTGACTCCAGGGCCGGTGCTCTACTCACTTCACCACCTAGCTGCCCCTATCTAGTATATTTCTGCTTGGGGAATTTATGCTGCTATAACTCACATTTATATATTGATTATTGTCAAGAGTGTTCCCACATTTTCTTTAAACTTTTAAACCTTTTTATTATCACCTCTTCCTTGGACTTAGCACAATGCTACATAGCAAGTAATTAATAAATGCTAGTTAACTATGACTGTGGCTGTTGCAGTAATCATCTAATTGGTGTCCTTGTCTGAAGTTTCTTCCCTCTCCAGTCCATGCTCCACTCAGCTGCCAAAGTGCTTTTCTTAAAGTCCAGGTCTGATCAAAGCACCTTCTTCTGTTCCTGGTAAACTATTTCCTGGTAACCTTCAGGATCCAGTAAAAGTCCGCTGTTTGACATTTAAAGACCTTCACCACCTAGCCCCTTCTTCTCTAGTTGTCTTAGACTTGATTCTCCTCTAGTCAGTCTTCAGTCCAGCCACACTGACCACCCTCCTATTCTTTGTACCACACTCCTAGCTCTGTGCTTTTGTACTCAATTTTCCCCGTGCCTCCCTCTTCACCTCCAGACCACAGCTTGCTCACTTCCAGATACTGCTCCAATTCCTTCTTTTGTAGGCAGCCTCTCTAGGTCTTCTCCACTTGTTCTTTTCCCCACTCCTCCCGGTGCCTTCCTTTTGAGATTGCTTTTCCCCTTTTGACTGTCTATCTTTTGTATGCAAATAGTTATTTACATGTTGCCTCTCCTATTAAAATCTGAGCTCCTTGACCATGTTTTTGCCTTTCTTTCTATCTCTAGTACTTATCAGAGTGTTTGGCACATAGAAAGCACCTGATGACTGCTTGTTGCCTGGCTGATTGCCTGGCACAGTCATGATGCCTAGAGCAGCAGGGGCCCAATGAAAGTTGTGTTGGGCCTGGGATGGGAGTCAGCTCAACCCTCTGTTAACTGCATGACCTTGGGCAAATCATTTAACCTTGCCAAGCTTTCCTTTCCTCATTTTAAAAATGGGAATAAAAATATCTGCAATTACCTACATGAGAGCTTGATGGGAGCACCCCAGAAGATAATGCATGTGAAGAGTGCTATGTGAACAAAAAGTGTTATTACATACCTAGGATTCATGTTCTTCCCCCAAAGAGCTCAAAATGGCCACATCTAAATGATTTCATTTACAATAAAGTTCTCGAATTTGGAATTTGTGATTACACAGGCAAGGGCTAGTTTCAAGGATAGTTAAGAGATATGGAACACAGCAATTTCCAAAGAACTAAAAATGAAAATCACCTAGAAGGCAGTGGAGAGATGGAGGGCTTTCATGATGGGCGTGAGCAAGACTGAAGTATGACAAATGAGGAATTTCTAAGAATAGGAATAAAAGATGCTCCTATCACATGCTTATATGATAGAAAAGAAGGTTGAAAGATGACAGGTGGACAGACCTAGGGCCCCACTGGAATCCTCATGCTGTTAGGAGAAAGTGAGGATGGCCTTTGGCATGTTGAGCTGACCCTCCCCTACTGGGGACTCATTGGAATCTCTGGAGGAGGGTCCCACAGGCAGGAATGGTTTGCAGCCTGCATTTTTGGAGGAAACATCCAAATTAATGCAGTCGCCGATCCACTGGAGTGAGTATTTCTTAATCAGACAATGTCACCAGACTTGTAGAGGTAGCTTTTATTCATTTAAGAGAACAGACTTTTTCAAGCAGTTTAGCAGCAGCCATTTGTACAGAAACAATGGGTTAATCACAAGTGACCTTTGTCTAATCATTAAAGCAAATCTAGTCAGACCTCTGTTTGGCAGTGCATTTTTTTAAACGACTTATGAAGAATTAGAATATTATCAAATACGAAAACCATAGAGAACACAACGTAATCTTTTAAATCAGAAAAACCTTCAGAATCTTGGCAGTAGCTGAAGTTCATAATTATGAGTATCGCGTGTCACTGAAACGTAGATGTGTCAGAGTCCCAGTTAACAGAGAAGTTTGATGAATAGAATTCTGGGTGATAGAAATGTGCATTTGTCTACATGTAAAAATGAAAATCATGGTGAAAGATGAAACCGACTTCTGTTTTCATATTCAGAGTGGTGGGTGGCGCACGATGGAAATATATTCTTTTTAAAATATTTGTGATAAACAGAGTACTGTCTTTCTGCTTTTAACTTCTGTTCCCTGGAAGCTCCACACAGACAGGCACCATGGATTTTCTAAACTTTGTATTTTCCGTAGCACTCAGTACACAGTAGGTGCTTAGAAAACTTAGGTTGAATGGAATTTTCCTTACCTGGCATTATGCGCTATAATTGGTGATTTTCACTTTCATTACAGATGTTCTTATACTTTGAAGACCATGGCCTAGTGACGTGCTCTGCTGATCACCTCGTGATTTTGTGGAAAAATGGAGATCGAGAGTCAGGACTGCGAAGTTTAAGATTATTTCAGAAATTAGAGGATGATGGTGATTTGAACCTTGGTTTCTAATTTTACTGAATAAGGCATTCATGTGCATGAACCCTGAATGTCAATATAGGCTAAGAAGAATTTTAAGAGATATCTGGAAAATTGTAACATATTTATCTTTTACAAAATTTTAAAATGTTTTTTCCCCCAACTGGTACATAAAGTTCTGTTTTTGTTGTTGAATCTGTATTCTCTGAACCTGTAAAGAGTGAATATGTATACATGCATATATATATGTATATATATATATGCATATATATACATATATGTATACACATATATAAGTATATATACACACACACATATATATATGTATATATATATATATATATATATACTTATATATGTATAGAGAGAGAGAGAAGAGGATGAGAGAGGAGAGAGGGAGAGAGAGGAAAGAGAGAGGGAGGGAGGGAGGGGGGAGAGAGAGAGATGTATATGTGCACACAGAGAGAGAGAGCCCCTGTGGTAGAAACTGTTCCCCCTGAGAACTTAACCACATGGTCCTCATGTAGCTCCTGAGGTGATTGCACTCAGAATCACTAAAGAGGCTTTTCTGAATTTAGAGAAACTGAGATCCTTAGCTCAATCTTGCAAACCTTACCTCTTTTAAAATTGTAGGAAAACAAACCCTCCCACAAGAGTCATTTGGATTTAAATTTAAAGAGTACTAGAATGAATTGAGATCTTCTGAACTTTTCTGTATAATTTATCCCTGCTGAAATTTCCTTTCATTACAAGGACTGGACATGAAAAGGGAGTGACTAGCACTTTTCTTTGTATGTTTTTAACCATTCCGGGAAGTTGAGAAACAGCATGGTCTAGTCCTGATGTAGTCTCAGACACTTCCTGGCCCTGGGAACCTGGGCTAATGGAAGTCTTTTCACTTCTGCTTCTCTCCTCTGTAAAAGGGGAGTAGAGAACAGTACTTAAACTACTTGCCTTACGGGGTTGTTGTGAACCAAGTGCTTTGTGAGCTATCTAGTGGTATACACATGAGTTTTTGTCACTATTCTTGAAACACTTGAAGGTGACGTAGTCCCAGAAATGAATGAATGTTTTTTTTTAACTATTAATCCATAGGATAATAGATTTGGGACTGGAAGGGACCGTGAAGATCATCTCTTCTGTTCCTTTTTAAAAGTATTTTTTTCATATAAAGGAAAAGAAAACAACATATTAGTGTATTGTAAAATTGTGTTCTGCTTGCAAACTGTCTGCTTGGTGGAGTGACCTTTTGGAGCAAAAATAATCTTCTACCCAGAACACAGCTAACATTCCTCTCTAGGTTTGCATTTTGATTGTTATTCGGTCATGTCTTGAGCCTGTATGGGATTTTCTTGGCAAAGACACTGGAGTGGTTTGCCATTTCTTTCTCCAGTGGATTAAGGCAAATAGAGTTAAGTGACTTGCCCAGGGTCACACAGCTAGCAAGTGTCTGAAGTCAAATATTTGAACTCACGTCTTCCCGACTCCAAGCTCAGCACTCTATCTACTGTACCACCCAGCTGCCCCCAAGGTTTGCATTTACAAGAATGCAAACTAGTGGGCACTGACTGGATTTGGAGTGGGAGAACCTGGATTCTGATTGCAGTTCTTGCTGTTTGCTACCTGTGAGACCTTGAGGACATGATTTGTCTCTTTGGGATTCCATTTCCTCATCTGTAAATTGAAGGGGACTGGCTAGATGGCCTTTGTGGTCCCTACCATGATCTAAAATCCTGCGAATTTGCCTTTAGGGAATTTAATCTATAGTTGACAATTTTTAAATGACACTTTGGCAAAGTTGAGAGCCCTGAGTTAAACTATGTTTAACCTTGGGAGACCTAGAGATTTGGTCTGCCTTTGTCAGTCATAGTGATTTTAGCTTGAGATGACACTCAGGTGGTTCCGTGTTTTGAGTTTCTTCTTCTTTCAGACTTGAATTATTGGAGTGGAGTGGTATTGGGAGAGAAGGGAAGTTGTGGCATTAAGTAAAAAGGCTTTTTAGAGCTGGAAGAGATCTTAGAGATTCCCCTGCAGCTCTCTTCTTTTACAGGTCTGTCTGTTGACAGACCCTGCTGGCCCAGAAGGGTTGGGAGAAACCAGTGGATTCTGCCTCCCACCTAATCTTGTCTCTGTAGGGCTACTTTGAATTTGTTATGAGGATAATGACTACGTGAAACTTAAAAAGCTGTTTGACCATAGTAGTTTTTTTTTTCTTTTTGACAACTAGGCTTACATTTTTAAATCAAATTCTATTTTCTTTAGTCTCTAATATCCAAAACAGCATGAAACCAATTGGGATTCTATGTGTAGGATTTTTTTTCCCTCTTCCCTTCCATGGAATTCAACCCAAAGCATTATTCTAAAGACTTCGTTTTAACCAGAACTGAAATTGAACTGAAAAAAATTTCTCATGCTATTTCCTAGTGTGAACTGACATAAACTGTTACTGGCTTGATTGGTACTGGAACAGCAGCCGTCCCCCCCAATTTTTTAGGACAGAAAGCCGAATCGGCAAGAAGCATAGCTATTTGGGACAAGGGAATTGCTGCTGATAGCTCAAGATTCAACTAGCTAGTCATTAATGAATGAAGGACAGAGGCTCCCATTATTCATTTTAACATGACTCAGAAATAAAAGTTGAAACAAGGCTTCGTTTATTCAATGACTACTAATATTTGATCATATTATCACCATACATTTTAGCCTAATTGCCATGGCATTAGATTACCTTGTTTCCTTAATTCCTTAGTCATTTTTTCAGAGCTAAGAGTGAGCAGGGAGCTTAGGAGTCCACACATTCGAAAAGCTGGGTAGGATTAATTTTAAAATTATTTTAAGATTAAATGGCTGAACAAAGTTATTTTAATACAGGGAATTCAGCAATAGACCTCTCAATAGTTGCGTTAATCTCTTTTCTCAAACGGTATTTTTTCTGCAAATTTATACATTATTTCAGAATCAGGAAGTAAGAAGCCTTTTTTCAGGCCTTTAACTGAACTCTTTAATTTTTCTTCCTTTTCTTCTGTTTAAATCAGTCTTTACCTTGGATAACTACCAGAATCGTTATCTTAAATCATATAATTCTAGATTTGGAAGGGGCCCTCCAACACCTTCAACTTCCAGATGAGAAATATGAACTCTAAAAGGTAACCTAGCTAGTTTTTGGCACAGATGATGTCAGTTTTGGTTTTACTCAGAATCCTAAAATAGGTAAAGATTAGATCCCTAGAGCATTTGGGAGTGACTATTTATAAACTGAGACCCTTCAGCAAAACTTTGGAGTGAAAAGGCAGAATTGGGCCTTGGGATGGATGCGTGCTAATGAGTGGGGCTTATTCTTCATTGACACTCTGCCTGGACTTTCTCTGGACCCTTCTGAAATGGATGCTTTCATAGAGCTCACAGCAGGCTTCTTCTTTCTTAGGTGGAGGGGCTGAAGATAGAGGAGCCAGGGTTCCCATTTGGAGATGAGAATTATGCCTTAAGGATAATCTTTGAGGAGAAAATGGTTTATTTTGAGGAAATTTGAGCACTACTTATTTCAGTGAGCCATATCCCCTGTTTTGCCGGCCTGTCTCAGGGCTGCTTTACTTAATTCTTTTTGTGCCAGTGTAAAACGTAAGCTCTTAGAGGCCAGGGACTATTTGGTTTTTGTCTTTTGATCTCCAGTGTGTGGCAAAATATAGGTGCTTAATAAATGTTCCTTTAATTGTGACAGAATCATCTTTAAAGGCTTTTAAAATAGTAGACTGTCTGGGGAAGAACCTCTTTTCATGTAAGATCTTAGCTAAAAGCAGAAATTACTAGATGAATTCTCAGAGGCCCTTTCCACTCTTTGGGTTTCCTAAATACAAATTAGCCACCCATTACTGACCAGATTTTGCTTAATAAATTCTGAATTATGCCATGAATGAAATGCGGTTTCTTCAGCTCTATCAGGCATCCTCAACAAATTATGTAGGAATTAATAGATAAATCACTGCTCCTGGTTTGCTAACTTTGTATTTCCAGAATATATACTCCTACAAGATTCTATGGGCCAAACAATTTAAATTGCTGGTGGAAAACATGGATGTGTGATAGAAGATTACCCAGAATGAAATAATAGAGCCCAAATGTTGAGTTTGGGAAGCATTAGTATCCTAAATTTATATATGTCTATCCTTTGCAATGAATCTTATCCTCTGGTGCATTGTCTTTTAAGTTTTCAATGAAATAGCAGATTTTTAGACCTGACAGATTGATGACAGCTTGGCTTATGAACAGATCACAGCTCATTAATTGATCTAGTCCTACATTAATTTCTGGGAGGTAGATTTTTTTTTAAGTTTAGTAGGATGGGAGGGAAGCACTAATATCATAGGAACTGAACAGTTTCCAGTGGATGAATTCTGTATTCTGGCAGGGACTCTGACTCTGGCTGCCCACCTAAACACATGTGCTCAGAATTGAGCTTTCTAGCTATGATAAGGAAATTATAGCCAAGCCTTGTGGATATTCCATATGTATTTTCTTCTGTGGTCTCTTTAGTGTACTTCATATCAACAGTGTGACATTTGTCACAGCACTGGAACCAGTACGCAGTGACGTATCTTATCGATCATTAATAAAACACAGAGTCTCTGGGAAAGTCTTTGTAACAGAATTAAAGGCTTCAGCTACAGGGGTCCCTATTCTTCACCTCCATTTACCTCCCTTCAGCAGGCTGAGGTCTGGCTGGATGGAGAGACAGGGCTTGGTCTGTGCCTGGAAGGCAAACCTGCCAACATTCACATTGAAGCAAGTGAATTGTAGTCTTCAATATGAAGGTACGCAAGGACTTCTCATAAAACAGAGTGTGTAACGTAGTTCAGGCTAGTAGGAATAGAAGAGGAAACAGACCATTTTGAGAGCAACCTCTCCTTTTCTTGTTAATATTAACAGTACTAGGCATGTAGATTTTCTCAAAGTAGAGAGTCTAACATCCCCAAATTTCTTCTGGAACCTTGGAGCCCCATGTAATGTTAGGATGGTATTCAATACAAGGGGGCAGTGAGTTACTCACTTTTTTTCTTTTTTAATAGACTATAAGGGCCTCAATCTTACAATCCTATTTGACATACACATGGTACAGATCTGCTCCATAGAACACTGAGCTCAGAGCTTAGCCACTCATCAAAAGTGTGCCGATTATACTGGTAGATAACGAGCAAATCCACATTTGAGCTTTATTACCTGCCTGTCTTAAAGCATTTAACATTCTCATATTAATTTTGTAGTTGATATGAAATCAATTTGACATAACACTGAGTTAAATGAAATGTTTCATATAGAAAATGTCAGTCTCCTGATAAATGATCCTGAGAGTGAGATGGTTGGAAAAGATTGTTTTTGCCTTGTATAAGCCGCTGAATTCTATCCTACCTTGTCATAACTAGTTCCCGAAAGAGGAACTCTGTCTTTGGAACGAATTTGGACCAGGTCTTCAAAATGCCATCCCTGTCAAATAAAACACACTAACGCCAAAGTCTTGATACTAGGAAAAATTTAGGCCAAACAGATCAAATTAAGACAACCACAGGGAAATGGGGCTCAGCTGTAGGAAAAGCCATTACAAATACTTCACAAAAAAAACATCTTCATCAAATATACACAATGCAGCCTTATGATACCGAGCGGAAGGCGGTAGCTGCTGTTTCCACAAAGATGCTATTACAGTTTTAACAAAAATAGAGCTTAGGTGCATTTCTCTGCATGGAAATTTCATGAATGCTTCATTTGTTAGTACAAAACATAGAAAAACATTGGCACAGTATGTAGTTCTCAGCAAAACGACACTCATTGTCTTTTTTTTTCTTGACTACCAAAACAAGCCCTTTTTCTTTTACTGACCAGTGCCCTTTGCCATACAAAATCTGAGCCAGCCCCAGGCCCTTTTGCATTTGCAAATTTTATAGTTTGAAAAAGCAGCTCCCTCACCAGTCACATTCAGTTACTGCTTAGACCTCTCAGAAATGCAGCATGGAGTGAGCAGCCTTTGAAAGAAAAAAACCAAATACACATTTGCTGGGTTGCTAGTATTTATATACACGTAGAAGAGTTGATTGGGAAAAGGGAAAGAGGAGTCCAAAATCTGAATTTATGTTAAGCACAGAAAGTTGTGAGAAACGAAATGTATAAAAATATGCATTTGTGCTTTAGAAGCTTCTTAGCATACAATTCATATTTTAAAAGTGTAATGACACCCTGCAATATGCTTGGTTTCTAACATATTTACATATTGTGTAACATTTTTTTTTTACATCATAAAAGCAAAAGAGCGCTGTCCAATAGGCAAGTAGGTGGGCAAAAAGAAAAGTTACACATAGCATACGGCATAGCACACTGCACGGACTTGGACCCAGAAAATGTAGATCAATTTAATAAAATCTTTAAACAGCAACTGTATACAAACTTTGTTTTTTTTAAAAAGAAGTTCTTGAACAGATATTTAGATTTAATGGCTTTTGTATAATACGTGCAGTGTTGTGTTTCATTGCTGCCTCCATAAGGTGGAAATATGTGAAGTTCATAAATCCTGCAAAACAAGACATCCTCTCCCTCCCCCGATCATGGATGGCTTTTATTAGAATCCCTTTTATAGGAAAGAGAACCATATGAGTTCCTGGTACCACTGGATGGAGCTAGTGTTAGGCCAGTACTCCTTTGGGTTAGCCTGTGTTTATTCTGGCCAGGGGAACCACAGTTTGGCAAGTAGACTATCAAACCAAGAGGGTGCTCCCTAGGCAATCAGACCCAGCCCTTTGGTTTATTTCATGCTGGGTCTTCTTAGAAGCGGCCATCCTCTAGGGAAGCTTTTCATGAGGAATCTTTATTGACATTAATACTCAAAGAATAATCAAGTATATGGTGGCATTTGCTCTTTTTTCAAGGACAAGAACGGGAGGGTTCACTAACCCAAATATATGCTCGTCATCCAGGTGAACAGAACACATAAAATAGCCATTGGTTTCCTTGTTATAAAGTCTGACAAGGGCACAGGCACACAGGGTAACCGATGACGGTGGAAATGACCTTGCAAAGTATCTGCCCTCCCTCAAATGTTCAGTAGAACATTTATTCATCTGTGTGGGATACATAACTTTCCAGGAATGAAATACTGGGAAATTCGGGCAATTTAAGAGGGAGTGTCAACTATTAGCTCCTTAATCTACAGCTGTTAGCCTCATTTTAAAGGGAAATACACATGTCCCTCTCTTCTCCATTACTAAATGATTCACAGTGTAGCATGTAGATTAAGACATCTCATTTTGTGGCCTTTCCTTTTTAGCTGTCAGATGGAAGCCTCAGGCTCTTGCATTTTAACTCATCCAGCATTTTCCAGTGTTTGTAGTTATCAGCCAGATGTTGCATCAGAGCTGGAAGATGTGCAAATGCTGTAGGGATACACAAAAATCAAAAGAAACTTGTATTAAGTTGGGCTAAAAAAAAAAAAGCAGTCACATGGCCAAGAGTCAAGCCCTAGAGTCAATTCACTAGACTTTGTTTTGCTCATTCTTGAGAACTGAATCGCATATGTTTAAAACGATCTGGTTATAAGAATAAAATATCCCTTGCCCCTAAGTGATGTCTGGTAGTAAGAAGATGATAGTCCATCATATATGTTTTGTCCAAGGGTGCCACTAGAAGCTAGAGAAAGGACAGCAGTGTTGCTGCTGCTGCTGCTGCCTAGCTTGGAAGAACTGTCTAGTTCTTGGAGGGAAAATGCCATTTTAGACAACTTAGGATGAGTTTTTCATGTATCTAATATCTTAAATGTTAAAGACAAATCACCCAATACAAACCCCCGAAGTTTGTACTTTTAGGAAAAAATTGTATATTTTAGGAAAAATGAGGAAAGTCACATCCATATACACCCACACCTACAATTAAAATGTGTTGTTTGGCACTGTACCAACCAGATCTAGAAGCTAGCATTTTTAATGACTAATACTAAGCTCTAGAAACAAGGACAATTGCTGGAATAAGTTAATAGAAATAATTTCTGATAATTAGGTAATTTTAGATTCTGGGAACCTAAAAGCATCTTTTGCACTTGTGTACCTTTGCAGGTGTGACATTTTAATCTTGATGGCTCTCTTGGTTAATTAAGGCTCAAAATCTTTTGAGTCATTTTTTGACTTATCCATCAATCCCACATCTAATCGATTACCAAATTCTGTTGATTCTTCTTGGATGTTTCCATTCCTTCCTTTTCATTTCTATTGTTGCCAGCTGACTTCAGAAGCTCGATGTCTAGGCTATTGCTTCTAATCTGCTAGCTCTGCCTCTCCATCTCTATCACCTCTCTTTGACAGATCTCATCTGTCAAAATCCTATCCATCCTTCATGGTCAAACTCAAATGCCACCACCTCCTTGAAGCCTTCTCAGACTATGTCTCTTCATCAACTGATCTGTCCCTCTGATCTCTCAAAGCTTTTTATTTGTACTTTTCACTGTACTTTGTGGTACATTCTCTCTTACATTACACATTCCAAATTATATTTGATAGTGTAGACCATGACTTATCTTTGCTACTAGGCAAAAAGCTACTTGAAGGCAAGGACCATGTCTGATTTTTCTTTATGTCTCCCACAACACATACATGCTCAGTAAATTTTTGCTGAATGAATGAATGAGCTAGGTTCCTTGTGTTCTTGTACTGTTATTATAGTAGGACAATAACAATTCCTTTCTGGCTAATTGAAATCTCAGCCTAACCAGGTTTTTCCTGGAGAAAATGAAAGCATAAACTTTCTCACCATCCCAAGCATCAAACATATCCGTTATGAAATAGTCAATGAAAGAAATCTGGGACTTTGGGATACTGCAGGTATTTCGATCAAATACCGGCATCACCACTGGTAACCCTTGTCTCTTCTCTTCATCCGTCTACAGAAATAAAGAAACGAATAAATATTAGTAGCTTTGTGGTTCTGCTGCTTCTCTGGATTCCATTTCAGAAGCTTACGCTGCCCTTCCAACCCAGTAAAATCACCACCCCTCCCTGCTGCAGAAGGTTCACGTGTAGACTTGGCTTCTAGCATACCTTCTGCTACGAGTGCCCCCACAGACTGCTCAGCGCCACCCTTCCATTTCCTTTCCCTGCTTCTGTCGATTCTCCCCAGGCTCACCTCTTTGGGGCTCTTTGCAATCCTATGGATTCACCTATGGACTCTGTTCTATGTAACCACACCCTTCTCTATTCCAGTTTGCGCAAGCATACCTTCTTTCCTCTTTCACTAAGCTCCTAAAAACTCACTTCTTCTGTGTGACTTTCCTTTACCACATGGAAGGAGAATGACAATTTCCTTCACCCAGTTTCCTTCTTGGGTCTCAGATAACCCACAAAATGAACCCTGAAAACTGAAATACGTAACAAATGCAGCAGAACTCTTCTTCTGTCGCTATAGGGCAGGCCCAATATCTTGTGCCCCGTCCCCTTCCCCCACAACTAATTAATTGTAAGGTTAGCATTTAGCACAGTGGGTGTGCATAGTACATAGTGGATGCTTAAAAATGCTACGTGACTGCCTGTGCCCTGTCAAGTTGGATAGGAAGCCATTTTCTAAAAAGTTTAGCATCTTCTAGAATAAACCAAGTTTAGCTGATATTTTAAAGGACTTTTTTTTTCTCCTAGGGCAGAGATTCAACATAGTTTCAACACCTAGCATTCTTTGTTTGTGGTTATATTTGGGGGAACATGATGACTAGTAGTGAATCTGAATCTGTATAGTGATATTAAACCATAATATAACAGGCTCCTACTGCATTTATTCTCTGTAGGTTGGATTTTGTATTATGCTATTGGGATAATTACAAACTGATTTTGACTCATTAAGAGGTTAGTCCAAGTTGCTGAAATATTGACTGTTTTAAAAGAATTGCAGTTTTATTCTTTACAAGTATATACTATAACTCAAATTGGACTAAATATATTTCTTCAATCTATCTGTTTTTAGAAAGGTCCTTCCGGGTACTGACATATAATATGTGCTTAATGAGTGTTAAGATGTAAGATAATAGGGGCAGCTACGTGGCACAATGAGTAGAGCATGGGCCCTGGAGTCAGAAGGACCTGAGTTCAAATCCAGCCTCAGATACTTGACACACTAGCTCTGTGACCTTGGGCAAGTCACTTAACCCCAATTGCTCTGCCTTCCTCCCTCCGAAAAAAAAAAAAAAGATGTAAGATATGCATAATTCGTACTTGGTATATAGATGAATTGTTGCTAGGCAGTGCTTCTAGTCCTTAAAGAAACTTTAAAAGTGTGTTCTTTTTGGTATTCCAAGCATTCCCCACCCTTGTGCTTTTACTCATATCATCAATTTATTCAGATTACATAGAGAAGAGTTGCTTAGCAAAGGTCAACTTTTATCTTGCTTCTATCTGATTTACAGAAATTTCAAGGTAGCTGCCTCCAAATGAATGAATGAGTCTTTTCAGTATTGCCTGAAATAGAGATCGACAGAACAGTAGTGCTGGGAGAGATCTTAGACCATCTAGTCCAAGAACTGGAGAAACTCTAGCTTCATGGGGCTACCATAATGGGTAATGCCTCATTCAAGGGCATGGCTGTCAGTGTGAACATCACCCCTTAGAGATTACATGGACATGTTTCATGACAAGGACTGTGGCTTAAGATGCCCAACACGATATCCTGTGTAAATAAATCTACCAGGTGATCCTAGCAGCCTCATACAGTAGAAAGAACACTATTTGGAGTCAGAAACTCTGGGTTTGAATCCTTACTCTGCCATTCTCTGCCTGTGTGTCACTGGTGAAGTCCTTCACTTCTCTGTGACCCAATTTTCTCGTGTAAAATGAAGGGGTTGGATGAGATGACCCTTGAGGTGCCTTTACCATGTCAATCCCTGACTTGATCAATTCAAGTGTCTGCCTATTGCTTCCAGGATCAAAAATAAAATCCTCTGTTTGATATTTTGTGAAAAATGATTCATTCGGTCCCCTATTCCATTCCAATAAATGTTAATTAGTTTTATATTTTATATAAATCATATAAGGATAATTAGAGACAATGGGTTTTTTATAGTAAACCTTTTATAGTAGGCCTCAAACTTTAATCCACAGTTCACTACTTGTTTACCAGTTCTGAAGTTCACTTGGGCAACCACAAGAATGCTGACAAAGATATCTCCATCCTGTTTTGCTCAAATTCCATGTCCAAACCTAGCATTGATGGGAGACTCTGTGTAATGTGGAAAATACCCTAATTTGTTTTTGTACCTCTGGGCCACCCTATCTTGTCCAACATGAGCCAGTGACCATCGGATCACCAATTAATGGAGATGATGCTTGCCTTGCCCATTTTATGACCACCCATGCTGATGCACCATTTTTGGCTCTCCTGGAGAGTTGAAATCAAGGTCTATTGACCACTGAGATTCTGTATTTTATCATGCCTCTTTTGCATGTTTGGATATCAAACTTTATAAAAGTAAGGCCTGGGGGAAAGGAGACAACTCAGATTGTGAGGAAGAGCTGAGGTCCACTTCATTAGGGGCTATGGACCCTTTAATAAAGTGTTCTTAGCGTGGAGCTCCACCTCAGTGATTTTTCTTGCAGATTGGACAATTTTGGACCCAACAATTCAAAGCCCATTATAACCTGCCCCCCTCCCCCCACCTTTCCTGTCTTCTTACACCTTCCATCCCTCTCATATACTCTCTGATTCAGCATCACAGATCTCCTTGCTGATCCTCAAACAAGAGAGTCCATCTCTGGACTCTGGGCATTTTCATTGGCTCTTCCCTAGGCCTCAGTTGCCTCATCTGTAAAATGAGGCTAATAATAGCACCTACCTCCCGGGGTTGTTGTGAGGACCAAATGAGATGGTATTTGTAAAGTGCTTTGCAAACCCTCAAGTACACTGTATAAATACTAGTTGTTATTGCTGTTGAAACTGCACTAAGACTTTTCAGAAATCATATATATTTACATATGTAATACATATAAATGTATCTATATACATTATTTACCGATAAGTAATGAAACATCTCTATATATGTAATAACACACATATGTTTGTAGACAAGGATGTGAGGCCTAAACAAAGTCGAGTGACTTGTATAATGCCACACACATAGTTAGGAGTGGAGCAGGGGTTTGAACTCAGGTCTTGTGATGCCAGGGCCAGTTTTCTTTGCACTCTACAACCCCATCTTTCCTTTATTCCCTGAAGTCCTTCCCTTTGCCTAATCCAAATTCTTCTCATGTAATTCAGGGTGGTTTCCTCTTCTCTCTTCTGTGCAGGAGAGCTGTGGGCCTCTACTTTAGTACCAAGTCAGAGACATAAAGTCCTATCTCTCTTTTTTTCTGGTCTAATGCATGCTATTAAACATCAAAGACCAAGTACAGTCATGGAAAATAAAGAGGATCTGAGGCCTAAACAAAGTCGAGTGACTTGTATAATGCCACACACATAGTTAGGAGTGGAGCAGGGGTTTGAACTCAGGTCTTGTGATGCCAGGGCCAGTTTTCTTTGCACTCTACAACCCCATCTTTCCTTTATTCCCTGAAGTCCTTCCCTTTGCCTAATCCAAATTCTTCTCATGTAATTCAAGGTGGTTTCCTCTTCTCTCTTCTGTGCAGGAGAGCTGTGGGCCTCTACTTTAGTACCAAGTCAGAGACATAAAGTCCTATCTCTCTTTTTTTCTGGTCTAATGCATGCTATTAAACATCAAAGACCAAGTACAGTCATGGAAAATAAAGAAAGGTCTTTCATATTTTCTTTCCTCTTTTTGTTAGGCTTTGCTGCTTTCACATTATAGTCTTTACTTGGAATATTACAAGTGATCACATTTTCAATTACGCCCCCTCCACCACCAAGCCAAGAATAATCTATTCCCTAAAGAGCAAATTATCAGAGACTTTTTTGTTGTGGTTGTTCGGCCATTTTTCAGTTGCGTCCAACTCTTTGTGATGCCATTTGGGGTTTTTGTGGCAAAACTACTGGAGTATTTTGCCATTTCCTTCTCCAGCTCATTTTACAGATGAGGAAACTGAGGCAAATCAAGTTATGTGACTTGCCTAGGGTCACACAGCCAGTAAGTGTCTGAGGCCAGATTTGAACTCATGAAGATGAATCACTGATTCCAATCTCAGTGCTCTATCACTGTGCCACTAGCTGTCCTTAATATATATCAAATATACACATATACAGATATAAATACAAAAGTCATTCACTCCATGCCTGTGCTCCTCTAGAGATTTCAGCCGATGACTATCTACATCAATTCCCCAAAGTGCAAATTATACCCAAGTTCATCTGAAAGTCAATTCACACCCAAATAAGATGAGTTTCTTTCTAGGGAGTGGTTTGCTTACTGACCCATCATGCCCCATGCTTTCAACCCCAACAGTTCTCAGAGGCTTGTTTCAATGTGCTCCCAAACCACATAGTATGTTTCCAAAAAGCCCAGAGAAGCAGCAGCCTACTTGTGCAAAATACTCTTCTGAGATCCTTCCAGCCCATTCAATGCACATCTCCAGAGGGCGGCATGGGTTGGCCACATCTGCACACTTGATCATCATGCGTTTGATGAGGATTTGGTTTTCAGGGAAGTTCTTCCCAATGGGGTTACAGTCACAGTCACCGCCTTCACCCTGTAACAGAGAAAATCAGGGCAAGACTGGCTCAAGACATCACTGAAGTAGCTTCCAGTAAGGATGACCCAATTAAGCATGATTAAATACTCCTTGATCATACAGGGGACCAGTTGGAAAAGTGAGCTTTTCTACCAGGTCTATTAGAAAAAGAACTACAGTCTAATATTTTTTCCCAAGACCTGGGAAGGATTTTTTTTTTACTTTTGTCTTCCTGCTTTTCTAGCTACTGGCACTGAATAGGTCCTTCTCTTCTGTCTCTCCTGCTCATCTGTCTATTTATCCAGTCCCAATCCTCTCCATTCTTTTCTTCCTAAGCCACGAATTCTCCCATTTATTTGCCTAATAGTTGTTTTCTGTGCATACATGGCACAATGTCTAGAACCCAGTAGGAGCCTAGTAATTATTTGTTCAGTTATAATAAGAGCTAGCATTTATGGAGCATTTTAAAGTTTGCAAAGTCCTTTACATATTAATATATATTATCTGATCCTCACAACAACCTTGTGATATAGGTGTTGCTACTGTCCCCATTTTACAGATGAGAAAACTGAAGATGCGAGAGGTCAAGTAATTTGTCCAAAGTCACATAAGTAGGAAACGTCTGAGGCAAAATTTGAACTTGGGTCCTCTTGCTTCCAAGTTCCAGTACTCCATCTATTATTCCTCTAAGCTGCCTACCTAAATCATCCTGTATGGGTCATCTGCTTTATCACTGGTTTGTGATTGGGCCATGAGATTCTGGGGCAAGCCAGGGCCAGGAGAGACACAAGTGTCTACGGAAATGGTTCTTCTCAGATAAGAAAATATACCTCCTTCCATTCTTTGCTGAGGTGGGGTTCTCTAGATATGGAATGTAATATAGCAATGCCATCAGACTTCTTTGATCTATTGGTTGGTTTTGTTGAACTGTTTTTCCCCTCTCTTTTATTCTGTGGTACAAAAAATACCTGCCTGACACTGGGCAAGCTACTTAACCTTCTTTGCCTCAGTTTCCTCATCTGTTAAATAAGCTGGAGAAGGAAATGGCAAACTGCTCCGGTACCTCTGCCAAGAAAACCCCGAATGGGATCACAGAGTCGGACACAACTGAAAAGTGACTTAACGACACGAGGAACAGGTAGCTTTTGGGGTGGGGGAGTGATATATTTGGAAATAACAGTGATGCAAAAATTTAAAAAAATGTCAATAGAAGGGAAAAAATAATCCTCAGTGATGGGCACCACATCTGTATGTTTACATATCATGACACAATTAGGCAAGGAATCTGTTACAGAGAAGCTAGGACATTTGCTAGGTAGACCTTTCTGCACTCAACCAGAGTTCTGGCAAAGGGAGTCACTAATGATCTCTCCAGGGCTCCGTCAGCCTGAGCGCGGGAAAGATTGTATGTACACCTGCAGGCTGTGGCCAATTATCAGGTCTTCTAAGGGAAGCCTTATTTTGTTCCTTCTTCACTGCTGGGATGACGTGAGACCGTCGTAGTTGATAAATCTCCAGCTTGTGCTGCAAACACCCCCAGGAAGAGAAAGGGAGAGAGTGGAATTTATGAATGGGGCGGGGTGCGGGTGACAGGGTCAGAATTGTGCTTTAGGAAGATTAATCATTTAGCAGCCGAGAGGAGAGCGGACTGGAGTGGGCAGAGACCCGAAACAGGAGCCGAGGGCTCGTTCCCTTTTGTTGTAGGGTCCTAGAGATCAATACATTATCATGGGGAAAACTTCCTCCGTCATCCGAATCCAAGTTCCTTTATGATCGACAATCTTAGAGAATTGCCTGTGGCACATACAGGTTGACCCGCCCATCGCTGCACGGCTAGCAAGTTCTTCCAGCTCTCTGACGGCTGGCTATGCCATGTGGGACAGTACACAGAATGTTAGATTTGTATTCAGAGAACCTCGCTTCAGATCCCAGCTCTCCAACTTACTACTTGTGTGACATTAGGCAAGTTACTTAAATGCTCTAAGCCTCCGTTTCTCCATTTATAAAATGATGATTAGATGAGGTAGACCTCCATGATCCTATCACTTTTGCATGGTTAAATTCTGATATTTCCTGGGGAAACACTGAATGGGCACAAATGTGAACCAATTTTAGCTGTTTTCAGAAGACGGCCTGAGCGGGGATATACCAAGAGATTTTTTGGGAAGAGCACTGAATATTAAACCTTGATAAAGCATTGGAGTCAGAGCCTTAGGCTCTGCGACTCAGGTTATAAGGCTTAATTCATCTGTAGTTGCAAATAGCTTAGCACTAAATGACTGCCTGGGTGATGATGCTTTACTGAGCATAATTATAGGCCAAATAGGTGTATGTCTTCAATTTAAAGGGAGATGAAGCCACTGCTACATATAAATTCAGGGAGGTTGTTGTGTTTGTCCTTCATTCTCCAACAAGACCGTGACATCAGGGAAACGATGACATGACTTGCAGTTGACTTGGATCTGAGTGAGGGAGGGCAGTGCAAGGTCACCAGCCTCACTTTCTTTTCCAGAGCCAACTGGGTCCAGTGGCTAGATACTCCACAGGATGACTGGAGATGGCCCAGAATGCAGTGGGAGACCCTGGTCCTTTCAAGCTAAGGTCTTTTCAGGATCTCACTTTGAGTATGGTAATTCCCATTCACTTTTTAAGAAGTTAATTAAGGGATGGACCCTTTAATCAAAGCTCAAAAAAAAATCAAACTGGGAGTTCCTGGCCAAAAGAGAAACAGTTATTATTTATTATTTACATTCACTCTGTGCTAGGAGGGCAGAGAACTATTGTCCAATCTATGAACTCCAGAGCGAATTGGGTTTAAGCCTTGGTTTTTGAGAAAGAAATCTAGCCAATAAACCTGAGTTAAGGAGGCAGCCTTCAGCCATCAAAATGTACCTTCCTTCCGGCAGAGCAGGGAGAAGACAGGGAGAGTGACAGAGAGGGGGTGGGGGTGGGGAGAGAGACTGTAATCACCACAGGCTAGTGCAGCCAGTGGATGACCCGAGGACCCATTTTTCTACCCTGCAGATCTGAACTTTCTAGAAGAGTTTTAGGAGCATTCTTCTGCTGTCTGCTGGTCCCAGCTGTATACCCTATCACATCCTGGCCTGAGGATGTAGTCCATTCATTTCTCTGGTTATTGCTCAGAGTTCAAAATTAGAAGAAAGCCTTTTTTACAGCTCTGGGGCGGAAGTCATGCCTTCGTGGCTTCTGTGTAGGAATTTTTCAGAGATTCTGTTTCCTAACAATGCAAAGATTAATGGGAAACATTCCATCTCATGCTTAGCACTTCATTTTATTATACCAAGAAATCCTCTGGGGCCCAAATAAGGGGAAGGGAAGGAGCCAGGTTGGCAAGGGCTGGCTGACCCATTCAGGATAACAACACAGAAAACAAATGGATACTCTTCTGCATGGTTTTCACTGGAATCTTCATTTACAGTTATTGCATCTACTGTAAATGGATAAAATAAAAATCTGGGGAACAATAGAAATAATTGGATGCTTTTTAAAATGCAAACTAAAGCGCAATCTGAAGAATGCCTTCTGGTGCCCTGGCAAATAGGAGCAAATTTGTTTGTTTAATCAAGCAATTACAGAATGCTTTGGTTTTTAAGCATCCACATTATTAATGCTTTGCTTTTAAACACACATGCTCCAGATTCAATTAAGATCTTTGGGCACTGGCTTGTCTGGCTCAGTGTGATGTGAATCAGCTTGAGTGTAGTTCTTTAAAGCACTCCTTAATCTTAACATCTCCCAACAGAGTCACAAAGGCCAGTCATTTTTTTTTTTTAATGGAAACAGTGGCTCTCAGGGCCAAGCTAAATTAGGAAGCTATGTGTCACTCTGCTTCTCTCAGCCTCCTCATCGCTCTCTACCTACAGGTCAATCGACCTTTTACAGTCAATCAATTTACCTCCAGGCCTTTCTTCCCAGGATCTTGGAAGAATTCAAGGATGTGATATCAGGCATTCTCCCCACCCCTTCAGAAAAGGACTGGTCACCACCCTTAGCCCCACTTTTCAGATGAGGCCCAAGGCATTAACCACCAGTACCAACAGAGGGAGAGAAAGTACATCTAGATCAGCCAATATTTGGGTGCCCCTCTCTTACGTGGGAATTGGTTTCCTCAGCAGCCATGGGTTTGTTGATACTGTTCACAAACTTGTTCACGTGCTCAAAGTGCTTTGTCATCTCTGTTGCCAAAACCATGTCAATGATTGCCTGGCGCAGTGTTCGATAATGGGTCCTGAAGAAACCAGAAATAGAGACACGTTTATAGTTTCCAGAATTTGGCCAGTTTGTATTCCCTCTCCACCCCCAACTTTCCACTATGCAGATCCCTGGGAAAATGTGGTCCTTTTCTTTAGGCTAAGAGTTGAAGGTGAGTCTTATCACTGGAATCCAAATCACAAAGGAGCATTGGTTTGTTACTCTGGCCATTAAGGAAGAACTGGAAAACCCGATGTTATTATATTTTTTTTCAATGTAAATTCCCCTGCCCTGCTGTTTCCCTTCCCCACAAAAAACCACAGCAAGGTTAGGGGAGAGAGTGACATCTTTCCCTGTCCCCTTCCACTCCTCCTGCAAGAGGGTGTCTGATAGTATGTGCGTAATATTGGCTACAGGGATCACATCACAAGGGATCATCAAGATTTCCCATGATGCTAGTGTTCATGGGAAGAAAAAAAGGAGTGAGGTCATTTTAGATTAACTTAGGTAAATTTTCAACTAAAGGGTGCCATGCTCTATTTCACAGGGCATGTGGAAAAGATGCTTTGTAAAGCTTAAAGTATTATAGAAATCTTAATGATCATATAATAATAAATAGTAATTACATACTACATTATTTATAATTGTTACATGTATTTATGTTAAACTAATGGAGCTAAGGCAAAGTTGGAACAAATTGATCCCCAAGTTTATGGGAAATTTATGAATTGTGAAGACATTTGCCAATTAGAAGCGAAATTATTGAGTTACACATTGAGCTATGGTATGATAATAGCCAAAACTTTGTTCTCCTATCATTACTAAACAACATCACAATGCCAAGATCTGCCAGAGCCAGATTGAAGAGGAGTGTTGGGGAACCTATATTGGAGTAGCCTCTTGGGGAATGGGGGACAGATGAAACCAAGACTACATGTCAAGGATTTTCCCATTCGAATTCCTAAACATGGCCCATATCTTAGAATCTGGAATTTCCTTCAGATCTCAGTTCAAACACTACCTCTTCCATGAGGCCTTCCCCGATCCCCCAGATACGAGTACCAATTTTACCAAAAACACCTTGTATGTATTTCGTATATGTTTTGCATATGCTTATTTTTTTATATAAACTTATGTGAACACATTTTCTTCCCTTATAGAATGTAGGTTCCTTAAAGGCAAGGATTTTTGTTTTTGTCTTTGTATACCTAGCACCTTACAGAGTTGCTGACACATTATAGGGGCTTACTATATGCTTGTCGAATGACTGATTAGGGGGCTTCAAAAAATGACACTAAGCCAGAATTGGAAAAATTGAACACTGAATTTGTGGAGAAATTATGACTTATGGAGAATCTGCAAAATTACAGACAAAATTGACATGGCACATGTTGAGATGTGGTCCTATAACCCAAATACACAGAGACACTACAAGGGTTAGATCTAAAAATCACTCCTACTCCATCTCTGAGCAGCAATCTTGAGACACAAATGACTTTGATTCCACGTGGGGCTGTGTGACACCAGTTACTAGTTTAGGCTGTGGGTGGCCACAGATTGGACTACTGCAGTGACCAGAAGGAGGGCAAATTATTCTTTTGGGAAGACCATTGGGCTAAGTAGGTTCAGAGATCTGGGTGTTAATCCTAATTCTGCCAATTTGTTGTGTAACCGTGTTAGTCTTAAAACTGACCCAGAATTCAACTTTGTCTTCTGAAAAATGAGGGTGATGATATCTGTCTTATTTATCATTCAGGGTTTTTTTTGTAAGGATCAAAACTATAAAAAATAATTAAAGTAGTTCACATTGGATAGCATTTTACAATTTATAAAGAGCTTGTAAACTCATATTATACGAAGAGAAGTCCAGGAGGACCTGGAGATATTTAGTCCAGCCATGTTTACTGTCTTTGAGTATTTAAAGATCTGTTATGTGGAGTGGAGTTAAATTTATTCTTGGAGCCAGGGGTCAGAATGCAAGGAGACAGATTTTGGCTTTGCATAAGGAAGAACTTCCTAACAATTTAGAACTATTAAAAAAATAGAATATCTTAGGAGGATGGTCAACTACTGCTTGGATGAGCCTCTGGCAAGGATGTTGTGGGAATTTATGCTCTAGGTTGGACTAGATCAGAGGTGGGGAAGCCAAAAGACTGCACCCAAGGACCTAGAAGGCCACAGGTTCCCCACCACTGGACTAGATGGTCCATGTGTCCCTTCCAATGAAAATGTGATGATTCTGTGATGCAGAAAACTTTATAAATACAAAATGGCAACATCACCACTGTCAATACTAGCAAACTCTCACCTCTTAGTAGACAGATGATAGACTAGAGAAAGGGTAGAGAACCTGTGGCCTCAAGGCCACATGTGGCCCTCTAGGTCCTCAAGTGTGGACCTTTGAATCCAAATCCCCTTAATAAAATCCCCTTAATAAAAGAACTTGTTCTGTAAAACTTGGACTCAGTCAAAGGGCTACAGCCAAGGACCATGAAGGCCACGTGTGTCCTCGAGGCTGCAGGTTCCCCACCCCTAGATTAGAGGTACAGAATGAGACATACATTTTTAGATGTGGCCAATATATGGATTTGTTTTTCTTGACTGCACTGATTTGTTATAAGGGAGAGTTTTTTAGTTTTTCTTGAGGTAGAAGAGCTGTAGTAGAAGAAAGGAGGTAGTGATAATGATTCAAAAAGAAAAAAAGACTGTGAATAAAACATTTAAAAATACACAGAAGAGAACAGAAGGAAGGTCAGAAAAGGAGTGGGGCAAGCAGGGCAATATAGGAACTATTGTGTTAAGTTTTATATACATGTCTATTTTAAAACTGTACATAATATTTTTGGTTTTGTACACAATCCTCTGTCCTTTGTATTTGGAAATGTTAGTATTTGTCAAGTTCATAAAAATAAAGAAGAAAATTTAAAATAAAAATTCTATAAGCATAATCATAGAAAACAATACGATAATTACCATTACCACCAATGATATTGTCACCTCTTTTTTCTGTTCATTTCTTTTTTAAATTTAATATTTTTCCCCAATTACATGTAAATATAATTTTTAATATTTGTTTTTTAAATTTTGGATTCCAAATTCTCTCCCTCACTCCCCTCCGTCCTCATTGAGAGGGCAAACAATTTGATATAGGTTACACAAAGTATGGTCATGAAAAACTCATTTCCATATTAATCATGTTATCTTCACACTCTCTTAAGTTGATTCTTTTCAAAAGAAGAGAAGTGGGTGATTTGGGGTCAAGTGAGTTGTCTATAGCTTACTTAAACTTCAAATGCTCCAACCCCCAAATGTAACAAACCTGTCGATGTTCTTGAAAATGTTGCATTTGTTGTCCTTGGCCGTGAGCTGGAAAGCCAGGGCAGTGTGGTGGCTCTCCAGGACAGCTGTGTCATTGTAGAGCACGGCCAGCTCACTGCCCGCGTTGCACAGAAAAGAGTTGGTCCGTCCGGGGTGATCCACATCATGGACTGTGGCCGCTATCAATGCAGCCACTTCATCCAGGTGATCCAGGCTTCCCTGGGGGTAAAAAACAGGGCATGACTCACCAAAGAACAAAGCCCACTCCCCAGAGGCACAGGGCAGTTAGCTGTGCTGGTGATAATTTTTACCTTTTACCTCTGGCCAACAGAGATATTCATAGGATTATGAATTGGAAGGGACCTTAGAAGGTCATCTAAATATGAGGAAACAGGTCCAGCAGGGTTAAATAACTTGCCTGAGGTCACACAGCTAGTAAATGCCAGAGGTGGGTGGATTTGAACTTGCTCTCTCTGATCCTGCTTTGCTCACTGAATCATACTGCTTCCCTAATCTACTACGTAAGTTCAGTTCCAGTTAAGTATTGCCTAAATGCAGATAACTGATATTGTGGATCATTCAAAGGAAAAATTTTAGTTTCTGGATTGCCCCTCACTATCTTCTAGACATTGGGCCCTTTGTGTTTGCTGAATGAATGCATAAGCAAATCCCACAGGTACCTTGCATGCACCTAGCACCCATTCCAACTACCAATCCACTGTATATTCAGGGAACATAAAGCATAATTGGGAAAGCAATCTCCTGTGAGACGGCCATCTACGTTGCCCAGTTTCTTCCAAAAAGACAAACTCCTTTTTTGTATCATGGCTAATTCTGAATGGTCTCTATAACTGCTCCTCTGACTAGCAAGCAAGATTGAGAGTTCACTGTACAAAAATTTGCCTCTCTGGCTGAGGAATAACCACCGTACGTGCAGACTGCTTCACAAATATGGCTCGGTTAAACAACAGCAACAAAATGCCACCACAGAAATTGTGACGTTTGCTTTAGCAGTGTGGTCTCATGATCCCGGCTGAAGCCAGGACAGTAATACTTTGCACACTGGCTGTTAGGGCTGGTCTGATTTCCTCATTTCAGAAACTGTTAAAAGAAGACCTCCATCAGGTTGGGCAGAATCTCTATAGAGGCTTTAAGGGAATGGCATTTCTAGGAAAGGCACTGCCATCCTTTCAGTGATGCAATTCTGTAGCCTTAGAGCCACCCTCAACACCTTACTGTTCTTTCCTTCTCCCATATCCAATTAGTTAAATCTTGTTGATTCTGCCTCTTCATCTTTTATCCTTCCCCATCTCTGCCTTCCCTTCTCCAATCCACTATCCAAAGAGCTGCCAAAGGGATATTCCTAAGGCAAAGGATGAACCATGTCATGCCCTTGCTCAATAAACCTGGGGTTAAGTGACTTGCCCTGGGTCACACAGCTACTAAGGTTCTGAGGTCGGATTTAAACTCAGGTCCTCCTGACTCCAGGGTTGATGCTCTATCTACAGTGCCACCTCGCTTCCCCCTTTCTTTCCTTATTATCTCTTTGCAACCTTTTCCCAAACTACTTTCCATTGGCCTTCCTGTTGCTCTTCACATAAAAAATTCCATCTTCTGTCTTAGTGGGTTTACAGGTCCAAGATCCTTCCCATGTCTGAAATCACTCCCTCCTCACTTCCAGATCTTAGAATCCAGTTAGTTTCCTTAAAAGCTCCACTCAGGTGGGAATGGAAGATGGCAGCTGGAAAGGAGGGACTAGCATGAGCTCCCTGCCAAGTCCCTCCAAAAACCTATAAAAATGGCTCTGAACCACTTCTAGAACTGCAGAACCCACAAAATAGCATAGGGAAGCAGGGCTCTAGCCCAGGATAGCCTGGATAGTCTCTGGGTAAAGTCTATCTCGCACGGAGCTGGGAGCGGAGGGGAGCGGAGCTGAGCCAAGTGTGGGCGGTGCGCGTGGACCAACCAGACCGGGAGCCAGGCAGAGTGTGCCCTAGCGCCCTGAATCAGTGAGCTGCAGCAGTTACCAGACTTCCCAACCCACAAACACCAAGGACAACAGAGTAGGTTAGTGGGAGAAGCTGCTGGGGACTGGGATAGAGTTTGCAGGTTCAGCCACCGCCCCCAGGGCAGCAGAGGTGGAGCAGCTACAGAACTATAGCTGCAGTTGCTTCTGGCCCCAGGCCCACCTGGTGGGAGGAATTAAGTGGCAGATCAGAGCAGGA
>CM053622.1:355508572-355556069 GCA_028646595.1 Phalanger gymnotis
TTAAAACAATATTGCTGCTACAGTATACAGTGTTCTCTTGGTTCTGCTCATTTCACTTTTCAGTATTTTGTGCAAGTCTTTCTATGTTTTTCTAAGATCATTGAGCTTTTTATAGACAGTTATCTTACTTTTTTTAGAAATATTTTAAAAAATTTTCCCATTACGTGTAAAAACAATTTTTAATATTCATTTAAAAATTATTTTGAGTTCCAAATTTTCTCTCTTCCACCCTCATCTCCCTCCCTGAGAGGGTAAGCAATTTGATTTAGGTTATACATGATCAGTCGTACAAAACACATCACCATATTATATCTTACTTAGTGAGCTCACCAATTTCCCTGTTTTAAATGATTATCTCTATGCTGATGATTCCTCAGTCTATTTATTCTGCCCTGTCTTCTCTCTTGACCTTCAGCATCTCCATCTACTAAATGGACATCTCACACTGATGTTCCATATGTATCTTAAATTCAACACGTCCAAAACTGAACTCATCATCTTTCCCTCCAAACTCTCCCCCTCCTGTGAACTTCTCCATCACAGTCGTGGACACCACCATCCTCCCAGCCACCCAGACTTGTAACTGAGGTATCATCCTCAATGCCTTGTTCACACTCACCCAGTATATCCAGTCTCTTGCCCAGTTCTATGATTCCTACCTTCACAACATCTCTCATGTGCATACCCTTCTCTCCTTTGGCATACCCTATTCTCTCCAGGACTACTGCAAATGCCTCTCCTAACATCCCTTCCTACTCCAGACCATGCTCTACGCAGCTGCCAAAGTGATCCTCCAAGCATTTTTCTGACCACATCTCTCCTCTCCTCAAACCCCAATTGCTCTCTATTACCTACAGGATTCACTAGAAAATCCTCTGTTTGGCTTCTAAAGCTCTTATGCAACATGGCCTTTTTCTGTTTTTCCAGTTTTCTTATTTTATTCCCCATTGAGTACTCTATAATCCAGTGACACTGGTATTCTTGCTGTTTCTTATACAGCCAGTTCTCATTTAATGTTCTGCTGACTTCTCCTCCCTCACCTCTAGGTTCTGTGTGGCTCTGCCCCCTTCGAGGTTCTGTGGCCAGTGACCCATCACCCTGCAGTCCAGGGCCTTCAGTGCCTGGGCTGCCTCCTGCCCCTCCCCACAGAATAGAGATGAGATGCATCTGCACTGCTGCCCCTGCCACCTTAGTTAGTATATATATACATATAATATGCATATATACACACATATACTGTCATACCCACACACAAACACACACAATACATGCATGTACATATGTAAAAAAGTATATGTTTATATGTATATGTGTGTCTACACATATAAACATACATACACACAGAGAGACAAGACAGGCAATTGCTTCTGCTAAGGACCAGGAATAACCACAGCTTTTTACCTTTGTGATTGGAGCTTCAATGGTCATGGAGTGGATCCTTGCCATAGATGGATAACGACGATTCTGAAGACTTGGTGCTGTCAAGATAAGATATGTGTCCCTTAGAACAATAGCATTTTGAAGAACACACCCTCAAAAGGATAGAAGGAATAAATTTTTGGGACAGAGGCCAGCTAAAAGCTTCAGGCAGACACTGTTTCTGATGAGAACCTTGTGAGAACAGCTCAAAGCCCAGTTCTGCCTTCTGTGGAACCACCATACTACTCTTCCAAAAAGGATCAGATTCACTCATCATTTATTCCAGAATGCTCAGAAACCCTGCCATCATTTGCACAAGCCCAGCCAGAATGGATGACATTGGTAGGAGGACATCTGACACAATGGAACCACCAATAGAACTACTTTTCAGACAAGATAAGATGATAAAGACCCCCTCCTAAAAGCCTGTTGTGTCACTGCTTAAGCTCCAGTTTGCACATACCATAAACCTATTCATATTTCAGCCTAGGAAGTGTTCCTAATGAGTGGATCTCTTCCTTAGTGTCAGTTCAGAGGCACTTGTATGCAATAAGGAATGACAGACCAAGATGGAACAGCAGACTATCCATTAAGAGCCCCAAGTCTATCCTCAGTTTCATTAATATTGGACTTGCTATGTGAACTTGGGCCAGTTAGTTAATATTTCTGAACATCCCCACTTGGGTCAATCAATGGCTTTATTAAGTATCTGCTTTATGCCAGATACTGGGGATACACTGACAAAAATGAGACAGTTCCTGCCCTCAAGGAGCTTACCCTTCAAACTCAGGGGGTCTAAAACCAAACTCATCATGTTCTCCATGGAATCACCTTCTACTCCTATTTTCTTTTTCTCTTCCTTCCTTCCTTCCTTCCTTCCTTCCTTCCTTCCTTCCTTCCTTCCTTCCTTCCTTCCTTTCTTTCTTTCTTTCTTTCTTTCTTTCTTTCCTTCCTTTCTTTCTTCCCTCCCTTCCTTTCTTCCTCCTTTCTCTCCCTTCCTCTCTCCCTCTCCCCTTTTCTCCCTCCCTCCCTGCCTCCCTTAATTCTATCATACTGCCAGAAGATAGTTGAACTAGTCCTAGTACTAAAGTTTCCTGACTTCTGACTTGGGTCTTTCTATCCAACCTCATGGGTAACTGTTGCATTTACTAGTAGTAAAAACCTGCTTAAGTCACAATCTTACTTACTGGAAGTTCTATTAACATGTGGCTCGACCTAAAGCAGAAATACATTCTTTCACTGTCCATTTCCTATCTGCCTCAAGTACTTCGAGTGCTTGTTAGTTTAGGAGAAGTGTCCAGTGAAAAGCATCAATTAGTCCTCAAACACATGGAGATAAAACGTCCTGTCAGGTGTTTGATTTCACAATACGATACATGTGTGAAATCTACAAACAGCGATATGGAAAGAAAGATGGATGTTGAGAAAAGAGAAAGCAGGTGAAGGCAGAAAGTTTTTTTAAAGCCTAACTGAATTAACATTATAAGGAAGAAATATACCAAGAGTGTCTTTCATATACTTGCCCCTTTGAAGGGCAAGTTTACACAACAATAAAAACCCAAACCAAAAACATACATAGAAGTCAATATAATTTAAACATGAATTTAATTGTCTTTGGAACTACTTTAATGAGATGAATTCACAAAGGACTGGTGATTTCATCCTCACGTAGGCTAGGCTAGGACCCTGGTATAAATATCTATATCTATCTATCAATCAATCAATCTATCTATCTATCTATCTATCTATCTATCTATCTATCTATCCCTATAACCCTAATAGATTTGTCCTACGATTCAATAGATTTGGCAGGTGGGTGGCACAGGAGATGGAGTGCTGGGTTGAAGTCAGGAAGACTCATCTTTGTGAGTTCAAATCCACTTCAAATCCACAAAGACATTTATTAGCTGTGTGACCCTGGGCAGGTCACTTAATCCTGTTTGCTTCCTCATCTGTCAAATACACTAAAGAAGGAAAGGGCAAACCACTCCAGTGTTTCTCAAGAAAACCCCAAATGGGGTCACAAAAAGTTAGACGCAACTAAAAAACAACTGAAAAACAACAAGAAGGATTCATAGTAAAGTGCCAGTAAAGTGTTCAGGGTTAAGCAGTGTTCAGGGTTAAGCGCCAGAGGGAGAATTTGAATCTAGGCCTCTCCTGATTTCAGGACCAGTACTCTATCCTCATCCCTTGCATAATTAGAATAAAAATACTGTGAAACCTTATAAATTATTTTTTAAACCCTCAAAAAACATATTTAGAAGTATCCTGAAAGTCAGTTTCTCATCTCCATTGTATTATTTTAGCTCTATCTTACATACTGATTGGTTGTCTTTCTATGATGTCTTCCCTCTCTTATTTTCTGCAGTTACAAAAAACAAATAAAAACATGAATTAGGAAGTTTTCTTACCATCACTACTTCGAGATGTGATTGATTTAACATCAATAGATTCTTTCCTCCTGTTCTTGTATCTAAATGAGTGAGACTCTATGAAAATCAAATTAGAAGAGAAGAATGATAAGTCTTCAGTGTATTCCCATAAGAAATTTCACATATAGTCCTCTGAACACTTAAAAATTTGCCTCCTTTACTATAAAATATCATGCTATACTATAAAATAATTTTAAGAAACAAGAAAATGTTTACTCTTCAAGTAGTAACAAAGACACAAGATATTCTCGGTATTGTTATTTGAATAATGATAGCATTATTTCTTTATACTCTAATAATGGAGCTAATGGTCAGAGAAATATTTGGTATGATTGGAATATTATTTCTTTGAAAGTGAAAATTCCATTGTAGGGGAATATTTGTGATTTAGAAATTCTATTAAATTGCTTAGAGCCAGTGTATTTCCTTTCACACCTGGATGTTTGATTCTCAGTGAAGGCGTCTTCTCCATTGGTCTGCATGTTCACAACATCTCCTGTATTGTTTTTTTCCATGTCTTTCCATAATCCTTTATAGGGTCATCCACCCAGCATCTTAGAGGCTTTCTTTTGTTTTAAGGAGAAATTCTATTCTAAGCATGCCAGTGCAGCCTGTTCCACTTACTACCTACCTCTTCTTCTGCTTACATGTGATCTTAATTATGCCACCATGGGTAGTATACTGCTGCCTATACCCACCATGTTCCTTTAGATTTCCCTTTGGGTCACATGCAATTTTAATTATTTAAACACTGCAGTGTACCATGACTTACAGTCGGACAGCAAAAGAAAAATGGTGTTAAAGTGATAGGTTTTTGTGGGAGCCAAATGCCTGAAATCATTGAAAGCAATATATTAACTTCCCAAATTCAATCTATCTCACTCTTTTCCTTTTATTCAATGTAGAGCCCAGATTATTATCTATCTGTAACACCTGTCCAAATACATATACTTTAATACTTTCATAAATCTATTTTCTCTTTGGTAGAGGTACTACCTTCAACCGGGCAAATGGCAACTTACCCTTCTCATCCTATATGTCTCTTTTAAATGTTTTCCAATAAAGTCTCCATAAAGGATCCACTCAACGCACTGAAAGCCTTCTTCAAGGTCTTTTAACAATTTGAGGGTTCCAAAGTAACATTCAGGTTTTGCCCTTGTTACCTATCACTCTCATTACATGCCCATTTCCTTTTCTGCTTATACACTTCCTGGTTATCTTTTATGTTCTTTCTTGCCTGCAATCATCATTGGTAAAACGCTGCTTATTACATTTATACACAGCACACATGCCTCCACTGGCCACTGGGTCAGTCGCAGTTTTGATTCTTCAAAGGTTGTGGTATTCTATCTTCTGCAGCCATATAGAACATCACCCAAAATATATTGCGATTAAAATCTGGATTTGTGTTTTAGGGAGAAAACTGAGTAGCAAAAATGCTACTCAACTCCCCAGATGCAATCCAGCCTGCTCTCTTCATTTATGGAGCCAGCTCATTTCCCATTTTAGTGTCCATTTAAGATATACATACTGAAGAACTAACTCATTGGTTGTGTAATATATTCCGTATTAAAACGTAGGCAAAAAGACATTTTTCATCCACTTTGTTGATTGGATTGTTGGACTCTTGGATCTCATTAAGTAGGCTCTATAGTGCTCTGAGGCTTGCTGTAGTCAGCGCAAAGTCATTTACCAAAAGGGGCAAATGGTGGACTTCACTATCTACATGGAATACAATTGCTAAGTTGCCACAGGAAGTTCAAGAGTCTAATCTTTGAGCATGACAGTTTAGATTAGACACTCTAAAGGCAGATTCTGGCTCATTTCCACTGGGTCACCAGCTATGGCTCACCAATGTATATAATTTGTTACAATGTTCTCACCTGTCTGAGACTTGTCTCCTGAATCACGATGAATCTTGTGTATCTAAATTTGTTTAAAATAAAACAGTTTATTCAAAAAAGAAAGTGATTTCAAGCACTGTTTTAACTTTGTTCTTTCTAAAAAATTCCATTATTTCTAAAACCTTCCAAAGAAAGTTTTCTGGAAATGTACATTGACTTAGATATGAAAAGAGGCAACCAACAACGTAGAGTATTACAAATTCGATGGCACCTTTAGTTATCATAGAATCACAAAACCACAGCAAAGGAAGTATCCCAAGAGGTCATTTAATCAAGCACCCACTGCCTCTGATAGAACATCTCAGTCATGGGAAATCTAGCAAAGTTTTTTAAAATCTCTTGGCAAAAAATGATTCAGACTTGGTTGCTATAAATAAACTTAAGTGTTTTAAGAGGGTGATAATATTATTGTTGCATTCCTTTGGCTCTTATTTAATCAACGTATTATTTAAAAAAAAACCCTGAAATATAGTATTGATACAAGTACAACTGTAAGGCATTAAAAAAAGCAACTTCTCTAAAGTTTGTTAGTTTCAATGATATGGACAGTCAGAAGACCCCCAATAAAATACACTTTTTTTCCTCAGTAGAGGGAGGAGATTATTGGTACACAATGTTTCCTGCGTTGCCAGATGCAGTCACTTGATTGTGGTTTTACATAACTGATTATCTTTGATACAAGAACGGTTCCTCTGTGTGGGTCTGTTGTGGTGGGAGCTGGTTATTAGGAAGTGATTTGCTATCTTTTTTTTTTTTTTAAAAATCAATAAAACATTTTTAAAAGCATATAGAGTCAGCTGGTGAATTTTTTTCTTTAAAGAATAAGAGCTGGTGGATCACTTGAATAGCAAGATGGTGAGATGAGCTGTCTTCAGCATAACTTCTGTACCCTACCAACCCCAAAACTATAAGAAATGCACTTAAATTCATATTAATTAGAATGGAAGCAAAAAGGATATATACATCTCCACAGAAGATAACACATTCACCTTCTGAAATAATTGTGCAGGATCAAATTGCCTGAAGTTCCCACTCACTCACACCGCTCCCATCTCGCCAGGGTGCTGCATGATGTAGACACAAACAACCTAACTTCCAGCATTGGTGGTGCCTACCCCGGCTCCCCATAACAATGATTTGATCTGAACCCAACCTGCTTTATGAGAGGCAGAAAACACTGATAGCCACATAACAGAAAGAGGGCACAGCTGTGGAACATGGGGGTAGGGGGTACAACTCTAAAAATCTCTCTCTCTCCCATCAGAATTTGCACATGGACCCAACTATGCCTCCATGCCCCCTAACCTAGTTCCAGGGATCTGGGCAAGAGAACATATATGCGGCATATTGGTGGAAAGAGGAGGAGTCAAATAGTGAGGAGGAAAGTCCAACAACTGAAGATAGAAAGATAGATGAAAAAGGATAAAAGACAGAAGGGCCAGGAGAAAAAGGCAGAGTATATAAGCCCAACTACTAAGTAGATAAACTTACAGTGAGATTCTCTCTCTCTCTCTCTCTCTCTCTCTCTCTCTCTCTTTCTCTCTATCTCACATACAAATATACACACATACATATATGTATATATAATATGTATATAACTATGCACACTTTCACACACATATAGGAATAACCACAAGTTACTCATGAAAAAGACAGCAAGACAATAAACACTTGGTATTTCTCAGAAATAAATGAATAACAGCAAGACACTTTGGAATAGTACAAAAGAAAAAATATAATTTTTAAAAGCAGAAATTGGAAATGAAAATTATGTCAGAAATCAGAGCTGTCAAAGAAGAAACAAGACAATAAAATAGACAACTTGGAGCATATTATGGAGAATCTTTTAAAATAAGAGAGGGTTTCAAAAGGATGATGATAGATTTGGAACTCAAAATTATAGAAGTAGAAGAAAAATTTAAAAACATACATAAAGCCAGATGTGATCATACACATCAGTCATCCTTTCTACTGGGTGGGGGGCGGCACTGAGGCTAGTGGATCACTTGAGCTCAGGAGTTTTAAACTACAAGAGGTCTAAAGCTGACCAGGTGCCTGCACTATGTCCAGCACCAACACGGAAGCCTCCAGGAGTAGAGTCCACCAAGCTGCCTGACAAGGGGAGAATCAGCCCAAGTCAGAAATGGAGCAGGTCTAAGCTCCCTTGCTAATTGAACATTTCCAGCCTAGGTGAGATAGGGAGATCCAATCTCAAAGACAAACAAACAAAAACTAGTTCTATATAATCCCAAATGATCAAATTTGAAGTCTGGATAGGTAGAAATAATTCAAATAGTATATGTCACCATTAAAAAGCCTGAATGCTATAGTCTAGGAAATAATATAAGAAAACTGTCCAGAAGTCTAAAAAACAGATGGGAAAGTATGATGGGTAGAATCAGGTAGCTCACCATCTGAGAAAAGTCACAAGCTTATAACTCCAAGGCATGTAGCAGTTATATCTCAGACTAGTTATAGAGGAAAGTAAAATGTGAATAGCCTTTTACAACCAGGCATCTATGTGAAATTGGAAAAAAGAGTAGAATATCATATCCTAAAAAAACAAAGGTGATATGAATGTAACCCAGAACCAAATGGAAATAAATGTGTGGACAATTAATAAAAAGGAGATATTTAAGGCATTCCTCCAAAAGAAAACAGTGAGTAATTAATCTATAAACACTTCAAACAGGAAAAACACACCAGCATTTCTGGGATTTAGCTAAAGCAGTCCTTAGAGGATAAACTATATTTCTGAAAATATGCATATGCAACAATATTTATTAGAAAGAGGAGATTAACTAATAAGCCCCACAAATAGCAAAAAAGAAGACATTTTAAAAGTTAAAGAATCAATGAAAGGAAATAAAAGACTATAGAAATTATAAAAACTACAAGCTTATTTAAGACTAACAAATTCATAAAAACTTTGGCTAACTTGATATAAAAAATGAGAGAAGAAAATAAATCAAATCATCAGATTCAAAAATGAGCATGGTGAATAAATAGTGAATAGAGAACAAATAAAAGTAATTGTTAGAAACTATCACCAGTTATGTGCCAGGAAAATGGAGAATGGAAAGGAAATTGATGATTGTTTGCCAAATGATAAAATAGCAAAATTAACCAAAAAATACAGATCTCAGAACACTAAATCTCAGAAAGAAACATTAAATGAGCCCAAAAGGAACTACCAAAGGTAGGGGGAGCCTGGATCTAGGTAAATTCTGTCAAATGATTAACGTGTAATTAATTCTTATGAGTCAAAAATAATTCTCATTACCTGACAAAAAAAGGATTTTACCTAACTATTTTCATGGCAACAAATATAGTCCTAATATATAACCATGGAAGGATAAAGCAGAGATGAAAAATTATAGACTAAAATCACTAGTGAATATTGATGCAAATTTTAAAAATAAAATTCTATGAAAACAACTACAACAATATAAGTGTATGTGTGGCTATGTCAATTATTCATTATAATCAATACTTCTAGACTTTAAACTATATTATATTATGAAGCAGGGGCTATTAAAATAATTTGGTACTAGTTAAAAAATAGAAAAGTATATCAGTGGAATAGTAAGACATAGTAGAAAAGTAAGGCTCAGAAATAATCTAACGTTAGTTTAGTATTTGAGAAACCCCATAATATAAATTCATGTCCTTATTTGATAATAACTAATGGGAAAATGCAATTTGACAGAAAATAGTAGTTTAGACCAGCATATTACAATAGGTTCCAAATAGATGCCTGACTTAGCTATAAAAACTCACAGCACAAAGAAAATTAGAGGGGAAAGATGGAAGGTACTTTCACAACTATGGCTGGGGGGCAGATAAAGTTATTGATATACTTTTCTCCTTTATAACACACATTTCTCAATGCAGCCCTCTACTTTCCTCGCCCAAAGGGCCATTCCTCATTTTGTTGGTTAGTCGTTTCAGTTTAGTCATGCCTAGCTTTTCATGGCCCCATTTAGAGATTCCTATTTCCTTTTCCAGCTCATTTTACAGATGAGGAAACCGAGGCAAACAGGATTAAGTGACTGGCCTAGGAACGCACAGCTAGTAAGTGCCTGAGACCTGATTTGAGATGACTCTCCCTGACTCCAAGTTTGGCACTCTATCCACCAACTATCCATCCCTGATAACAAAGAATAAAAAAGGGGAAAAAAACCAGTTCAAAAAGACTAACATTCTGTAGTTTTCCACAAGAATATGCTAGGGTGGGGGTATTTAACAATACAAGGGACAGAGAGTCTCATAAAACCTAAAATAGACAATTTTGATTTCTTAAAATTGTAACTGGGACAAGGTCACAAAGATAGTAAACATCAGTTGAGAAAATCCCACACAGCAGAGGGCTTGTGGGATGGTAGGTTGTCAGAGTTCCACTTAGAGAAATAACTACAACGTCAAAACAAATGCCATCAGTGCATGCCCCATCAATTTTAAATCTACTTTCTTATTCATTATCAATTTCTTTAGGGATCACAAATGTTGATGATTATTTATACTAATGACCAGTGGGGCAACTACATTGATACTAGTAATTGCAGATACAGTGATTACCACTGTACCACTGATACCACATATACAGATCTCGCATGCTTTTTGCCACCCTCTGTTCATGAGAGATAAAAATAAGAATTATCAGGGGCACCTAGGTGGCCCAGTCAATAGAATACTGGGCCTGGAGTTTTGAATACCTAAGTTCAAATCCATCCTCAGACACTTATTAGCTGTGTGACCCTGGCTAAGTCACTTAATCTCTGTATGCATCATCTGAAGTCATTTATCCTCAGTTTCATCATCTCTAAGGTGGGGCTAATAATAGCCTCTCCCTCACAGGGTTGTTATGAGGATCAAATGAGATAGCTTACCACAGTGCCTAGCACATAGTAAGCATGATATAAATCTTTATTTATTACTATCACTATTACTTCCATTATCAGATTTGGGGGTTTTGGTCAAGACCTGTGATTTGATCAATGTGGGAATGGCTTAAATAATTGTATGCAATTTAAAGTTGCAGCAAGTTACCTGGAGCATGGAGAAGTTAAGTGGCTTGCCCGTGGTTACATAACTAGAATGTATAAAGAGGCACAATTTGAACCCAGGTCTTCTGGACTCCAAGCTCAGCCTTCCCACCACTCTGTAAACACAGTCATCTTCTGTGTATGCTGATATGTATAGTTCCTCACTGTGTGGATGCTAAAATTCACCTGTTAGCAAATATCTTGACTATACAAGCATTTATTTGTACCTAAGATGGGGGCAGCTAAGAGGTGCAGTGGATAGAGTGGCCTGGAATCAGGGAAACTCATTTTTCTGAGTTCAAATCTGGCCTCATACACTTACCAGCTGTGTGACCTCAGATGAGTCACTTAACTGTTTGCCTCAATTTCCCCATCTGTAAAATGAGCTGGAGAAGGAAACGGCAAACCACTTCAGTATCTATGCCAAGATGGAGTCATGAAGAGCTGGGCACAACTGAAATGACTGAACAGTAACAACCTAAGATGGGAACTACTTTAAATGGTAGTTAAAGCTAAGATGAAAACCAGAGAGTTAGGCCTAGGAGAGACCTTAACAGCCAACTAGGCCTAGAATGACTTGCCCAAGGTCACACAAGAAACAAACAGCAAAGCTGAGATCTAAATAGAGGTCCCCAGACTCAAGATCCAGGTCCTCTCCACCACCTCACACTGTGCTTTAGACTTTGCAGTCAACATAAAAATATAAAGCCAAAGTCACATCAACTCTTAGAGCCAGAAAGTTTAACCATCAGGTATAGGTGAAAAAAAAATTGCTGCTCCACTTGAGTTTCTACATTGAAAAACAAACATTTGTTCCTGCCTTCTGATAAATGTAAAAGTGAAATCTGGAAGGAGAGAATTTGGGTGTATTCTTCAGCTCAGATTCTTCCATGTAATTCTAGAAATCATTAAGAGCTGTTATTTGACAAATGCTCATCTGTGATATCCTGCTTATAACGTGACTAAAGGCTGTGACTCATCCATTCCACATGGATAGGGTCTTTTTATTTCTTCTGTGACCAACTGTTTTATAGTTTTTCTTAGTGAGAAAGACCATTTGCTACAAAGACTGTGATTTGGGTATGAATCTAAGATATGGCTAGAAGTAAGTACAAATCTTTTCTTGCAAATAAATTGTTTTCTCTTTCTACTTTAGGCCAGAAGCGATCCTTAATCACTCAGCTTTTTTCTTTGAAAACAATAAATAAAACCATCCCAGCTCTGTGGCACACATAAAACCTTATTCTCATCCTGCTTCTTGCTCTGCCCCGCAGGGAATTAATTCAACTGTGGGACTCCCAGAGATTTCAAAGTAGGCTTTGAGCTCTGACCTTACCGTTTTACCACTGATCCCCTTGCTGTGCCTCCCACAGGATACTCCATCTCTCTAGTCCTTGGGTTTTCACTAGCTGCCTCCCATGCCTGGAATTCTCTCCTTCATCCTCACTGCCCTTGGCATCCCTGCCTTCCTTCAAGCCCCGGCTAAAATTCTACCATCTATAAGAAGTCTTTCACAATCCTCCTCAGTGCCATGTCCTCCTCTCAGTTAATTATCTCCAACTTATCCTGTAGATAGTTTGTACATAATTGTTTGCATGTTATGTCTCCTTTGCCTTGAGAGCAGGGACTGTTTTGCCTTTTTTTTTTTTGCATCCCTAACACTTAACACAGTTGGCCTAGAAGACAGTAGGTACTTAATAAATGCTTGTTGACTGACTAACCAGTTCAGAAGGGATGGGCTTATTGTAACATCCCTCTCACCTAGATTTAAACACCCCAGGCACTGAGGTTATCATTTTGGGGCAAGTGCGTGAGTTGGGCTGGGTTGAGAGGAGGGAGGATATGCCCACTGGTACCCATCTAGCAGGGTTGATCAAACTTCTTTTCCACAAATGAGTTCCCATTTGTCATTAGGATGAATACCATGTGGTAGATGTCGCTTTGAGATCCTGCCTTTCTATGGGCCCTCATTCCTTTCTTGCTAAGAGGAACATCTGTCTCTTTATACATCTTTCAAACAGTGCCTGGTACATAGTAGGCACTTAATAAGTGTTAATTGATTGATTTTGGAAACAGTAGAACTGTGGACTCTCAGGATGTTCTTCAAACCTCATTTTCGAAGTCTACTGGTAACTCTGGTTAGGTCATGTAGTTTAGGGCAAAGCAACCTGTGAGAAGTAGGCTAGAAAGTTGTTAATCCATATTCTTTTGGCATGGGGGAAGGAGGGCAGAAGATTGGAGATCCTCAGTAGGCAACTGCCAAACAGGGGGCTTTCTGATCATATATACCTTACCAAGAATCCTGCCAGTTCAAGATAAATTTGGGGTAAATAACTTGTCTTTTAAAATGCAAATAGTCCTTGAGAAGATTAAGCCTCCATATAAACCTTATGGGAATTCAGTCATTCATATCTAGAAGTAATTACTTTGATTCAATTACTTTTATCCCAACTCAGAGTTCATATTATCAGTGAAATGATGAAATGGTAGTTTTGTTGGAAGTGGGGAGGGAGAACAAGATAATCTTAGATTTTTGTTAGTCTTGGCGACTGCAGGCCTGGAAAGATGCTGGAGTGGGAAAGGCTGGAAACCTAAAAGGCAGCATGATGATGTTAGGAAGGTGAAAGAGAAGCCAAGGGGTAGAAAAAAAGGTATAGAAAGGTAGATCAGTGGGCCCTAAGAAAGAAATTGTTTCCACTGCAATTCTATCTATGGCACCTGTACTCTATTCCGTACTTGGATATGTTCGGATTTTTATGAAAGTTATCACTTGGTACTCCATCTCCCCTCACCTTTATCTTTACATAGGTTGTCCCTCATGCCTGGAATGCACTCCATCCTCACTTCCACCTTTTAGAATTTCTGGCTTCCTTCAGGGCTCAGCTCAAGAGCTATCTTCTACATTAGCCCTTCCTAATTCACTCCCCTCATCCTTGCCCCCAGTGTTTTATAATTGCTTGGTATTAACTTTGTATTTGTCACATAATAGGTGCTAAATTTTGTTGATGGATTGATCAATACATTGTTGTAGTTACAGATGTGCATGCCGCCCTGACAGAATATAAACTCCTTGAGGGCAGGTGCTTTATTTTTTTTCAGACCACATGGCAAATAGACCCTAGGACTCAGGTGTGGGAAACCTGAGGCCTCAAGGCCACATGTGGCCCTCTAAGTCCTCAAGTGCGGCCCTTTGTCTAGATTCAGTCAAAGGGTCACACTTGAGGACCAAGAAGGCCAAAAGTTCCCCGTCCTCGACTTGGGTCTTCTGAAACCCAGGGTAGTGTTTCTTCCAAGGAAGTGCCTTCTCTTGGTAACCTGGCACATGGGAAATCCACCCAACTTCTAGTTGGACAAATGCTAGAGAATGCTGATGATTCCATTGGGCATTTAAGTGTGTATATGTGCCAGAGGATGACTGAGCACAGCGATATTTTATAAACCATCAGCTGACTCAGTACTGATTTTAATTTGTGAAAATTCTCCTTTTTAAAGCCTAACGTCTGACATCTGTTTTATTTGTGACCTGGAGCAGATTTCGTCGATAAGCAGTATACTTGTGCTTACCTCATTGGTTTTTCATAATCTAGCCTGTATTCATTTCTTTGTGATCGACAAACAGAAACTGGAGGCTAAATAGTTTCAAAAAGAAAATTCAGTCTATTTCAAGTTCTTCAGTCTTGAGGAACTGCCAATAACTGATGGCAATTTTGCTCAGCACTTTTAAGTGAACTCCCATATGCATGCGGGATTCTGGCAGGAGCATAAGAGAATTGCCAAGATCCAACATTTTTCTACTCTCATTATACTAGCACTCAAGAGAGAGTCATTAAACTACTTAATGACACCACTGCTTCATTTGTACTGCCATTAGCATAAGATCCAAGTTATCACCGGTACTAATGCTTTATAAATCAAGTCCCTAGAGATCTAAACAAGAGAAGACACAGCACAAAGGGAAGATGAGTGATAATGGAAGGGCAGAGGGCTAAAACATCTCCAGCTCCATCTCCATGAGCCCTGTGCCTCTGAAAATGCTGTTCATTAAAGACCTCATTTTACATCACATGAGCAACCATCATAGATAGAAAGACAGTAGCAGGCTGGCATTCCACCTTGGGTGTCAAAATGTCCCATCACTGTCCTGCCAACCACACGGCCCCCAATTTGCCTTCCGTTTGAAATAGGACAAAATATCTTGAATGGGGTCAATAAGAAACGCATGTCATGAGATGAACACCAAATGAAAGAAAATGTTCACTTCATGGGCAGCTCTATTTGGTAAACATTTCTCCCATGTGGCCCTGCAAGACTAAAGAATTTAATGTCTATAAAACTCACCAGAGAGCCCAGGGGAATAAAGGCTCAGACCCTAAGAGACGAGTACACTTGACCAGAGGTGAATGGAGCCAAATGAACTCCTGGCATGGCCATCAACTGAGGCTTTGCACAAGTCACTGTGGCCCCAATTTTTTGGATTCCCATCCAAAAATGGAAACAGAGAGGCTTGCAGAACTTCTTTCCTACCATCTTCAAATTACCAAGGATTTCTTAATCAGTTAATCAGCAATCATTGATTAAGCATTTGTTATATGTCAGGACTGTGCTAGACACTTAGGATATAAAAGATAAATAAAAAGACGCTGTCTTCCAGGAGAATGCGTGGGGTGGGGAGGGGAGGTGGGGGAACCAGATCTTCTTTTCACAGGGAGAAGGAACAAGTATCCCCTTAATATACTACAAGCTAGGCAATCAGGTGGTGCAGTGGATAGAGTGCTGGGTCTAGAGTCAGGAAGACCTGAGTTCAAATGTGGCCTTAGACACTTACTAGCTGTGTGACCCTTGGCAAGTCACTTAACCCTGTTTGCCTCATCTGTAAGATGAGCTGGAGAAGGCAATGGCAAACCACTCCAAGAAAACCCCAAATGGGGTTACAAAAAGTCATACATGACGGAAACAACTGAACAACAACTATCTTCTCCTATCTTGAAATGAAGGTTTTTTTAATCCATTCCATAGCCATCTTCTGCTTCAACTGTTCTACTACATGGTTTACTAGATTTCCTGCCATCAGAATGGATTTTCCCCCATAGTGGCCCTTTAAGCCAACAATTCTGTCCTCTGCAATTGGTTCCTCCAACAACGACCCTCATTCCACATCCTAATTCTTCGTTATTACCAACAGTCTGTGCATCTGGTCATTCTCCAGACCTTGCACCAGCTTGGCAAAGACCATTGACATCATTTGGCCCATCTTGACCTGCCACTCTGCCTGGTTCAAGGGCATATCTAGGTAGAAAGGGTCATGGCTGAGAGGGGCTGCATGCCTCTCCCTCTCCTTCTCCTCCTCAATATCTGCAAATTGTGTGTAGTCACATTCTCCTTCCCTCAAATCTAGGTAAATTAAAAGTAGATACTCTTCTCTAAAATGGCGGTTTCTTCCTACTCTGCTCGACTAGGTAATGTGTGGTATAGTGGGAAGAATCATTGGGAGAGGTTTTGAATCCACTTCTGACACTATATGTGTGACTTTTGTTTTCTTTTCTTTTTTTTTGGAGGTGGGGAAGGCAGGGTCATTGGGGTTAAGTGACTTACCCAAGGTCACACAGCTACTAAGTATGTCAAATGTCTAAGGCCGGATTTGAACTCAGGTCCTCCTGACTCCAGGGTCAGCGCTCTACTCACTGTACCACCTAGCTGTCCCTCAGTTTTCTCAGCTGGAAAATGGACATGAGAATACTTGCATTACCTATCATAAGGAAAAAGCTTTATTAGCCTTGAAGCATTTTAGAAATGAGAGCTATTTCTATCTAGCTTTTCCTTCATCTAAAATATTACATCCTCTACTTTTTCACTGCCAATTAATCAATAGACATTTATTAACCACCTACTATGAGCCTGCACGGTGCTAGGAACTGGGATTACAAAATATAATCAATGAAACAATTCCCAATGAATTCTCCCCATTTGCCAAAATACCTGCTCTAAGCCCTTAGTGGATTAATAGAAACGAACTAATGATATCCTACCATATCTCCCACATTTACCTTTTCTGAATATGTAGATTATCACGTTTTGCCTCTTTGATATCCATAATACAACATGTGTTTGGTTTTATACAAGGCATTTAAAAATATACAATGGACATTTAGTTGTCTGTCCTTTCCAACCATTCAACCAACACTATTTATTGGATACCTACTATGTGCTCAGCCCTTTAAGATCAGCTCCTAAAGTCAAGGGGTTTACAATTTGGGGAGATCAGATTTATGCTCATGGAACAAACAAAAAAAACCCATGTAATTAAGTGTTAAATTGGGTGGTACAGATTTAATGCTGTCTGTGATTATGATTGTGCCAGAGTCCATGCATCTATGGGTTATTATTAGTATCTTATTAAAGCAATGTGATTGTATTATCTATCACTTATATCCATTCAAAATTAAATGGTTATTAATTAAGCACCTACTATTAGCCAGGCAGACACTATGCTAGGCACAACTGGCCAGAGGAACTGCATGTTATGAAGTATGGAAGATTCTTATTTTAAAAGAAAATTAAAAGAATTTAAAATTTAAATTGCAGATATTGAGGAGGAGAGGGACAGGGAGAGGCATGCTGCCCCTCTCAGCCATGACCTTTTTTACCTAGATATGCCCTTGAACTAGATAGAGTGGCAGGTTGAGGTGGGCCAAATGATGTCAATGGTCTTTGCCAAAATTTAAAAGAAAATTCGAAGTTGTGTTAGGGAGGATCTGGTCCAAACCTCTCATTTCGCACAAGCGGAAATTGATTCTCAGGTAGGTAGAGGGACTTGCTAACAGTCCCATGGTTTGTGAAGGTGAGAACCATGATTAGAATCCTGTTCCCTAATTCTAAGGTGAGTGCTTCTTCCTTTCCAGACTCTGCTTGCTGGGTTGTTTTGTGGCACATGGTGTTGCTATGTCTTCCACTCCTGTAGGGCTGACCAGAGGAGGCTGCTATCCTTGGCTAAGAATGGTAAATGGGAATAATTCTCTTAATTTAGTCTGGAAATGCTCCATTAGAAATAGAGCCACAGGAGAGGTATTAACGAACTCAACTCTGCCCTGAAAAAAAGGCATCAGAATTGAGGATGCAAGTGGTATTTATAAATTAAGAAAAACCTGAATATCCCATGTGGTTTGGACAGATTTCTCCTTGAAGACACATGCAAAAAATACCATCTGAACGTTTGCAATCACAGTAATGCTATAATGTTATAATAAGAGTTTTTCCTTTCAAGCGAGTGGGATTCTGTAATGTGATAAGCAGGTCACACTAAGACATTAGAGAGAGATTTAATTTACTGGGGTGGCCTGGGTTACTGCAGTGGGAAAGGAGCAGATGGCAGCAACTGCAGTCGTGAGACACATTCTCATTTTAAACAAAGAGATGAATTTTTATTACCTTTCATCTGGATCTTCAGCTTTACAGACCAGGACACTATTGTGCTGGAGATGTACTAGAAAAACACATTTTAAGTTGCTAGACTGAAAACATCTAGGCTTCAAAACATTTTTTTTTAATTGGTGAAAATAGTTTGGAGGGTGACTTCTCCTTTATTTCCTTGGGTGACCCTCTTGCTTGGGAAAGGCGGTAGACACAGTGGAGATGCTGGAGGCATCTCTCAGATCAATTGCTAGTAGTGCAATAGCAAAGCTATGCTATACTGGCAGCACCACATGCTATGGGATAGCTGGAGAGGGGAGGAGAAGGGCCACAAGAACCAAGCTATGTGAGCCATAGGAGATTGAGAGTGAGGTGGAGATCATCGAGCTCATCTTATTTCTCTAAGCCTGTCTTTGTCAGGAAACTGATGTCGATGCTACGACTTTCATATGGCCAATACTCAATGCATTCATATGAGAGAGGTAGCTTGTGAGAATGGATAGAATGATAGACTTGGACTTAGGAAGACTCGGATTCAAATCCTGCCTCTGATGACATCTGCTTGCTGTATGACCCCAGGCAATTGACTTAATTTCTTCCAGCCTCATTTTTCTCATCTGCAAGATGGGAATAGTTACAGTATCTACTTCATAGGGCTGTTTTGGGTATCCTATAATGTGTAAAGTATGAATTTTAGCTATAATAATTATTATTATTAATAACATATAAGACTTTGGGACAGCTAGGGGGTACAGCAGAAAACCCCAAATGGGGTCAGGAAGAGTTGGACACAGCTGAACAACAAGAAAAGACTCACCACTCTTCTCTTCTTCCCTCTCTACCCAGTGTTGTGGTACCTTAGAAAGAACAATGACTCTGGACACAGAGGACCTCAGTCCAAATCCTCGCACTCAGTGTCTGGGGGACTTTGGGTAAGTCACTTAACCTCTGTGGGTCTCAGTTTCCTTGTCTATAAAATTAGGAGGTTAGAAGATACGGCCTTTGGAGTCCCTGCAGGCTCTAAATCTATGATACCTAGATTGAACCCTGGATCTGGGCAGACGCCTCAGCAGCAGCTCTTCCTCAAGCCCTGGAGACTCAGCACTGGAATGACACACTTGGCCAGTGACTTGGTTTAGTCATTCGGCCACGTCAGCCTCTTCTGACACGCTAATACAGTCTGCTGCCAAGAAAACTGGCAAACGGTGGTTTACCGTTTCCTCCTCTTGTGGATTATGGCAAACAGAGGTTAAGTGCCTTGCCCAAGGTCACACAGTTAGTGAGTGTCTGAGGCCAGATTTGAAGTCAGGTCTTCCCGACTCTGGGCCCACTGATCCCAGCTGCCTCTTGGCCATTGCCAGAAGTACCCATTTTTAGAGGTAAGAGGGCAGCTTAAATCTAACACCCGAAGGATTTGAGGTTCCTCTTCAGGGATGTTCTAGCAGTCTATCAGCATTACAGAACTGGGTGTTTCCTTGGAGGGCTCCTCCCAGGTGGGGCTGAATCCCAATTATCCCACGTGACTCTTAACTTTCATCATTTCCCTTGAAGGGGGATTCAGTGTGGTAGAGGGGAAAGCAATGTGGATCTGGAATCAGAGAATCTTGTCTCTACCCCTTACTACCTGGATGACCCTACACAAGTCATTTCCTGTTGTCAGGCTTGTTTCCATCTGTAAAATGAAGGGAGTTGGACTAGTACTTTTAGTTCTAAATCTATACTCCTATTTCCTTGCATAGGAATCTTAGAACTTAGTGAGTATATATTTTTTTGTCTTTAGAATTATAAATTTTAGCACTGAAAAAGACCTCGAAATTGTCTGGTCCATTCCTGCCAGACTTTTTCTGTTACTGTTCAGTCGTTTCAATGATGTCTTGCTCTTCCTGATTCCATTTGGGATTTTCTTGGCAAAGATACTGGAGGGGTTAGCCATTTCCTTCTTCAGCTCATTTGACAGTTGAGGAAACTGAGGCAAAGGGGGTTAAGTGACTTGCCCAGGATCACACAGTTAGGAAGTGTCTGAGGCTGGATTTGAACTCGGGAAGATGAGTTTTCCTGATTCCAGGCCCAGCACTCTATCCACCGTGCCACCTAGCTGCCTAAGTGTCTGTGTTTTTCTGTCCATTAATAAAAACTGTTCTTTGCTGAATGTCTACGAGCCTGAGTGCTTACAGGAAGTAGCAGAGAAGCTAGAAGCAGGGTCCTTTGAGTTCTGAGACAAATTTTTGATGTTGGGCTTGGGAGAGCTATTTTGGGAGGGAGCTGAGCCATATGACTGATATTATTCAATGGCCCTCAAGAGTGAACAAAGTCTGTGAGCTGAGATATGGGATCTTAAGCCACAGGCTCCAATAGTAAGTCATTTCCATTCATTCAATTCCATTTAACAAAAATTTATTAGTCTGTGTATTTGGCATTGTAAATTCAAAAGCAGATGACATGGTGGCTGTGTCTGAAGAGTTTACAAGTCAAGTATAAAGATAATAGAGGAGATCCAAGATACCTCTCCACCCCAGCATACACACACACACACACACACACACACACACACACACACACACACACACACACACAGAAACACAGCTTTGAAAACAATGCCAGGCAAGGAAGCATTGTAGTATGGTAGAAAGAACGCCAGACTGAGAATCCTGACTCATTGGCACTGACTTACCAACCTTAAGAAAAAAATCACTTTTCCTTCTATAAACCTCAGTTTTCCCATCCGTAAATGAGAGGATTAGACTTCGTGCTTTCTAAGATTCCTAGGCTACTAGGTGATGCGGTAGATGGAGGGCCAGGCCTGGAGTCAGAAAGATTCAACTTACTGAGTTCAAAGTTGGTTTCAGACACTTACTAGCTGTGTGACCATGGGCAAGTCAATTAACCCTGTTTGCCTCAGTTTCCTCATTTGTAAAATGAACTGGAGAAGGAAATGGCAAATCACTCCGGTATCTTTGCCAAGAAAACCCCAAATGGGGTCACAAAGAGTCAGACACAACCAAACAACAACTTGACAACAATAATAACAATGAGCTCCCTAGGATCTAAGGCCTTGTGATCCTATGAAGTTAAAAACTTGATTGTGTGAAACAGTAAGTGCTAGGAGAATTCAGAGAAGGCAACTATCATGTTGAGAAGGCTAGTGGGGGAACGTTTCCAAGAAGAATCTTTGGCTGGCCCTTAAAGAAAGCAGGAGACCAGGAGGCAGTATGGCACAGTAGAAAAGTATATTAGTTCTGGAGTTAGAGGTGTATTTCTATTATGCTATTGTTATCTCAATATTTTGCCTTTTTGTTAGGCATGTTTAACGTCTAAAACTATCATTACTGTCAGTGTTTTGTTGTGGAATTATCGTTCACCATGTGGCTGTGAGAATGGGAAAGGTTGGTTGGCGCTCAAGAGCTAGGATGGTGAGTAGGGGAACTGTATTTCCCCTCAACAGGCTTACTCCAAGGATCCTGCCTCTGGCCACCTAGACCTGGCAGAGTAACAACACATTAGAGTGAACAAGTCGAAAGTGATTGGGTACTAACGTGCCCCAAGGAGGAGATAATAGGTATATTGTAAGACATTGTGTGTGTTGGGGGGTCCAGATAAAGGGACACCCCAGGTCCACAATGGACCCCCCACATTTGGGGATCTGCGTGTGTGGTTTGTCCATAACCCTCAACGAAGCTCTTCATTTTACAGTGGGACTCTTCTGTAAAGGGAGGGTGTTGGATTAGATAAGGTACTTCCAGGCTCTAGGTCTATCATCTTATGATTAGCAGGGAAAAGTGGCCAAGGGCATTCTTTGGACAAAGGCACAGAAGTAAGAATGAGCGGGATATATGAAAAGATCGCTGGTCCTAACAAAGAGAGACGTAGGGGGATAGGGCAGCTAGGCAAACAAAGGGAGTAGAGCACCGGCCCTGGAGTCAGGAGGAAGTAAGTTCAAATATGACCTCAGACACTTGACACACTTACTAGCTCAAGCAAGTCACTTAACCCCAATTGCCCTGCCTTCCTCCCCTCAAAAAAAAAAGAAAAAAAGAGGTGGGGGGAGAGGATGGGAAACAGTGAAAAACAAGGTTGGGTAGGATCAGTTAGGTCAAATAGATGGAATGCTGCAGAAGGAGTATTACTTTTTAAATTGGGAAGAAAGTAGCATTTTAGAGAGACTGATGTGGCACCCTATGCAGGATGGAATGGGGAACTTTCAGGACAGAGATTTGGGTAAGACAGACGGTCCTTCCGGATGGAGAAACTAGTGGTATCTGAACTATGGAATGAGAAAACCCACATTTTTCTCAAAATGATGCTACAGAAACTGGAATGATAAAGGTCAGGTTTTTCCCTTGGGAATCTAATATCTTTCAAGCCTGAATAGCACTTCCTTCAGTGGGAAAGATTTAATTCATTTTTTCCCTAGCCACAAAGTCCACATATTCCTGATCTCCAAAAACCTTTAGGTTAAAATCGACATTCAAATCCCTGATAGCAGACCCAGTTCATAAGTATAAACAACATGTGGGACTCTGTGCTCATGAAACTGCACGTGCTGTTGACTCACTCTCATGTGATTTTTGTGCTGTTGGGATCTTTAGGAAAATGTAACACACTAAAAAACAAACACAAAAAATAAAAAAAAAAACAAAGCCAGGGTTACCGATCCAGTGCTGCCTCTTACCATGGAGAGGTCAGCCTTTCGCTACCAGCAAGGAAAGGACATGAGAGTTAGTTATCTTTTAGGTCTGAGACCAGTCTGGCCACAAGAGGGGGTAGCTCTTCTGTCAGAAAATGAATGCCTGAGTGCTCCTGTGACTTGGGACACAGGATCACTGACTTGGGAAGTGCTTTTCCTCAACGATGAGAAATGCAGACCGCTATGCTGGAAATCACATTGAAAAGCTGGTTCCCTCTTTAGCAGCTGTGTAAGGGAAAATCGGTCCTGGATAAAATGAGGCAAAGCACAATCTACAGAAACATATGGATCTTGTGTTTTCTTTTTGATACACAAATGAGAACTTCCAAGATTTAATTCATCCTTCCTACCTTCTCTCCCCAACGATGAGTCAGCGTTCTCTTTGTCACCACTATTTTAGGGCATAGTTTCCTACCTTCTTCCAGTAAACTAGAGGAAGCTAGGTGGCTCAGGGGGTATAAGAGAGCTAGATTGAGAGTCAGAAAGACTTGAGTTCAAATCCTTCCTCAAACACTTACTAGTCGTGCACCCTGAGCAAATCAGTTACCTTCTCTCAGACTGAGATTCCCCATCTGTAAAATGGGGATGATAATGCCTACCTCTCAGGGTTGTTGTGAGGACCCAGTGAGATAAAATATAAGTAAGGTGCTTTGCAAACATCCAAATGCTAGCTATTATTTAGGACTTAGTAAAATATCTCTCTCATAATAAACTCTTGATAAATGCCTGTTGACTGATAAAAAAGATTTCAATACCTGTATTTTAAGATAATTGGTTTCCTCCGTAATCCTCTGTGTTTTGTTTTATGCATTTAAAATATTCTGAAAAAGAGTCCATAGGCTTCATTGGACTGTCAAATAGGTCCACAGCACAAAAAAGATTAAGAACCCTTGCTCTATCATCTTGCCTTTTTCTAATAAAAGAGAAGTGATTGATCAATACATTAAAAAAAATTCTAAACTAGTTTAGAAGGCTCTCTGTTACTTACTTCTATTATTATTTTAGGATGATAGATTTAGACTAGAAGAAATCTCAGACAGGATTCAGTCCAACTCCTTCGTTGTACAGATGAGGGAACTGAAGCCCGAGCAAGGCCAAGTAACTTGGCTCGAAGGTAGAATATGACAGAGGTGGGATTGAACCTGCATCTTCTGATTCTAAAGGCACTGTTATTCTCGTCTTCTCTAGTCTTCTCTATTCTCCATTAATGTCCCTGCATCATGCAGCCTCATCTGGAGTGCATGATATTGCACCAAGGGCTCAGTGGAAGGCACTCTGATGAGCCCAGAGCAGTCACAGATGACCTGAGCCCCCTGCATTTCACAGGAGAATTCTTGCCAAATCGAGACTGCCAAATAGGAGCATGGACTGGAATGCTGGAACCCAAATCAGTTTTGATTAAAAACACGGTAACAGATGTTACAATTCTAATGTGATTCAAAAATTCTCCTCTAGAAAAACAACCCCAGACCAACTATAACCACTCCTTACTCCACATACCTCCTCCCTTATGACAAACCTTAGCAGCATTCAGTACTCTTTAAATGCTCGGGCAACTACATGGCTTAGTGGATAGAGTACTAGTCTGGGAATCAGGAGGACCTAAGTTCAAATTTGGCCTCAGAGTCCAGAAGACACCTCTTCCCGAGTTAAAATCCAGCCTCAGACACTTACTAGCTATATGACCCTGGGCAAGTCACTTAACCTGGTTTGCCTCAGTTTCCTCATCTGTAAAATGAACTGGAGAAGGAGATGGCAAACCACTCCAGGATCTCTGCCAAGAAATCCCCAAATGGGGTCATGAACAGTAGGACATGATTGAAAGACTGAAGAACAACAGGAACAGCCTGGCAGGAATGGACCAGATAATCTCTTGAGATCTTTTTCAGTGTTAAAATCTATAATTCTAAAAGAAAAAAAATATACTCAGTCAGGATGAATAGACACTAGAATGATTCCTAAGTGACCCCAAATGGGGTCATGAAGAGTGGGACACAATTGAAATGACTGAATAACAACAACAAATGATGAAAACATCCAATGACACCTAGCTCTCTCTTCAAGCTTATAACATACACACAATATCAAATTTGCCTACAAATGAATGTATTGCTATTACATATTTTAAATCGGCAGGTTTTATTTATTTGGTGAGGGTGAAGGGCAAGACTAGCCAGTACAGACCTTCCTCTCTCAATTCATTTCATCTCTTTGGACCTCAGGTAAGGAACTGTAAAAGAAGGGGATTCGACAAGACAGTTGAACTAAGATCTGCTCTAGCTGTACATCAGACCAGTCAATAAAGACTGAGTCATCCACACTTTATGAAGTGGGTACGATTACAGGAATTGGTACCACAAATGTCATTTTTGAACAAGATTTGCCTTCTTCAAAGATCTCAACAATCCTTTAAGATGAAACAGAAGGCATTACCTCGCAGTCACTGCTTCTAATGCAGGAAACCTCTCCTTTCAAAGCTTATGGCCAATGTTCAAAATTAGGTGCCCTCGGGCTGGCCACAATGCTGCTGCTGGCTGGCCCTACTCCCATCTCCATGTTGCTTTACCTCCTCCCATTCCTAATGAACTCACCTGAAGAAAATGACGAGCGTTATCAGAGGACACCTTAGGGACAACCCTCTAAACGCTCTAAGAAAATTATATATTTGTGGCTGAATTGGGCATCAGTTTATTACTTCACCTGGGGTCAGAGAAAGGAGATCATGCTCTGGGGAAGGACTGTGGTTCAGTGGGAGGTGTGCTAAATCTGGAATCAGGGTTTGGGTTAAATTTCAGTCCAACTTTTTAATAAACAGTGTGACCATGGGTAATTCACCAACATTTTTGGACTTCACGTTCTTTTTATTTAGGATGAGGAAGCGGTGGATTCAATGTCTCTGAAATTCTCTCTTGTCAGTTCAAAGTCTAAGTTCCTTTGTGCTTCCATAATTTTGGGGAACACTACTTAGCGATTATGATTTCTCTCAAAGAAATGCTCAGTTGTATCAAGATTGCTGTGTCTATATAAATAAAATAATTAAACGGAACTTAACCCTCTTCCCTATTTGCCACTCCCACACCCCCTTTGGACAGTCAAAAGCATTAATGCGGAAGAAGTTGGGGGGTGGAGTACCAACAGGGATAGGCAATACAGCTTAAAACGTAATTATGGAATTTTCCCCCCTCTGTCAAAAAACCCTCATTAGAGTTGACCGAAAGGCCTTTGCTGTTTATGTTATTGCATGATCTCACACTATTGGAGCCGGGCAACGGGTGACTGGTCATCTTTGTGCCCCAAATGTGGCTGGAAAGGAAAGTCTTCTAGTATCAGGCTTCTTTGAGCTCAATGCTGACTTTGGAAGCCCCCTCTAATAAACTTGTAATTATCAAGACATCAAAGATACCCCCACTGGCTTCAAAGAATCTTTAAAATGGTAGAGATCTCCAAGACCTATAACTGAACAGAAATCCCTTCTACAATATACTTGACAAGTCATCTACCCTTCGTTATGGTTGCTGTTGCTCAGTCATTTAGTTGTCTCTGATTCTGTGTGACCTCGTGGACCATAACATGCCAATACTTTCCACGGAGTTTTCTTGGCAAAGTTACTGGAGTGGTTGGCCATTTCCTTCTCCAGTAGATTAAGGCAAACAGAGGTGAAGTGACTTGGCCAGGGTCACACAAGTAGTATATGAGGCTGGATTTGAATTCAGGTCTTCTTGACTCCATGCCCAGTGCACTATCCACTGACCCACCCAGCTGCCTTCCTTTGCTTGCAAATATCCAGTGAGGGGAACCAGTTACCTCTTGAGGCAGCCCTTGCCACTCCTGGATAGCTTTGTCTATGTTAAAAGACTTCCAAGGTCCTTATGCTTCCCAAGGACTTCTACTGCTACGTAGCCTGCTACTTCTCTCTAACGAAACCTTTCCATGTTTTTTTTTCATCAACACTCCCTGAAGTAGTCATCTGGCAAAGCCTCCAAATAAACATTCTTATTATTCCTTTCTATCAGACTATATTTCTTTCATGTTTTAAAACTGTGTTCGTTCGACTCAACATTCTCCATGCAATCTTCCACATTCCCTTGGTGAGTCCCAAATAACTTCAGAAATTCCTCTTTACTCTTTATCCTTCTCATATCTCTGATTAGAAAGCATTCTGTGTTAAGCTCTCATGTGCCAGTTAAACTCAAGACTGGTTATGTGGATGTTGATATGTTTCTGTCATTAGTTCACACTTATAGTTCTCCAATCTTTCCCACTCGAGTATCATTTCCTTGGCAGGAACCAGTCTTCAATTTCCTTTTTTCATTCCTAGCCTGTCACTATGCAAACAAGCACTTCATCTTTTCTCATGATGATGAGGAATTCTCCAGGCCCTAAGATCTGATTAGTTTCCCAAAGCAAGTTGACTAAATTCCCATGAATTCAATTCACAATCTGCCCACACTCTTTAAAATGGTGAAGGGAATCTTTTCTTTGGTTTCCTCCCACCTTCATTCTTCTTTCCCCTTCCTTGACCCTTTCCTCACTCTCCCAAGCTACTCATCCTCTATTCTATTCACATAGGACATGGATGTTGCCTGGTTATTAGCTAGAGTGTAAACAGAAAATGTTGAGTTTCTCCTACAAGGTGTCTCTATTTTGATAGGAAGCTCCTGATGACCTTAAAGCCTTTAAGACCCAAAGGAATGTCATGGACTAGAATTTATCATTTTGACTTTTGTCTTGAATCAAATCACTGTGAGAACCATCACCTTCCCCTACTCATAAGGCTGATCCTGGCAGAGGTATCTAGGGCCAGCTTCTGGAGAGTGGGGATGTCCCAGCAAGCCTGCTAGAGAAGGAGCTCAGTGGCAGACCACTACTGGCTGCCATTGTTCATTGTATCTTCCAAGAAAGTAAGCAGTGGGGAAGATTGCCCTATGTCCTTGCTTAGGATCATCTGATGCAGATAGTACCAATCTCTACACAAAGGTTCTTATTTACCCTCTTCCCCACCATTAGATCTGTGTGCAAATTTTAGGGAGTCCATGAACATGGATGAGAAAAAAATTACATCTTTATTTTCACTAGTCTCCAAAGGAAATTTCTTTCAATTGTGAATATAATCAGCAAAACATTATTCTAAGAAGGGGGACACAGTCTTCATCGGACTGCCAAAGAATACTGCTCTATACTTTTTGCTCAGGGAATATTCAATAAATGGGGGAGGAAAGGGGGAGAGAAGCCATACAAGGAAAATGTGAACAAGGAAAAACCTTCAGAGACCTACCTCATCTGTCCACACTTAGACTTTGAACAGGGGATGGGTGGCAGGATGGAGGTAAGGAAACATATTTCTCCCATCACCATGGCCCAGCCTCACTCATAGTCATACTCTGAAGTCTCAGCTCAGCAATTCAGTTTTCATAAGGAAACTGACATGAAAGTGGATTGAAAGTAGAAACTAGGGTAAACATGTTTTAATGAAAAACACATCCAACTCTTTTGCCCCCTTTCCAGGAATGTGACTGGAAGACTAAGGGACACATTTATTGGAACTTACCACTTCATACTGGTGAAGTGGATAAACGAAGCACCAGACAGGTTGAAGGCATGGAAACCCTTGTGCAAGACCTTCAAGGTCAATTATCCTTTTTGTTATACACAAATCTGAAAGGTCTTCTGGGAAAAATGTTGAAGCCATGTCCTTTGCTCTGACCTATTATCACTCATTCTCAGTAACGTACCATCGCTTCACATCCCACTAAATGCAACAGACAGCTATGTTTTGGTATGGTCTGATCAGAGCCATGCCATCCTCAGGGCAGAATAAATGAAAGAAGGGTCTGATGTTGCCCCCTTCTCCCTTGCTGCATAGTGGCTCAAAAGCCAATGGTTCCAGCTAGTGCCAAGAGACCTGAGACTGATGAGCAGATGTTCGCAATTTTCCTAGTTCCAAGAGGAGCCTTTGGTACAGTACAGAAGGATATCATAGAGCCAGCCAGAAAGTCATAAGCACTTAGGACCTACTCAAATGCTGACAAATATTGGAAAGTTAGTGTTTAAATGTGAGATAAATTAATTCCTTCTGGGAATTCGCATGCCAGAGGTTGCTCTGGAATAGGTAACTTCCTAAACAGGGCAATAGCAGCCACGAAGAGTAAAAAAGATGAAGGAAAACAACTTTAAAAAAAAACAGACAAACTAGAAGCTAGATTCAAAGTGATACAAAATACATTGGGTTCAATCCATATGAAAGAATATAACAAATGGTCTTAGACAATTAAGATTCTAATTAGAGTTGGGGTAAAACATTATCCCTTACTCCCTCCCTTATAATAACAATTCACCTAAATGATTGAATTAATCCTGGTTATTTAAAATTTTTAAATAATTTATTCATCGATAGTGAGATAGTGTGGCATCACAGATAGACAGCCAACCTCGAAGCCAGGAAAAATTTGGATTTGTCAATTGTGTTATAGAAAATGCATTGGTTCTAGAGTCAGAGAACATGGTTCAAGTTCCACCTCTGACATACTGGTTACATGGCGTTGGGTAAGTCACTGAACTTTTCTAATACTCAAGGCAGCTTTCTAAGACTCTTAAGTGGCAGAGAAGGTCTTGGCTTGTATTGGTGGAGTGGTCTTCCTCCCCTTCCTCCCCTAGAACTTCTCTATTTTAATGAAATCACATTCCCAGTCCTTATATCTATTCAGGTGTGTGTGTGTGTGTGTATATACAGATGTGTATGTATGCAGAGATCAACAACCCTCAGCATAGAGGCAGTTAGGTAGCACAATGGATAGAGAGCTGGTTATGGAGTCAGGAAGACCTGAGTTCAAATCTGGCCTCAGAAACTTACTAGCCCTATGACCTTGAATAAGTCACAACCTCTGTCTCAGTTCCTGCCACTGTAAAACTGGGGTAATAACAGTACTTAGCTGCCAGGGCTGTTGGGGAGATCAGACGAGCTATCTGTAAAGCGCTTAGCACAGCCCCCAGCACAAAGCAGGAACTTAATAAACGCTTGTTTCCTTCCTTCATTAGAGCTATCTAGTTAGAGTTCTTCCTGGTGACAAATGCTGAGCAAGTATTTTTATATTTAGGCTTCTAACATAAAAGCTGTCACGACATAAATACAAAGTTCTAATGATAAAAACAACAAAATAATTGACTATCGCAAAGAAGGGAAGACACTTGCCACTGCCTCATTTCTTGTTGTCTTGCTTAGCAATGCATCATGGGATTAGACCCAGGTACAACTGTTTAAGAGTCAGAGCTCGCTGTGGTTACACAGCAGTTGGGAGAGGGCCACTGGGAGCCATCTGAGTGGGGAGTTCCATGAGGAAGACAGGAGTGACCGAGGTAAGATTAATCTGGCAGCACTGTACAGGGTTAAAGGAGAAACTGGAAGCGGTTAATTCATTATTTCTGTAATTCAGACAAGAGATAACGAAGGGCTGAATGAATGTGGTGTGGCTAGTGAAAGTGGAAAGAGGCAACAGACTGTGAGATGCTGTGCAGATGGACCTAGCAGGGCAACAGGAGGGAAGGGATGAGGAGGAGACGAAAATAATGTAAGGTTTTGAACCTGTGTGATTGGAAGCAGAATGGTGTCGTTTATGGAAATAGAACAGCTGTGAGGGAGTGTGTGTGTGTGTGTGTGTGTGTGTGTGTGTGACAGAAGATAACGAGTTTGATTTTGGAAAAGCTAAGTTTGACATATCAGTGGGACATCTTGTTGGAGCTTTCTCTCAGACAGTTGAAGATATGGGACTGAAGCCCAGAAGAAAGGTCAGGGCCAGAGACACAGACTAAATGAGATGCTGTTTGTAAAGCAGTTAGCACAATGCCTGGGACAAAGCAGGTGCTTAATAAATGCTTGTTCCCTTCCCTTATTACCCCAGATGTGGGAAGTAAGGGATGGAGCTGGGAAGTGAATGAGAGCGCTAGGAGAGAATATAGAATGGGGCCTAAAACCAAATGACTACAGATAGAGGGTGAAGGAAGAAGGGCTTGAGACAACATGGTTGGAGAAGTCTGAGTGGAACCTGGAGAGCATAATGCTAAGGTAGGCAAGGGAGGAAAGATTTTCAAAGAATGAAGGAATGATCAATACTGATCAGTGTTTCTTACAGTTCAAGGAGGGTGAAGACTGAGGAAAAGTCCCTGGAGTTGGTCATTAGAAGGTCGAAGTTCAGCTCATGTGCCACCTCTTACAGGAAGACTTTCTTGGTTGTTAGTGTGCTTCCCTGTCTGAAACAACCATGTATATACTTATCTGTTTATGTCCAGTAATCTATAAGTTCCACAGGGGCAGAAGTTATTTTTCATTTTGCCTTTTTTATCCCCTTGTTGTTCAGTCATGTCCAACTCTTCATGACCCCACTTGGGGTTTTCTTGGCAGATACTGGAGTGGTTTGCCATTTTCTTCTTCAGCTCATTTTAATGATGAGGGAACTGAGGCAAACAGGGTAAAGTGACTTGCCCAGGGTCATACAGCTAGTAAGTGTCTGGGGCCAGATCTGAACTCAGGAAGATGAATTTTCCTGATTCCAGGCATATCTGCCGTGCCACTTAGTCACAGTACCTACCAAGCAAAATGCCTTGTCTAGAGAAAGAATTTAATAAATGCCTATTGGATTGGATTGGTTACTGAGGACCTCAGTTTCAAGAGTGGTGGAGTCAGGTTAGCTATCTATAACTAGTTTTACATAGAGGAAAACTTGGTTCACATCCCATGAAGAACACACTTGTCCTCATCAAACCATCTTGGAAATGTGCATGGTAAGTCATATGGAAAACTGGGCAAGAGAATATAGATGGCTCAGTGTAAATTTATCACTTCTCCTGGAAAAACACCTCAAGGGGGTTAGGTTGAACATTTTCACATGTGAAGAGCAGCCTAGACACTTAAACCTCAAACACATCTTTAATCTACTCGGGACAAAGATGACTGGGAGGGGCTGGCATCGACCTGTCTCTTCTTGGAGTCTGCCTGCAGCAAATGCGGTTTTGTAAAACCACAGATCTTTCTTTAAATAGTGAGCTTAAACATGCACTACAGCTGAGAGGAGAGAAATGTTGGCATTTGCAGATGAGTTATGTTTAGCTAATGGCTTTATCTAGAACATGGACAAATATTTGTTGAACGCCTAATATGTGTGAGGTATCGTTAAGTACATAAGTCACCCATTATGCTAATATCCTGATTGCATAATGCATATTTCTAAAATGCTAAAGATAATCAAGTCCTTGTTTTCAATCCTAATTTCATTTTTAGAAGTTGCACTTTGGTGGTCACAGTTCACACTCCAATGAACACTCCTCTTCACAGACTGGTCACACCTAGAATTGGCTCCATATGTGTCTTAAAACCACGTATAAAGATGGGACTGGTCAGACATTTAGTCCAGATTTTCATGCTTTTCAAAGGCTGCTAGGTCAGTAATTTAAAAATCTGTTTTCAAAATCCAACCATTCACTCAGCAAACATTTACTGAGCCCCTAATAGTAACTCAGCCTTATACAGGGTGCTGAAGGCAATAACCCTGCCCTCAAGAAGCTTATATTCTAGTTGTAGAAACACAGAGCTATAAGGCAATCACAGACATGACAAATGGCTTTATAACAAAAACAGGAGAGATGTTGAAAGACAGTATCTATTGAATGACAGGTGAAGATAGCACCATCTTCCAGAGGAAGCCTTTTCTGATACTCTTAGCTGCAAGTCCCTCCCTCCCCAAACTACCTTGTATTCTCTCTTTTTCTCTCTCTAAGATGTGTGTGTGTGTGTGTATGTGTGTATTATTTTCAATATATACCTTATACTCAATATATATGTGTATGTATATACATACACATATTTATATATTATTTATGTATATCTAGATGTACACAGATATATGTGCATGTATATACATATACATTCTACATCTGTATCATGTTGTAGAATATAAATTCTTTGAGGGTAGGCACTGCCTGACTGTTGTCTTTGGTGTGTCCCAGTAGCACAGTACCCAGCACATCGTCGGCACCTGTTGATTGACTGATGGACTATAATTGGAGTGAGAGTTTAAAAGGAAGGAAAACAGCGTGGGCTGAACTGCTTAGGGAGGGTTCATAGCTTTAGAGCTGGAGAGGATCTTAGAGGCCATTGAGTTGAATCTTCTCTTACAAACTAGGAAACCGAGGCCTCAATAGATTAAGTGACTTGCACGTGGCTGCACAGTCAGTAAGTGGCAGAGCTGGCATTGGAACCCAGGTCCTTTGACTGGATCCTATGTCCCTGGCACTACATACTGCCTCACAGGGAGAAGGCACCACTTGAGTGGGACCTTGAAGGATGGGCAATATTTGGATAGGGGGAGAATAGATATAAATAAAACAAGATTTAAAACATATATATTAAACATTATGTGACAATGCCCCTAATTGGAATTTGGGGCTGATTTCAAGGTCCTTCAGTAATTTGGTTGTTCTCCGGGAAGCCCTCCAGCTTGCTAATGTCCTGAGGTTGGAACTCCCATATTCCACTCAGCTTCTCCATGGCCTCAGTAGACAACTTTCAATGAATCATCTGAAATTGTGGTTTCTCTCCTTGTCTGTAAAGAGAAGATTATGGTCCTGAATAGCCTCTAAGGGTGTCAGGATGTCTGTGTAGCACAGGTGAGCTGCATTGATAAAAATGTTCTATAAAACGAGAGGGAAAATTCATCCACTCCAAATTCCAATTGGGGGCCTTATCACATAATGAACTGGGGAGGTACAGCTTAGAGTAAAGAAGATTTGGGTGAGGGGACCCGATCTCTGCCTTCTAGTATTCGAAGGGCTATATTGTAAAAGATAGATTTTGACTTGCTCGGCCTCAGAGAGCAAAACTGGGAACGATCAGTGGAAGTTACAGAAAGTCAGAATAAGAAAGAAAAATTAGTCAAAACTGCCCCAAAGTAGAATGGGTAGTCTCAGTGGGTGGTGAGTTCCTCCTCATTAGAAATGTCTATGCAAAGGCTAATGGGAGTGATGGAGAGGCATAGCACCCCTCATTTTTTCAGGCATAGCCTTTGAGAACTCGGGAGACCATTTTGTTTCTTTTGATTCATCTCTTTGGAGGGGAGAAAATATCTGTGTATTCAAATGCACACATATACAATCTTTCTGGGCATGCTCACTACAGTATCCAGATTGGGTAGACAAACTCAGATCTAGAATTCTCATATCTCTACCAAGCAAGGCTCTCTGAAGTGGGTGCTCGCTAATGTGGTACAATGGTTATACTGGCTTCAGGCTTCCCCACCCTCAGAGTCCCTGTTCCACCTCAAACATCAAGACACATTCAGGAGAAGTATGAGAAGAATTATGAAAAAGAGCAGCATAAGATCTTAGAACCCATGAGAGAGAGAAGAGAAGGGGACTGGAGAAATGGCAGGTAGAGAATTAAAGATGATGAAGGAGAATGTACAATTGGAAACAACAGAGGACCAGGATAGCTCTCAACCTGGGGTCCGTGAACTCTTTATTTTAAATATTCTGGTAACTGTATTTCAGGTATTTTTTTGCACTTAAAACATTATTCTGGGAAGGTTTCACCAGACTATCAACTTTCTAGTTGTCTAAAATAGTCCAAAACAACACAGATGAATATGGCTGACACATAGTATAATTTCCTATTTTTTCTCTTTTGATTAAACCTATTAGAGCCTTAACTTTATCCGAGATCACCAGCCTATCAAAAGGGTACATGACACAAAAGTTAAGAACCCCTAAACTAGAGGAAAAACATGGAGGAAAACTCAATGGTTTGGAGTAGAGCAGCTAAGGCCTAAACCGAAGGTGGCAGGAAGAGAGAAATAAAGGATCACAAAAGGAGAAGCCGAAAGAGAGAAGGAAAAAATGCAGAATGAATTTTTCTAGACAGATTACAGAAAACTGCACAGTCTGATAACATCATCAACCAGTGCTCGAGGCTGGACAGACACCCCTAACGAAAACAGATAGGAGGCCGTGGTCAGGGATCCTGAAACCTTCACACAGGGCTGGTGATCAGGAGAGGAGGGCCATCTGGAAGCAGTGAGTGATGGCTTGTCAGGAGAGACTGTCAAATCTGCCTCAACAACTAAGTGTATGCCATCTAGCTGGGGTGGGAAGACTTCTGGAAATCTGACCGATGAGATTAGGAAGGAATAAAAGCATTGAAAAAGGAACTTTTGGGGCAGCTAGGTGGCACAGTGAGTAGAGCACCGGCCCTGGAGTCAGGAGGACTTGAGTTCAAGATCTGACCTCAGATGCTTGACGCACTTACTAGGTGTGTGACCTTGGGCAAGTCACTTAACCCCAATTGCCCTGCCTTCCCCCCTGCAAAAAAAAGAAAGAAGAGCTTTCAATGAACAAGAACTGGAAATTAACAATGAGTCCCAAACATGGGATCAAGTGATCTAATCCTTGGTTATGAAATGGCTCTTAGCATCATACGTCCCTGAGGACTGACAGAAGAGAGGAGGAAAATCTAAATTGCTGGCTTACAGATGAATCCTATCTTTAGGATAGCATGTCATCCTGGTTTTAAGAAGTTATTGTGATCATAGAAGTAAAACTGGGAGGAGGAACCTTAGAGATCCTTAAGTCCAATCCCTCATTTTACATAGAAGGAAACTGAGGCACGCAGAGCTTGTGACTTGACCTCAATCATACAGCCAGTAAATTTAGTGTCTCAGATAGGATCTGAATCCAAGTCTTCCTGATTCCAAAACCAATGCTTTTAATTAATTATTAAAATTGCTTTTTTTTTCCTCCTGCAAAAGAAGAATGTAGTCTGTTCATTCCTGAATCCTTTCCCCACCTGTCAGCTAAATAAAAGGAATCCTCAGATGCCTATAGAACAGTCCTTACTATATACTGAGCAATAACTGGCTAAGAGGCTCTGTACTAGGTGTCAGGTACTCCAAGGACAACTCCATCTTTTCTCTTTACCACATGTCCTTAGTGGTGCAGCATCCTGCTAAGCATGAAAAGTTGGTGAGGACTTCCTGGATCTCCATTCAAGGAGATCATAACTTGGGGGACTACTTTGGATTTGGGAGAAGTCTACAGTTTGATGCAAAATGTAGAAAAACAGATCCCCACCCTCTCCCTCCCCCCAAAAAAACTTTGTCCACAGGATGAAAGAAACTTGCCCTGTCAACTCTTTCCCAGAGGTCTTCAGTGATGCCTACAATGCCACCATTAGAGAGCAGGAACAAGTCCTGCTTCAATACTCTGTCATGGAGTAGTAGTAACTATTGCTGTCTGTCCTTCATTCTCGAAGAGGACTGATGACATTGGGAAGGTGATGTCTTGACCAAGTGAATTGGATTTAAGGGAGGGAGGGCTGTGCAAAGTCATCAGCTTTACTCTCTCCTCCAGAGCCGTCTGGGTCCAGTGGCAAGACACAGATCAAGATGACTGGAGATTGCCCCCGATGCAGCGGGAGACCCTGGTCTTTTTAAGCTAAGGTCTTTCCCAGGTCTCAGTCTGCCTAAGGTAATATCCATTCAGTGACTAAGGCTAGATAAGAAATCAGGCAAAAAAATGGCCTCTTCTACCTTCTCAAAAAAAAAAAAATCAATCTCAGAGGGTAAGAGCCTCAGGGTTTCTGGCCAGAACAAACAATTGCTATTTACACTATGGATCTGAAACACAAACTCTGACAGGTTTTAATAAGCAAGAAAAGCTTTGAGTTAGGTCCTAAAGACAGACTATATTTGCTCTCTGAAGACTAAGCTAGTTAAGTATAGAAAGGTTGGTCAGAAAGTAATGAATTGGCCATGGTGACCATACAACTAACAAAACACAAAACGGCCCTCAGTCCTGAGCAGTTCCCTTCTGATTCTACACTGATAGTGGCAGAGTGATGGGAAAGGGGGTAGAGAGTGCTAATTATCAGGCAATTTCTAGACTGCCTACAAACGTTATTTTAACCAATGAGTTAATATCAACTAGTTAGAGTAAAAGTTAAAACTGCCTACAAACTTTTGAAGGATAAATATAAAAATCCACTCCATGCAACTACAAGTAGCTCCAATCTGACCTACTGTCACTCCATTAATTTGTGAACTGATATGTCACCAGAAGGCCTGAATGACATCACTGTTGTCACTCTTACTACAAATGAGATCTGGAAATATAAAGAAGTTGCAGCTCAATGAAAGGAAGGCTCATAAGAAGTGAACAGAGAAGCAAAGAAAAGCATTGGTTACATCATGCCTCCAAGGACATTAAGAAATAGTATTTTCATGGGAAATCTTGTCATCTCTTCTTGTGGTACTCACAATGAGCATAGACAAAAAGGTCAACACAGAGATGATTTCTGTTTATGTGCTAGAGCAAGGGTTCTTACATGTCAGTGGTCCCTGATTGGAACAGCTATGTGGTACAGTGGATAGAGTGCCAGGGCTAGGGTCAGGAAGACTGGAGATCAAATCCGGCCTCAGACATTTACTAGCTGTGTGATCCTGGGTGAGTAACCTTGTTTGCCTCAATTTCCTCATCTGTAAAATGAGCTGGAGAAGGAAATGACAAACTTCTCCAGTATCTTTGCCAAGAAAACCCCAAAGGATGTCACAAAAACACTACAGAAACAACTGAACGATTAACAACCACCATTAACATTGGGGAGATCAGTACATGCCTAGAGGACGTACATGCCTCCCCAACACTACAGAAACAACTGAACAACTAACAACCACCATTAACTTGGAAGAGAAAAAAATTACATTGTTATTTTTCGCTAAACTCTAACAAAAATGGTGTTCATTAGCTTCACCAGACTACCAAAGGGCTTCCTGACACACAAAAAGGTTAAGAATACTTTTTCTAGAAAATGTTGTAGAGACTGAAGATCTTAGCAGTTTCTCAATATCTGCTATGGTCAGATTATATTGTGATTGACACTTAGGACAACATTTTAGGAAGCTCATTAGAAGCCAGGGAGTGTCCAAAGGAGAGCAAGCAGGATGGTGAAGGACATGAGATCATGTCATGTGAGTGGTTAAAAAAAAACTGGGGATATTTAGCTTAGAGAAGAAAAGCCTTAGAAGGGACATAATAGCAGTCTTTAAATACTTGAATGGTTGTCAAATGGAAGAGGGATTTGATTATGGCTAGGTCCTGATTAGTGCAAATGACGAATCCCGTTAAGTAGTAGCATTATTTGAATTCGTACTATGTATTTCCATTGGGTTGGAATCAATTATCATATTTATGTAATCATAACTTCAAATAGTGCAAATTCAAATACATGCAACCACTGCACTGGATTTACTATTTGAATGAATCAAGACCTAGTACAGTTCAGCGGATTTCTAGGGGCCATGGGCATAAGTTACAGAGGAGAAAATTTATATGTGATGTTAAGGTAAAGCTTCCTAAGAATTAGAGCTATCCGAAAGTGCAAAAAGCTAGCCTGGAAGGTAGCAAGCTTCCTCTCACTAGAGACCTTAAAACAAATGCTACATGACCATCAGTCAGATATGTTGGAGAAGATTTTTATTGAAGTATAGTTTGGACTAAATGGATGTTATGCCCCATATTATTGGGATTCTGTGAAACAGAAAAATTCCATAAAGACTTTTAAAATAAGTCACCATAACATCAACTAGTTAACTGTTAGAATAAAAATCAAAATTGACTCAAAAAATTAGAAGGATAAAGATAAAAATATACTCTGTGTAACTATAGTAGCTCTAACTTGACTTATTAAGAAAAGCTGTTGATTTGGATAAACGGGAAATGGATAAAAGTAAAGACAGTGACTCATTCTTACTCTTCTTTACATAATTTTAACTGATGTAGAGCAGTGAATTGAAAGGGACAGTGTACCTTACATCAGGATAGTAAAGTGATTTGTCTGAGTAACACAGGTAATAAGTTTCAGAGGTGAAGTTTGAACTCTGTTCCTCTGACTCTAGAACCAGTGTTCTTTCTATCGTGCTACACTATCTCCCTTACGATGGGATAGGAAGACCATTGAATACAATACTTCATACTTTGCATACTTCAAATTTTGTCTAGGACAAAGCCCTGCTCACAGATCATAGAGGTTCTGAATAATTAGATGGTCAGTAAAAGGTTATATCCTCTTTCTTTCCCACCCCAGACTCAATGTATTCCCCTCTCAGCAGGGTGAATAAGAGATGTATATGCTCAAACAAGACTTCTTCTTAGATGTTGTTGTGAAGTTTTCTATTACTGCCTATTTTTCCAAGTGTTACATGAGCTTTTTCAATGTATAAGAAATTGATGCTGGAATTAAATATGTGTAATTTCCAAATATCCACATCATAATAAGATTTCACTGGTATAAATTTGCCTTCATTTCTAATTCTTCTTTTTCTTCTCTTAATATTTTGGTGTCAGGGAAACATAATTGTGGTTAAAAAGCAGAAAACCACCCTGAGTTTTTCTCTGGTCTTTATCTTGCTTACAAAACAGTTAAAATAGAACACGAGGGTTTGTTTTGAATAGCCTGTATTTCCTAAGATAACTACTTCTTGTGACTCTAACACAATTATCTTGAAATACCCGAGAAGCTTCCCAAATGTCCCATGCCACCATTTTGTGATGGGATGGTTAAAGTGAATGGCCAATGATCCATTCAATCCTGAGTTCCTGCATGCTCATCTACTTTGATCTCCTGGTCTAGTCCTCTGGATTCTGGAATCTACCGCCATATTTCTCCTCTAGGCATGTGCTGATCTCCCCAATGTATTAAAGTCTGGGGGGGAAAATCATAATTCCCCTTAGTTTGGTCAAGTTTGGAATTTTTCAAAAGGAGTTTTACTAAGAAACTAGGAAAAACAAATAAACAAAAAGTGATACACAGAAGTGAAGTGGGTGGATTTACAAAGAAATTTGCTGATCTAAATTTACCTATAGTGTAGCTGCTTAGCAAAGATTACAGGGGGCCTAAATCTATGCTTCCTTTCCCCCACATAATACCTTTTAGGACCTACCCAGAGTACATGCTGAACAAGATCTTCATACATCTAATCTAAGCTAAATTTGGGATGGCACCTTTTCCAAGTTTGATAGAAATCTCAATACCTCCTCAAAGTCTTCCCATTCTCATTTCTAGGTATTATATTCCCCCTACTCTGTCAAGTGTCCTTTATAGGACTTTACAAGGGTTCTTAATCTGGGGTCCATGAACTTAAAAATATTTTGATAAACTGTATTTCCATATAATTGGTTTCCTTGCAATCCTATATATTTTTCTTTATTCATTTTAAAACATTATTCTAAGAAGGGGTTTATGGGCTTCACCAGACTACTAAAGGGCACAGAGAAAAGATTAAGAACTTCTACTCCTGTCCACCTGTAATGGTTTTTAGAGGAGGCAGATCCTGCCTTGGCCTCTGACCCCTAGGATAAAAAAGGTATTTTTTTTCCATTTGGTCCCAAAGATTCTTCTTCTCTTAGGTTTCAAGTCATTCTTTAAGTCACTTTATTTCCTAAGATAACTACTTCTTGTGACTCTTACACAATTACCTTGAAATCCCTGGGAAGCTTCTCAAATGTCCCATGCCACCATTTTGTGATGGGATAGTTGAAGTCATCTATCTTATACCTGCTATAGACCCAAAATTTCTATTGTGCTGGGCCCCTAGGATTCACCCTTAATACGTTGCTTGTTTATTTTGATCATGTTTAGTTCAGCTAAATTATATTAATTATATGTTTAGTAAGTCTGGTTCTTTCTTTTGCTGAAGCTAGACTTTTTCCACTCAGAGCACTAACATAATCTCTCAGTTTAATTTCCTTAGGCCCCATCTAACCAAGGACCATCTTTCCTAGGAGCATGTCTGCATGATATCAGTTGCATCTGAACACTGGAAGCAGATTCCACGGCTCTTTCTGTTCAAAACGCTGAGTTCTTTTTGGAGTAATTCATTCACAAAGTCCTTTTTTCTTTTCCTCCTGGAGATGCCTCCAGCTTTGATTGTGGTAGAGCCCAAGATCAATGACTGGCCAAGTCTTTCCAGCTTCCCAAGGTTCTTTGTGAAGATATTGCTCAGGTGACCCCAAAAGAGTGTTTTCTCAGAACCTTTTCATTTTAATTTCACAATTTTAATAAATAATTTTAATGAGACAATTATTTGATATGTATAGTTCATACTACAACCAGAGTTAGAAGAAAGGAGTGAGTCCTCAGTGTGGGCTAGAATAGTTTGAAAAAACTTCATGGAAGATCATGATTTAGAGCTAGAAAGCACATTAACGGTTGTCTAATCCAATTTCTTTAGTTTTATAGATTAGGAAATTGAGATTCAGGGAGGGGTGAAGTGATTTGCCCTCTAGAAAGGATTTCAACTAGGTCTTGAAATATGGGTAGGATTTTAGATGTTTTAGAGGGGCAAACAGCAAGAGGAAAGGGCATAAGATCCCTAGAAGCATAACTAAGGTAGGGAAACTAGGGTCTTGCTCCCAGACACCAGAATTTAAAGGTCTCTGATAGTATTCTAAAAGCTAGAAATGACTAAGTTTAGCGCCTAGTTAGCAAGCAAGAATAATTAGTTAAAATGGGAAGCTGCCAGATGGCATCTGCTTTCTCCCCTGGCCCCTTCTTTCTGCTGCTTCTTCCCTTGTGAGCTCTAAGCCCTTCTATAAAGCAACCTTACTGTGTGGTCACGTTTTCCTCAATGTCTCCCTTCCCTCCACCCCAGACTCCCAACCGCTCAACTGAATTTGTTGTCCGAAAAGCAGATTTGAGAATGACTTTCATCCTGCTCACTCTGAAAGCGGGGTTTTTTGGTTTGTTTGCTTGTTTTTTGAAGCTTACCTAAGACACCAAGGCTCTGGATGAGCCTGAGGAATAGTGTGAACTCTTGTTTCTTACCCAAGTTGAATTCTCCCAGTCATCCTTATATGACAATGCCCTACCTTGTATAACTATCCTAAAAACCTGAGCAAAGCTGGGCTTATGAATAGGCCACATGATTTGAAGAGTCCAGACCATTTCCCTTATCTTGAAGATCCCTTCTACTCCAACTGACTCAATGACACCAAATATTCTACAATTAGAAATTCAATCTTCCAGTCAAAGGTTTAATGTCTTATTAAAATGCAAACACCTCCGTGAAGAAAACAACCATCCTAGTCCAGTGGAGTAAGGGTTAGTCCCAGCTCTGTTCCTTACTATGTGACCTTGGTCAAGTCACTTATCTGTAAAATGAGGTGGTGGTGGTGGTGGCGTTGGGCTGGGTCTCCTTCTATGTCATCTCCTCACCATGCCACTTATATGCTGCCCATTGTCTTCCTTCTACTGTCCCTTGGTCCCTGCAGGACTCTGATAGGGGACCTTTTCCCATATCTTGCCTAGCACCAGACCTCCAGCCACTTCTTGGCCATCTCTTCATCTTTATCCATGACCCTCATCTCCCTCCCAACACAACTGGGACTTTGCTTCTTACGTTTTCAGTTCTGACAGGTGAGCTTTCACCTTATTCAGAACCAGGCCTCCAAACTTCTTCCTACTTCCACTCCCTTTCCACACACCCTGTGTGTGATGTCTCTCCCCATTAGAATGGGGAGGGCAGATCTATGTTGCTTGCTTTTATCTGTATCCCTAGTACTTAGCACTGTACCTGGGATATTTTAAGCACTTAATAAATGCTCTTTCTAGCTATGTATCTATCAATCTATCCATCTCTCCATTTGTTTTCTATCTAGATGACCTCTAAGATCCTCTCCATCTCAAACTCTATGGTTCATTATCAGTCAACATTTCAATGTGAATGAAGAGTTTGTCAGATCCTCCATGACAAACATACACATTTGCTATATCTTTTTAGGAAAGGAAATTTTAATAGAGAGGGCAGAAAGAGGAAAGCAGGGATGCCAGGGGCAATAGAGAAGAGAGAAAGTGTGCACAAACTGCCCACTGGCCTATAACTTTGGAAACTTTATGTAAAGAGGTTTAAGAAGGAAAAGGGATATTTTCTTCAGTGGCTCACACCCTGCATTGCTTCAAAGCATGACCTAGGAAGCAAAAATATGGCTAAATTTGTGGGGCAGGACCACTAGTTACCAGAAAGATGCATCACCAGTATTTCCCCTAGGCAACATTGCTCTAATTCTGTACAGGCACCAAATCCCATTCCAATGTCTTTCTACAAGAAAAAAAAAACCCAGAAAAAAACTCTCAAAGCCTCTTAAAAGGGTAGTGAAAGGCTTTATTATTAGAAAATCTGAGTGCTTTTTAGGTTTGTTAAGATGATGTCAGTGATTTAGGATATTCATGCTTTCTAGTTCCACTCTTCCCAGAGCACCAGCTAATTTAGGTGGTAAAGATGCCCTATTTAAAGCCTTGGAAAAAGAGAGGTGGCACTGGGAAAGCATCCAGTCCCCTTTTTCCTGTCTACTCTCAGTCTTGTGTTGGAGGTCTGCCAGCTCCCCTGGGGAGACATAGAAAGTTTACAGCATGTACTCTGGTCAGGCTGATGGAATGAACTTGGATTATATATGGTACGTGACTGAAGGAACTCATCCTGCAAGCGTGTTCTATAGGATGGCTAGGACATTATTAAGACAATAAAAGTTTATTAGCATTGTTTACAGTTTTCAATAATCTGCCTCCAAAGACACATTCAAGATTTCTTGTGCCCCTCACTTGGCCTATTTATTTCTCCAGCAGACTATAGAAATTTCTGTGTACTTCTCCTCTCTTGAATTTAAAAAATTCTTTTAGAATCCACTCACCTTCCTACCTTCTTTGTCAGCTGCTTTTATTTCCATACTTATACTTCCAGCCCTGAAGCATTCAAATGAAAATTCCAGTCCTCACTTGGAATTTTCCTTTTTAATTTTTTTTTTACCACTTAATAGTATTTTATTTTTTCTAATTACATGTAAAGATAGTTTTCAACATTCACTTTTATAAGACTTTGAGTTCCAATTGTCTTTATTCTTCTCTCTCACCTCATTCCCCTCCCCAAGACAGGAAGCAATCTGATATAGGCTATACGTGTACAATCACATTAAACATATCTCTCTGTTAGTCATGTTCTCATTTGGAATTTTCATTCTCTTTATCTAGGTACATGTCTAATCTCCCTATCAGAGCATAAGCTTATCCAGGGCAGGAACAGCCTTATTTACATAGGTGTTTTTCCTAGCCCAGAGCTTCATACATGATAGAAACTTCATAAATGTTTACTGGGTGAAATATCTACTTTATCAGAGATCCTTTGAGATGAACCTGATTTTACAAGGAATCTTCCATATCCAATCTGAGGTTCATGTCAACTTCACCTTTCCAATATCTCTCATATTCCACCCCCTTCTCTCCCCCAACAATGATGCCACCCTAGTGCAAACCTCCATCCCTTCATGCTTGGATTATTGCAATAAACTGCTTCATGGTCTCTGCATCCACTTAGCTGCCAAATTGATCTTTCTAATGCAGAATTCTAACCATGTCACCTCCCCATTCAATAAACTACAGTGGCTCCCTATCACCTCCAAGATTAAACATAAAATCCTCTGTTTGACATTCAAAGCTCTTCATGAAGCCCCTTCCTAACTTCCTAATTTTCTTACACCTTAATCTTCTCCCTACCCCTCATCCTCACTGGCCTCCTTGTTGCTCCTTGAATAAGACTATCCTTTTCCCAACTCTGGGCATTTTCACAGGTTGTCCCCCATACCTGGAATTCTCTTCCCTCTCATCCTGGCCTCCTGGCTTCCTTTAATTCCCATCTAAAAATCCCATCTTCTACAAGAAGCCTTTCCCTTCCCTCTGTTGACTGTCTCCAATTTATTCTGTATATATCTTGTTTGTACACAGTTGTCTTCATGTTGTCTCTCCCTTTAGATTGTGAATTCCTGGATAGCAGGGACAGTTGCATCCCTAGCACTTAGCACAGTGCCTGGCAGCATGGTAGGTGCTTAATAAATGCCCATTGGTTGACTTTCTGACTACCATAGATGATAAATGTATGGACACGGGTGCCATCCAGTAATATGGGCCAAGGTTTAAAGTGGTATATAACTTTAGGCCCAACAGAGTTTATGCCCCAAATAAGTAGCTTCTCCTATGGTAAGAATAAATGCATTCTGGAGGTCCAGTTAATATGCTTCTATTTTCTTTACTACCACGTTTTTACTTCTATCCAGCTCAGTTTGCATCTTCTAATCATTCACTTCACTGTTTATTCTTACTCTTGGTTTAAATGGCATTATCTCAAAATAGTGAGGAACTGCACAAACCCTCCGAAGTAAGTGTCCCTTCACTTTCTTCCTCAAAGTGAGCTTCTGTTAAGAAGCCTTTATGTGATATCAGACCCATTTTCTCTTGTCTTTTATCCACCTTCTCCTTGTCTTGAACAAAGAAACTAGGAGTGAGTTGTTAAACAGAGATAAATAAACAAAAAAAGAGATCACCCCAAGTCTGGGCAGGGTTTTCCAACTTTCTTCAGTGTTTAACATACTTCACTTGTTTTGTCTGACTTGTTTTGCTCCAAATCCCATCACGCAGAACTTTCTTTTTCTCCATGTTTGGTAGAAAACAAGTACACGGCTGGCATCAAGAAAATGTCACATAAATAAAGATAGTAATCAAAGACAGGACAGAAGGAAAAGACAAAGGATGATGGGATCCAAATTGCAGAGGAAAAAAAGAGAAGATGGAAAGACACGAAAAGATGTACGGAGATGTTTTTTTTTCTTTCCTTTTAGTTTTCCAGGACTGTACAATTAGGAAGTTTGGGACCTGTGGGTATTGCTCAATTAGAGAAAACCTCCACACCTCTGGTTTCCAGTCTTCCTTTCTGGAATATAAGTATCAGACACCTCTGGACACATTCTAGAATTTCCATGTTACCGAGCTGCCAAGCCCCCTACTCAATTTCAAAACAGTTGGCTGTAGCCTCGGTTAGTAATTGTTATGTTATTTGGGGCTGTCTTTTACATTTAGGAGGGTGAAACGTGAGCTTTTACATTTACAAACTGTATTTATGAATTGGGATCTCTGCTGATGACATTTCGCTTTGTGTATTTGGAAGCCATGGGGATGACTTAGCCTCTGGGTTAGCCTTGTATGGAGAATGGCTTCCTCTATCTAAGTGACCGACTACATAGCTGACATGCAAAACATACTAGCTTTTCAGATCGAGGCACACTTCATGCTTGCCTTTATCTGCCCCCCACCTTTTCCCTCTCTTTCGTATTTGTCGTTGGGTTGTGTTTTTGGTTTTATTTTTAGTTCTGTTTCTTCTTTCTCATGATTCATTCCATTGGTCATAATTCTTCTCCACAACTTGACTAGTGTGTAAATTAATTCAATGCCAAGTTATATATGGAAGTTATATGGGATTCCATGCTGTCTTGGGGAGGGAGGAGGGAAGGGAAGGAATAAAATCTGGAACTCAAAATTATGTACAATCGTGTGTTGCAAACTAAAAATAAAAATTAAAAAAAAGAAAAAAACATACTAGCTTTCATAGATAACAAAAGTTTTCTGTACAAAGAGAATGTAGGGGATCATTTCAAGAAGATGCACAAAATAAAGCCCTCTTCTCTGCTTCAGCTAGACAGTAACCTTTTTAGAGGAAGAGATCCGTACCTTATTCATCTGCATGTTTTCCATAGCACCAACCCCAACTGAAACGAGAGATGACATTTTCAGTAGGTACTTTATTTAGGTTCCACGCATGGATTTCCTGAGCTTTGCTTGCTTGGTTCATTTTTCTATAGCACAGGTCATACTATATTCTACTTCCTTGCTCCCCTCTCCTCCCCAGTCAATAAACTCTAGTGACTCCCTACTGCCTCAAGTTTAAAATATAAAGTCTTCTGTTTGGCATTTAAAGCCTTTTATAGCCTGGACTCCTTTCCAGTCTTTTTAGCTTCCACACTCTGTATGATCCAGTTACTCTGATTACTTGCTGTTCTCCTTCTCCCGATGGTGAATCTTTGACCTACCTGTCCCCCTTCCTGTAATGTTCTCTTTCCCTTCCTTTGCCTTCTAGATTCCCTAGCTTCCTTCAAACCTTAGATCAAACTCACCTCCTACATGAGAGCTTTTCTGGGTCCCCCAGTTGCTAGTGCCATCCCCTCTGAGGTTACATTCCATATATCGTATGTAATAATAATAATGATTTACCTAGCACTTTTGTACCACCACATGTAGTAATAACGATATACATTTACATGCCATCTTACAAAAATTACCTCATTTGATGCTGACAACGACCCTGGATTGTCATTATTATCCCCATTTTATAAATGAGGAAACTGGGACACAGAGAATTTGAAGTCATACAGCTAACGAGTGTTTATGGCTGGATTTGAACTTAAAGCATTATTTATTTAACATTTAGCTCTCTATCCACTGTTACTGCTCAGTTGCGTATGTGTACACAGTTATTTGCACATTTTTTCCTCCATGAGAATGTGAACTCTTCGAAGGCAAGGAAGATGTTTTTGCCTGTCTTTATATACCTATAGTGTAGCATGGGTGTCTGGTGCATAGAAAATACTTTTTTTTAAAAGTTTTTTTTTATTATTTAGTATATTTAGTTTTCAGTGTTGATTTTCATAGGAGTTTGAATTACAAATTTTCTCCCCATTTCTACCCTCCCCCCC
>CM053622.1:355556569-355577136 GCA_028646595.1 Phalanger gymnotis
CTCCCCTCCGCTCCCAGCTCTGTGCAGGATTGACCTTACCCAGAGACCATCCAGGCTGTCCTGGGCTAGAGCCCTGCTTCCCTATGCTATTTTGTGGGTTCTGCAGCTCTAGAATTGGTTCAGGCCATTTTTTATAGGTTTTTGGAGGGACTTGGCGGGGACCTCACGCTAGTCGCTGCTTTCCAGCTGCCATCTTGGCTCCGCCCCTGCATAGAAAATACTTAATAAATCATTATTGACTGACTGATAATTCTCAATTTATGGCCCTTTCAACTTCAAATGGCCTCAAGGTTCCAACTAAGACTGGGGAAATATGAGAGAAAAAAGCAGTTGGATAACTCGGCATATCAAAGGACAGTTTCCTTATTCTTTTAGCCATTCTATTCCCTAAGCAAGTGATCCCACTCCATTTTGTCTTCTTCAGACCCCTCTAATTGCCCCCTCTAACATTCCCACTCTTAGTAATCTTTAATCTCTACCTGTCTACCAGCTGCTTCCCTATAGCTTACAAACATAATCATGTTTTCCTTAGCCTCAAAATTCCCTCACTGGACCTATCTAGCGCTGCTGGCTATTGTCCATTATCTCTCCTCCCTTTCGTGGCTAGATTCTTTGAGAAGACCATCTATGATTGATATGCCCACTTTCTTTCTTCTTCTTTTCTTAATTCTCCAACTTCTGACTTCATCTTTTGAGAGATGTTACCCTTTCCAAAGTTATCAATTATCTCTTATTACATCTAATAGCCTTTCCCCCCTCAATTTTCATCCTTCTTGACCTCTCTGCAGTCTTTGACCTTGTTGATCACCCTCTTCTCTTTTATAATTTCTTTTTTTCTGGGTTTTTGTGATCACTCCTTGATCTCCTTTTGGGAAATTTGTCCAGGTCATGCCCACTGGGTATCCCCCAAGGCTCAGTCCAGGGCCCTCTTCTTTTCTCTCTCCCTAATACTTCATTTAGTGATATCATGAAGTCCCATAAATTCAATTATCTTCTCTATACTGATGACTCTCAACTCTATTTATTTATCCATCACCAGCCTTGCATCTCTCCCAAATGCCTACTGAATGTCTCAAATTAGATGTCCCAAAGACATTTTAAACTCCACTTTTCTAAAACTGAATTCATCATCTTCCCCCACCCCAATCTTCTCCGCTTCCTAACTTCCCTCTTGCTATCAAAGATACCATCATGTTTGCAGTTCCCAGTTTCCCACGCCCCCAGTCTGTTGTTATTCTCACTTCCTCACTCTCTCTTGTCCCCCATAGCCAATTTGTCACAGATGTGATCATTCTACCTTTGCAACATTTCTTACATATGCCTTCTTTTGTCTTCTGATACTGCATCTACTCTGGGGCAGCTTTTATCACCTTAAGCCTGAACTATTGCAATACAGACTGCTGGTTGGTTTACCTACCCCAAATCTCTCCCTACTCTAAGCCATCCTTCACTCAGCTATCAAACTGATTGTCCTGAAGCACAGGTATCACTTTGTTCCCTTATTCAAAAAATTCTAGTGACTCCTTATCACTCCTGGATCAAATATAAGCCACTCTGTCATTGAGAGTCCTTCACAATCTGGGTCCCTCCTACTATTCCAGTCTTTTTAATTCTTCCCCACATTCTTTGATTCAGTGACACAAGCCTTCTTCTACACAAGATACTCCACTTCCCAACTCTGGGCATTTTCACTGGCTTGCCCCATGCCTGGAATTCTCTCCCTCCTCTCCTCTCTATTCTGACTTAGCTGGCTTCCTTCAAGTTCTAGCTATAATCTCACCTTTTATAAGAAATCTACCTCATTCCCCTTAATCCTAGTGCCTTCCTTCTGTGGATTAGCACTAATTTATCCTGTCTATATATTGTTTGTACGTAGTTATTTTCATGCTGTCTCCCTCATTAGACTGGGAGCTTTTTGAGAGTGAGAGGGAAGTTACCTTTCTTCATTGTCCAGCACTTATGTGTCTGGCATACAGTAGGTGCTTACTAAATGCTTGTTGGCTAACTGCCCAGTGTGGAAAGTATAATACAGGTAAAAGGACTGACCTGCAGCATTAAGAGGCCGGTTGAGACTAGATAGCATGCATTTGTGGTGTACTCATTCAGTAGATTTGTGACTTTCTACGTTGGCATTTAGCAATAGGTAAGTAGAAGGGAAGAAGGTTGGACATGGGGGTAAGGTAGGTGTATGGGACTTAGATTTGGAAAGGGATGAGTGGTAACAGGATAGCAGGGAAAGGGATTTGAGGGTGGCAGCTAGAGTAAAGCTGAACTGGTCAACTATGCTGTTAAGATTTTGAAGGGAGAAAAACAAATCCAAAGCTGGGCTGATGGACTGATAAAGAAAGGAGTGGAATGACAAGTTTGTGGTGAGCATGAAGCACAGTTTGAGGAGGGATGATTTTATGGACAGAATTTAGATTACTGGGTCATGGAATTACAACACTGGTGAGTAAGGATGTGGACAAAAGAATGACCTTCTGTGTGGGGCTAAGGTAGAGTGAAGCTGAAGAGGTTGATAAATTGGCAAAGTGGGGTGATTATAAGGGGATAGCAACAAGTATATTGAAGTCCTCAGGTACGAAGGCAGGAGTTCAAGTGGAAAAGAAGACTATAAGCCCAGTACTGATCTCCTCAAGAAAAGAAAGAGAATGATCTGTGGACCAGGAGACAGCTTCTTTTCTGATCTTGAAAGGGAGACATCTGTAAGGAACCAGCCTCAAAGGAGGACAGATTGCCAGCAAGGGAAGAGGCTGGAAGTGGTGATTATGAAGATGATAATGATGACAACTAATATTTACATAGTGGTCTAAAGTCTGCAAAGTATCTTAAATATATTATCTCAATTGATAGCTATTTCTCCTCCTACTCAGTATGTTGGAGGACATGAGAGAAGATGTGTCCAGCACGTGAGAAAAGGGCTGGGGATAAATTATCTTCCTGGGAGAACTAGGTTTCCATGACTGAAAGGAGATGGAAAGGCATATAAGAGGAAGAGGTCCTAATATAAAGAAAGCTGTTTATTCACAAAACCACAGAACCATAGAATTTGAGGGTTAGAACAGACCACAGTGACTTCCTAGTCCTACACATGCACAGAAGGAATCCTCACTATAACATAGGACTCCATTTGGGGTTTTCTTGGCAAAGATACTAGAATGGTTTGCCATTTCCTTCTCCAGTGGATTAAGGCGAACAGAGGTTAAGTGACTTGCCCAGGGTCACAGAGCTAGTGAGTATCTGAGGCAAGATCTGAACTCAGGTTTTCCTGACTCCAGGCCCACGCTCCATCCACTGAGACACCTAGCTACCTCATATAATACTTTAATTACCTGTATTGCATAATACATAAGTGGAAATTTAGTCATCTGATAAAAACTGATAAAGCCAAAAAGAATGTCGTAGGACCCAAAGTGGTCTTTTCGCCTTGAATTCTCTAGCCATTATGGCAAATTTCCTTTGTGTGGTAAGTTTACAGTTTAAATCACAACATGCCATTGAAACTAACTTGAGGGTAAGATCAGAGTAGTCATTCTAACCTTACCAATATAACATTTAAATGAATCAACAATTGATTAAATGAGACTAATAGTACAAATATATACAACTCTCAATATATTTGATCAAAAGTTTCAAGCAATTGTCTAATTCTGCTTTATAATAGTTTCTACTTATTTTCTACTTTGAATAGATACTGTTTCACCAAGCACATTTATTTGGGCATTCCAAAAGAGATGCTATTTATGAGTGCAATATCAATGCATGTTCTATAAGAGGGCAAAGGCAAGAAAACACATACCCCACACACCATGCCATTATTTACTATATTTATTGGATACTTTTTAATAAATGTATTTAAATAGGTACAAAAGCAAAAAAAAAATACAAGTATGAGATAGGAACGTTACTAATTAGGGGCTAAGAAATCATCGTTATCATTAGTTTAGTGATTTGTGATTTCATTATCATGGATATATCCTCCACCAATGCAGATTACAACCATTCCATGACCTAGGACATGGTCTTCGAAAGGTAATATGGTTGAAAAATTCACCTCTGTGAAGCCAGCCTGATAGTGAGGCCTCTCCAAACTTAGCTAGGTTGGTCCTCAGATGACAGCTTGGCAGAACCTGTCTGAATACATACTTTGCTGGCATAACGCCCAAGGACCTCTAAACCATGATGAGCCATTGAAGTAGGACTTCGGGGAAGACCACCAGCACAATGACTTTACATTTTTTTCTTAATGTAAGAATTTATTTTTTAAACCATTCAATTTTCCAAAAAAAATGAACTTTTTAATTTTAGAAATTTAAAGATATGGAAATCTGCTGTGGTTGCATGTTTCTGATACAAGAGCTGAGATCTCAAATGATCATTAGAGCTAAAAAAGGGATACTGCTCTTTATCAGGAGAAACGAACTGATTAAGAATTGATTTGGTTAGTAGTATATAGTCACAATCTCACTAATTTCAATTATTTTACTATCAGCCTGAGAAAATAATGAGCTTGGAAATTTGAGGTCTTAATATGCAATTCTGGTTAAACAATGCAGCAATCACTTTTTTTGAATGGATATCACTCTATTTACAACTCATGTTTTGATTGCTGCAATGAAGGACTATTTTCGGTAGCAATATTTCATCAGAAGGGCTGGATTTTCTGTATGAAGTTTTTTAGTTGACTAGTGAAGAGCAAAATCCAAAAACACGACAAGAAGAAAAAATCTGTGAAAAGCTAATGCATGACAGTGGTGTCATGATAGATGGGGCAAATGGAATACAGTACCTGTTTATTGCTGTCAGCAGTACAACACAGTTTCTTGAGAGACACAAAATGTCTAATTTTCCTGATAACATAAATAATGAGTGATTAGTAAGTCAGAGAAGAGATGACACAAGAAACCAGCACACTAAATCCATTAGCAAGCTTGGTCTTAAGACATAACCCCAGAGGTGGTTTGAAGCCAGGTTTTAAAATCAAATCAAATCAAAACTATTTTACAAAAGCATCCTAGATATTGTTTTTCATGTATAAAACATGTCAGTCCACATATGCATGCAGAAATGTGTGTCTTCATGTGCATATGTATTTCCCCTACTTTTGTATCAGGACTAAAAAGTATTTCCCTAATAGTTTCTTCCCCCAGTGACTGAAGACTTCAGTGAAACAATGACAATTCTTGTGTTAGTTATCCTTTTACACATGAGTGATTTGAATTCTTCTTGGTTAAAGTCATCACTTTAAGATATTTGGATAAACCATGAGACTTACGGGTCTACCCAGGGAAAACTCAATAGTCCTATTATTTTGGTCTTTAATTCTTCTCGTGATTTTTATGCCAAAAATTACTACTTGGCATAATTGCTAATAAAGTCAACATTTGTAGATCAGTCTCCATATGGGCCAAGGAGTTTCACACAGAGGAAAAACTCCTTTTCAAGGTCATAGGCTATAGCTCTAATTCTTGTCAATCACTTCACAAATATTTGTAATCACAAGGGAGACTACACAAGTGTGCACGGGTATCTCAGCACTGGCTATCACAACTGCTTGAAAGACACTCGCAGTGACTGGTCATTATCATACTTGTAAGATAAATTTCACTAAATTATTTTTACAGATGCAAAGGTTTATGATACCTTCTTTTGGCTTAACTTTTTCTAGAGAGAAGACTAATGAGAGTAGAAGATTTTAGAATATGTACTTAGTCAATGTGCATCGAATGTGGGCTTTAAACAAAATATCTTGTTGCCCGAGACTGGAAAAAAAAACAAAACAAAAAACAACTCAAAGACAGTAAAAATGGTTGAGGTGATGGAATCCCATGCAAAGAACGGACTACACACTGTTTGTTTTGCTTGTTATACAGATGCACACATTAGAATCCTCAGAAAGACTATTCTTAAAGAAATGTCTATTTTGTTTGGTTACCTAGATGATTCAGGTTGGAAACAATAGGTTCTTTGCTTTGGTTTTCTAAGTAGACTGGGCCTAAGGATGATAAAAGTAAGATGGGATTAGGCAAAATTGGCAGGCACATGGCATTTGAAAGTAAGTTGCTGAAAGAAATGGCAGTTCAGCAAACGGCACCTCAGGAGGTGATTAGTAGGCTCATATCTGTGACTACCTAAGCCTCTGCCAGTTTGCTTATGAGTGATCATACTGGCTAGAATGATGTTACAGGAAAAAAAGTACAACACACAGCATATGGCAGTATGCAATTGTATCTAGGCTGATTCGGTATCAACACTGAATAATGAGTACGATTTGAAGGGGAAGCATTTTCATCCCTTCTGTAGATTTGTGCCCTTAGAAGGCCACAAATGGTCTCGAGGCTGCTGGTTCCTCACCCTTGGACTAGATTGTAGGTCTTAAAAGGGCAAGGCATCATGGCATAGCTGATAGAGTGCTGACTGGGCTTGAGGTCAGGAGATGAGTTGAAATCCCATTTCAGATTCTTTCTAGCTATAAACGCATGCCTCTCCTGACTTCAGTTTTCACACTTGTAAAATTGAGATAATAGTACCCGAACTCATAGGATTGTTCTGAGGAAACACACAAGCAATTTGAGGTGTCGTTTTATTCTAACCTTCTATCTCCCATCCCCCAGAGCCTAACCCAGGGTTCTGCACACGATAAGCATTTGTTATTTATTGAATTGGATCATTATACCCAATGTGTAGTTCTTCTAACAATGTAAGTACTGGCAAATCAAGGTGTGTTCCTAGGAGATGGATCTTTACATCCTCCTCTCATTCCTGGGTTGCCAAAATTGTTCTGGCCTTCTTTTCCCCCAAAGAATTCTATACAATTCCATGTCTCTCGTATGTACACATACTGCCATATGCTATTAAAATAGTATTGACACTTCAGGTTAACCCACAAAGCCTAATCAGTAATTTATTGTAAGTGATTAAATAGCACTGTATCCTGTTTGGCCCAGTGTACTTTCTCACAAAGTTCACATGGGGAGGAAATCAAATTGCACGTTTACCTTCTCTTATGGTGACATAAAACAATTGTACGCCTCTTTAAGATCAGAGATTAAATGAAACTGGATCTTACCAGCTCCAGGCTAACGTGTTTTTCTTCCTCAATCAAATGACCTCTCTATTCTTCTTTACCTCTGTCAGCCAAGCAGCCCAGGGGCTGCTGCATTATCCCTCTCAGAGATACAAAGAGGAGAGGGATGATGCAAAGCCCTGGAGGGGAATAACCTCACATACTGTAGAGGGTCTGGCAGTTTTATCTTTTCATGAAGCAGAAGCAGAGCAGGCTAGAGCAGAGCTTTTTCCCTTAAGGAGAGACGGCAAAGGCCGTCCCATGAAATTGGGAGCCTGAAAGACACATAAGAGGGACATGATGTAGTGTTATGAAAGACATTGTGGATGGGAAGGGGAATGAATAGGTTTGCCTTGAGTCTTTTTTTTTAGGTGGCCTATTTTGGCGGTGGTGGTAGCTGTCCTTCATTCTTGAAGAGAACCAAAATGATATCACTATGTTGGGGTCAAGGTCCATTGTGTCCAACCATGTTTGATCAGACCAATATGATCTTAGAAGGCTCTGCCACAGAGGTCAGGCACAAATAGTCCATACGAACAGAGTCTACTTTGGTACCCATGCCCTAAATAGAGATGTGGATGCATTCGTGAATCTGTAATGGTAACACTTGTTAAAGAAAAAACAATACATTCAACTGAATCTTGGTCTTTGTCATTTGCTATAAGAGTTCAAAATTCATTTCTCACCCTCCTTGGCCAATCACTGGTGTGATCTTCACATGCTGTTGAACACTGTCTCCTGATTTCCTTCTGGCATAGTAAACCCCTTGCCATTCCTACATGAAGAGAAATATTAAAGTTTCTCAGTCACTATTTCATCATTTGATTTCAGAAGGGTGGGAAAGACTTCCATATGTGAAAATACAACAGTAAATAAACTTGAGGCCATTTCTCAAGTATCTTTCTCCAACAAGGAGTAATAGGAATTGAGTGGTGATATCGGCAAAGTGTTCTACCACCAAGCAATTTTCTTGTGGTCGCCAAGTCCGTTTTGTGGCTGAGAAAAACAAATGCCGGGAAAGGGGGAATAAAGAACAGGGAGATGGAAGGAAGGAATCCAGTCCAACCTCACGCTGTAGAGTCTACAAGGATTTCCACAGGAAGTCAAGGAATCCTTCCAGGATCACTGTAGGAGCACATAGAGAATTCTTTCCTCAGTCTTGGAAAAGGCTAGGCTAGTAGGGAGCCTTCCCTCCTCTTACAAACTTTAAAAGAGAACAGGGAGTATGCAGCAATGGGGGCAAGGATGGGAGCGATCACTATTTTACACATTTTGATGTGTTTTAAATAAGTCTCCGGGCTGTTTAGCAATTGATACATTCTTGTCACTTTTGTCTCCCACTTTCCCTATTCGAGATCCAGTGGGCTGAATCCGTCTGATAAATTCCACAACTCATTTTAGCTTCGTTTTTGCTTGATCTTCCTGTAAGCTGAACACCTGCTCTATTTCACCTCATGGCTGGCAAAATAAGCCACAGCTAAAAAACTTGGATGAACTTTGGGGGGCGGGGTAGGGAAAGGACTCTATAAACTCAAGGAATTTACCACGTTGCAGGGAAGTTACAGTATGAAAGACTCATATTTGGGTTGACTAGATGGCCACTACGAACTTTCAAAATTCTACGATTCAGCGACAGGTAGTTCTGGCTTTTGGCCATGATATACGTCTGGCAACCAGGTCATTAAACAATTTACTGTAGGGCGAATCTGTTAACAGATCAAGCAGTGTGGTACAGTAGAAAGAACACTGAATCAGACCCAGTTTTGAATTCCGGTATTGCAATTTACCCCCTGTATGACCTTGGAAAAGTCAATTAACTTCTTTGAGACTCAGTTTTCTCAACTATAAAATAAGAAACCTGTACTTGATAACTTCCAAAGTCCCTTTTAATCTATGGGCCTATAACTGCAAATGCAGTGTCATCTTTGTTTAGACCAAAGCTAGTTGAAACAAATGCTTAGGTAAATGCATTGAGAAGTAAGGTATCTCTATTAGGGAGAATTAAATGAGTGGAGGGGTACAATATGAATTGTTATTGGTGTTATTGAATATATATGTATGTGTGTATATGTATGTGTACATATATATAGTTACACAGATAAAGAGAACACAGACCTCTATGGATAAAGAAAATACATAGCAAGTCACTCACTATGTGCAATTCTTCTTTATCACAGAGCCTCCCTCCTCATTTTTGCCCCTCTTACCTTTGCCCCAAAGAATCCCTCTCTTCCTTTAAGATAGAGCTCAAGGCTTTCCTGATTCCCTAAACTGGTAGCTCCCTCCCTCCTTCCCCAAACAGCTCATATTTAACTACTCTGTATTTGTTCTCTTAATATTTATGCTACATATATTTATACATGTTCGTGTTGCCTTCCTCATTAGAATTTAAGTTCCTTGTAAGTAGGGCCTATTTCTCTGTATTTGTTTCTCCAGTGCCTAGAACAGTGGTTGGCACATTGCTAGCACTTAATAAATGGTCACTGATTGTCTGATGGCCAAATAAATTAATCAGGAAGAATGAAGATATGCACGTGCGTATAAGAATTTTTTTTTCTTTAAAAAGAGATTAACTATTAATCCTATGGAGATTATCAGGCATGAAATTACTCAGCCTATGATATAAGACGTCCAAAAACACCTCAAAGAGATATTCTGTAAATAGAAACTAGGTGTTTTAATTCATTATAATATTTGTAACTAATTAGATCTTAAAAATCGTAAAATGGAGACTCCCAGAAATCTTCTGGAAGGAGTTGAAAGAGCATTTACTAACCTTTCCCTTCTTGATGCATGTGTTGATGGTGTCCAGGAGATCTGCACGGTTTTGGTCACTTTTGGGCAATTCAGTGAGTTCTTTCCCTATGAGCTCTCCCTTGTGATAGCCCATCATTCTTTCGAAGGCGGGGTTGACATACTGATGGAGACAAGTAATTCCAGGTGAGGTTAGAGAGTAAAAGAGGAATCAGTGTTCTCTCTCTTCTGTTAAGCTGTGTTTAGAATTAGCTATGCTGTGAACTGCCATGTTGCTAAGAAGTACAGTGAGTAGAAGCAGGTCATTCGTATCTACCAACTGATCAAACCTACCAGATTTTCAAGTTGGTTGCCACATTAACACATCTCCTCCAGTAAGCAGCTTATAATAACTCTGAGAGCAAAGGAGAGCTTGGGCCAATTGCCACTATAATTCCTCCTTCCCAAGTTAGAGATTGACACCATCAATCTTCCCCCTCCCCACACAAACACAGACCTTTCACCAGGGATCACGAGATTTTGGGGAAAATCAAGTTATCTTATTAGGAAAGAGTCAAGACCCCTCAACTTGGTATACATCCTTGCCATTCTCCATAGTCTCAGATTGATAAGAACCCAGAAAAGAAATACTAAATTATAGCTAAAACCAAATAAATCATTCAACAAGTTGTGGCTGAAGTAATCAAAAAGCTTTGCATCTTTACCAAACAGTGACTTTTCCTCCCCCATTTTTTTTACTCAATTGCCACTGGTAAAGTCTGGACCTATTTTTTTTGCATAATTTTCCCATTCATTCTTATTTTCTACCTAGGGTGTAAGCACTACCTAAGGAGCCCCTTACTTCCTAAAGATTGCAGAAAGGTGTGGAGAAGAGGAATGTGAAAAGAAGATAATCTAGGCAGCCTGAGGAAGACATTTCTGGGAACAGTGGAACCAAGCAGGTCCTGTTCCAAACCTTCACTTAAGAATGTGGCATTTAAGGCCAATGCTCTAAAAACTGCCATCTGTTGATGATCTTGGTGGCATACAAAAGATGATGTGACAAAAACTGCCTGACTGACAGATAGTTGCTCAATCTTGTTCAATATTGTCACTAGGCTTAGAATGAAAATTATGTTTTCAGTGATATGTGCTCATCTCCCACTGCTGGCAGCCGGGACTGCTCACAGACAGTGAAATAGCACCAACTTAAAAGTAACTGGGGCAGAAGATAGTTTTAATTAGGAAGGCAGGAAATCAGCACTTATTAAGTGTTTACTACATACCAAGCACTTTATAAATGTCATCTCACTTGATCCTCAACAACCCTGGGAGGCAGATACTGTTATTATCCCTACTTTACAGTTGAAGAAACTGAGATAGATAAAGGTTAAGTGACTTGCCCAGAGTCACAAAACTAGTAAAGGTCTGAAGTTAGATTTGAACTCGATTGCTCCTGGCTCCAGGCCTCGTGCTCTATCCACTTTGCCATCTGGTTACTTCAATTAGTAAAAAAAAAAAATATAAATTGGAGATAATTTTAAGAGAAGGGCAATTTTTGATTAAAGATATTTAATAATTGTAACTGAGAGGCATAGTAGATAGAAAACCAGCCTATTATGTCCGAAAGATCTGGGTTCAAATCTTCCCTCAAATACTTACTAGTTTTGTGACTCTCTGCAAATCACTTAACCTCTCAATGCCTCAGACAACTCTCTGAGACTGTGAGATACAGGATATTGCCTATTTGAAGGGGTAGAGCAAACTTTTTTTCTGTGATTTCCCTAGCACTGATAAAATCAGTGGCCCAAACTGTAAAAAAACCCAAACCAAACTACATAATTCAAACATATAAGAATTTTGCTTTAGTGAATATAAACAATGGTCTAACACCAGAATGCCAAATGTAGGTGAGTAACTAGGTTCCTCTAAAAACATTACATGTTTAAGTTAACCCCTAAGCATGGGAGCTAGAGCAAAGAAAAAATTCAGTACTGTCTAATTCCTAAAGATTACAGATTCCCAATTAATGGAACTGAAATTACAATTAGGTCCTGATTAGTGTGAATAAGGAATCCTGTGAAATGGATGCATTATTTAAATTAGCATTATATCTTTTCATTGGTCTGGAACAGGTTACCATATTTTACACAATCATAACTTTCAGTAGTGTGAAGCTGAATACATGTGACTGCTCAATGGAATTCATTACATTCACACTGATCGGGACCTGGGTGTGATGAGAATTTAATGGTTAACTAAAGCTTGGACCTGACCCCGGTTCAAGAAGGAAAATTATGCATGCTTTGTGGTTTTTTCCCCCCTTAGGTCAAGGACTCCTATCAGATATCATGGCAAAGTACAGAAATAATTCCCATCTATGTTTTTAAAAACAAATACTCTTTTTCCTACCTGAATGACATGATCATCGCTGGTTATTTCTATGGCTTCGTGACAGTGGTCAAGTGCCGTAAAAATTGAGTTACACGCCCTGAAAAGCACAAATGTTCCGTTAGTTTTATTGTAAAACCAAAGCATCTTACTCAACACGGCTTATTTTACCCGCTGCTTTATTAAGTTAATCAATTCAAAGGGTGCATAAAATCTGTTTCCCTCCAAACCATATAAACACTGAAAAAATTATTTGCTTCGAAGAAAAACTGACTTTTAAAATATCTATGTATGTATGTATGTATGTATATGTGTATGTGTGTATGTATATACATACAGATGTGTGTATATATATGTAAACATTACAGCTAAGGAATGAGTGCAACTCATATGTTCCTGCACATATTTTAACAAATGACAAATTCAAGATGAATGTGAAAAATCTTACTGAATAATACAAGAGCTCCACACCAAACGCAACTTCATTTCTAAGACAGTTAATTAGAAACAGAGATGATGGGTTTTCTAAGGACTCTAGGCCCTCCTTCAACAAAACCTGTTAGGTTCCTGTCATATCTTTAGTCAGGGAGAAGTCAAATCCTGGTCAACTCAAAGAACAGAAGTAGCCCCTCAGTTTAAGCACTGAATGTCCTTGGCCTTGAGTAACAGACAGAGAAACATTTTCCCCTCCTTTTCTTATGTTCCTAAGCTCAGCCTAGTTTGAGAACAATCCATTTCCAAAACACAATCAAAGGCTTACACTAATTTGATCCCTTAACCTAAGGAACCCACGGAAGTGGAAGGCCTGAGGAAGAAAATTTTCTGTGAAACTTTTTTATCTGTTCCTTGTAGCTAAAACTACGACATATATTTCTAGGGGAGGAAGGGAGTAATTTTAACTAGCATTGATTCTTGCTCAATAGAACAGTATTAGAATCCTTATTTGTACTGGTTGCTTAAATAATAAATGGCAAATGTACTTTAAACAACAATAATGTGCTAATTCCTCTTAAAAATCAATTTTATAGTGTTACCTATTAGTAAACACAGAAATCCATTCTTTGTTTGGTTTTAAGCTGTAGTTGACTTTAATGATTATATTATGCCTTCTCTTTGTTCTCTGACTTATTCTCATTGCAAATATCTATAAAAGTCCCACTGAGATACCTTATCATGGCATGGAGATCGCAGTGGGTTCTCAAAGAATATACCAGCAAAATGCAACCTCTGGATGGTCCTGGCAAACTTGCAAAGCTCAATGTGGACCCAACAATAGATTGTGTGTACTTTTTAAGGACCAGTCTAGTTAAGTATGGAGAAACTCATTACCAATAGATTGACCCCTAGATGACTTCTTTGTCCAGAACAACCCATGAAACAAAACAAAATACAAAACTATCCTTCATCTTTATAGCTCCTTTCTATTTCTTCAATAACTATGGCAGAGTGGTGGTAAAGTGGAGAAAGATTGCTAAGAATTACAATTTTGGGTACATTTATAAATATTTACCTAACTACTAATACAATTTGAAGGCACTGGACATTGTAAACATAGAATAACAACATAAAAATTAAATTTGCTATATTCTCACAGGACTTTTTGCTAATATAGGAATTATTTCCAAACCAGTTGTCTATGTACATGATCCAAAAATCAACTTGTTAGGGCAAATGTCAAAATCAATGCCAAATTAGAAGAAAAAATAAAAATGAGAATATATGGCTCCAACTTGATCTATTTAAACAAGATGATGACACCAAAAAATGGGACATGGATAAAATAACAGATACCAACAAAAGTTATCATTGCTTCCTAAGGAAGTTTAACCAATGTAAATCAGTTGTCACAATGAAGACTCCAAAAGGGCCTAGAAACTGCCTTACAAAGCAAACACACAATCTATTTGCCAAGTAGAGTGTTATGGAAGCTATAGACAATACTAGTTTGAAATATAAATTAACTTAAAAATCCATCAAAGAAGGATAGCTCAAGATTAAAAATGGTACTTCACAAAACAATGAAAAGTGATGGAGGGAAAAGCATCTTACAGAGAACATGGTGAATAGATCCAACAAAGATAGATCATTCCAAGAATATTTAAAGGTAAATTTAGAAAGGACAACAAAGAAATAAAAGAGGTCTGCTAAGATTTTGCTAAAAAAATTATTTTCTTCATCAATCACTATAAAGCCTTCAAGGTCAAGCTCTAACATTATAGTTCTGAGGCACTAGATGAGGAAGTAGCCATGAAAATAAAGAAAACGAGGATAGGAAGAGCAGCTATATTATATCAAATATACATAAAGCACAAAGCTAAAGGTAGCACAATATTGAAGGTATTCAGGGATCAGTCCTTGGAATATTTAAAAGGAGAGAATACCAAATGCTTGGAAAAAAATCATACGCGTTATTACTGAAAAAAAATGACCAAGAAAATATACGTAACTCTTATGGGAATAATTTAAACATGAATCAAAGGTATTCTTTATGTAGGCATGAGAAAAGAATAGGCAAGATTTCACAAAGGTTATTCTACAGCTAACAATATTTATACAGTCACACAAATGACTGAATGGTGTGGAGAATATGAAATCCCACTGTGTTTATTGCTTGTTGACTTCGAAAAATCATTTGATTCAGTACAGAAAAATGTAACCTGTTTTAAGGAGTCTTTCATGCACATGTTAAAATTATACATAATTACTTAAAAGATGCAACCATAGCTATAACTTTATTCAACAACCCTCTGATCATTAATGTCAAATGAAGATTATAAGACAAGATGATATGTTTTCCAAAGATGTCTGCCACTGTCATGGCATATGTCTAGTAAAGAATGCCAACAGAGGAGGGCCTCCTATATATGGTAAGGTCCTCCAGATGTCTCTTTTTGCAGCTGACATTGTCCTGATTTCACCAGGTCCTAGAACTTTTTAGAACCTCTCAAATGAGATCTATAATCACTGAAAAGTGTTCAGTCCAACAAACCATGAAGAAAAAAATCAAGCGGATGAATAATGACGATTGTCCGGACTATGATGTAAAGTGGGATGGACAATCCATAGAGCTTTTCTAAATCTTTCAAAGATATTGAAGCTTGACAATGAACTGGGCTCAGAATCGAGAAGGAAGACAGTATACTTGGATTGCATTTGAGAAACTGCACAGCACGCTTGCCTCTAAGCTTTTTCTGGAAATGATGGCCCATATTTTTAAAATCGGTATCCTTCCAATGATGCTACATGACTACAAATAATGGAATAACAAAGTCTCCCAAGAATTAAATAAGAAAGTCACCCAATCAGCAATGGTGACATATGTAGTGGGTATGAACAGGATGCAGCACATTACCAGTGAAGAAATATGTGTCAAAAGCAGTGTAAACAATATCATTAAGGAGATGTACAATTAAAACAGGAGCCCACATAGTGAGAACAAAAGAAATAGCCTATTTGCTCCATTGGTACCCAGTGCAATGTCAACAGATCAGGAGACAGGCCCTCAATAGTCAACAGGATAGATCCCATATGATGAAGGATTCATGAAATTATCTGAATAAAAGTAGAATCCAATGAGATATGGGCAGGTTATGATACAAATACTTTGGTATTTGTATCCCCAGCACTTAGCACAGTGCATGGCATACAGTAGGTGATCAATAAATGTCTTTTTATTCATTCAAGTAGTATTTCAGAGAACAGTAGACATTTATATTTTAAGCTTGCAAAGTGTCATTTGAGTTTCTCACTACTCTTGTGAGGTAGGTGCTACAGATATTACCATTATTTTACAGATGAAGAAACTAAGGTTCAATTAAATGACTTGACCACAGTGTCACAGGTAGTATGTTTTAGACGCATGACTTGAGCTCAGCCCTTCTTGACACCAAGTCCATCATTTGGTCCTATATACTAGACTGACTCATAAAATGTCTCTAGATTCCAGCTTATAATGAGTGAAAGCCATTTTTTCCAACTACTTTTATCTGTACAATTTGAAAATTAAAGCCAAGTAACTCTTCTGCCATACTTCATGTACAAATGAACATTGAAAGGGGTAGGGTGGCGGAGGGGAGAACAAAAATGAACATCTAAAAAGAGGCACATGGCTCCTTAAATGCCTCCAGGTATGAGGTAAAGAAAAATCATCTTTAACCAAAATACTTCTTTTGTATTCTTCCATAAAAGGCACCTCCAAAAAGAAGGAGATAACCATGTCCTTGCCCTTTATGTGTTTGTATCTACATTCAAAAAAGGCATCTGAAGACAATGATGCAAGAATTATACTTTGCTTGGGCTAATTTCTAAATATCAGTATTTGCTAAATTAGGCCTCACACTATAAATGTTATTGAATTATGGATTAATCACTTCTCCAATTTGTAAGAAAGAGAGAGAGAGAGAGAGAGAAACACAAAGAGACAGAGACAGAGAGCATAATTAAAAATACAACCATTGCTCCCCTTTAAAGTTGTATCCTTTTTTAAAATATTCTTAAATATAGCCTCTTATAACTATTAAACCATTATCTTTAGTAATTGCCAATGAAACATTAAAAAAATACCCAATAGGATAGGGTATATTTTTATGAGTAATCTAGTAAGAGGGTATAGATAATTCTTACAAATTAATTTCTCCTAGAGATTAATACTATGGGACTTTAATGTTTGGATAGACTTTAGAACTTTTTTTCACATGATTGCTATATTTTAAACAAGCCTGCAGAAAAATGAGATAATCAATATGAGTCATGTTCTCTGTTTGGAAACTTAACTGCTTGTATTAATTTTTAATATTATTCATGCTGAGGTGCTTTTGCTTTATTAACTTTCTGTTCTTGAGAACTCTAGCATTCTGTTTAATTGCACTTACCCCTTTTTTGTAACCTCCAAGAAAAGAAGCCGAGGAATTGCCAACAGAGACAAAAGGAAGATGCGACAAGAAGTACTGAAATACCTGGAATGTCTAGTAGCATGGATAACCCTTACAGGTGATTTTATTGGAGAACACATCAGGAAAGGCTCAGTGGAAGGACTTCTGAACTGGGAGTCAAGTGACCAGAAATTCAGCTGTGCGACTAAATGCCTCTATGACATTGGCAAGTTTCCTTGCTGGCAAAATGAGTGGATTGGAGCAAAGCTCCAAGGTTCTGTGATTAGTTTCCATTCTAATTGACATCTCAAAGTCACCATGGCCCAAACTGAGCTCATTATCATTCCCTCCAAACATTCCTCTCTTCCCAGGATTCCCTCTTTCTGTCAAAGACTCCACCCTCCTTCTAGGTTTGTGACCTCAGTACTCACCATGACCTCTCACTATCCCTGAACCCACATATCAGTTGCTCAATTCTTCCACTTTTTCCTTCACAACAACTCTTTCATCTCTCTGCTTACAAAACCACCACCTTGTTTTGGGCCCTCCTGACCACTCACTGAGATCACTGACAGCCTCATAATTGGTCTCCCTGGCTTGAGTCTCTCACCAAGACAGTCTAACATATACATTGCTGTCAAAAGAATTTTCTTGAAGCACATACAATGTGACTGCCCTATTAAACTAATTTCAGTGGATTCCTACTGCCTCTAGGAGTAGGTGTAATTTCTGTTTTTCACTTTTAAAATCCTACCCAACCTGGCCTCAACCTGTCTTCTTAACCTCATTGGACATTATTCTGTATCCTGTGCTCTGTATCCAGTCTCCTCTCTGCTTCTCAAACATGACATTCCATATCAGGAGTGTGCTGGCTGTCAGACTGTACTGGCTTGTAAGAGCCAATTGGTAATTTTTTAGTGGGAGTATTTACACCTCAGAAATCTTGCAGTGCTGTAAGTTAGGTCCTCATTTGTTGTTTTGTTGATTGTCTATATTTAAGTGATGGATAACATATTAATAATGCAGTTTAAATTTAAAAGGGTGTCATGTATTTTTTGGAGAACTGGTTGTTAAACATTTATCAGCACACTTTCTCGATGTCTTTTTATGAGTTCTCCATGCTTGGAATGCTCTCCCTCCATTCCTCTGGCTTACAGCGTCCTCTCTTCCTTTAAGCTTAAACACCATCTCCTACATGAAGCTTTTCCTCATCCCCCCAACTGCTTGTGTCCACTTTCCCTCATAAACCAGCTTGTACTTCATGACCTTCTATGTATTTGTAGCTATTCATTTTATATTTATGTTGTATATATTAGCTTATGTTGTTCTTCTCTGCCCCTTTAGAATATAAGCTCCCCATGAGTTGGGATTGCTTCATTCTTTGTTCTTATATCCCCAGCCCCTACCACGATACTTCATCCAAAGTAGGAGCTTAATAAATACTTGTTAGTTGACTTGCTGATAGACTCTAAGCACTGAGAAGATAGGGTCCCTGCCATTTTTCATCTTAGTATCTCTTTGTGGAGAGTACTTTGTGCATACTAGGCATTTGATGAATCTTTGTCAAACTGAATTGTCCCTATGTTCATCAAAAAGCAGGCCTAAGATTCGGCTCCAGTGAATATGGTGGTGCCTAGGGAGTTAGACCTATTGGGGACAGCTTTCATCATACTGACTGACATGGGAGCAGGAAGAAGTTGAGGAAAGGCAACAATTTTTGCCACTGTGAGCACCAGCCCCCTGATTTCTGTAACAAGGACACCCCCTACACACACACACACACACACACACACACACACACACACACATTTTGCTTTGTATTGTGAATAACACCATTTGTGACTGTGTTCCCCCAGGACACCACCTCACCACCTGTCCTTGGGTTGTCCCAGGATAATGAGGCAAGTCTTCTAAAGTCCTTAAAGCTGAAACACCGTGTTTCTCTTCCTATCACATGGTTATTGCACAGAGACCTAAAGTGAACGGCAGCTGATGCAAAGAGGGGGAGGGAGGTTGGAAAAGCCCTAAATAAATAAAAGGGCCCTACAAATACCTATTAATAAGGAGAAACATTTTGCTCCACAGAGCTTAAGTTTCTGCCAGTCAGAAATTATTCCCTACTAAAAGGGAGCGATGGTGTGCTTAGCAGGCTAAAGGGCTTAGCCATTAATAAGCTGATTGACTTTAAAACAAACACCGGCGTTTGGTTCCCCTCCCAGATTATGGATATTAAACACCTATTAAGCAGTGTCTGGCTATGAGTCGATGATGACACACACCTCAGAATATGCATAAGTCCTAGCTGCCCTTTTAGAGAGATGGATCATATGGATCTAGGACATGTATCTATTTCCATTCTCAAAGAAGCCTGAATTCACAGGTGTGGGTACTCCTTCCATTGACACAAGTCATGAGCTCTCTAAATATTGGCTGCCGATCTTCGAGAATTGTTGGGGCCTCCAAAATCATTATTTGGTGGCCGAGCATTTGTATAAATGAAAAAAAAGTTTCAAATTTGAACAATGAATATTGTTCTGCTGAACAAATTACCCATGCTGAATGATGGTTATGTCACATATTTAGTTGCAGCCGGGGGTGGAATTGTAGAGAAGAGCATTATGTAATTCACTATATAATTAGACTGTAATTGTTCACATATTATATAATAAGGAGCTGAACCTGTGTAAGGAATAATAGGGCTGATTGTCACGGACATGCATATGGATTTTCCTGAGTGTCCTTGATAAGGCAATGTGCCTCAAAGGTCATCAAGGGTCACAGGGATAAAGGAGGAAGAAAGCCAGATGAGACAGGGTAGTACTCTGGGAAAAGCCCTGGTTTGGAGGAAGTCAGCCTCTATTGATTACTTCTTATGTGATGCTGGACAAGGCATTTCATCTCCTCTAAATGTCAATTTTTTAATCTGTAAAATGATGATGGTGTCTATAATCCCTTCCAGCCCTAATGCTAGTCCTATGAACTAGTCTACTTGTCACCTAATATACTTTATGGCGTCCTTGTGGTCCAGGGGAACTCAGATTACATGCATTTGAGAATAGGTTTGACGACTTTTGCACGTCGAGGCAGAACCATGAATTTGCATTTTATTAAGCACCACTCTGCTGAAGGTGTCACAATTCACTAACCAAAGTGGAGCTGCCAGGCTGCTCCACAAGAGACATAATACACTCCCCTCACCTCTCCTAGGTGCCCCACAGACAAACTTTTAATCTTTCCAGGTTTAAAAAAATAGTACAGGTGGTTAGGAGTAAGAGTCTCCTTTCACACAAAGGTCCATTGCTACTGAAGGTATGAACAAGGTGTCTGGTTCATTGAGAAATAGCACTTACTGCTGGCAGGCCTGGACTAAGAATTTGGGTCTAATCACTACAACTCTTACAAATGATTCCTGGTCACTGGACTCAGATGGCTCTGGAGGAGCAAGTGAGGCTGGTGACCTTGCACAGCCCTCCCTCACTCAATTCAAAGTCAACTGCAAGTCATGG
>CM053622.1:355586403-355603223 GCA_028646595.1 Phalanger gymnotis
GCCAGACCCATGAAGTTTATGTTTCCCAGAATTTCATTAGTCATAAGAAAACTCATAGTATCATATATATGTGTATATACACAGATACATATATATGTATATACACACACCTACATATGTGTATATATACACATACAGACATACACGCACATACACCTACACACAATACCCCAAATGAATACTTCCTTCTACCTTCATGTTATCCTGATTTTGTATATCTTTCTGTTAGGGCCCACCGCTCTTGGTGGGGAATCAGGGAGAACAGAGGTAGGAAGAGAGGGGGAAAATATGAACTTGGTTCAGCTGACTTTACAGATCAGAAGCTAAAATAAACATATGATGATCTAATAGGACTCTCACCAAATAAGCACATAGTTCTCCACTCTGCCACCTGAACCTTTGCAGGGGTGGGGGGTGGGTTAGGTGGAGGGCAGGATTGTGTCAATAAAATCTACAACTAAATAAAAAGGATGCAAAGTTTCAGATGGAAAGAGTAGGTTCACCCATGGTTCCAAAAGGTGAGTTAGTACAAAGTTCTTTGAGTGTTTCTCCTGCAGTAAAGTACCAAGTACCAAGAACTTCAATGAGGGCTATGTTGGAATGCTTCATGGCACAGCTTGTTCCTGGATCCCAAATCAATGACCATAGACTTTTGTCTTGCTAGGCTGAACAGCCAGCAACGTGGGGCGGGGTTTCAGCAAATAATTCAAGACAAACTAAACGACTCAGAGATGGGAAACATTCTCACGGTAACTGGAGAAAACAAGAATGACAGGCACAGTTGGAAGGATGTAGGGGTACAATGTTGCCAGCTAAATCATTTTTGCCCAAAAAAGGAAAGGAGGCCTCCATGTTTGGGGGTGAACAATGGAGGGTCCTCACAGTAACTTCAGGAGTAGAGTGAAGTAACCCCCACAAGTATGTTAACTCTGTAAAGGCAAATGAATGAATTTAATAAGAGGTTCTTTTTTTTTTGGAGATGGGATCTCCCAATCTTTCCCAGGGTCTTACTCAGCCATCAGTGGGCCTGATCCCAAAGCCTATCAGTATGGAAGTTTTAACCTGCTTCATTTTTCTGACCTGAGTTGGCTTATCCTTCCCTAGGCAGCCTAGTGGCCCTCTCCTCCCAGAGAATTTTATTAGTATATTATTAGCAAACATCTTAGCAAAGATACCTGATTGGCTTTAGCCCTACTACATCTCAGAACTCCCAGACTCAACAGTCAACCAGCCTCAGTCTTCCTCAGTAGCAAGGATAATAGATGTGAGTCACCATCCCTGGTCTAGGGATACTTTCCAATCTGGCACTAAATGACACCAAGTGGGCTTGGAAGGTTAATGTTCTTCATATAGATGGTTGAGACACTAAATATTTCAATAGAATTTAAATATGTCAAAAAATGTTAGAAAGAAACAAAAGAATGTACTTTTTCTTTGAAGGGGGAGCAGACTTGTGATTCAATTAGAATGAGGAACCTCCCCTGAGGAAGCCCCTTCTACTCTTGCATATCAACCCCTTCTCTGAAACTTATAGCCTGAAAGAATTGCCAGTAATTATCAATTACTGAAAGAATTAAAGGATTTGCACAGGGCCACACAGTCAGTATCAGAGGTCAAGCCAGGTCTTTGTTACTCCAGGGCCAGCTGCCTATCCCTCCACCCCTCTGCCTCTCAGCAGGGTTTTTATCTGAATTTTATTTTTTATAACGTCTGCTTCCAAAGACATTCAAACCATGAGGTTTGATCGGTCTTCTTTTCCTTTTGTAAACAGATCTGAGAGCTTCAGTCATTTAGGGAAGGAAAGATATGCTTCAATCTATTCTGCTTCCTATGCTAATTAGAGGCAGATCCACTGAATGAGGGCCAGGCCCTGAAAATGACGATGACCAAGAATGGTCATCATAAGAAACAGAGACCAATGTAAGTAGTATAAAGACACTCTCAGAGCCTCGCTGACTCTAAAGAACACAACCCACTGCGTCATTACTTTATTCTCTACTCAATGTGCAGGATAAGAAGGAAATCTTGTGTTGCTCAGAGCTGAGAAAAGCTTGACAGATACCATAAAAGATAATTGTGGGTTGGGGGAATGATGGGGGAAAAGGAATCAGAGAAATTGTTTTCTGAAGATGAGAAAAAGGAATCATGAAAGGTGATGATGGCTTGTCATTTCTCCAAAAATAGGTTAAAGAAAATGAGTCTCAGTTCCATTGGCTCTTCCTTTACCAACCCTCCTTTTTAAAGGTTTTTCTGTTACATAAGCCCAAAACACGTCCTTGTAATCTCACTCAGGTACAACATACAAGTGTACTGGAACTGAATGCCCTCCTTTAAGCAAATGGACAACAGACAGAAGTAAAGTTTTCAGAGAGGAAAGGATAGAGCTAATTAGCAGCACCCTATTCAGTTCCTCAATGTGGAACATATTATCTTGAATATTTTATGTTTCATTGTTCTTTTCATCCCTAAAGCATTCACCAGGTACAGAAATAACCTCACCCGAAATGTAGTTTCTCTTTCTCTATGATATAAAACCAAGAAAGGATTCTTAACACTCTTCCACCTGCCCACTCCCCCAAATCCCCTATCTGGGTAAATCAGACCTAGCCTGTAGTAGCAGGGCATCTAAAGCCTAAAGACAGATGTTCACAGGACCTCATTTTGAAAGTCTCATGTACTACCATGGAGCATGCCATGCCATCTACTGAAGACTCAATTTACTCACACCAAAAGGCCACAAAAGACTTTGAGCAATAGAAGCAGTGCAGTTATTTAGAATCTGATAAATCTATTTGGGGTAATCAATCTTAATCTAGCTAGAGAACCCAGTTTGGGCACTCAAAACCTCTTTTTCCCTGTGTCAAAGATGAAAAGTATGTTTTTGGTAAGCAAAGAGATTTCCTGATGGTCTGAATCAGTAACATATCAAGAGCTGGACTGGTAATTGTCATGAAGTTAAGAGTTGTGTTAAGACTAAGTATCATTTGCATAAACTGTGTACTGATTTGTCTCCTTATGAATCAAAACAATAACTATCTCTGCTCTTAAGATTGATATTTCTTGACTTGACTTTTCTACTCCTTTTTCTCTCTTTCTTTCCTACTGTCCTTTCAGCTTTCTACATATTCTCTAGTCCTTAAATTCTGCCAGCCTCCAAGAATATATCCTTATACTATCACTTCTGTAGTTCCTGGGAGTCTTTACATCACTTTAGTAGACAAATAGCCAGCATTCTCTTAATATAGCAAATACCTAAAGGAACTTGTTGGCTTCTCGAAGATAAGAAATATGCCCTATTTATCCTTGTCTTTTTTCCTTCCCACACCATTGCCTAGCATAGTCTTCTATATAACTTTTTTTTAAATGCTTCCTTTTAAGAAAAGGGAAAGGAGCTTTTAAAAAGAACCCTTTAAAAAAGAGCCTTAAAAGCTCTTTTTTTTTGGTGGCAAAGAATTGGAAACTGAGGGGATGCCCATTAACTGGGGAATGGCTGAACAAGTCGTGGTATATGATTGGGATTGAATACTCTTGTGTTCTAAGAAATGATGAGCAGAACAATCTGGGGAGACTTATATGAACTGATGCAAAGTGAAGTAAGCAGAACCAAGAGAACATGGTACACAGTAACAGCAATATTGTAAGGATAAAACTGTGAAAAACTTAGCTACTCTGATCAAGACAATAATCCAAGACAATTCCAAGGGGCCTATGATAAAAATGCTTTCCACCTCCAGAGAGAAAATGAGGAACTCTGAGTGCAGTTTGAAGCATACTTTTTGAACTTTCTTCATTTTTCTTGTTTGTATGTATATGTTTTCTTTTGTAACATGGCTAATACGGAAATATATTTTGCATGACTTCACATGTATAATTGATATCATATTTCTTGTCTTTTCATGGGGTGGGGGAAGAGTGGGAGAGAATTTGGAACGCAAAATTTTTAAATTTTAAATTTTTTTTTATTTTTTACATGTAATTGGGAAACATCTAATAGAATAAACATATGTTTTTAAAAAGAAACTTAAATACAAGAAATGCTTGCTTTTTGAATAAATGAATGAACAAACTTAGAGCTCTGAAGCCACATTTTTAAGGATAATTTCATTGACATCAGATACGTCATAGTTAGGGCATTGATAAGGATGGAAACCCTAGCTGGACATAGAGATAAAACCACATACATATAAGAAACACACACATATACATCATCTACTCATAGGGTGGTTTAAACATGAGTATTTAAGGACTATGAAACTTTGGATTGAAGTATTTGGATACGTGTTTTGAGGGACTTAAACCCCTAGCACTCTGACATGTGACAGACATTCGATAAAAATAGTCTCAGGGAACAATACCTCAAAACAGTTGGTCAAGTTTTATCCTTTCTCCCTCATCATTTGAGGCACCTCAGTATTGACCAAGCATTTAGAGTTAGTTCAGTCAGCAATCGTCAGTTATTTCACCAATCATTAAATAATTATTCATTATAACACATCACAATAACGTATTTATTATGACTGATTATTATATTATTGTCAATCATTTGTTTGTATTAGTTGATTATTAAATGCCGGCTTTGTGCCAGGCACTGTGCTAAGCACCGGGGATACAAATTGTACCATGAAACTTCTGTTATTGCTCATCTGGCACACATCACAGTACAAGGGGTTAAGTCCCTCAACCCTGACTTGTTTTTAATTAAGGATTTTTTTTTGTGGGAGTGGTATCTGCAGGAAGAGAAAGGCTCTACGTACCCTATTGAAGCCTGCATGGAGAAGAGGAAGGACTGATGTTTCTTCACGTTCACCCGATCTGCAGCAAAGCAGAAAATGTGGTCACTCAGCAGATACAAACCAGGATTCCTCACACTGAAACACGGAAAGAGAGCAATGAGGCAAACACATATTTAGCTCCAACAATGGCCCAAACGGAAGGCTCCTTTTTCTAATTTATCATCTTAATGGGTGGCACTTGCTGATAGGTGTGGACAAATTGCATATACGGCTGTGTATGTTCCTGGGGGTGAAGAGTCCCTGACTTTTCATGCTTTGCATTACCTTTTTAGATGTAAAAATAAATAAACAAATAAAAACCAAAAAAAAGTGGAAAACAAAACCTCGCAGAAACCAAAAATCAGCATAAGGTTAATCATAAGATTAAGAGCTAGAAAAGACTTAATCTTCTAACCCAACCTCTTCTTCATTTCACCAACTGGAAACTGAGGCCCAGAGAGGAGGAGTTCTCCAAGATCACACAAGTAGTAAGGAAGGGAGCTGGGCTATAAATCCATGCCCTCTGAGTAAATAATTTACCTTGACGATGGTTCCTTCCACCTCTAATGCTAGGATTCCACAGTCCAAATCCAGTTCCCATTACGCCGTTCAATGGTCGTCTCAAACGGGTCACACTACCACTGAGCAGCTATTAGGAGCTTTTTGGCTTTGATTTATGTCTTGTAAATGCCACAGATCTGGAACATCACCTCGCTGGGCTTCCGTTTTCTCGTTTGTAAAATCAGTGGTTCAGACTGGATTATTTTTAAGGCCTTTTCTAGCTCTAAGGTACAATGGTATGTACATATATGCTGCAGGGAGCGAAGGAGGTAGGCTTATTCCCATTCATAGGGTCTGCAGTCAACACTCATACTACTAAACAGTTGTCTGGGAATCTTTCATCTCCCCTTCCCCCTGCAAACTCTCGTGAACAATGGGGCAGCGACTGAAGAATTTGTATTTTACAGATGGCACAACCCATGAGCTAACCATGGAAGAAGCTAACTCGTGAAGGTGGGCCCATCAAATGAATAGGTTTAGAAAGGAAAGGCAAGAGAAAAAAAAGATTTAGAGTTCCTAAGGCAGGAACAGTTTTCGATAAAGAGTGTCCCTACATCAAACTACATTAAAGACCCTGAAAACATCTGCTAATGAAGGCTGGCCTTGCACCAATGTTTGATGAAGGACAATGCCAGTGGCTACATCTCATCACCAGTCTTGACCCAAGGAGGTAGGGCTGTCTCTATTAAGAGAGAGAGAAAGGGTATTACAGAGACATCCTATATCAAGGGGGGAAAAAACCCCACTAGAACACACCATTGAAAGGAAACTAAATAAAACTAAATAAACGGATAAAGAAATGAAAACTTAAAAGAACAGTTCTGTTGCCTCATATTTTACCTGATATTAAAATTTTATCTAATACAGGATGTCCCAAAAGTCTTAGTGAGGCTCGAAACTGAACTAAGACTTTTGGGTCAATCCTGTTTTTGTAACAGGGCCCCGCACCTAATTCGGGGCCTAAAAGGAAACATTTTTTCTTCTTGTTCTGCCAGCAATTCAGGGGAGAGAATCCCTTCCCTGAATAAGACATTAGGCTTGGAAATAACCACTTGCCCAGGGCTAGGATTAATTTATGCCAGGCAAGCAAAAAAAGAATACATGTTTCATTGGTCTTGATGCTAAGGTTACTTCTAATGTCAAATCAGTTTGGTGGAAAGGCGGGAAGGGTGGGTGGAAATAACCAATTTAGAAAAGAAGGTATGTGGACAAGGTAAAATTTTTGTCTTTGGTTTTAAGACATTAACATATTGTCAACATCTCAGTATCTCCAGAGGGGAAAATGCAAGAAAAAGGATTAGAAAGAAGATACAACTTTAGGCTGCCATCATTCATTACTACCACCACCACCACCACCACAAAAAAAAAAAAAAAGTTTAGAGATTCTATTAACCAACAGTGCTCAAAGGGCTATGAGGGATGGTGACACAAGAACAACTTTTCTATTCATTTTTATAGTAAAAAGTGATCTGGAGTTCAATTGGGAAGAGAAGCTTTGTGGAAAAGGAATTCAGGGTATAGCAGACAAAGATATTTTGCTAGAAGGATAATTCTACCACTAGGACTCTACTTTCTATCAATCTACCTTTGGATGAAAATGCCATAAGATCCTGAGATTTTCACATTGGAAAATGACCTTAGAGATCAGTTAGTCAAATTGTCTCATTTTATGTCTAAAATATCTAAGTGACTTGGCCAAAGTCACAAAGCAAGTGAGAAAAAGCAGAATTCAAATTCAGGTCTTGGGAATCCAAATCCAGGGCTTTTTACATGACATCATGCTCTCTCCCTACACACATGTGACAAAGGCCAGTCTTTCCTGGGGCTCTCCACATCATGAGAGGAACCTCACCTGTCTTGATCTACAAGGATTGATGACAGAAGCTGTGACCATCACTATAATATGTTCAGCTCCCAACAGGCCTTAAACCCTCATCCACATTTTATTTTTATCAATCTTAATAGTGGCCAATGGTAACAACAAGAAGAAAATAAGACCCCGACTATATCAGAAGGCTGAGTGTTCCCAGTGTCTCTAAGCTGATGGGACTAACTTCAAATGGTGACACGTGAATTTTAAATCATCTTTCTTTGTTTAAAAAGTTGCTTATAAATCAGTTTACTGGTCAGTTGGTAGAGAAAACCCAACTTGACTAGGAATGTTTTCCAAACTCCTTCAGTCATCTAGTGGTCTCCCTTCCTTTTCCTTTGCATATCAAAACTTCAGTTCCTTGTTCTAATTCTGCCACTTACTAGCTGTGTTACTCTGGGTATGCCACTTAACCTCTCTGTTCCCATCTTCTTCCTTTATAAACCAAGGAAATCTCCTTCATGATTGCTGAGGTTCTGCCTCACTCTAACGTCCTATGAATCTGTCCCTTCCCCTAGAGCTTGTTTTAAGGGTCTAGCCAGAAGCTTGGCAATCCTCTTTTCTTCCCAATGAATACAGAGTATTGTCTTCATGCTACATTTTGTTTCTTCTTAAGTGGAAAAACCAAGCATTTTCCATTTATTTTTTTTTTTAAAGAATAAGAAAGAATGATTTGGAATAAAATTCCCTCCAAAGTTCCTCCCTGGTTTTGTATTCATTCCTAACATATGATGACCCTTCCAATACCCTGGGGTTTAAAAAAAAAAAGATCACATAATGGTATCATTAACTACTGCTAAAATCAATTAGACAAGATAAAGGTTTGAAATCTACAAAGAAAAATGTCCTTCCAGAAATTTGCACAACAAATGACAACTCCAGAACTCCTAGCCCTCTTTCTTGGTAGGCTTGCACAAAGCCAAAGGAAATCCCTATTGTTTTGTTGGATTTTGAATTGGAGACACATAAAACAAATGTCTCAAGATGAAAAGCAACTACCTTCCAGCTGGGGGAAATAATATAAAAGAACTTACATATGTGAAACAACTGCAAGTATAACCGTGTGTTCTGATGGATTCGTAGCTCGGATTGATCTGAAACGAGAAGATGCAAAGTCCAACAACATTCACTGTTTTTGCTTTGTCAAGAATGCCAATGTGGCATTCTTAGCACTTTATATAGCACAACATCATTTAATCAGCAAATGAGGTTCTATACAGGATGGCATGAAGAGCTGTGGGGAGCAGTGAAGTAAGATGCCCTTGTATCCTGGAGCAAAAACTCACTTTGTTGTTGTGTTTTTACTCAGGAGGACTCAATGCATTTTCCCGGCAATTTTCCAATAGATCAGAGCTGCCAATTTTCCACTTCAAAACTTGGCAAATTCCATTGAAATTCCATGTTTTCTGGTTCAATTTCCATTTAAAAAAAAAAAACAGAAAAAAAAACTGGCAGCCCCACACTCCTCCAGTTATTTGTATGTTATTGGGGATTTTTTTTTCATGTTGGAGCTTTTTCCTTTTAAGATAGTAGCAGAAAGATGACTTGAAAACAAAAATTAAGATATTCTTTAGCAGCCAGAGATGGAAAATACAACTCAAATCCTTTTCTTTTTTTCTTTTTTTTTTTTTTTTAGAATTCCTCAGGATTTACTTTTGATTTTCCTGCTTTATGAGCCAAAGAAAATTCTATTAAGCTTATTTATTAGTGATTCTAAATATTTTTATAACAATCAAATGTGATAAGTGAATTTGACATATTAGAAGAGTTCTATAGTATCTGTCCATAAAAGACTGATTATATACTATACAAACTATGCAAATCGTCCAAAGCCAGTTTTCAGTGCCTGTTCAACTGAGAAGAATCCTATTCAGCACGCTTCTCCTCCTGAAGTGGTTCATACTGAGCAAGCTTTGTTTTCAGTTTTTTGTTTTCTTCTACTACAACTTCATATTTCTCTTTCACCTCTGCCAATTCTAGGCAAAGCAACTCTATTTCTGGATTTTCTGGAGTCGCAGCTCCTAAGTGATGCTTTAGAAAATCCAATGCACTATTGGGTTTTTCTGGTTCTTCATACAAGGTGACCAATACTTTGGTGAGCATGTCCAGCACTCCCGACTTCTCTAGGTACCTCTGGAACTGCTCCCGCTTTGAGTCGGTGGCTTTGTAACGGGCTATAGTGACAGCGACAGCGGGCTGCGTAGCCTACGGGCCCCACGCTGTGGCTGCCAGGTTCCATCTCAAATCCTTTTCACAATAAACTCCAAGTACTCATTTAAAAGCTTTTTTGTTGCAGTGGATTCAGTGAAAAACAAAAGTTGCTTAGAATATTTCTTAAATAAAAATCTGCAGATTCCCCCACAACCAAACAAAAAATTTGCCCTATATAAATAGGTATACGAACAAGAACTGGACTTGTGATTTCAGTGACTTAGGGATTGCCCAGGATCATGAACTTAGATATGGAAGGGACCTTAGAAGTCGGTGAGTCTGAATCTCCTCATTTTACGGATGAAGAAACTGAGGCTGAGAGAGACTAAGTAACTTGACTAGGGTCACAGATGATAGATGTCTGAGGCAATATTTAAACTCAGGTCTTCTGGACTCCAAGCCAAGCGCTCATGTGAGGTCTACTCATCTTCCTAGTTGCTAATCTAATATTCTATTTTTCTTCCTTCCTATGTAAGATTACTTTTGTCTGCTTTGTATATGACTTGCATGTTGTCTCCTCTTATAGAATGTAAACTCTTTGAGGGTAGAGATTATTTTATTTTTGTCTTACTTTCCTTAACATGTGCCTAGTACATAGTAGGTACTCAATATATATTTGTTGATTGATTGATTGCGCAGTCTATGGGTTAGTGACTTGGAAGGCATCTAGAATCTTGAATCTTAGCCCAGATCCAGTTGTTTCTATCTATTATATTTTGGTTGGTTGTTGTCGTTCATTCTAATAGAGGACAAAAATGACATCACTATATTGAGGTCAAGATACAGCGTGTCTGACTGTGGCTGATCAGACCAAAATGAGTTCAGAAGGCTCTACTACAGGTCAGGTACAAATAGTCCACGTGAATATTTGGAGTGAAGATGGTTCTAAATTTGCACATTTCACATTTCTTTTGAGCTACTGCGATTCTGCTTCACTCATAGAGCACAGTGCCTTATTTGACGCTGGCACACCATGCTAGAAGGTCTTGTGCTAGTGTCTCCTACATCACACAATCAATTTTGGTTACTGCTTGTCTTTGAGAACATTTACATTTCTCATCCTCTTGCCGTCAGTGATGATTTAATAATGCATGCTTCCTAGGTTAGAGCTAAGAAAGTCTGATCCTTAGGATGAGGTGAACTTTAAGGCTGATCCTTGGGTAAAATTTTTAAGTTAGAGAGGTTTGCCTTTGGCTCTTGTGGTTCTCCTCTCTACCCTAGTTGCCATTTTGGCTTCCTCCCTTTCAGTGCTCTACTGTTACCCCAAGTAATAAAGTCAGTACGGGGAGCTGTGGAGGCAAGAAGGCAGCAGATGTTGATCTCCTCTCTGCCATGTTGTGTTAGGATACTTAAAATTAGCAGAAAAAGACAAGAGCTCTCAGTGTTTCTAAAGAACGACCCTTCTACTGTTGGTATAGATTGTTTTAACATAGTGAGCTGGTGAGATCTTGGCATGGTAGAATGGTGTTACTGTAGGGATCTGGTGTTACTGTTTAGTTTTCCCTGTATGTCTCTGTTGGTGTTCTCCTGTACTATGTGAATCTCTACTAATGTTCCGTGTCCTATGTACAAAGCCAGGCTATCAGCTACCTAAGACCTTGGCCACAAAGACCACCAAAAGGTTTGGTGGTAAAGAAGAGTTCCAGGATCAGTGACAGACGTTACTTTCACAACATCTAATGACTTGTTCCTTACTGTGTTAGACAGTCAATTCTGCAGGCGCAGAGGCATTTGCTCTCACTGGGTTGTTCTAGATTTTTTAAAAAAAAATTTATTTTTACTCAGGAATCTTACCCATATCATGTTCCATTTTCTTGGGACCTTGCTTGCAAAGATTGGGAGTAGGGAGGATATGCAGGACATGGGTAGAAGGAGTAGCTGGATGAGCTAAAAATCTCAGCTGTTTTATAATTCAGCCATGTCTGACCCCTCATGACCCCATTTGGGGTTTTCTTGGCAAAGATACTGGAGTGGTTTGCCATTTCCTTCTCCAGCTCATTTTACAGATGAGGAAACTGAGGCAAACAGGGTTACGTGACTTGTCCAGGTCACAGAGATAGGAAGTGTCTGAGGCCATATTTGAACTCAGGAAGATGAGCCTTCCTGATTTCAAGCCCAGTGCTCCATACACCATGCCACCTAGCTGCCTATTGTGTTAGTAAGTACTAATGGGTAAGGAAAGTATTAAACAGGGGACAACATTTTAGCTCAAATGTGTTACTCTAATGGTGGGAATTCTAGGAACCTGTCATAGGCCAATGGAGAAGAATTTTGGGGGGAAAAGGTAGGTGTTTTTTCTCAACATCACCTAGGAAACTTCCTATTCAACCTCCCCATGAATCTTACTCTATTAGCCTGTATTTACTTATTTGTCTATGTTGAGCATGTTTAGATATTTCATAGAAATAAAAATGAAACCTCTCCTAACGAGAGAATTGATCAGTAGCAAACATTTTAGTGAGACATGTACCCCACTGTCTTGCCCAAAGCCTAAAGTAAATATTTGAAAATTCTGGGTTTTAAGGTTTCCTTCTCATCCTCAATTCTACTAGTATAGACAGACTCACCTATAAGACAATGTCTTCTTTCCTGACATTTAAGGAAAAACACAAAATTTGTCTGTAAAATAAAAATCTTGTTCCGATATTCTGATCACTTCCTTATTCATTTTCATGACTGTTGGAATTTGTACCATCTAACTATGGACTGAAGTTCAAAAAAATTATAAATCTATGGGATAATGAAGGTAATGAGGATTAGAAAAAATTAATATGTTTAGTTGAAAGTGTGTCCATGCTACCTTCAGAAATTTGAAGAAGCACAGTGTGCAATGAGATTGGAAAAGATTTCGCCCAAATATTGTACAGGTACATTCCTAAGTACACAAGGTATTGGATTAAGGGAAAAATGTAAACATGTTACTCAAAACAGTTTTTTCCAGCTTGCTTCATAAAAGATCCTCATCTGAGAGTCAGGGGGCTCAAACAAAGGAACAAAGAGGCAAATTTTGTAGTAACTTTTCTTGACTTGTGAATTCTTCATTGTGGTACTGAAAGACCCCAACAAGTAATTTTCCTGCCTTTGACTTTACTTGCTTAATTCTGTAAAAATTTCTAGGATCAGATTTTACTCCTGAGATGGAGTTGGTCCTGGTCACTAACTTCATTAGTGAGTTGTTGATGGCTACCTCCCAACCATCCCAGTTCCAGACTGAATTATTACTCATCCTTGGCACCTATTTATAAACATGAGTAACTTTTCTTCACTGAGTTCAAATACTTTTGAAAACAGGAAAGTAGAACCCTTGGGTACGTAGAAGATGAGAAGTAGGACCGGTTTTGCTAATTTAGTATTAAACCTGCTCTATGATGGAATCCATCTATAGCAGGCAAGGAGAAAAAGGCATTTCTAACTGTTTTGATCCTTTTTAATTTTGTATTTTATTGGCAAGGAAGCAATGGAGACTAAAATATCTAATTCGAAGCTTAACTCCACCCAAAGAGTAAGAATTTTGTAGATGTTAATACCTTCCCTGAAATGTGGCAAATGACTCTGTGGACTCACAGAGTACTCTGGGGCAGTGGGTTCAGATTCAAATAGAAATGGGGCCACTATGCTGTACATAAGGATCCCTGCATACTGACTTAGAAAATCACATATGAACATTATCTATGTTCTACTGTATTTTTATTTATTTTAAAAATATTTTCCATTTACATTTTAATATAGTTTGGCTACATTACATTCAGGGTGGCAGTCTGTTATCATTTGGAACACGCCTTTTTGGCGTTATTTAAATTTTAGAAGTAGACTATGATATGGAAAATTTGTAAGAGTCACTATAGTTATCCTAAAGGGAACCTGTCATAATACCAACGAACCATTTAGGAATATTTTCGGATGACTCTAATGAAAGTATAAGAAGAATCATATGAAGCTGTAGGCACATGAAACTGACAACTTACCTGCAGACAGCTTCTGCATCAAAGTGTTGGTCTTGTCTGTGGTCGATTACAATGATTTCATGGTGCTTATCTAAAAAGCACTCGAGGGCAGATTCTGGAGTTCGAGCAATATTACATCTGTAGCCAGCTCTATCACAGGCCCACCAGAATCCATCACTTTGACTGTCTTCCTTTGCAAAAATCAGCAAAACCTGAAATATAAGGAAAATGTCATTCCCAGAGCAAAGGGACAAGATGATTATGCTTAGAGAAGGCTTTAAAAACATAGATTCAAGTATTTTAAAACATTTTTCCTAATTAGTTTTGTCTGAGGAGAAATTAAAATGCTAAATCGACAAGAAAACTAATCTGTGTGCATCTGCTATCATTTTCATATATTAAATGACACGCTTCCAATTCTGCTTCTCATTCTTCATATGCATAACTATATCAGGAATGGATGTAGTATTGGGATGTCTCACATGTTCAATTTCCAAATGCATCTTATATGTTAAAAAGGCTAGTCACCAATACAAAATTAAGTAGGGAGATTTAGAAGGAATCTTTGACATTTTCATTGTTCCTTTTTCTGTTTTCATAAAATTTGATATCCAGAAGCCCTAGTAATTCATTTCACACATTAAAAGATCATCACACACAAGTCATGTCTTGGTTGTATCTGCTGGGAGTTGGGAGTGAGTGGTGGGCAGAAGAAAGATAGGGACTGAAATAAAGGTTAAAAAAAAAAACCTTAGCTAATAGGCCATTTATACAGTAAAACCACATTTAAAAAAGTCCCCCTCCTCACCAGTTCTGAACTATTTGTATTTCAATATCAGAATGTATGTTTTAAGTAGGTATAAGAACAGAATGCCTGTGGGAGTTGCTTTGAAACTTGCAAAGACTATTATGTAACAAGTTGATACTGAAAAGTTGTACACTAGTTGACAGATGGGTGGAATATAGGCAGTCTTAAACCTGAGACAAAGTGGGTGGATCTGGGAAGTCTTCTAAGCTGGGGTTCTGGTCAATTGTAGGGATACTGAAGATGCAGCGGGGTAGGAAGTATGAAGACAGTGGAGACAATGCCCACTAACAGAAATGGGAAATGGACTCATGGAGGAACTTGGCACTGATGCCATTCACCAAAGGACAAAAGCAGACAGCATGATCTAAATCAGGATTGGTTGCAGGGACACATCCAAGCCCCCTACAATAATTCAGGCAGGCAAAAGACAGAAAGGAACATCCTGTAGGTGTTAATGTGAGCTCTTTGATGGCAGAGACTGTCTCAGTTTGGTATTTCCATCCCAAGAGTTAGGCACAGTGCATGGCACATAGTTGCTACTTAATAAATGTTTGTTAATTGTCTGTTATTAAGGGAAAGTGCAAGGCCTATATTTGGAACAAGGTGGTAGGAAATCATAGACACAACAGGATTTGTTTAAAGTCTCCTGGCCTTAAGGATCTCAGGTCATTGTAAGGCATTAATAAACTTTAAACCTCAAGCTGCTAGCATTAAATTAGATTTAGTTTGTTACAGGACATAGCATATACACCAGTGGCATCCTGAACCTTCCTCTGTTTTCCTAAACCAAGGCTTCCCAATGGTTATGAGCATAATCTCAAGGGTTTGGATTCATTCATTCAAAGCAGTCACCGCACCAACCAAACTGATCCTGATTTAGCTGACAAATGGGCAAGAAAACATATACTTTCATGCAACAGAAAACAGCTGAAGAAAGCTATTGCCTTCTTCCAAAACATTCTGACCATGACAAAACCTGAAAACATTGAATGCAAAGGTACTAGAGAATGGTAATAATTTATAGATAAAACAAAAAGCAACTAAACTTTATATATACATAGTGTTCTTAATATAAGTACTATGGGGTTTGAGAACTGACCAGCATTCTGGGATTTGAAGTTCAGAGGGATGGCCTTGGGAATGACTTCTCAAGGGATGGGAGGGGAGAAGGGAGAGAGAATGTGGAACTCAAAATTTTAAAAAAATGAATGTTAAAAAATGTTTACATGTTATTGAGGAAAAGAAAAGAAAAAATGAAAAAATGAAAAAAGAAATGAGAAGCCCTGTTTCGCTCTTATCTTCAATGGATTGGAAATAACCTCCTTATTTGGACTAAAGCTAACCCAGTCATCCTCTCTTGTGGTTCAGACAGCTCCAAAATCCCATTTCCTCCCTAAAGTTTTCCTGACAAAAGTTAGGCCTCTCTCATTATCTCATTCTATCTACCACTCCCTAATGTGCATTTCCTCTATTGCCTGTTTATAACATATATTTCTTTTGGTGGGGGGAGTGGGAAACTGACCTGTAATTTCATTAAAATAGGGAATTCTCAGGTAAGGAAACTCCATTTCCCAATGCAGATAGGTATCTGCTCTGCAACCTCTAGTCTCAGAGATTTACCTGGAGTACCTGACAGTGACTTTCCCAGGGTCACAGTGCTAGTATGTACCAGAGGAAGGTCTTGAACCCAGGTCTTTCCTGGCTTCAAGGCTGGCTCTCTGCCCACTACATCAGGCTTCCTCTTTAGGCTGTAACATGAACTATTCTATCAAGCTGTTGTTTCATTCATTAAGATTTGCTAAAAATTCTTGGCTGCAGCATCCTTATACTTGCTTGGCATAATTTTGTCTGCCCCAGGTGGTGAGTTCTGTAAATTAAGTACCAACTTCTATACTTAGCAATGCATCACATATTTACTATATTAGACCGAGGTACATTATATATTTTTTAGTCTTATTCCTTCATCTTATAGAAAACAGAATTAAGGCATGGAGAGGGGAAGGAAATTGAGGCAGTATGGTGGAATGAGTAGGACCCTAGACTTGGAGTCAGAAAGACATTGGTTCATATTTCACTTCAGATGCCAATAAGTGGTGTAACTCTGAGAAAGCCACAAAATCTCACTGTACCTCAGTTTCCTCATCTATAAAATGAGAGAGTTGACTGGAAAGACACATGAACTGATGCTGAATGGGAGAACATTGTACACAGTAACAGCAGACACTGTGCAATGACCAACTTTGATAGACTTTGCTCTCCTCAGCAATGCAATGATCTTAGACTCATGATGGAAAATACTATCTATGGTGTTTCCTGAGGGGCGGAGCCAAGATGGCCACATGAAAACAGCATCTTACCGGAGGTCTCTCACAAGTTCTGTCAGATTCCTATAAAAAAGTGAATTTGATCAGATTTGAGAGAGTTAGAAACTGCGAGAAGTCTGAGTGGGGCAAATTTCTCAGCCAAGAGAGTCTGAAAGGCTGAAGGAACGAATCTGTAGTCTAGGAGAGCACTCGGCATGCAGAGCTGCTCCAGATGGGACCAAAGCTGAAGCGGCTGGCCAGGAAACACATGTGGGAGACGGGCTGGGAGAAAGCCGGGCGCCTGAAACCAGCGGAGATCCCCAGGCCTCCCAACACAGGACGGCACCCTGT
>CM053622.1:355603723-355647986 GCA_028646595.1 Phalanger gymnotis
TTCAGTATTTTTTTGGGTCTCCTTTAGCAAGTCATTGACTTGTTTTTCATGATTTTCTTGCATCACTCTCATTTCTCTTCCCAATTTTTCCTCTACTTCTCTAACTTGCTTTTCCAAATCCTTTTTGAGCTCTTCCATGGCCTGAGACCAGTTCATGTTTTTCTTGGAGGCTTTTGTTGTAGGCTTTTTGACTCTGTTGACTTCTTCTGGCTGTACGTTTTGATCTTGTCCCCAAAAAAGGAATCTAGAGTTTGAGTGTGAGTCTGAGTTTGAGTCTGAGTTCTTTTTCGCTGCCTGTTCATGTTCCCAGCCAACTACTTGACCCTTGAGCTTTGCTTTGGGATATGACTGCTTGTAGAGTACAGAGTACTTTGTCCCAAGCTTTAGGGTCCATGCGCTGCTGTTTTCAGAGATACTTCTACTCCACTGTCACCCCAGGCTCTGTCACAGCAGCGCTCCTCCTCCCCCAAGAACTACCAACCAGGACTGCAATACAGATCCAAGCAGGCCACAGCAAGACCACCTGCCTCTGTGCCCACAAAATGCTCCTTGCACTGCTGCTCTGATCTGCTGCTAGATTCCTTCCCGCGTGTGAGCCAGGGACTCAGGAAGCAGCTGATGCTGGAGCTCTGGAAGCAGCCTCAAGAGCTTCCTACTGCTGCCACCACCACTGATGCATCACCTCCACCACCCCCAGGGATGGGGCCAGACCTCTCTCACCTCAATCCTACAGTTTCCACTAACCTGCTCTTTGGTGTTTATGGGTTGAGAAGTCTGGTAACTGCCATAGCTCAGTGATTCATGGCCCTAAGACCTGTTCTGGCCGGCTGACTCCTAGTCTGGTCTGTCCTGGCGTGGCCCAAGCTAGGCTGTGCTCTGCTCCCAGCACCATGCAATAGACCATCCGGGTGACCATCCAGGCTCTCCTGGGCTGGAGACCTGTTTCCCTCTGCTATTTCCTGGGTTCTGCAGCTCTAGAATTTGTTCAGAGCCACTTTTCCAGGTGTTTGGAGGGATTTGGGAGAGAGCTTAAGCAAGTCCTTGCTTTCTAGCCACCATCTTGGCTCCAAGAGATATATTTTAAAGCTTATTCTGCATTATTAACATTTTCTCCATCACTTTCTTAAGTCTAGACAATCAATAAAACAGTAAATCAAGCCTTGATTTGTAGCTCTGGCCACTTTCTGATGTGTAAATACTTACATGGAAAATTTTTAAATTGTCTTTCCAACACACCTCTTAAACCTCTGCCTGGGACCATGTCTCTATGAAGGCAGTGCTGTGATTTCAGTGTGGGCTGGTTAATTTAGATATGGCTACCAGAAGCAAAATCTCTGCTACTGTGTGGTTCTAAATATCTGGAGAGCCTTACGACAATTCTGGTTTAGGACCTATTGACTGATACCCTGTTATGGTAGACCTCCTTCTATCCATGGCTTTTTCATTTCCCTCTGTAAGATCTAGATCTCTGTTTGTCAGGGCTTTCTATTCATTTTCTTGCCTGACTCTTCTTCCCCACTACCCTTCCTGTCCTAATCTTCAGGTTTCATTCTGGATAAGGTGTCTCCTTAGCTGATCTTTATCCATCTGACATTTTTTGAGGGGGAAAAATCATTGCCATGTTTTTGTTTCCAAACATATGTCCCAAATCTCTCTAAGTCTAATTTACTTTTTTTTTAAACAAATGTATTTGTTACTATTTCCATGGTTGGCTTTCTTTTTCTCCCTGCCATGATTTTACATCTGCTGATGATATTTTTCATCAACCAATAACTTGGTTACATTAACAACAAATTGGGGGCAGGCAGAGAAACCAGGGCCAGCTCCACCTAACTCCTGTCACGGAATGAACAAATGCCTGGACTATAGTAATATGTGTCAGAGACCTAACACCCCAAAGCATCTGCTCCATCAGTAGACACATGGATGTTGAGGAAATGAGTGCCCAACCTTCTATGTCATTAAAAAGCTTTAGCAGCATGGGTACATCAAAGATTTCTTTGGTCCTTGGCCCCAAATGCCAGGCTGCTGAATAGCCAATGATGTCTTTGATGTTATATGGCAAAGGGTCTGGGAGTGAGGTAATCTTGCCAAATGAAAGAGATGACAACGGCTGGCATTTGCTTTCCTTTGAACTTAAAGAAAAGGAAAGCTAATTTCCCTCCTCAAAGTCTAAAATGCTACATTTGATTCATTCATTCAACAATATTTATTAAGCAATGCACTGTGTTAGTAAGACACGTCCCTATTGTCCAGTTTATAATTTGGCAGGGGGATAAGACATGTGTGCAAATAACTATAATACAAGTTATAGCATTCTTTCCATAAGAAAGGCATGAACAAAGTGATAGAGAAGTTCAGTAGCATGCAAGAATGCATAGGATGAAATGAAAAGAGGATTCTTTTCCTTTCAGCTTTAATAGGGAGTATCACTGGATTGGAAAAAAAAAAAAAGTCAACATCCTAAATTCTTATGAAAGAATTTTCTTCCCCTACCTCAAAACTTTAAGATTTTTGAAACAGTCTAAAGACTTTATTCTGACCATAATACTCATTAGTCATGTAACTACAAAGAAATAATGGCATCATAAGCCTATAACTATAACTAAGCTTACACGAACTGAGCGCCATCTTAAAGAGAAGGGCCAGAGTGCTGGAAAATCACAAAATATAGTTGAATGTAGTTTGTCTTTTCTCTAAGTCTTAACTTATATGGGTGAAAGAGTCATCCAATCCCGTACAAGCAATCAAGGTGATAAATACATATTTTGGGTAGAGCAAAGCCCTTTTCTACCCCAAGGACAATGCAGAAAACATGTGAAAAATCACAGAATCCATAAATAATTTTTAAAGATTATCTTCCCACCTTCCCTTAGGGTTCTAAAGTCTTCCAGACTCATAGTACCACCATGTGGCTTAGATTTTCCTCCAAGGGGATATGAACTTGGGGTTTCTGGGCAGACAATCCTGAAGCATTGTGGGAAGTTCTAGGCCTACATCCTGCCCTCCGGTCTTCTGATTCTATCCTAGAAGGTTTGGATTTCCAGAGGAAATAACCGGGGGTGTCTAGAGAGGCAATCCCCTTCCTCATCAGACCTGTTTTGTCTGAACAATTCATAGCAATAGCCGAAGTCACAATCCATATTGTCTACTCTCCTACAAAATGAATGAAGACTGTTTATTTGCCCCCAGTGCTCATATAGCTTTGGAGGACACATACGATCCTCTGCTCTTTCCAAAAGTCTGGCACTGCTCAAGACATCCAGCTACCCCTGCAACTCTCTTCCACCTCCAGATTCATGTGCTTGATCTTCTTCTCTAAGCAGACAACACCTCCTAGGAAATCCCCTCTTTTCTACTAGCTGGCCAAAGTCTTAAATCCTTAGCAGATGTCCTGAGTCCCCATAATGGGCCAGCACTTTATAAACTGCCCCATAGTTACCTCTAATTTAGATACAAAGACATTACAAGCATCAACATTTTCTTATAGAAGTACTGTTTTCATTGCACAGAATGCCAGAGATCTGTGGAAACGTCCATCAGATAAGCCCAAAATTATTACATTTGAATGTAAATATGCAAATGTTCTGGGAACGCACATCATCTAAAGTCGAATAAAGAAGACATCCTAAGAAGATGTGGTTCAAGAGAAGCTGGAAAGCTGTCTAGCCTTCAGTCCTCATGACCTTACTCAATTCCTCTGTATTCTTTTGTGTTAGAAGGCAACTAGAAGGCACAGCGGATAGAGCACTGGACCTGGAGTCAGGAAGACTCATCGTTGTGAGTTCAAATCTAGCCTCAGACACTTCCTAGCTGTGTGACCCTGGACAAGTCACTTAACCCTGTTTGCCTCAGTTTCCTCATCTGTAAAATGATCTGGAAAAGAAATGGCAAACCACTCTAGTATCTTTGCTAAGAAAACCCCAAATGGGGTCAGGAAGAGTTGGATATGACTGAAATGACTGAACAATAACAACATGCAGATTAGGGAATCATCAACATGGAGATAATTGAATCCATTGGAGCTGATAAGATCACTAAGCAAGATAGTGTGGAAGGAAAAGGGAAGAAGGCCTAAAAGAGAGCCCTATTGGACACTCCCACTTAGTGTGACCTAGATGAATATCCAGCCAAGGAGACTAAGCAGGAATGGCCAGATAGGTGGGAGAAGAACCAGGAAAGAGTGAGTGTCATGAGTGTCATGAAAGCCTAGAGGAGAGAGTATCAAGGAGAACAGAGTGCTCAACGGTATCAGAAGCCACAGAGAGCTCAAGGCAATGAGATGTACTGCCTAGTCTGGACAATTATGAAGGCTCTTTTAAAATAGAGTCCTGGTATATCAAAATTCTTACACTTTACTAAGAGAGAGAGAAAAACTGTCTTTGGACCAACGTAATTTTCTATCATTGATTCATACTTCCTGATGATCTAATTTTGCTTAAGAAATGATAAATCTATGCCATGTGCTAGAGAATGGTTGATGAGCTTTAAATGCCTAAGAGGTTTCACCCCCAATTTCAAAAGAGATTATGAATTATTTTTAAATGGAGAGGCTAATAATGAGTCTGCAATATTTCCCACATGTCTCATTTTCCCCCTCTGTGCTCCATTTGCCAATCCTTTTTTAGAGAATCATCAGCAGTATAGTTAACACACACGAGAGTATGGATTAATCAGTTCTCATGAACTCATTCAGATCAGATCTGCTTCTTGAGGTGCAAACCAAGTTTTCAAACTTGTGTTTTGGATTAGAATGCCTTTTAAAATTATCATCTCAATGGCAAATTATTGGTCAAAATTAGTGCCAACGAAAAAGTCAGGGGGAGAAAGGGAAAAGAAAATGAGGTAGAGAAAAGGAAAAAGGAAGAAGAGGGATGATATGAAAAGTGAGGAGTTAGAAAAATGGGTTGGGGTAAATTTTATTAGGCTTTGAAGTTCTTCCTAGACTAGTGATGCCTCTTACAAAGGCATTTGAAGGAATGAATCCAGACTGTATTTTATTTCCTTGGGTGATAATAATAATAATAAATGATGATAATGACAATAAAAATGAGGGGCAAGTATGGTATAAAAGGGTTCACTGCACTGGATTCTATTCTCAAATTGGCTATCTAATCTCTAATGGCCTCAGTTGTTTTCACATGAAAAATGTGAGAGATTGAACTAGATTAGCAGTTCTTGAACTTTTGGTCTTGGTACCCATTTATACTCTTTTTTTGGAAAAATGTTTTATTCTTTTCCAATTACATCTAAAAAATTTTTAACAACCTTTTTAAAATTTTGAGGTCCTTCCTCCCTTCCCTCCTCCATCCCTAAGACAGCAAGCAATTTGATATAGGTTATATATGTGCAGTCGTGCAAAATATATTTCCATATTAGACATGTTGTGAAAGAAAACATAGAACGAAAAGCCCCACAAAAATAAAGTAAAAAATAGTATACTTCAATTCGCATTCAGATTCCATCTGGTCTTTCTCTGGAGGTGGATAGCATTTTTTGTAAGCCCTTCAGAATTGTCTTGAATCTTTGTATTGGTGAGAATAGCTAAGTCATTCACAGTTGATCATCGTATAATATTGTTGTTACTATGTACAGTGTTCTCCTGGTTCTGTTAATTTCACTTTGCATCAGTTCATGTAAGCCTTTCCAAGTTCTTTCTGAAAGCATCCTGCTCATCATTTCTTATACCACAACAGTATTCCATTATTCAACCATTTCCCAATTGTGGATATTGCCTCAAAAATCCAATTCTTTGCCACCACAAAAAAGCTGCTATAAATAATTTTATACATATAAGTCCTTTTCCTTTTTTAAAAAAAATACAGATCTAGTATTGTTATTGCTGGGTCAAAGGATATACATAGTTAGATAGCCCTTTGAGCACCATTTCAAATTGTTCTCGAGAATAGTTGGTCACAACTCCATCAACAGTGTATCAGTGTCCTTATTTTCCCACATCATCTCCAGCATTTATATTTTTCCCTTTCTGTCACGTTAGCTAATCCGATAGGTGGCATCTCAGAATTGCTTTAATTTGCATTTCTCCAATCAATAGCGATTAAGAGAATTTTTTTCATAGGACTATAAATAACTTTGATTTCTTCATCTCAAAACTGCTCGTTCATATCCTTTGACCATTATTATTCAATATAATGCTAGAAATACTAGCTATAGCAATAAGAAGAAAAAGAACTTGAAGGAATTAGAATAGGCAATGAGGGAATAAAACTCTGTCTTTGCAGATGATATGATGGTATTCTTGGAGAATCCTAGGGAATCAACTAAAAATTGGTTGAAATAATTAACAACTTTAACAAAGTTGCAGGAACATAAAATAAACCCATTTAAATCATCAACATTTCTATATATTACCAACAAAGTCCAACAGCAAGAGATAGAAAGAGAAATTCCATTTCAAAGAAGTGTAGAAAATATAAATTCTTGGGAATCTACCTGCCAAGACAAACCCATGAACTATATGAACACAATTACAAAACACTTTTCACACATCATTGGAAAAAAATATTAATTGCTCATGGGTAGGCTAAGCCAACATAGTAAAAATTACAATTCTACTTCAATGCCACATTAATCAGACTACTAAAAATATTTTATAGAATTAGAAAAAATGGTAAAATTCATATGGAAGAACAAAATGTCAAGAATATCAAGGGAATTAATGAAAAAAAAATGTGAAAGAAGGTGGCCTAGCCATACCAGATCTCAAACTGTATTACAAAGTGATAATCATAAAAACAATCTGGCTTGTTTTTATTATCGGTCAGTCATTTTTCAGTCACGTCTGACTCTTTGTGGGGTTTTCTTGGCAAAGATACTGTAGTGGTTTGCTATTTCCTTCTCCATCTGATTTTGACAGATGAAGAACTGAGGCAAATAGGGTTAAGTGACTTGCCCAGGTCACATAGCTGGTAAGTGTCTGATGCCAGATTTGAACTCAGGAAGTTGAGTCTTCCTGACTCCAGCACTGGCACTCTGCCCAAAGCATCTGGTACTGGCTAAAAAATAGAGTGGTGTATCAGTGGAATAGATTGGGTACACAATATCCAGTAGGTAAAGACCATAGTAATCTAGTGTTTCAGAAACCCGAAGATTCCAGCTTTTGGGACAAGAATTCATTTGTTGACAAAAAACTACTGGGAAAACCAGAAGGCAGTTCAGCAGAAATTAGGTATAGACCAACATCTTATGCCATATACCAAGATAAGGGCAAAATGGGTACATGATTTAGACAAAAGGGTGATATCATAAATAAATTAGGGAAGCATGCAATACTTTACCTGTTAGACCTATGGATAAGGGAAGAATTTATGACCAAACGAGATAGAGAGCGTTACAGGATGTTAAATGAATCATTTCGATTACATGAAATTAAAAAAGATTTTGCACAAACAAAACCAAATGCAGCCAAGATTAGAAGGAAAGCAAAAAACTGGGGAAAGTTTTTTACAGCAAGTTTCTCTGATAAAGGCCTAATTTCTCAAATATGTAGAGAGCAGGGTCAAATTTATAAGAATACGAGTCATTCCCCAATTAATAAACGGTCAAAGGATATGAACAAGTAGTTTTCAGGTGAATAAATCAAAACAATTTATATTCATATGAAAAATGTTCTAAATCAGTATTGAGTATCCTTGCTTCACCCCTGACCTTACTGGGAAGGCTTGTAGCTTGAACCTGCTACAGGTAATGCCTGCTGATGGTTTTAGATGAATCAATTTTTATCATTTTTAAGGAAGGCTCCATTTATTCCCATGCTTTCTAGAGTTGTTGCATTTTTAATAGGAATGAGTATTGTATTTTGTCAAAAGACTTTTCTGCATCTATTGAGCTAATAATATGATTTTTGTTGTTTTTGTTATCGATATGATCAATTATGCTGATAGTTTTCCTAGTATAGAACCAGCTCTGAATTCCTGGTATAAATCCCACCTGGTCATAATCTGTGATCTTTATGATACACTGCTATAATCTCCTTGCTGGTATTTTATTTAAAAATTTTGCATCAATATTCATTAGGGAAATTGATCTATAATTTTCTTTCTTTGTTTTTGCTCTTCCTGGTTTAGGTATCAGCACCATATTTGTGTTGTAAAAGAAATTTGGTAGGATTCTTTTGCCTATTTTTCGAAACAGAAATGTTTGGTAGAATTCACCTGTGAATCCATCTGCTCCTGGGTATTTTTTTTGTTTGTTTTTTTTTTTTTTAGGGAGCTCATTGATGGTTCTTCAAATTCTTTTTTTAAGGTGCAGTTATTTAAGTATTCTATTTCCTCTTCTATTAATCTGGGCAATATATATTTTCATAAATATTCACCCATTTCACTTACATTATCAGATTTATTGGCATATAATTGGGCAAAATAGCTTTTAATAATTGCTTTAATTTCCTTTTCATTGGTGACAAACTCATCTGTTTCATTTTTGATACTGTTACTTTGGTTTTCTTCTTTTTAAAAAAAATCAAATTAACCAAGGGTTTATTTTATTACTTTTTTCATAAAACCAGCTCCTAGTTTCCATTTACACTCTTAAAAATTCTTACTGTTGTTTGTTCTTTATTCTCTAAGAGGAGTTGACGCCATGACATGCAAGTGAATTGGATTTAAACGAGGGAGGGCTGTGGGAAGTCATCAGCCTCACTTTCTCCTCTGAAGCCATCTGGGTCCAGTGGTGAGATATAGATCAGGACGACTGGAGATGGACCCAGATGCAGTGGCAAACCTTGACCTTTTTGAGCTAAGATCCTCAAAATTATTGAAAAACTCAAAGAGCTTTTGTTTACATCGATTTATCCATCATATTTACCACATTAGAAATTAAAACTGAAAAATTTTCAATATAGTAATTCATTTTAAAATATCAATAAAATTATTAAAAACTCAATAACAAATACATTGCATATGAACATAACATATTTTTATGAGAAAAACTATTTTCCAAAGCAAAAAAATGAGAAGAGTTGCATTCATTATTTTATATATTTTAACAAATCCTTTTAATATCTGGCTTAATAGGAAAAAAATTGGATTCTATTATATTTCTGCTTTAATCTTTTTGCAATGTTCTTTTAGTTGAAATATATGAAGAAAATCTAGCCTCGCTCAGTAGTTGGAAAAGAAAGGAGTATTTTAAGAGGCAAATAATATCTTAGCATTATCATAAAAATAGGTTTTAACCTCGTGGACCCACTGAAAGGGTCTTAGGGACTCCTAGGAGTTTTTGGACCATACTCTAAGAACACTAGGATGGATAATCTCTAAGAACTCTAAGCAGTTTTATGAGATGGAAGTGAGGAAGCCCTTTAGAGATCAGCTCTAGATAAAGCTCCAGCTTTAACATCCTATGGTTCTTTGAACTGATAACTTCCTTATCTTTTTTCACTTTATAAAGGTTGCCTCAGGCACCAGAAATTATTCCTCATTCCACGGTACCCCTTTTTTTCCGCCTTCCTATATGTGGCTTGCTGGACAATTGCTCTCTCAAGGTTTGGCATCTGCTATTAGGGATGGTGACTCATCATTTAATGGCCTTTTCCAAAGCTCCAGTTGCTTCTCAATTGGTTGCTACCACTGCATCTGCTACTGCCATAGGTATGATGCCAGCAGACCCTTAGTAGCTGTACCAGTCAGAAGGAAGAAAATGTGAAAACTCTTCTGTTAGCAAAATAGATCTCTTCTTAAGTGTCAGAGAGAAGACTCTTCTGTGTCCTTGTATTTCTGATTTTAACCCAGATTCCCGCCCCCATACCATGAAACAGGAACTTGCTAGTCCCATGATATTAGACAAGTCAATAAACCTGAGACTTGGTTTCTGTACCAATAAAATGAAATTAGACTCAATTCAACAAACTTTTATTATAAGTTAACTTTGTGAAAGGTACAATGCTAGCCACTGAGATATAAAGACAAAAATCAAAATAGTCCCTGTCTGCAGGGAGATTACGTTCCACTTGGTAGTGAGGTTGAGTGAGGGTAAAATACATACAAAAATAAGTAAATGTTAAATATATAGAAAATAATACAATTAATTTTGAGGAGTGCTAATAAGTAGGGGTATAAGGAAAGAGCCTGGGTAGGAGATGCACCTAAATGATGCTTTGAAGGAAGTTAGGAGTTCTAAGAGATAGAAGGGCGGAAGGAGTGCATTCCAAACATAGGGGACCACTCCTGCAAAGGAATGAAGGTGGGAGAACAAAATAAACTAAGAGGGAAGTGATAACCCAAATAAATAAGGAGATAATAAGAGAATCCTTAATTTCCCTTGATGAATTCAAGTCACCTGGTCCAGGTGCACTATGTCTTTGGGTCTTAAAAGAACTGGCAGAGATAATTGCTGAGCCACTAGGGATATTTGAAAGATCAAATAAAATAAGTACCAGAGGTCTGTAGAAGGGCACAAGTTGTCTTGACTTTTAAAAAGTTAGATAATGCAATCTGCGAACTGCAGGCCAGTGAACTTGTCTTTAATTCCTGAGAAAATTCTTGAAGAGTTGCTTAGTGGCCATCCAGATAAAGAACTAATAACAATGAGTCTTAGTGGCTTCATCAAAAGGTGAGCTAAACTTCCTTCCTTTTTGGGACAGATTTGCTACACTAGAAGATGAAATGTAGACATAATTTGTGCAGATATTAGCCAAGTATTTGATGAAGTACTTCACTCTTCTGGTAGAAGAGGTAGAGAGAATGTGAACTTGATCGTAATTCAATTAAATAGATGGAAATGGATCAATGACAGAATTTTAAAAAATCACTTTTACTAGTTCAAGGTCAACTTGGCAGGAGACCTCATTGGAGTAGCTGAGGAATCTGGGCTTGGCCCTGTGCTGTTTAACATTTCTATCGATCACTTGGAGAAAGGCATAGATGGCAGCCTATCAAGTTCGCAGATGACATAGTGCTGGAAAGAACACCTACCTGTTCAATGTTAGAGTCTGGATCCCAAAGGATCTTGGCAGACTCCAGAGTTGGGATGAATCTAATAAGACAAAATTGAGTAGAAATAACTATAAAATCTTATACAGGCTCAAAAAATCAGTTTCAAATGAAAAAGATGGGAGAGCATGGTGAGACAGTAGTTTGAAACTAATCTAGGATTTTTAGTGAATTGTTGCTGTCGCTGTTGTTCAGTTGTTTCAGTCACATCCAACTCTTCATGATCCCATTTGGGCTTTTCTTGGCAAAGATAGTGGAGCGGTTTTACATTTCCTTCTCCAGCTCATTTTACAGGGGAGGAAACTGAGGCAAATCACACAGCTAGTGTCTGAGACCAGATTTTAACTCAGGAAGATGAGTCTTCCTGACTCCTAGGCCAGGCGTCTTATTCGCTAGGCTACCTAGCTAGCCTCTTAACAGTTATAGCTGTCCAAAAATAGAAAAGGTTGCCTTGATTGATGGTGGGTTCCCTTTCATTAGAGGTCTTCAGGCTACTTACTTGATATGTTATAATGTGAATTCCTTTCAGGTATGAATTGGACAAGAAGGTCAATGACACCCCTTCCAACTTTACATTTCTGTGATATAGTCATGCTATGAGATACACAGCATAAGGGACAGTGAGCAAGTTAGTTTGACTGGAATGGAGAGTACATCACAAAGAATACTGTAGGGGCAGCTAGGTGGCACAGTGAGTAGAGCACTGGCCCAGGAGTCAGGAGGACCTGAGTTCAAATCCCACTTCAGACACTTGACACATGTACTAGCTGTGTGACTTTGGGCAAGTCACTTAACCCCAATTGCCCTGCCCCCCCCAAAAAAAAAAAACAAAGAATACTGTAAAAAGAAGACTGGAAAGATGGGGAAGGGGCAGATTATTGACAACTTTAAATGAGAAGCCAATGACTTTGTGTTTTATTCAAGAAGTATGGAGTCATTGAAGATTTATTGGGAGTGGAGGGGAGCCCAGGGATGAAATGGTTAGCTCTGTTTCAGGATTATCAATTTAGCAACTGTACAAAGGAAAGACTGGGGAGGAAACTGATTATAGAAAGAGAAATCAATTAGGACGGTCTAGTGACATAATCCAGGTGTTGGGGAGAGTAGAGGCTGTGTGAATGGAAAAAAGACTGTGAGGCAGTTGCATGAATGAGATATGTCAACTATGGATATGATTGGGTTTTTAAAATAAATTTGTTTTTTATTTTTAGTTTACAATATTCAGTTCCACAAGTTTTTGGGCTCCAAATTTTCTCTCCCTCACTGTCTTTCCCCTTCCCTGCCCAAAATGGCATGTAATCCAATGTAGGTTTTACATATACCTTCACATTGAACTTATTTACCTAATAGTCCAGTTTTAAAGAAGAATTATAATCAATGGAATGAATCATGAGAAAGGAGAAATGAAAGCAAAAAATAGGGGAAAAAGAGAGCAAATAGTTTGCCTCAATCTGCATTCAGACTCCATAATTCTTTCTCTGGATGTCCCATTTGGATGGCATTTTCCATCATAGATTTTCCATCATGAGTCTTTTGGAGCTGTCTTTGAACCTTTATTGATGAGAGGGGTCAAGCCTATCAAAGTTAGTTATGGATATGATTGTTAAGGAGAGTGAAGAGGCAAGGGTTCTCCTAAGGTTGAAAACCAGATATTGCCAACAAGATAAATAGGGAAATTTAGAGGAGAGACAGGTCTAAAGGGAAATATTCTGTTTTGGATATGTTACGTTTGGGATGCATATGGGTTACCCAGCAGACAGTTCCCAATTCAGTATTGGAATTTAAGAGAGAGATTAGGACTGGTCGGAGACGCACGGAGATAATAATGAAACCCAGGAAAGCTGATGAGATCGCCAAGGAAGAAAGTATAGGGAAAGGAGAGAAGAGGTTCAGGAGACAGCCTTGGGGGAAACCTACATTTGATGGATCCAGGAAAAGACACTGAAAAGGAAGAGTGGTGATGCAGAGAGAGAACCGAGAGAGAGTGCCATCACAATCCAAGGAAGGCGTGTCCAGAAGTGGGTAATGTCAGAAGCTGGACCGTGACTCAATGAGGTTTGAGAAGAGGCCATTGTGGTCAGAACTTTGGTAAGCTTAGAGAGCACCATTCAAGTAGCAGGTTGGAAGCCAGATTTCGAAGAAGCAAGAAGAGGTGAGCAGAGAAGCAAGAAGAGGTGAGCAGAGGGGGTCAATGAATGACAACCATTTTTTAAGTATCTGGCTCTGGAGAGGGGAAGAGATACAAGGATGACAGGTTAAGGGACAAGCGAAGGTTTCATAAGAATGTTTAGAATGGCCTTATTTGCAGGCAGTAGGAAAGGGGTCAGCAAATAAGGTAAAACTGAAGAGAAAACAGGTGTGATAATGCCTGCCTGGCTGACGTAATAGATCTGGAGTTTAAATATTTAATTTTGTCCCCAGAATACCAAGTATGACAAATTGGAATATGCTGGGGTTTATTTTAGTTCAATACTTTAATTTTTACTTGGTTGGAAGCGAGCCCTCGATTCTGAGGCAGCTAGGTGGTACAGTGCATAGAGTGACAGACTTGGGAGTTAGGAAGAGGTCAAATCCTACCTCATACACTGACCAACTCTGTAACCCCGGGCAAGTTACTTAATCAGCCCCAGTTTTCCCATCTGTAGAATGGGAGTAATAATAGCACCCACCCTGAAGGGTTGTTGTGAGGGTCAAGTAAGATAAAAATTCAAAGTGCTTTGCAAACCTTAGAGTGCCATCTCAATGCTGGCCATTAAAATGCTTTGTTAACTATCCAAAGTTACACAAACATAAGGTATGATGTGCACTATTTCTGCTGCAGTCTGGTCACACTATATCCAGACATGGTATGAGCTATTAGTAAATGAGTTAGTTCTGTGATGCTAACTAAAGCTTTGGGGAGCAGAGGAGAGATTTTGGTGGGAATGTTCTAGCACAGAAAATGGAACAAAGATGGGGAAAGAGTTAATACAGTGCTCCAGTGCCCAATACAGGCACTTAATAAATGCTTGTTGATTGACTGATAGCATGAGCAAGTAGAAACCAGTGGCAGGGGATACGAGCCTTGTAACTGAAAGGGCTAGGCAATGGCTGAAGTGGAAGACAATGTTGGTAGACAGAAGGCTGATCCTAGAGCTGAAGGGACCAGAGAAGAAGCAAGGATAACTAAATAGGGTGGGAGGTACTAGTAGGAAATAAAGTCCTGGGTTTGGGGATTAAGAACGTCCAAACAGGCAAGAAGCAGGGTTATTAAGCTAGGGAAAGAGAATTGCAATTTGTCACGCTTGCTATTCTATGGGCACGCTTGAGTTTTCACTCCCAAGGTGGGCAGTCAGGCCCTGCCTTCTGGTTTCCCCTGAATTACCTTCAGTTGGAGAAATCCAGACACTCATTATCTCCCATAGCAACTACAGACTTTCTGTGGCAATGGACATTAGCATTGTTATGGTTATTACTTCCTCATTTAACAGATCACAGGATGCACTCAGAATAGAACAGAAAATACAACTAGGCTCTTTGAGAAATGGTACCTTGACTTGTGTTCTTTGCTTTCTTGCTAGAGAACTCAGGATGCTCCTTAGTCCATTCATAAGCTGAACAGTTATGCCTGGGTTCTCCCATTACAAAATTTCCCAATGGGTTATTGTCATATTTTGTTTGTATGGGATTCTGGGACTGACCAAGAAAAGGGGAAAGAGTCTCCTCTCTCTTAAAATTAGTTCTACTTCTTCCTGACTCCCTCTGTATATATGTCCTCCTTTTAAAATTAATAGCTCCTACAATAAAGATGTAATTTACATTTCCTATTACACATTCATTAAAGCTACCCTCAAAGAGTGTGTAATTCTCATAAAATTTAACATAAATGGCATTGATATGTAGTAGTCAATTAAATAAATTGTTCTCAGTTATTAATGCCCTCAGTCTCTCATTTTTGGGGGTATAATGTCCAATTTTTTCCCCATGTCTTTGGTATCCTTCCATTCTTCAGTTTCTTGTAAACTAATTCTTCAATGCCTTCCCTCACAATGAATGTGTCTTTCTATGTACATCTGGTCTGATCCAGCTGCTTTTCGCCCCTTCGTTCTCTTTAGTGAATTCCTTCTGATGTTTGTATATGCAGATGACGTCATGCTGGTTGCATCAATCGCCAGAATACTGCAAAGCCTCCTTAAGCACTAGAAGGATGAGGTTTATCAATTGTATCAACTGATGTAAGAATTTTTTATAAATTTACTATAATTTGCCATAAGTTACCTGTATGCATAGGCTTTAAATATAATTATAAGCAGATATCATAATTTATTTTGAAATAAAATTTTTTGTCCTACTCTCTCTAGTGTGTGCAAAGCCACTGTTTCAATTAGCACAAGTTGTTCCTTCAAGGTAGTCTTAAATTCCATTTCTTCTAGTGAGATACATAACCAGTCAAAGGAGGCTAAAGCCCAACCGACCACAGAGAAAAAAAACAAGCGGATGAAGAATCCAGAGTTCAGAGCTGGGGAACCTGCGGCCTCGAGGCCACATGTGGCCCTCTAGGTCCTCGGGTGCAGCCCTTTGACTGAATCTAAACTTCACAGAACAAATGCTCTTAATAAAAGGATTTGTTCTCTAAAAGTTGGACTCAGTGAAAAGGCCACACCTGAGGACCTAGAACACTACATGTGGCCTCAAGGCCGCAGGTTCCCACCCCTGGTCCTATCATTTAGAGTTCGATAGCGAATTCTAGAACTCATCCATTAGTACCAATGTCTCATAGAGATATCAAAGTATAAATAAACGAGCTGGGCCCACAATTAAACTGAAGGAGGAGAACAGGCTAGCTTGCCTACAGGAAATTGCACAGTTCCCTTAATAATTCCAAGTTCTCCATAAAATGAAGGCCCATCTTTTGAACACCAACATTCTAGAAGTGTTGTCATATGACCAAAAGTCATGGAACTTATTTATAGTCGGTGAAGGAAAATTCCGTTTCCCTCAGAGGGCATTGGAGAGGTACATGGTGACTTGTGCAGGCTACTGTACATAACAAAGAGATGATGAAGAAGAACTGGAGAAAATAATATTTTCAAAGAAATCTAGGATAAAAAAAAAAGATCATGTGGCAACAATAAGGGATAACCACTGGATGGCTCATGTGGTGCACTGAAACCCTCATGATGTCAAGAAAAATCAAGGAAGACCCATAGCACATGGAGCAAATGTGGACAAGAGCTCATGGGACAGGCAACTATAGATGAGTGGTGATCAACATTGTTGGAGGAAATATCCACATTGATGAGATGATTTGCAGATCATCTGAGTACTGAGAAACTTTGATTTATACCATTAAAAAATCAGATTTATTTCTCAATATATTCTCCCATCAGATCCTCCCTTGTGACAAAGAAAAATGGGAAGAAAATACAATCAACAAGTCGATTGTTCCTGACACTACATGCAACATTCTTCACTCTCCCACATCATCCATCCAATCAGCTGCCAATCACTGTTTTTGTTTTCTCTATGCATCAGTACATACAAGTCTTTGTAGATAGTAAGAGGTCCCTTTGACCCACTGTCACTAAGGCTGTAGTAGCAAGAGCGGGTGGCAGTGAAATGTCTTGTATAGCCTTGGATTTGGGAAACCATGGCAACTGCAGGGACATGACACCCCAGTGAAAGATTTTCCTAGCGCATGTGCAGGGTCTGGAGCCTAAGGCCCTCACAAGTTCTAGGACTCTACATTTCTTAGGGTTAGCAGGTCTACCCATCAGAGAGCTTTCATGGAAGAAGGCTTATTAAAACTTCATTTGCTTTGTGTTTTGGTATAAAAAAGAAAGGGTGTGTTGGGAGGAGGCAGCATGGTGGAAGGAAAAGAGAATCAGGCTCTGAGTCCAAATCCTGGCCTTTTCACAATTCTGGGTCTCCTTGCATCAGTCACTTCCTCGCCTATAACATGAGGGGATGTTCTAGATGGTTGTTGAGGTCCTTTCTAGCTTTAAATCCTATAATCTATAAGCTCTGGACTGGGATTCAAAAAAACCTGTGTTTGAATACCCTGGATGGCAGCACAACATGGAACACAACCATCCCCAAGAATTAAAAATGAGTATCATGCAGAGGGCAAAGAAGAGGTACATGGTGGTTGCCATAGCTAGCCACAGAGGAACCTGAAAGAATAGGAGTAAAAAAAAATGATACCAGGAAGTGTATGAGAGGAAGAAAAGAAGGGCTGTTAACATGGAAAAGGTGAAGGATTATAGGTGGACAGCCAAAAACCTCCTCCATGAGCAGCCTTGTGATATTAGGAAAAATTGGGGAAAACCTCCAGCACATTGGGTGGACTCGCAGGGCAAATTAATGGGAGCATTTGGACAAGAGTGGCACAAGATGGGCAGGCATGGCTGGGTAAAACCTGAAGAGAACTCCCAAAGAGATGAAATCACTTTACAATTGGAGCATTTGAGAGCTGTGAACACAAATTAGTTAATGTATGGCAAGCAAGACTAGTAGCTACCAGCAAGGGTCTCCCATGTGTCTGGGTCAGCTACTACTATTGTCAAGGGTCATGCAGTCAGTGTGTGTCCAAGGCAGAATTTGAGCTTGATCTTCTTGACTCTGAGGTCAGTGTTTGATCCTTTGAGTCATTATTTTTTTAAATGTTTTTTTAAAAGATCTAACAGTGGGATAGAGTTCTGGCCCTGGAGTCAGGAGGACCCGAGTTCAAATGTGGCCTCAGACACTTAGTAGCTGTGTGACCCTGGGCAAGTCACTTAACCCTGCTGGCCTCAAAAAAAAAAAATCTAACAAAGCTTCAATTGAGCTGTGATGAGCCAATGGTTTCTCTGGTTTTAACTGTTTGTTTAAATTATACATTTTCCCACAATTCCAAAGGGTTTGTGATGAAACATGCTATCAACCTCTAGATAAAGAATTGATGGACTCAAGAGTACAGATCCAAGCTTATTTTTTCTTTCCTTCCTTCTCACAAGGCATTTTTAATGTGGGAATTTGTTTTGCCTGATTACACATTTTTGGTTTTTCTTACCTTCTCAATGAGAAGAAGAGGAGAAAGGAAAGAATTTGGAACTGAAAATAAAATTTTATTTAAAAAAATGTTTTACAGTTGCTAGTATTGTTCTGATGCACTGATCATGAGCTCCTTGAGAGCAGGGACTGTCTTTGGCTTTTTTTTTTAAATCCCCAACACTTAGCATAATTGAGTTGTTTCAGTCGTGTCTGACTCTCCATGACCCCATTTGGGGTTTTCTTGGCAAAGATACTAGAGTGGTTTGCCATTTCCTTCTTCAGCTCATTTTACAGATGGGAAAACTGAGGCAAATAGGGTTAAGCGTTAGGTAGGCCTAGCTGCCCAGAACTGGCAGGTAGTATGCATTGGCACCCAGCAGGCACTTATTACATGCTCAGTGACTGACTGAAATACCTATTTTACCCATTGTTCCTATTTCTACCCTTTCATGCCAAACAGAGTAAAGTCTAATCTTTCTTGCACATAATATCCCTTTAATTATTTCATAAGAGTAATCATGGATCATTTCCTCCCTCTCTTCCTCCCTCCCTTCCATACATAAAGTCTTCTCTTCTGCAAGCTAAATAAATCCAGTCCCTTCAACTGGTCCTCAACTGGCATGGGCTCAAGGCCTTTCACCATCCTGGTGGCACTCCTCTGGACAGTCTCTCACTGGCATACGTTTAATAACTGGCTCTCTGGGGTGGAGAGAGATATGTGTACAATACACTTTTAAGTTCTAACATTTTCTCCAACACTTTCTTAAGTCTGGACCATCAACAAAAAAATAACAACCCAAGCCCCAATTTGTAGCCTTTGCCAACATCCAAGGTGAAAATGCTCACACTGAAAATTTAGCAATCAGCATGAACCAGACAAGTGGCCTCTGGCACACTCCAGCTTGTCCATATCCTTCCTCAATCGTAGCACCCAAAACAAAGGACAATATCTTATTTTTTATTTCTTAGCAGTCCACGGCTGAGGGCTAAAGGCGGATCTATAATCCTAGTCACTCCAGTATGTCTCCATTGAGAAAGCAGCGGAATCTTCTCAGCAATACAATGATCCAAGAGGATTCCAAAGGACTCATGATGGAAAGCGCCATCCACATCCAGAGAAAGAACTGATGGAGTCTGAATGCAGATGGAAGCCTACTTTTTTAACCTTATTTTTCTTTTCTTTTTTTGTCTGTTTTCTTTTACACCATGGCGAATATGGAAATATGTTTTGCATGACTGTACATGTACTTTTTTTTTATCAAGTTGCTTGCCTTCTCAAAGAGGGTTAAGGGGAGGGAGGAAGAGAATTTGGAACTCAAAATTTAAAAAAAAATGAATGTTAGAAATTGTTTTACATGTAATTGGAAAAAATAAAATGTTTTAAAAAGTTAATCGGCATTATTAACATTTCTCCCATCACAATCTACAGAAAAATAAATCAAGCTTTGCCAACTTGTGAAATGAAAATGCTTTCTTTGGAAATTACAATTGGCTCTTGCAAACTGGTTGGAGCAGGCTCCAGCACATTCCTGCTTGGGAGCTCGGATAATCCACGAGTTTATGAAAGCATATTACTATATACCCTTACAGTAATTAGTAAGTTATATATTAGCACAGTATGATTAGGAGGCCTCTGTTTAGTATTAATTAGGTTACTCTGAAGATACAGGATGTCAATCTCCCACATAGACCCCTTATTTGGGAGTCTGATCACATCTTTCTGGGGTGAGAGTGAGGATGTGTGTAAAAAAAATACCCTTGACTTAGCTCCCCTTTTTGGAAATTAAGAATAATTGAGTACCGATATCATAAAACTCAATCATGTCCTTAGACTTAACCTTTAAAAAAAAAGCAGACATGTGGCAGGGAGTAGAGATGAGAAAACAGGGAACCAAAACTGAAAGACAGATTTACGTGCAGATAAGCAGACTTGGGTTCTGGGGGTTACTGTTTATTCATACAGGCCTCCCCCAGAGAAATCTTAAATCCCAGAGATAGCAGCCAGTGACAGATGATAGGAGAAGCTCTAGTCTCAGAGATGCCAGCTGTGGCAAGAAGGCTCCAAGTGGTGAAGACAGGGCCTTGGAGGAGAACATAATGGACATCAGGGAGGTGATGTTATGACTTGCGAATGAATTGATTTAAGGGAAGGAAGGCTGTGCAAAGTCATCGACCTCACTCTCTCCTTGGGAGCCATGTAGGTCCAGTAGCAAGATTTAGATCAGGATAACTGGAGATGGCCCCAATACAATGGCGTCTTCAAGAACAAAGCACAAACAGCAATCTGTAAGTAGTAGTGGCTACTCCACTGGGGACCCAACTGAACAGTTCCAGTTGAGCAATGCAGCTCCCTCCCTCCCTCCCTTCCTTCCTCCTTTCCTTTCTCCCTCCTTACCTCTGTTCACACAGGAAATTATACTCTTACCTGCAGATACTCTGTCCAAAGGAACATAAATTTTGATTGCTGAAATCTTGCAAGGTATCTTGGGGTTTATGGCCTAGATTTCTTTCTTAAGGACTATGCCTTAAACCCAAATCACTCTGGCTCTCACTGACTGGCCAACAACAGGTCTCAGCCCAGGCCCCACTTAGTCATTGTTTGGGCTCTAGTGGCTCACGGTAAGTATAAACAGCAATTGTTTCTGTTTTGGTCAGAAACCCTGAGGGTCTTCCCCTCCCAGATTGATTTTTGTTTTTCTGACTAGATAAAAAAGACTATTCTCTGCCTCATTTCTAACCTTGCCTAAATCACTGAATGGGTGTTGCCTCAATCAAACTGAGACCTGGGAAAGACCTTAACTTAAAATGCAAATGCCTCCCATTGCATCTGGGGCTATCTCTAGTTTTCCTGATCTATATCTTGCCTCTAGACTCAGATAGATTCAGAGGAGACAATGAAGTTGGTGACTTTGCACAACCCTCCCTCACTTAAATCCAACTCATTTGCAAGTCATGGTATCACCTTCGGATCTCAAGGTCCTCTTCTTGAACAAAGGACAAACAAAACAGCAACAAAGACAATCAACAGAGAAGGTCTTGAATGTTTCAAACCTCCTGGAGAGAACTGGATGAGCCATATAGCCCATTACCTGGAGGTCCAGTAAGGGAGAGAGAGACTAACAGTTTGGAGGAGCAAACCTGGATCTTGTCCTCTACTACTACTGGAAGTTATGCAGACTGTGCAGCTCTTATGGAAAGGCTGACTCTTCTGCAACCCCAAGTGTACTTTCTTTTCTGGGGAGCCTCAACCACAGGATGGCACTACAAGTCCAGAGGAGTTTATAGGTCCCTGAGGAAGATGGAACCAACTTACCAAAGAGAACAGTTATTTTTACTACTACGAGTTTCTGTTAGGCCTGTGTGGCTCTTGGATTTTTCTGTGGAGTGAACGAAAAGCTGTCCTGTACTTGATATATGTGTTAGCCAGAGTGCTTGCACGGTGTTAGAAGAGTAGAAAAGGCAGAGAGATCTTTTCTAACTTTTCTGTAGAAAACCACATATGAGCCAGATTCTGAGCTTACCAGAAGAAACTCTGAAAATGACCCAAAGACTGGCTTAGTTAAAGCCACTAGTGAACATAACCCTTCTAAGCTCAGAGCTGTAATTTGGTGGCTGCAAGTTACAATAAAAGCAATTGATATGATTGGAGTAGCAACGTTTGTTCAAGTCAAATCCCCAAATTTGTGAATGTTAAAGAGAAAAATAACATTATCCTATTTACAACACTAACAATCAGCAAAGGAGTCTAAAACTATGAATTAGACGTGTGTGTCTGTCACAGCGAAACTGAATGCCTTTTAGACGGCAGCCCTGCTGAGTAGAAACATAACTTCTCTGCATATTTTTATTGTATATCTACACACATCAGAACACCACATAATCACCATTATTCAGCAAAATCTGACATAAAAACAATAATTAAAGGTGCAGGAAAACAATTTAAAGAAGCAATCAAAATGTTTTCTCATACCTAGTGCATGTTTAATTGTTTTGTTTTCAAGCTTATAGTCATTCAAGCACTGAGCTGAGGAGAGTAAACACAAGGATTAACATAAGCACACTTTCTCTACTGTAGAAATTAGGTTCAGGATTTTTTCCCCCAATTTTGGGGAATATTGCTACTAAGGTGAACTAGCGTTTGCTGAAAATGAGAAATCAAGACTAAAATATTTAGTTTTACATACCATTTCCTATTGTTGTATTGCACTGACATGTAAAATTATCCATTAAAAACATTTTTTAAATTGTAGGTTTATTCCTCTTTGTAAAACAGGTTGGGGCTTTTTGTTTAACTATAGATTTCTTTTGCTAAGTACTCAAGTGGAATTCTTCGAATAAGTTGACTTAGCTTCCTCATAGTTCCATGATTTTTGTTTTTACACATCACTTGAGGGACAAAAATGTACAATTCCAGGGCCTTACAATACATAAAGGCTGAGATAACCTGCAATGACAACTTATTAGAGTACCCCGCAACTTATTCAGAGGTCAGACTTCTAGATAGTTTAGTTACCTACTGAACAGTTTACATGCCCAGGAGTGCGCACACACACACACACACACACACACACACACACACACACAAGCAGTCTAAGGAGCACTGAAAATAAAAAGCAAGGGCATTTTGCCCCACAAGAGAAATATAGAACTACCCCCGCATTCTCATACAAACAACTATTTGTTTAAAAAAAAAGTCAGAAAAATTAGAAACAACAAGAACCCACTGAACAGCTAATAAAAGTAATATTTGACACAAGAAAGGGAAAAAAGAATAAAAATGAAAGAGAAGAGCTGTAAAAACACAGCAGTCTGGGGCTGTGGAGTATGTAGGCAAGACGTCTTCTTTTCATACTTCGATAGCCTCTGAATTCAGACACATTAGCCTAACAACAGAATACAATAATTGATGTTCATAACAGTGACTCTGAATTAACAAGAAAAGGTTACATTTTAATCTTATAGTCTGTTTAAGAAGGAAAGGGACCATGTATTATTTTATAAAGCATTCCATCAAAAATAATTACAATTTTTAAAGGCTTTGGAGCTTACAAGCACAAGGTTCAATTATGTGAGAAATTCACTTAGGTGGTAAGAAGTAAATGCTATATGTGAAAAAGTTTCAACAGTTATGGTATTTTCATTTCTTTAGGATTTCAATGAATCCAGGATGTCATCAACGTGGGTAATTCCTCCAGTGGAATAGATTTCAACCCATTTGGACCTCCTTATCCTTTGAATTTCTTGTCTATGTCTTCCCATAAATCCTTCACCGATAATCCTCTCAGCTGGGTAGATGACTATATTATCTTATATTATCTACATTTTTCCATCAACTGTGTGATAGTGAATATGCAAACTGATGTAGAAAATCATTTGAGAAGGTCTTCCCATTCATTTCTCAAATTTTCATCAAGGATACCCACCATACCTATGTAGATCATTCTTATAAAGACTATATAAAAAATTTTTAAAAGTCATATAGACTAATAGTTATTGATGCTATTTCTATCACCTTTTTTCATACCCTTGCCATTGTGAACATTTTCCCAATTGTTCAGTATCTTCCTCTTTTTGTCATTGGTCTTCAGTGTTGTGTCTGACTCTTCATGACTCCATTTGGAGTTTTCTTGGCAAAGAACTGGAGTGGTTCACCATTTCCTTCTCCAGCTCATTTTACAGATGAGGAAACTGAGGCAAATAGGGTTAAATGATTTGTCCTGGGTCACACAACTAGTGTTTGAGGCCAGATTTGAAGCTGATTCTTCCTGACTCCAGGCCTGGCACTCTATCTACTATACCACCTAGCTGCCCTTCTTTTCCTTTAGATATCTTGAAAAATCAGTCCCTCAGTGCTTTCAAAATCATGTCACTTCCAGTACAGATTTCTTTGGTGTGTTCTTGGTCTGGTCCAGATACATTCCTTGCCTTCGTCTTCTTTAGTATCATTTTCGCTTCCTCATTCTCAGAATGAGGATGCTGATATAGCTCATTGGACACTAATATGTTAGAATTGTTGTTTCACTGTCGTCAATAATGAAAATACTTTGTAATAAAAATGTTGAGATATCTGTTCCATTTTTAATCTGTTCACGATTCTCCTAATTTCCTCTTTGAATGCTCTTAGGAGTTAAAAATTTAATCAGTTATTTGAATAAAGATAAATCTCAGAAATGTGAATGACATGAAATTGAGAAAGATGGCTAATATGTTGGAAGAAAAAAATTGGAATCCAAAGAGCCTAGACCACATGTGGGGAATCTGTGGCCTCAAGGCCACATGTGGCCCTCTAGGTCCTCAAGTGAATCCAAATTGGATTCAGTCAAAGTGCCACACTTGAGGATCTAGAGGGCCACACATGGCCTTGAGGCCACAAATTCTTCATCCCTGGCCTAGACATATTGGGTCAGTAGGTCAAATTAATAGGATTATTAGCAGGAAGTAACCTTCTTGATGACAGGGACTATTGTTCATTTTTGTCTTTATATCCCTAGCACCTACTATCCCTTGCACATAGTAGGCATTTAATAAGTGTATGTTGATTTGATTTGGGATGAAATGAATGAATTGGCTCTGACAGTGAGTTTACCGTGAACTGGTTTTTCCCTCTACTATTGTATTGTATTCACTGTTTGCCGGGTAATACTGATTATCTTCTATACTCTTCCTATGCAAAGTTTTGCAAATGAGTTTATAGTTTTAAACTTGTTACCCTTGGCTACCATGCCTTTGCACACAGAAAGGAGAACAAATGTTTTCTGGGGTTATTTCCAGTACAAGCAAGAATTTCTGTAGGGAGCTGTGTGAAGACATGCAAATAGAAACTATAAACAATGAGCACAGAAATGGTCAATTTTAGAAAAGTACTAACTTTGGCAATACCTATTTATGGATAACAAGTCAGAATTTTTACATGAAGTTCTTTTGGCAAGTTTGCCCCCCCCCCCCACCACAGACATTTGGATACTTGTATACAAATGTAAATCTTATTCCATGAAGATTTTATGAAAAGATATATACATACATATGTATATATATGTATATATATATGGTCATTTTAAATGAGATAGACTCTTCCAGTGGCTATCTTTTAAAACATATTTTTAAAAAAATATCTATCTTTCACTTTTCAACTGCATTGACGAATTAGGGTCGTGCAATCAGGGGGCTATTGGTGGCAGAAGTGACACTCGATTTGGCTTTCTTGTTTCCTAATGCACCTTCCTACTACGTTTCCCATGGCACTCTGCTCTTTTGTTTCCTAATTGTATCACCTAATCAATAAAGCATAAATTGTATCATATACTTCATTTGCCTCTCCTGTAACTTCTCACATTGTTGAACATGTAGAAGGCAGTGAAAATATTTGTTGCATTAAATTGAATGAAATGTGCTTTATTATACAAAGGTGACACTGAGCTAACCAATATTTATATAGCACTTCCTATGTGCCAGGCCCTGTGCTAAGTATATTAAAATCATTCTCTCATTTGATTCTCACAACTCTGGGAGGCAAGTGCTATTATTATCCCCATTTTCAGAAGAGGAAACTTAGGCAAATAGAGGTCAAATGACTTGGTCAGACTTGCACAGCTAGTAAGAGTCTGAGGCTAGAGTTGGGCCCAGGTCAGCAAGGTGGCACAGGCACAGACAGATGGTGCAGTAGATATAATGCCAGGCCTGGAGTCATGAAGACACATCTTCATGAGTTCAAATCTGGCCTCAGACACCTACTAGCTGTGTGACCCTGGACAAGTCACATGACCCTGTTTGCTTCAGTTTCCTCATCTGTAAAATGAGCTGCAGAAGGAAATGGCAACCAGTCCAGTAGCTTTGCCAAAAAAAAAACCCAGATGGGGTCTCAAGGAGTCAGACATGACTGACGAGCAACTGAACACTCACTCCAGGCCCAGCACTCTATCCACTGCACTGCAGCTAGTCCTATATTTAAATAAAGTACATATGGGGTGTGTGTGTGTGTGTGTGTGTGTGTGTGTGTGTGTGTGTGTGTGTGTGTGTGTGTGTGTGTAATGCACAATGGTGTGATTTGAAGAGATCATACCTTCTTAAAAACAACTTTACCACAAGCCTGTAATTTTCCTTACTGTCTCCTCCCATCTGGCCTGAAACATAAGTCACGGGCATTATAACTTTAAGTAGCAAAGGTAGAAGTGTTGGAAGGGTTCTGAGGGATTTCCTCTAGACTCTTCCTTCAGGTAACAGAAATGGGTACAGGAGGTGGCCACTCATACCATAGCATTTTAAACCTCTTACCTGGGTATGATACCTATTTACTCTCTGGATTGGTTCATTCACTTCACCTCCCCTCACAGTGGCAGGTATAGGCTCCTACTCAGTGCTAAATTAAAAGAAATAATAGAACAGGCAAATGCATAAATAATAAATATGCAACCATCCAGACAAAACCTGAGTTACACTCTCCCACAAATGCACGCTGGATCTTTAAGAACAGTAGGCATACACTTACAGAAACCTGCCAAGGAACATAGGAGCGAGGAAAACCCAATTGCTGAAGGTAACTCACAACTCTGAAACTGCAAACCTTGGTATATGTACTCTTTCTCTCTCAAGAATTATCCACAAAAGTTCCTTGATGAATATAGTTTATGTATTGAATAGACGCTTCCACTGCCAAGCTGAGCTGACCCTCACTGTGTTTGACTAACATTTACTTGAGCATTCCATCTCAGCCAAACTAATGGAACCGTTGAGTGGCTTCTCTGATTCTCTGCTTCCAATCTCTTCATCTGCTCAGCTAGTTTTCCTCACCAATACCTATCACTTACAGGTGATGAAGTCCTGAAATCTGTCCTCTCTCTTTCCTCTCTTATCATTCTGACATAGGATCATTTTGCACATGAACCCAACTTAGCTTATGATTATAATCAAATTCTCATCGTTTGTTTATAATCATTATTTACATTTTTTTTGCCAAAATCACACCATTGTTCTGACATTCCTATCTTTCCAGTTTACAACAGCTTGTTATATTCAAAACTAGCAATGTAGTCTTAGGATTCATAGTCAATCTCAGCCCTCAGGAATTTCCTCTCAAAGCAACCATTTCTCTTAGAACTCTTCAACTCAGAAAAAAAGAAACGCAAACTTAAAGGACTGGTATATTATGCATTGATAAATGTGACATATTACCACTTGGGAAGACACAGAGCTTGGCCTTGAGAAAATAAGATATGGGACAAATAACTAACAAAGGACCAATCACATGGCCCTCAAACTCAACAACTCATCAAACTGCAGGTCCACGTCACTCACCCTCACCTCTCCCTTAGTGCGTTCTTTCCCCATGAAGAGAAGACTCAAAATGTTGCCAATGAGATATACCATTTCTCAGGATTTATCATAATAGTTCCCAAAATACTGTGATCATTCTGTGAGGGTTGGCACCTCTAGAAGACTCAAGATGGTACAACCTCTTCATCCAGCTTTACAAGCAGGAGATGAGAGCCTCTGCCTAAGGTTTCCACAACACAAGAATCATTCAATCAGTCTGAACTTAGAATTGGTTCCAAGACCCATCTCATTTGGATGCACGCATATCAAATTGCTCAAGATCTGCACCTGGACATGCACCCCTCCCCCTACTCAGTTGCACTAACACTGTTTCCACATGATCACTCAAACCAAATATTAATCTATGTTCTTCATACACTCAAATTCCACTCTACATTTTATCAAGAGCACTCAGGGCTGCTTGCTTAACACATACTCCACCGATTATCAGCAACAGGAGAAAACACCCTGATCTTCCTTTAAAGGGTGTAGGGTATGATCACTATGGGAAGCTATAAGCCTTCATCGATTCAGGTGTCCAGCTGTGACTTTTTTTTAGAGTCTATCAGAAAATTTGACCTCTATAGTGAGTATAAAGCTGTAAGTCCTATGTGGGAGGACTGGGAAACTGAATCCAGGGAAGATAAGAGATGCCAAAGATTGCTTCAACATTTGTTTGAAGAGTGAGATTTCTGATATTCTGAACTGAATTCCCACCTCAAAAGCCAGCAGTAAAGTCCCTGAAATAGTTCTCACAAAGCACTGCACTAAATCCATATACTTTAGGGTCCTTATTCATTCAGAGTTTTACCAACTCTTATACTACACAAAATGCTTAACAGGCTCAGTTGTCTGGTTTTCCAGAATGTCAGAAAGGGCAATTAGCAGGAAGGTGGAAAGAGGAGTATTTGAGGCAGGCACAAGTGACAGATGACAGTATGACATGGGGGAAATCAACACAGCTTGAAAAAAAAAACCAACAGAAAAAGAACTAAATTACCCCACAGTCCTATAACGGAGACAAACTGATTTATAGGAAAGAACACTTGATTGGGAGTAAGGACATTCCAGAGTTCTAAAGTCAGCTCCGTAACTGACTAATTTGTCCAGCCTTGGGCCAATCAATTCACTTCCATTGCCCTCAGTTTCCTTATCGATCAAATACTTGGGCTGGACAAGATGACCTCCCAGGTATACTTCAGTTCTAACATTCTGAGTCTATGAATCTTCCCAATAATGACCTAAGTCATAAAAAGGCTAAATTACCTTCAAAATATTCCACTTAAGAAAGCAAAGTGTCTCCTATCTTTTAGGAAAATGTCCACAGCGATAAAAATTTTTTTAAAAATCTGTTACTGAAAGTAGTAAGCTTCAGTTACCTAGAAAATTCACTTCAGCCACCTCATTCTCCAGACAAATGAAGCATACTTTCAGAATGTAAATTATCACTTGGCATCTGCTAGAAGGAATTTTGCTGATACAAAATGTAGATCATTCATGAAGAGAACTTTGGGGGTTTACTTAAAACAATGGGATAGGTGAGGAAATTATCTGGTTAATTCCCAAGACTCTTCAAAAGCATTTTTAAATTATTCTTTTGTTCTAACTCTTGCTTATACCCACTACCTCTTTTCAGTTTCACAATAATCCACTGTTATTGTGTTCCATGTGGTCCAGGTATTTTACCATTTTACAGATGAAAGAACAGGTTGAGTGACTTTCCCAGGGACACACAACTGGGGAGTATCAGAAATGGGATTTGAGCCAGGTCTGGTAGGTTCTAAGTCTTACACCCTATCAGATAGGTCACTCTGCCTTCCAGTTTCTTAAATAATTCATGCGATTCATTCTCTATAGCCTCTCTCCTCCATATTTTTCCTTATCCAGCACTGGCATATTGAAAACATGAACCATACATATGGCCAACAGGATGAATATGCAGTTCAGTTGGTTTTGACTCATCTCATAAGGGATGCTCACTTTTACCAAAATTGTATTCCTGGAAACCATGTGATGAAGTTTCTCACAATAACATGGATATTTCTCCCATAATTTGATGGTTAATTTTAGAATACTTAGAAATTCCCCACAGAAACTACATTATAATTGGAGGTTGTGTTCGTGACCAAGGACTAGGCATCAAAATATATTACAGATTTAGATTCATGGAATCATAAAACTTTAAAGCTAGATGGGATCTGAATCAGAAAGCTCATGACACAACAATAAAACAGTGATACAGTAGGAAGAGGATTGGCTCTAGAGTCAAGAGTTTGAAACCTGCCTCTGATACCTCCCAGCTATGTGGCCTTAGGCCAGTCACCAACCCACCGTGGCTTTGGGTTTCCCCATATGTCAAATGAGGGGTTGGATTAGATGTCCCCTGAGATCCTTTCCTGACCTAGATTGAAGATACCAGCTCTAAATCAACACAAACAATTTATACAAACTGAATAGATAAGGGGTCCCAATGTCCTGTTGCCTCTCTCTGTATCCCCAGGACTTAGTGCCGTGCCTGGAACATGGCAAAGTGCTTAATGCCTTGACACAAAGCATCATATACTTCCTTCATGACTTCCAAGATCTCTAATTTTGACGATGTGGGGCACTACCCCCACTGACACAGATTTCAGCCCTTCTATGAGTTAGCAGAAAGTCTCTAAGAGCTATATAATTGAATATGGTTAACTGTGGTTAACCTGGTGATGAGCTCAATAAACACAGACAGGCAGTGACATGCTTGAAGCCTTTCCATCTTGGTAGGACTTGTCAGAGCTTGTGCTTTACTGGCACAACCTTTGAGAACCCATGGTTACTTCCACACAGCTATGAATTATCCGAGTAAGACTTAAGTGAAGGGAAGCAACGTATAGCACATTAAAAAAGAAACCAACAAAAAAATCAAAAACAACAACAAAAACTCAAAAAAGTCTTTTGAATTGTAAGTTTCACCTAAAACTAACATCCTATGATTGTATTATCTTACTTAATAGCAAACATTAAGTCTTTAAGTAACACTGATTGTGATTGACTTTTGAGAATTTTGATGGACTTTTTCTGGGAATGACGGGGATGACTCAGTCTCTTAACTAAATAGTCCAGGGCAATTGGAATCTTATTGCTGTTGTTGTAGTTTGTCCTTCATTCTCAAAGAGGACCATGACATCAGGGAAGTGATGCCATGATATGTAAGTGAGTCAGATTTAAGTGAGGCAGGGCTGTGCAAAGTCACCAGCCTCACTCTCTCCTCTGGAGCCATCGAGGTCCACTGGCCAGATATAGATCAGGACAACTGGAGGTGGCCCAAGGACGTAGATATTTGAATCTAAACCAGGAGTGGGGAATCTGCAGCGTCGCATGTGGCCCTCTAGGTCCTCAAGTGTGGCCTTTTGACAGAATTCAAAATTCACAGAACAAATCCCTTAATGAAAGTATTTGTTCTGTAAAACTTGGACTCAGTCAAAAAGTCACACCCAAGGACCTAGAAGGCCACATGTGGCCTCAAGGCTGCAGGTTCCCCACCCCTGGAAACTTTTCCACTACTCTATCTCCTCTTCACACTCTCTAGCCTGCAGATCCATCTCTTCTTTTTCTTGCAGTTAATTTCTTCATACTAGACATTCAAGCATTCCACTAGTTTCAGAGCCGAGCTTTGTAACAAGAACCCGTGGTTCCCTACTTTTTGTGATCAACTGACACAACTGGCCATGAACCAAACAATGAGTGAGAAAAGGTCTCAAATCCTGGAACAGAAGTGAAAGCAATATAAAAATGACTACAATTACAAGATCTGGAGTGTTTAAAAAGAGGCACAGCCTGTATTTTCCTTTAAAAAAAATTATCAATGATTCCATTGGGATGGGTGATTCTCAGTAAGCATTCTTCTTCTACATATGCAGATGAGCAACTGTTCTTTAATTTAGAGACTTGGATGTTGCCTGAGTTACATATAGAGGTTCAGTGATTTGTCCAGGGTCACACATCTAGCATGCATCAGAGGGGCCTTTGAAGTTCCCTATCCACTCTTCCACGCTGCCTTCTTTCCTTTCACAAAGTAAAATATTCCCGAATTATACTGGATTTACAGTTCTTCAGGCCCATCCCATTTATAATCAGTTAGCACGGTTCTGAGACCATGGTACATTCTCAACTGTTTGGATCAGATTTCTAACTGATCAAGTCCAATTTGGGAAAGTGGTGTTTCTGGGTCCACCCCTCTCTTCTGTCCTTGCTCTTGGACCAATTCTGATCCACATTATACTTTTCTGTTCAAACTGTTCCCCCCATTCAAAGTCTCTCTCTTCCTCCTCAGGCCTCCAGCTCCTGCCTCAGGAAACCAACCTTGCTTCTCCCCTCCCCCATACCCATCTAACCATCGTACCCTCACTGATATATTCCAGTTGACTCCGCCCACTCTTCTCATGTCCGCTGCCATCAGGCATCCCCACCCATTAACACTGGTGTGGGTAGCAACAGAGTTGCAGCACCCTCAGAAAGGGGCACAGCATGCCAGGCAAGAGCCTAAGGGGCAGGTCGGGAATCCCACCACAGTGGGCAGGGGTCGCTCCAAGGATGGGCATGTTTAAATATACAACTATATAAAGCTCTAGTTCGTTTTCCATGAATTTCCTTCTGTTGAGTATTTCTTATCTCTCTCTCTCTCTCTCTCTCTCTCTCTCTCTCTCTTTCTCTCTCTCTCTCTCTCCTATCTATTTAACTACCTATCTGTCTGTGTCTGGTTTGTACAACATTTCCATGTTGTCTCCCCAGTTAGATTGTGACTTTCTTGATAGCAGGGACCATCTTTTGTCTTTCTTTGTAGCCCCAGATCTTAGCACAGTGCTTGGCATTTAAATGTGCTTAACAAATGCTTATTGACTGACTTCTGTGACAGGATGCAAACCTACTTTGGTGGGAAAAAAAAATGGAAAGTGCAGAGAATTCCTGGTGGGATGCTAAAGGCTCAGTGACAGTAGACTGAGGTCCTCTATTCCAGACAATCTTTGACTCCAGCCTTCCAGAGAATAAATGGGAAGTCACCACAATGAAGATGACCTAAGATTGTTAGAAAGCCATTATTACTGTGTCTAAACTCATTTTGACCACAATTTTATTTGTTATAAGAAAATACATAATAAAGGCTAGCATTTCTATATCATTTTAAGATTTGTAAAGCACTTTAAAAATATCTCATTTTATCCTCACAATACCTCTGGGTAATGGTATTTTTATTATCCCCATTTTACAGATGAGGAAACTGAGGTTAGGAGAGGTTAAGTGATTTTCCCAGGGTCACATAGCTATTAGTTGTCTGAAGATGGATTTGAACTCATGTCTTCCTGACATCAAGTTCAGGCCTCTATCCACTGTGCTACATCCCCCAAAACTTTTATTATAGCACAATGACAGATTTTAATTTTATCTTTAATATTAATTAATTATTATATAATTATAATTATATTATAATAATTAATAAACAATTAATTTAAAATTAATTAAATAATTAATATTAATAATAAATTAATATAATTAATATTAATAATAATAATATCATTAATTTTAAAAAGAATTACCTTAAATCACTAAAATTTTTGCTTCAAAGTTTTCATAAAATCATTGAAGGAAGAACCTATACATTTACTTTGCAAACTGACCTCGAAATTGGCACTGTTTTGGTACATAGTAACACAAATCAATGAACTTATATTCTCTCTCCCCACCCCCGTTAGAAATGATCTTCATTTCCTTTGACCACTAAAGCATTTTGTAGCTCTCTTGAGCTATTATTACATTACATTCTGTATTATTACCATATAGTTAAGTCATTTTATCAGATAGGATCCCCTACACATATATCCAGTGATCTTTTCTCATTTCTCACCATTCTTGACCTCTCCACAGCCTTTGATCTTCTCGTTCACTCCTTCCCCTGGATTCTCTCACTTCCGTGGGTTTTTGTGACTCTGCTCTCTCTTGGTTCTCTGCCTCATACTTATTCCCAATAGACAACACTCTACCTCCCATGTCTGTACCATTTGTACAGGCTGTCTGCCTTGTCTCAGATGTATCACCTCCTCCCTTCCATCTCTTAGAATCAATGTCCTTCCAAGATCATTTGAAGTGCCCAGTTGCCACATAAGGCTTGTCTTGATACCCCCAGTTGTCACTGTTCTTCTTTCCAATTTTACTTTACATATCTTTCTGTATTTTTTGTATACGTGTTATTTTGCTCCAATAGACTGCATATTCCTCAAGAACCAGGAACATTTTGTTTTCTTTGTACAATCGCAAGCTAATTTGGTGCTTATAACATATAACTACTTAATAAATGTGTATTGAATGAATGAGGAATAAATCAATATTTTCTTTTAAAATAGCAGTTTTTTAGAAGGATGGCTGATATCCTCCCTAGTCTTTGAATTTCATGGGTAGTAAGACTCAAGTTCCTAAGGCAAGTGGTCAGTGCAGGGGATAGAGCACCAGGCCTGGAGCACCTTGTGTAAGCCCCACAATCCTTCATGAACTGGTCTTCTACTTTCATTGCAATTAGCCCAGGAAGGACTATGATTTAGGTGGCACTAATGCCTTCTTTCTGCAAACATCCCATTTCCTCTCTATCTCTCTCTCTCAACTTGAGGCCATACTGCAGTCTCTGGCCCCAAGGGAATTCTCTTTTTTTCCATGATCCACACTACCAAATGTTGTCCTTTCTTCATTGACTTTAATTTTCTGTGGTTTGAACTAGTCTTGGGGTTTTCACACATGTCCCATGTCTAGGAGGGAGCCCATAACTTTAACTGAGGAAAAATGCCCCAACTGATCAGTTGGGATAGCTCCAGTAATAGAAAGACAGAGTACAGACAGAAATGGAGGGGTAGGAGGGATGCTGCAAGAGGGATTAAACCTCAAATGCATAAACAACTGATGTGAGCACAGGGGCTACTTAATCATCTGTAACTATGGACTCTAAGCTAAAGCATCCTCTCACTTCCAGCAATAAGAAGTTATCAGCTTTCTTCATCTAGTAAATAAGGCAAACGTTAAGTTAATTCTGAATGTAAATACTGATTGTTCTATAAGTAAAAGCCTACAAAGAATCTGTTCATTAGGGTTTGGGTTTTTTTTTTTTTCCAAAAAGCTTTATCATGGTAATCTAGAATTAAACAAAATGCCCCTCTATTTCCAAATCGAGCCTGTGGACACATTATTTGCTCACTTTAGTCATTGCCCTCACCTGAACTCCTTTGATAGCTTTTGTAAACAGACTCTCTGTAATTATTTTACATAACATAACTCAGGGAAAGCTATAAAGTTGACTTAACTACTATACATTGTCTGGGAGTGACTCATGACTCAACACGATGACTGATGGATCTTGTTTAAAACAGTCGAGTAGATTAGGATCAAAAACAGAGAACAATATTAAACCTATCCCATGTAATGAAGCAATGAATGTGGACATAAAAGTCAAATTCTACCCTGTGCTTGTATGTATCAAGAAGTGGTCTGTCCTACTCATTCCTCATCTGCACACAGAAGGGGACGGAGCCAACCAGGGCAGCCAGATCTGTTACCTGTGCTTAGGTTACAGAAGGGGCAGAGAGAGAATGAAGTAGTTCATAGGTAATCCAGATCTCTCAATTTAATCGGGAGTCTTAACCTTTTCCTACAATGTTAATGAAAAGAAAAGGGGAGTAATTTGATTTTTCACCTTTTCTCCCTTTCTTCAGGACCCTTCTGGTTGAGGTACGAAGGAAGAGTTCACACATGTATGGATGTGTATGTATATATGTGTATATATATATATATATATACATACATATATATACATATGTATATATACACATACATGTTTTTATATATATACATATATATATATATATATACCTACATACATATATAACAAGAGCTCACATTTGTATAGGGGCAGCTAGGTGGTGCAGTGGATAGAGCACTGGGCTTGGAATCAGACCTGAGTTTAAGTCCAGCCTCAGATACTTACTAGATGTATGACCTTGGGAAGGTCACAATTTCTATTTGCCTCTTCCTCATCTGTATAATGGGGACACGCTGGAAAAGGAAATGGCAAACCACTTCAGTATACTTGTCAAGAAAAACAAGAGGTCATGAAGAATCAGACACAGCTGAATGATGTAACAACAGCAATAACATCCCTGTAGAGTTTGGGGATTTGCAAAGTGCTTTATAAATACTATCTCTTTGTTATCATCACAACAGCCCTGGGAGGTAAGTGCTACTAATTATTCCTATTTTGCAGATGAAGAAACTGAGGCAAAACGGAGTGAAGGGACTTTCAGACAGCTAGAAGTCTTACCTTCTACCCACCCACTGTGCCACCAAGCTGCCAAAAAGAGACAAGTAAGTCAACAACCAGTCCGAACATATTTCCTGAGTGTCACAGGGTATTCAGCCATGGGTTAAGTGAGAAGAAAAGAGGAGAAATGGAATAAAATGCCAATAATTGACTCACAAATAATCTAGAAGACTGTGGATTTTGCTCTATAATTTTTGTCGTCATTTTAAAAGAATTGAAAATTGTATTCTCTTTATCGAGCCACCTTTCCAAGAAGAACCTAAAGGAATAAATTAAAAACGAAAGCAATATTTATGAAGATCTTGATGGAGACTTTGAATGAAATGTTAAAAATGGCCTCTGTGTTCACTAGCTTTGAAAATTTCTAAGTCAGCAGCTATGTAGTTATCTGCTTCTGTGGACTTTGTAACTGAAATAAATACAATCTTCATAGCTTTCCAACTTTCCTTGGTAATGGTTTTCTTTGGATTTACAACATCGTATAACTCAATAGCCAATAAATCACTCTTTCCTTAGTAGTACATGAGTTTTTTTCTTCTTATTAATTTTTGGTTAATGAATGAAAAACATGCACAATACATTTGTGATATCCTATGAAAACATTACGTAGGGAAAGTTAATGAGAGACCAGGTTCTATGTCTCATCGGTGATTGCTTTGCCTTCACAACAACATCTTGAAAACAGCCTTGAATATGAGTTTTCAAAAACTCAAATCAACAGCTAACCCTTCCCAGTTATAGTGAAAAACTGGCACCTTGAGTGAATGAACGAGGATCAATAAACCCAATTCTTCAACCCATGGATCAGAAAACAGGGGCATATAAATACTGGGTTGTACATGAATGGCTGAGTCTACCTCCCCAGTCACATGCCATGTTACTATACAGTGAGACCACACGTGAGGGCAAACATAGTCACAAGCTATTTGCAGACACGGTCCCTGGAAAGCCTGCCAATGTTAATAATAACCCATTATATTTTGGCTCACACAATTCTGCCCCAAAATAAGCAGAACATTTAGGAAGGACACAGAAGGAGGCTTTCTAGGTTTGCTGTTTCAGAGGGAACATTTTTTTTTTAATATTCTAGAGGATAGATGGAAAAATCAGGAAAAATTATTAAGAAGAATTAATTCTGAATACTTCAATTAAGAATCATTTGAGCTATCACAGTGCAGCATGTGGTTTGGGGAGAAGAAGAGAAGAACAAGCATTTGTTAAGTACCTACTATGTGCCAGGCACTATGCTAAGCATTTTATAAATATTATCTCATCTGAGACTTCAGTACAACACTCTGAGGTAGGTGCTATTATTATCCTCAGTTAGCCCTGTCCCCAGGCTCACAGCAGACACACATTAAGTGCAAAGAGGAATGCTTCTTTGTTAAGAATGTTCTTGTTCTAACTAGCGTCTCCAAGCAAAAGCAGAAGGATTGTGAGGAGTACTAGTGTGATAAACAGGCAAAAGAGGACAGATATTGGAGGAACCAAAGAGCAGAGTAATACCTAGGCCATCCCATTAAATTTAATAACATTCGCTCAAGATTCCTTAAGCAGGTACTTCAAATAACACAAGCTCACTAAGGTGAATGCTCCATTACTAATTTGATTATCCAATACAAACCCAATGTGAATAAAAAATTAGGATGAGCATAGAGGGAATTTGGGGCGGCTAGGTGGCGCCATAGTGCACAGAACACTAGACTTGGAGTCAGAATCATCTTCCTGAGTTTGAATCTGGCCTCAGACCCTTATTAGCTGTGTGACCCGAGGCAAGTCACCTAACCCTGTTTGCCTCAGTTTCCTCATCTGTAAAATGAGCTGGAGAAGGAAATGACAAACCACTCCTGTATCTTTGCCAAGAAAACCCCAAATGGGATCCCAAAGAGTCCAGCATGACTGAAAAACAACTGAACTAGAACCAAACTAGAAAAGGGAACTGATTTTCACCTCTTGGTAGTCTCCTCAGTCATCAGTCTTATTCTCTCTACACTATCTCTCCCTTGGCAAACCTCATTCACCTCTGGAAGTTCAACTGTCATCTCTGTACAGATGACTCTCAAATCTGCATCTCATTCTTGACCACTAACCCAAGCCACAGGCTCACATGTCCACCTGACTGTCCTTCCAGCATGCAAACTCAACACATCCAAAATAGCACTTATATCTCTCCTAAAGGCAACCCATTTGGCCTTCCCAATTTCTTTCAATAGCACCAGATTGCACCCAGGCATCTATGCTCAAGATCTTATCTTAATCTTTGGTGGGTCCCTTTCCTCACATACCATTCCAATCATTTACCAAGTCCTGTTGATATTATCTCCACAACCTCCCTTATATCTGATCCCTGCTATATGTCAGATGTTACTCTAATTGCCAAATATTTGACTATTTCTCACAAACCCTCTCTACATAATTTCATAAGGGAAATGTTATATACTTGATTACATATATTATATATATTTTATATATATATAAAATATATTATATATGTATATATATAGTGCAGGTTTACTTTTTTCTAGTTAATAATACTGATCTATCAACTCACCTTAATATCATGGATTATTTTGTTGTTTAGTCATTTTTCAATTGTGTATGACTCTTTGTGACCTCATTTGGGGTTTTCTTGGTAAAGATACTGTAGTGGTTTTGCCATTTCCTTCTCCAGCTCATTTTCCAGAAGAGGAAATGGAGGCCAACAGGGGTACATGACTTGCCCAGGGTCAGCTGGCTAATAAGTGTCTGATGCTAGATTTGAACTCAGGAAGCTGAGTCTTCCAGACTCCAGGCTTGGTGCTTTGTGCAGTATGGCACCCCCTAGCTGCCCCAAATCCTGGCCTGGCCAGTTACTTCCTGCATGACTTAAGTCCATTTCATCTCTGTAGCACTTACTTTCCTCAAGTGCAAAATGAGGAGGTCCCACTACATGACCTTAAAAGTCCTTTCCAGCTCTGAATCTATGATCTTATGATGTGCCATTATTGTCACCAAATTCATCTAGGAGAATTTGGGTGAAAGGATGGGATTGTGGACTGCAGGGAAAAAAGAGATCGCTTTTCCCCGCAACATGGAAAACAAATCACTGCTAATGTCAAAGCCCACCAGTTAAAACGAAAATTTCATCTCTGAAATATTGTTCAGGCAACCTCTGTCTGGTAAGAGGGAATGAGAAAGAAGGAAGTGCCAAAAATTACAGGGAAATTTAAAATTGTTTCTATCAGAGCCATTTAAAAATACAATTATTTGAGTAATATTTCTCTTCGAGCCAAGGTTAACTGTGAAGCTGGACACATGTCATGGTGCTCTTGGTGTGATTTCTCCAACTTTATAAAAGCAAATTATACAAGCCAATAATCGTATTTTCAAACCATATAATTTCTACATGAGCTAAAACTGCTTGTCCAGAGACATGTGTGGGATGATGAGTTCTGTAATTTTCTCTTAGAAGAAAGAGAAAAAGTAAACTTAGCTCAGTTGAAAAACTGCTTCTAAGAATCCACTGCACACCAGTAATGAAGTCTCCAACACAAATCTCTTATCATTGAAGAGTTTTATTTACTTAAATATGTTCCAATATGACATGGCAGGCCATTAGAATATATTATTCAACTAGCTGCCAGATCAGCAAATAACAATCCACATCTGTATTTCTCATATACACTAAGATAAAAGAACTCATTATTCTCCACGAAAAAGCCCCCAGCCTTCAGTGACCTCTCAGAATCCACATTCCCCTTTTCCCTTTATCACCACATGGCTCAGAAATTGTCCTTGGTATGCAGGATTAATCATATTGCTTTCTTTCTTCTTCTTGTCTCTGTTTATGTCAAGGCTTATAATTGCTTATGCCCACAATCAGTGTGCCTTATTCTCCATGGGACCCAGTCTAGTAAAATGATGATGTTGTTATCCAGTTGTGTGCAATTCCTCGTGACCCCTTGGACCACACAGCACACCAGGCCCTTCTATCTTCCAAATCTCTCAAAGTCTGTCCAAGCTCATGTTTGTTGTTTCCATGACACTATCTGTCCATCTCACCCTCTGCTGTCCTTTTTTCTTTTTGCCTTCAATCTTTCCCAACACCAGGAGCTTTTCTAATGAGTCCCATATTCTCATTATGTGGTCAAATTATTTAAGTTTCAGCTTCAGTATTTGACCTTCTAGTGAATAATCTCTATTAATTTCTTCAAGTATTGACAATTTGATGTCCTTGATGTCCAAGGGACTCTCAGAAGTCTTCTTCAGCATGACAATTTGAAAACATCGAATCTATAGTGCTCAGCTTTCCTAACAGTCCAACTCCCACAGCTATGCTCTGCTACTGGAGAAACCATAGCTTTGAGTGATCACCTAATTAAATTCATCCATTCCCATTCATTTAAGTTCACCAACATCCAAGACGTCAATATTTAATCTTTCCATCTCCTGTTTGACCACATCCAGCTTACCTTGGTTCATAGGTCTTACATTCTAGGTTCCTATGCAATGTTGATCTTTACAGCATCAGGTTTTCTTTTAGTCACCAGACACATCCACAGCTGAGCGTCCATTCAGTTTTGGCCTGGCTGCTTCACTCTTTCTAAAGCTACTTGTAGTTGTCTTCTACTCTTCTCCAGTAATGTGTTGGACACCGTCTGACCTGAAGGCTTATCTTCCAGTGTCATATCTTTTAGCTTTTTAATACTGTTCATGGCAAAGTTACTGGAATATTTCCCATTTCCTTCTCCAATGGATCACACTTCTGTCAGAACACTCTACTATGACCAGTCTATCTTAGGCAGCCCTGTATGGCACAGTTCACAGTTTCATCAAGCTACAAAAGCCACTCCCCCCCCTGCCCCCACCACCATCACCATGACAAGGCAGTGATCCAGGAGGGGAGTAAAGTGATGAATATCTAGTCTTGATAGTCAACGGGAAGAGATTTCAACATATTAAGTTCTATGCCAAGGTCATCGATACTGGATGTGACCACCTGCATCAAGTGAAGTGGAGAACTGAAGAAGCAGGCCTCTGAATTCACTGACTTGGGACTACCCATCTGGGTAATGGAGGACACTCATCCCTAAATACAGACTGTTTATCAATAGATTTGATTTTCTGAAAGAGATCATGTGACAGACGTATATATCAATTTATCGCTTTGGGGTCAACTTGCTTATCTTTAAGAGACCTGGAATTATATATACCAGATGCCAGGATGTTAGGAGAGCAGCAAGACTGACACAGAAGGTCCAAAAACACAACCAACCCAGTACTCAATATTTGTAATAAGAAAAACATGTTAGATAGAAATGCTAGTCAGTGGGTTTTCTTTCCATGTTGTATATGTATGCATAACACACATGCTATGACTCTAAAGTAATAAAATATGCTTTCATATATGGATTGTGGAATCAGTAGTATTATTTTAAAGTCACACCTTATGCCACAGATTCATGTAATGATGGATCTAGAAGGGACCTGAGAGACCACATAGTCTACCCCGCCTCATCTTAAGGAAAAGGAAACAGGTGCTGAAATTTGGCTGACCTTTTTCAAGGTCCAGAAGGGCAAAACCAGGGCTTGAGCCGCCCCACCCCACCCCGACCCCTCCCGCCATCTTTTGACTCCCAGGTCAATATTCTCTCCACTTCAACAAGATATTTTGAGATTTCTTTGACCCACGCTATAAATACAAAACAGGCTACACATCATCAAATCTCTCTAAGATGCAGAAAGAACAGAAAAAGTGATGAAAGGAAGAAAGAGCTTTTGGACTTGAGTCTTTGGAGAGCATGAAATTTCTCACTTTACTAGCATGGGTTCGGCTCCCGTTAACTTTTTAGTTAGTTACTCTTTTTCCTCAGAGAAAAACTCTTTCTCACACAGTTTGGTTTAAGATGGAAATTAGAAAGACTACTGCTATGAGTTCACATTCACTCTCTCTGTAACTGTCCTAATGCAATCAGGGCTTAGCTAATCTGAGCCCACTTAATAAATGGTTGGCACAGTGGATAGAGCGCTGGGCCTGGAGTCAGGAAGACCTGAGTTCAAATCCGGCCTCAGACACTTAATAGCTGTGTGACCCTGGCTAAGACACTTAACCTCTATTTGTTTCAATTTCCTTATCTGTAAAATAAGGATTATAATAGCACCTACCTCCCAAGGTGGTTGTCAGCATCAAAGGAAATAATTATTGTAAAGGACTTAGCACAGTGCTTGGTATATATTAAGCACTATGTAAATATTAGCTATTCTTATTCATCTATTCAACAAATATTTTCTAGACACCTCTTGTATGCATGAGGCTCTGTTAGACACTGGTGATACAAAACATAAAACATTACATAGTCTTTATGTTCAAGGTATTTACAATCTGCTGAGGGAATACAACATATTTAACACATAATAATAACAAATTTATATAGCACATTAAAAATCGTCACAACAACCCTGGAAGGTAGGTGCTATTATCCCCCTTTTACAGATGAAGAAATTGAGGCAGAGGTTAAGTAATATGCTCAGGGTCACATATCTGAGGCTAGATTTGAACTCAGGTCTTCCTGATTCTAGGTCTAATGCTCCATTCACTGCAACTAAAGGTCAGAAGTAAATTACTATGTGAGCTTTTATATATGTGAAAGATTTCATAAGTGAGGGGCTGTACTATTAAATACAAAGTAGAATGTGGGGAAAGAACAAAAGAGAGATCCAGGCAAATTTCTTTAGAGAAATCTGGGGACTTGGTGTTCACCTGGGTAGGTGGGGGGTCAGGGAAGGACAAAACAGATGACCTGGATCTTGAAAGAATCAAAGATATTCGATCAGGACATATTCATCTTCTAAAGAAGAGTCACTCCCCTTACCTAAAGTATCTGAAATTAATATACTTTATCCACTTAATTTGGCCATCTGTAAAAGTCTTCTAAAAATTTGCATCTCATTTACTTTTGGAGGGCAATTGGGGTTAAGTGACTTGCCGAGGTCACACAGCTAGTAAGTGTGTCATGTGTCTGAGGCTGAATTTGAACTCAGGTCCGCCTGACTCCAGGGCTGGTGCTCTACTCACTGTGCCACCTAGCTGCCCCCTGCATCTCATTTTTTTCAAGGAGATATTGGTCCTTTTTCTTATTACATTGAAAAATACACAGAAAAGAACACAAACAATTTTTTCAAATACATGTAATTTCTTCCTCTTCCCATTGAAATGAGGGGAAGTGCTGACCACTCTGTGTGTGTGTGTGTGTGTGTGTGTGTGTGTGTGTGTGTGTGTGTGTGTGTGTATATAATTTCTTCTCCCATATCTAATCAAAATTAAAACCTCTGTGACCCAGAGAGTTTTAAAATAATTATTTCCAAGAAGAAGTGGTTTCAGAAAAACCTGAGAAAACTTGTATAGATTGATACAGAGTAAAGTGAATACAACCAGGAGAAGAATTTACACTGTAGCATCAACATTGTAAAAATGAACAACTCTGAAAAACTTCAGAATTCTGATTAACACAATCATCAGCCATAATTCTAGAAGATCAATGATGAAACGTGCTAGCCGCTCCTAACAAAGAGATGAAGGGCAAAAATGAAGAATGAGACACACATTTTTGGACACGGTCAATTGGGAATTTGTTTTACTTGCCTATTCACATTTGTTACAAAGTTTTTGGTTTTGTTTTTTTCTTTTTAGTAGGCGAAGTTGGAAGTTAGAAAAAAAAAACATGTTGAGGGTGATGAGAATATGAGTGGAACCTTCTCTGACTTACTCAAGATTAGCTAACAAGGGTGATATAGAGGGCTTTATTTATGTTAGGCGCTATGGAGCCATCTAAACCTAGATGGACACATTTTCTACTTTATCTATTGGGAAAAAGAGGGGGAGACCTCATCTGGTTTTAGGGGTAAAAGTAAAAAAGCAAGGGGCAATTAACACCTATCAGATACATGCTAATTACATGGCAAGTGCTTAGAGAAAGGCCACATCTTGTTGTCTCAAGAGAGAAATCAAATGCCTTCTTTATTTTTAAAGATGTTTTATGTTTTCTGGTGGAGGTGGGATTTCACATCTGAAATACTAGTTCAAATTGCATATGGTAGTACTACGGAAATATGTGTCCAACAAACAAAGATCCTAATAAAAATATTTTCAGCTTTACCAATTTCCTAAAAGCTGTGTAGGAGGAAAATATTTGGCCAATAATTAACCTCCAAGACTAGGAAGTGTCCCTCAATGGCAAACCTTAGTGATTTACTTAAGGAGGTCATGGTATTTATACCCCAAATTTCTTCATATACTACTCAAAATCAGTGAAACAATCATGGATCTATTTCCTGATAAACCTTTGAAAATGTTACAAGGTTATAATTAAAACATCATAATTTATCAAATTTATTCCTGTTATATACCCCAAACCCTATACTTATCCGCAAATCTTCCTTATTTCCAAAAAATATCGTGTAAAATCCTTTTAAAGAAAATGGTTTGATTCTTTTGGAAATAGCCAACTAAAGGGGGCGGAGCCAAGATGGCGGCTGGGAAGCAGTGACTGGTGTGAGCTCCCCACCAAGTCCCTCCAAAAACCTATAAAAAAATGGCTCTGAACCAATTCTAGAGCTGCAGAACCCACAAAGTGTCAGAGGGAAGCAGGGCTCCAGCCCAGGACAGCCTGGATGGTCT
>CM053622.1:355648486-355725787 GCA_028646595.1 Phalanger gymnotis
GGGGGGGGAGGAAATGGGGAGAAAATTTGTAATTCAAGAGCCTGTGAAAATCAATGCTGAAAACCAAACATGTTAAAAATAAATCAAAATTAAAAAAAAAAGGAAATAGCCAACTAAAGAACCAGTTTTTGAGAAACATTTTAGTGTAGGATCGTAAAACGATACTATTTTGTATTATAATTTTTTCACATCAAGAATGTGGTTAGTGAATCTTTTTCTTCATTAGTATGATCAAGTTTGAGAGATGGCTTTCCTTGGGGACTCAAACTTTTCTCTCCAAAATGGTTTTCTTAATACATAAAATTTAGCTTGGATTTATCACAATGCCATCAAACAATTCAATTTCATGTTTAAAGTTAAAGTGTGAAGTAAACTTTTCTTTTAAACCTAAATCTTCTTTTTTTTGCCCTTTTAAGAAGCAGAAATAAAACAGAGTATAGCTCGTAACAACCAGTATGCTCAGAGAATTGGAATCTGCTAGTTAAAGTAATTTCTGATAGCTTGAAGATGAATCAGAAAATCCTTATCAGTGCAAGCCTTGCTGCCAACACTTTCTAAATGGTATCAGCATGCTGAATTGCCTTACTAAGTATAGTATTGTTATTCAGTCGTGTCTGACTCTTCGTGACCCCATTGACCACACTGTCCATGAGATTTTCTTGGCAAAGATACTGGAGTGGTTTGCCATTTCCTTCTTCAGTATATTAAGTCAAACAGGTTAAATAACTTGCCCAGGGTTGCACAGCTAGTAAGTGTCTGAGGCCGGTTTTTACTCAGGCATCCCTGACTCCAGGACAGGTGCTCTATCCACTGGGATATCTAGCTGCCTCCTAAGTATAGTATAATGAAGATAATTTCATTTTTTCTTGTTTACCTAAAGGTCATCATTCAGAACATCAGTGGTCATCATATGATACCATTAGATGTGGCATAGAAGATACAGGAAACCCATATAAAATCTATGCTTGAGCCCTAGATATCCTAAAGGAGTTGGATTTTGAAACAAAACCTACATATGGACTCTTCCATTTGTTTGTTTGCTTTTGGTTTGCCTTCCCCTCCCCACCCCCACAAAAGTCAAGTGCAACAAAAAGATTCTCAATACATTAAGGGTTCTAGTTAGCTGGTCTCCGGGTCATGTTGAAAAATGTTAGGAGGGAAAAAAGCCCTATTTCTTTCTCAGGTCCAATTAAGAGAAGCATAAATAGGATTGACTCCAATTGTGCCATGAAAGGACAAATGACTGAAAGAGCCAGTTCCTACAAGAACTACATGTAGTCCAGCACCCGAAAACCTGGCCGAAGGATCCACCGGAGCAGCTTCAGGAACCAAAGCTTTGCCTCTGTCTTTGTGGAGAAAAGGGGATCTCATAGTTTCTTTCTATTTATTACTTATTGATGATTTTCAATCAGCTAAGAAAAAAAAAGAAATACACTCAATTTACCTACTTGTCAATGCCATTTATTCTAAAGACCTACTCAATTAATTTTCAAGCACTGCAAAAAATCAAGACATGTGCCACAGCATTCACCTAATATGATTATGTGAAAATATGGTAGAAACAAAACGAATTTATATCTGACCCACTTTCAGTTCTTCCTGGGAATGGAGAGAAGATATTGAAGTAATGCACAGCTGAAATGCAGAGATTTCAATTAAAACTTTGGTTTAGCAAAACAAATAAACAAACAAACAAAAACACCCAAATTCAAACCAGGTCTTTCTTTCGTCAGGCTTTTTATCAGCGATTCTAATAAATACCAGCAACAGGGGAAATAGCACTTGGCTCTGGAGTCCGAGGACCTAGGTTCAAAGTCCACTTCTGCTGTTGACTACCTGTATGACCTTGGGCAAATTACTGAACCTCCCAGGCCTCAGTTACCTCATCTGTAAAATAAGGGGGTTGGAGTACATGGCCTCTGAGGTTCCTTCCAGTCTTAGGTCTATGTTCCTATCATCCTAATTTGCTTCATCTGTATGGTGTGATAGTAAGCACAGCCAATGTGGAGTTGGAGGAATTTGGTTCAAATCCCAGCTTACTAATTCCCTGTGTGACATTGGGCGAGTCATTTAAACTCTATGGGGCTCAATTCCCTCATTTGAAAAACAAGGTTAGACTAGTGGCTCTCTAAGGTTCTTTCTAGTGCTAAATTCAGTGCAAAGTGCCTTCCTACACTCATACTTTTACTTCCTCTGGCTCCCCTGGATGAAATTAGGCAGCCAAAAGGGGAAGTAAATGACCCCCAGAATAATCAAACTAAATTATCAACTCTTGAAAATCTTTAAAATTAATTATATTTACAAACAAAATGTGCATCTATAGAGGGCTAAATAGGACTGATTCCCACTGTAACTCTCTCTACTGCAAGAAAGAACTACAAGGGCAACTATTGTTCTACTGTCTTTTACAAACTCCCTGAAAAGAACATGATGATCATTACAAGTTAGAGTGGGTTCATCAAAAACAAGTCTTATCAAGTCACACCAAAATAACCTCATTTCTTATTTCAAGAGGGTCATTTGCCTGGTAGATGAGGGGAATGCCATAGATGTGGCATGTAAGGTGCCTGCCACCATGTCTTGTGCAATAATTATGGAATATATGTAGAGATGTGGGGACTGGAAAATATCAGAGAGAATTGGTTGAACAACAGGATGCAAAGAGAAGTGATTAAAAGGCAAGTTTCTAACAAAATGACATACGCCTCTGTCCTAATCAGGGATGAGTATGAAAGCATAAATGACATGCTTAACAAATACGCCATTGACATGAACTTGGAAGTGATGGCTCATGCACTGAGGCAACAGAATTATGATCCAAAATGATCCCAACAGAAATGTAAATTATAATGACTGTAAGGTTTATCTTATAAAATTGGCAGAGATGATAAAAGACAAAGTCAGTGTTGAAGAGGCTATGTGTACATAGTTATTGGAGCTGCAAATTGGTTCAAACTGTTCTGGAAAACCACTTGGAATGATGTGTGAAAAGTAACTAACCTGTTTATGCCCTTTAATCCAGCCATCTCACTCCCAGGCAAACAGGCTAAAGACAGAAAGAAAGACCTTACATAAACCAAAATGTTCAGTAAGTGTCCATCAATTAGGGAATGGCAAAACAAATTCTCTTGTATGACTATAAGGAAATATTACGGTATACTAAGAAATGACATAATGTGACAAATTTGGACAAACATGGGAAGATTCGTATGAACGTATTCAGAGTTGCCGGCATGATGACACACACGTGTGAATTCTGACACTAGGGAGGATGAGGCTGGTGGATTGCTGGAGTGTGGAAATTGTAACCTGCTGTTGAGTTAAAGCTGACTGGGCCTCTGTGCAAAGTACAGGACTAATATGGTGAGCCCCAGAGAGCACGAGGCTACCAGACAGCCACAGGGGGAGCAAATTGACACAGGTCAGAAATGGAACCGGACAAAGCTCTCATGCTAGTTAGTGTTAAAATCAGGCCTGGGTAAGATGAGGAGTACCAGTCTCAAAATAAACAGATAAATAAAAATTAATATATGCAGAATGAAGTAAGCAGAACCAGGAGAATAATAGATAAAATGACTAAAATGATGTTAAAAGAAGTCAAATTTTTGGTTTTTTTTAATGACTGGTCTTGGTTCTGGAAAAATGATCATGAAATATACCTCCTTTCTCTCAGCATAGAGGTAGAGAATGCTAGGGTCTGGATGTTGCATACATGGTCATTATAGGGGTTGTTTTAGCTTAACTCATTTTCTTTGTTTCAAGGGCAGGTTCAGAGCTGGTGGGGTAACATATAGAAAATGACTGTGATGTTTAGAAGAAGTCCAATAAATTTTTCTTGACATTGCAAAAGGCTGGAATTATAGGTCTCACACACACAATAAAGAAACAATAGGAATAAATGTAAAGTTCAAAAAAATCATCTATATAAATACAGAATAAGCAAGACATCACTATATACCATATACATTCATGTGAAAAAGACCTGGAAGTTTAATGAGCTAGATATAAATTCAATATGAATCAGCAGTATGGCATGGCAAATAAGAAAGCTAATGTGACTGATTGGTTGGTTGGTTGTTGTCCTTTGTTCTCAAAGAGGACCAAGATGACATCACTATGTTGGGGTCAAGGTACAGTGTGTCCGACTGTGGATGATCAGACCATCGTGAGCTCAGAAGGCTCTTCCACAGGTCAGGCACAAATAGTCCATATGAACACTGGGAGTGCAGATGGCTCTAAATTTGTGCGTCTCATGTTTCTTTTGAGCTACTGCAGTTCTGCAATGTGGTCTGATACTGAATTAGCAGAAGCACAGTGTCCAGAATCAGGGAAACGACAGGTCTGGTTTCACCCCATTTGGAGAATTGTTTTTCATTCTCAGAGCTACATTTAAGAAAGGGCCTTTACAAACCCTAGTGTATTAGGCAGATGCTCGGTGTCGAATGTATGGCAAAGATTTTAACAAGAATTCCATGAGGTAAAGAATTATGGATAAGGCACAAATTGTATCTACCATCAGCTCCAGCAATGGAGAGAGCGCCCACATTAATAAGATCTCAGATCCACTTAATTAGTAAAGTCTTCTCAAGCTAGAGCAGGTCTAAAGGAGAGGCAACGAGGATGGTGAGGAAACCCTGGACCAGTGGTTTTCAAACTTCGTGGACCCATTTGCACTCTTTGAAATTGAAGAATGCACCCTCTCCCCTCCAAAGAGCTTTTGTTTATGTGGGCTGTGTCTATCAATATTTGTAATATCAAAAATTAAAACATCCTGGTATTATTGTGAGAAAGTCTTGACCTTAGGACACACTGAAGGAGTTTCGGGGACCCCTGAGGTCCTCAGACCACACCTGACAAAACACTGCTCTAGACTGACATACAATGATCAGTTGTGTGGTATTGAGCCTGAAGAGATAACTAAGGGTGGGAGTTGGGGAGAGGAGGGATGATAACTGATATTCAATACCCGAAGGGCTGTCCTATAGAAAACAGTTTAGATTTACTCTGCTTGGTTTCAGAGGCAGAATTGAGACTAAAATAACAGAAAAAAATGTTTGCAGACTCTAAATAAAAAAGTTCCTAATAATTAGAGCTATCTAAAAGTAGAATGAGATGCATTAAGAAATAGTGACGAAGGATTCAAGAGAAGACTACGGGAACACTTGCTGGAGATGATGTCCAGCATGATTTTGTTCAGAAAGGCGCTGCACTGGAGGACCTCTGAGATGCTGCAATTCCAAAGTGCTAAAGCAACACAAATTTTGAAGGAAGCACCTGATTTTCTAAGAGGGAGAGGTGGAAGCTGGGTATGTCATTGCACAATTGGCTTTTGACTACATGATAACAATAAAATTAGCAGAGAAGGGAGTCGGAGAATAAAGCCCTTAACGAGTGGGATATGAAAAGAAAGACAATACCTTCTAATGCAATTGTTTCAAATGCCTTTTATTTGGTTAGAATTTATAAATTTGAAATCACTTATCAGACACTTTTGAGATCTCTGCATATTGCCTACTTTTGAGACAGCATCTGATTTTGGTTCTTTGTTCTGCACTTTAAATACACCTAATGACTCTTTCTCAAGGTTAATAGGTTCACATTTTCCAGTCTGCCTCAATTTCTAAAGGGTTAACCTTCAGAGCTCGTACATGGAGCAGCATTATATGTAAGCTGGTTGCTAAGCAACAAGGTTGTTTCATAACTGTAATCCACAGAACCACAGAGTAGATGAGGAACATTTTAGAAAGACTGACATTTTATAATTTTTCTGATTTTCTTGATTAATTATATAATCATAAAAATCATTCAATTTATCTTATTCTATGCAATACTGCATTTAGGGTCCTCTTTTTTTCGAAAGCATTTTAGATATATTAACGAAGAGGACTTGAAAGTGAATTCCATACTACTGTTGATAAACTTTAAAATACATAAAAACTTTCCCTTTAAATTAAATTGTATTTTTTTATTCTGAGTTTAATGAACACCTCCCCCATTTCCACATACAGGAATATAAAACAGTTATGTGATAATAATGATAGCTAGCATTTATTATTATTATTATTACATCTAATCCTTTTTTCTACTCTACTTGTATGTGGAAATTTATTAAACACAGTCTGCTTTTTCAAAGTTATATAATGCCTTCAAAACATATCTTCATTATAGCCATTTCTGTAATCATATGGGATCTATTCCCTTAGTATTTCCACTTCTTTTGAATGTAACTGGAGTACAGGATGGTTGTATCACACCTTTTTCATAAGTGTTAAAAAACTTATTGCCTATAAGTAACAGAGATTTCAGCAAAATGAAGTAAAATAGATGTATCCAAAGTAAAACATCTGGACTGTGCAGAATCAGTACCAAAAAACCCTGACAAACCAACAGCCTTCCTCTAATCTTTCAGAATGTATCTTCACTGCCAGTCTAAATGAAGTACGTAAAAGTGGAGCAGCACTGACTTCCTTATGAATTGCCATCTATAAATATTGATGTATACATCAATCCAGATCTTGGCTTGAGAAATGAATTTTCAAATGAATTAAACTTTAGGTAGGGAAATCATATTCTTCCTCACTTCCTCCCACCCCCAACTTGAAAGGTTGCAGTAAGAGGCAAAATGAAAATATTAATGCTAAAGAGCCTTTTGCCATTCATTGGGAAACCTGTTTTTCCTCTGAGTGAGGGGATTTAGAATCTAAAAGATATAAAGATAAAAACCGCGATGAAAAATGGATGCACAGGCCACAAACTCCACCCTTCTAAGTAAGCAACTTTTCCTTTGTAGGTGAATAAATTGACACCTCAATGTCTCTAAGTGGAGCAAAGGAGAAGGGTTGGGTCAATCATTTCATTGCTCTAGAGAAATCCAAGAGGAAGACACTCCCTCTACTGATGCAGGTGTGTACCTTCTCTGCAACTTAGTCTTGGAAAATTTCCTAGAGCACTGAGAAATCATACAACTTGTCAAGGGTCATAGAGAAAGTATATGTTGGAGTCGGAACTTAAACCTAGATCTTTTGGGCTCTGAAACCACCTCTTTATCTACTATACCACACTGCTGCAGTGGAGAATGGCGAGCAAAAATAAAAACTGACTGTCGAGGGAAGACTGAAATGCAATCTATTCTCATCATGAGGGCAGATGTATCCCAACATTTGGACTTTGCCACCCAAGAACCGATATGCTATGTGAGGAAGTGGGAATGACCCTTCCATAGAAGAAATTGGAAAAAAAATGACTTGATCTGGCCAAATAAACACACACACACACACACACACACACACACACACACACACTTGGGCTGGAGGCTACACAATTTTAAAGTCACATAGGAGTTGTTTTTTCAAGATATCTCAAATTGGGGAAGATTCCTAAAGCAAGAAATCACAGACTGTGTTAATTAGTACCTATAAGAAGCTATCAGGACAACATAAGTGATTATTGATCCATGGGCTTATTATCTAAGTGTGCTAAAATCTTTGTGAGAATTATTTATGCATGCACTAAGAGTATCCTTGATGAAAACCCTATAGAAAATATACTTTCAAGGATTTCTTATAGCAGACTGCAACTACATAGTCATACCACTAAATGAGAAGTACAGAAAATACAAGATTCCATTGTTTCTGTTTGTTTTTTATTACGAAAAAGCACTAGAGCAAAATTGACCCTTAACAACTCTCCTACATTACCTGTGTAAATGTTAAAATCAAACCAGTTCCCTTGAAAAATGCAACCACATACATGAATGTAATGGAATACTATTGTGCTATAAGAAAGGATGATTTCAGAAAAGTCTGAACTTACATGAACTGATGCAAAGTGAAGTGAGCAGAAGCAGGAGAACATTGCATACAGCCACACTGTACAATGATCAATTAGGAATGACTTAGCTATTCTCAGCAAGATAATGATCTAAGACAATTACAAAGGACTCATAATGAAAAATGCTATCACCATCCAGAGAAAGAGCTGATGGATTCTGAATGCACAAAGCATACTATTTTCGCCTTCTTTATTTTTTTGTCTTTTTTTTTTGCTCTGTTTCTTCTTTCACAACATGACTAATATGGAAATATGTTTTACATGATCACAAATATACAACCTATATCAAATTTCTTATAGTAGGGAGAGAAAAAATTTGGAACTCATTTTTAAAATGAATGTTAAAATCTGTCTTTCATGTAATTGGAAAAATAAAATACTATTTTAAAAAAAAAACGGAACCACAGAGATAATACTGTTCAATGATCATTTGAGTATCAATATCAAGCACTTCACAAAAATTAGAAATGCTTGCCAAAGATGACCACTGCACACATGGTTAATTTCCTAAATAAAGCCCAAATATGAGGAATTCTAAAGATCCTCACATTTGCAGATGGCATTATGCTGATTGCGCTGAGTCCCAGAATACTATGGTCCTCCTCAACAACACAATCATACTAAAGAAATACACCTAGCAAACCACTCAGGTAAAACCAAATGGATAAAGCATGCATTGTTGCCCAAATGGTGACATGCAGTTAGAAGGGCAACTCCTGAAGTCAGTCCATCAATTTATATATCTTGGACAGATGTAGTATATGGGCAATGAGCTAAACTCAGAATTAAATTGAAGGAGGGAAGCAAGTTAGATTACATTCTTTTGGAAATGCTTAGCACAGTGCTTAGCACATAGTTGGCACTTAATAAATGTTTCTTGACCACTGTTCCAGTGATGCCTAGACAGCTATGAATCATATAATGTAATGTAATCAGAATAATCTGACCCAAAGGTCAATAAAAAAGATCCATGGTGGGCAAAACTAAGCTTTAGATTATGGCTTACATGGGGAAAGGGGCATAAAAGGCATCATTCTAGTACCTATACAACCAGAAAAGGAGGTGCCTCCAGTCAGAGTGGGAATAAGTGGCCTACTTGTTCTGATTCAAATGCTCAGAATGCTTTCAGCACTTTAGACAGACCTTCCCTAATGGAGAGAGAGGTAGAGGGTAGGAGGCAGGGAAGTGGCTGGGTCATAGATTAGAATAGCACAGGATGAGAAGGCATTGATGGGATAGGATGGGTTGTGTTTTGTACCAATGAAGAATATAGCTTGACCAGTGACAGCGCTGAAGCATTGATATTTTAAAAGCTTTTCTAATAAATTTGAGGCCTGCTATTCATCTGAAACAGACAATTTAAGATCTAAAGCAAGGGTTCTTAACTTTTTTATGTCATGAACCCCTTTGTCAATCTGGTAAAGCCTGGGAAACTTTTCTCAGAATCATATTTTTAAATGTGTAAAATAAAATTCATAGGATGACAAAGGAACCAATTATGTTGAAATACAGTCATAAAAATAAAATGAAAAAAAGCTCACAGACCTCAGGTAAAGAATCCCTGATCTAAAGGATTTAAAAAATTATATATTTTTAAATAGACTTTTATTGATGTCTTTCGTTTTCACAGTGCCTAGATGTCCTCTTTCCCCTGCCAGAGGGCCATTTCTTATAAACAACGAATTTTTAGAGGAAAAAAAGTCACCAAAACCAATCAGCACATTAGCAAAAAAATATATGACATGCTATGCAATGTTCTATATCCATGTACTGTGATCTCTACCAAGGAGTATGGGAAGGTATCATTCTCATATCTCTTCTTTGAGACTAAGCTTTGTCTTTATAATTTTATAATATTCATATATATAATATATATGATATATGTTTATATATATGATATATATTATATATATAATAATTCATATATATAATATTCTGCTATTTTGTGGTTGCTGTTCTTTCCATTTATATTACAAGTAGTCACTGTGTACATTGTTCTTAAAGGTAAAAATTGCTAAGAAAAGTGGATCTCTGAGCCTTAAACTCCACCTCTCAAAGTTAGCAACTTTTCTTTTTAAACACAGAAATTAACACCAAGATTCTGATTTCCAAAGAGGAAGGCCCAAATGACAAATAGGTGTAAAGTGGAAGTACTTGACTTTTCATCACATTGCAGGAATCTTGGTTTTCAAGTGCTTCCCAAGATCATAACAATCCTTTTTTTGTTCTTTTACACTCACACCTGCTCACATCAGAAACATATTTCCATTAAATAAGTTTACAAAAATTCCTAAGATGTTTGTTTTCTTTGTCATGATTTTTAGGCTGTAATGTAAATCTTGAACAAAAGACATACTTTGGAAATCATAGATCCTTCCTGTTTTCATGGATGTGACCTGAGGTAGTGATGGCTCTATGACGAGTTACACAAGACTTAAATAAAAGTGATGATTACCTTTTAAAAAGTGTGTTTACGTGACTTCAGTGGGTTTTGCGGAGTTTGGGGTTTTTTGTTCCTCTGTGGCTCCTGCTTTTCTGCGTTTATTAGAGAAATTGGTTCTACCACACAGATTTACACTGAAATCGTTTGTCATAGTTTTTCCTTTAAAAGTAGAATGTTTTCCCCTACATGAAGATGTGATAAAATAATCAGACAACTGAATGTCAGGCCCTGTCCTGAAAGGAAGTGCTGAAATAGAGAAACCACTAACCAAATGTTTTCACCATGGTAACAGGAATTAATGGAAAGTGTTGACTAGAAACGCCCTACTTTTCTTCTGTCAAATCATGCATTTCCTTCCATTCAAAGAGCACTTCACTGTTCAAAGTCTACCTTTGCCCAGGAAGAGGTGAAATACTTTCTGCCCTGAAGTATGACTATTGGCCTCCATTTATGAATGCATAAAAATGAAAACAATGAACATAAATATATACTAAATTAAGAAAATGGCAGGAAGAGCCACCACAACTCGTTGCCTGACTCAGGTCAGGAGGAAATCATAACACGTGTGCTGGTAACTTTTTTGGAGTAAAGTGCTTAGTCTAGAATCATAGAAAGGACCTTTGAGGACCTTTAGTCATTGAACATTTAGTCATGAAATCATAGGCAAAGTTGGAAGGGACCATAAAGACCATTACGTCGCCATAAAGACCATTAAGTCAAACCTCCTGATTTCACGGATGAGGAAACCCAGGCACAAAGTGCTTGAGAGATTTGTCTGGATCACACAGCTAGTAGGTATCTGATCAATGTAGGATTTAAATCCCAGTCTTTCTGATGCCAAGCCCAGTGCCCTATCAATTTATAATTGAGCATACTGTAACCCAAAGAAGCTGCCCAGTAACTTGGCTCAAGTCACAGCCATTTAATGTAGAATCTAGGTGAGACTAGAATCTAGGTCTCTACATATTCCAGTCTAATATTCTTTTCACTCTACCATACTGACTCACCATTCAATTCAATTAAATACAAGGTAGTTTAATAAACACTTACTAAGTAATTAATATGCTCTGAGTCTATGGTAGGCACGAGAAGAGACACAAAGATAAGCACCATATGAGCACTACTCTAATGAGTTTGCAGCCTGGCAAGGGAACTGTAACATACACATATCAGCTCTTTGAAAGAACAGGGCAGGTGCTGTCCAAAAAGGGACAGCACAATGCTAAGTGTCATTATCTATTTATATTGTTTCATGAATTGTTAGGACCAAATAATTCATTACCTAACGACCATCGTTCTTGGCAGTGAATCTTCACAAGTAGGTATGCTGGTTCTTCAATCCATTCACCAATCAATAGGCATTTATTAAGTGACTTCTATATGACAGACAATGTACTAAGCACAGGGGGATACAGAAAGACGTAAAAGACAATCCCTGCTCTCAAGGAGCTTACAATTTAATGAGTTTACAATCCAATAGTTCTTGGACAAAAGGCATGCAATCCATACTCAGGCCCATATGCACCTAGGTGCCATAGTAGAGAAAATGCTAGATCTGGAGTGAGGAAGATCTGAGGTGACACCACACAAATCAAGCCTCAGCCTCAGTTTTTTCTTCTGTAAAATAGGGATAATAGCAGTACCTTCTTTACAGGGGTTATTTTGAGGATCAAATGAAAAAAGCCACATGTATTGCTGCTATTATTATTATACACCAAACATTTCCAGTTTAATGGCATCTACCTGAGATAAGTCCTTTTCTGGCATAAAATCAAGAAACCAGTATCACTTCCACACCAAAAAAAGACAAATTTTAACATTCATTTTAAAAAATGAGTTCCAAATTTTCTCTCCCTTTTCTGGCAAAAAAATCAAGAAACCAGTATCACCTCCATACCAAGAAAAGTCTTCAGTAGAGGATCCCATTCACAAATGACTACAATGCATAGTAGATTGTGCTGAATGCACAGAGGTCCAAAAAGGATAATGTCATTTCTGCCTCATGGAGACTGTGCTCAAACTAGGTCTTAAAAGATAGATAGGAATTCAACAGAGCAAAACAGGAGTTAAAGGAATGACTGTCACAGAGGATAGGATAAGAAGAGGCAAAGAATCAGAAGAGCAAGGGTGATATATGTAAAACAGTGAGCAATCCAGTCCAGGTACAGAGAAAGGAGTGGTGTCTAGTAACAACAGAAAGATGTAGCCAAAATGTGAATGGCCTTGAATGCCGGTCTAAGGACTTGTAATTTTATTGAACAGACAATCCCTGAAGAAATTGAGCAGGGGGGATGTGAGCAGTTTTTGTGCATAAAGAAGAAGAATCCAGCAATGGTAGAAAGTGTGAATTGGGATGGGGGGGAGAAGCCTGGATGAGAACAGATTGCGTTAAGAGATTACTGCAGTGGTCTAAGCAGATGATATGAGTGGGAATAAGGAAGAGAACATGGATGTCAGAAATCTTGAAAATGTAGAAGAGACATGACATGGTAGCTAATTAGATATGGTAGTTGAAGAAGAAAGAGTCAAAGACAAAACTAAATCTCCCAACATGGGTGATTGCATATAAATGTATAGTATTATGACAGGCTGGCTAATGTCCATTAAACTAAAAGACTTATAGGAGCTACTTAAGATGTAAACATGCCTTCAGTTTAGTAACTATTTTTCATGACAATGTTGATAGAGTATACTCACTTAAAGAAGAGACTTTTGTGTTTTGGTTTGTGTAAAATTCTAACAGTAGCTAATCCACAGTGCTAAATATATACAGATACACACAAACACACACACACGCACGCACACACACACACCAGGAAGTGTGTAGACATCACACAGTTGTTGAATATTACATAAACTAAATAAACATCCTGGCTAATGGCCAGAGATGTATAACATAAAAAATTGTCCATCTACTCTAAGTATTAAGCTAAAGATTGGCTAAGACACATTGGCTGAACTACAGCAGTATGGTTGCCTATTCAGTTAATGATAATATAGCTCAGCCACATTATACTTTAAACAGACTTTTATTGTTATTAATAAATCGCATTTATATAACACTTAAAAGCTGACAAAGTACTTAACATACATAATCTCATTTGTTTCTTACAACAATCCCATAAGATAGGTAGTGGGAATAATATCATTCCCCATTTTACAGCTGAGGAAACTGAGGCTTATAGAGATTAACTGATTTGCTCACACTATTAAGCTTGTATATGTCAGAGACTAGATTTGAAACTTGATCTCCCTGAATTGTATACAGGTCCTGTACTCTTTCTGCCATAGGACCCTTTCTTGGGAAATTAAGTATGATTGCTAATAGCGACACACACAAAGATAGTCATAGCCTTAATCTTGCCACCAGTGACAAAGCACCACTTCCAATATTCGTGAACTCTGAAATTCCCTTATCTGATCACAGTCTACTGTCATTCCACCTCTCCCTTTGTCTTTGCAACTCCAAACCCTTTCCATCATCCCACTTCTCATTCATTCATCCACATGTTGGCCTCCAGTTTCTCAACCCCTCAGTTCTTTCCCAAGCCATCACCCTTACGTTAACTACACTCTCCCTCTTTTTCCCATTTTGACCCTCTGGTGAACCAGTTCAACCCAATATTGTCCTTTTCTCTTAATTCTCTTTTTTCCTTGTCCTACTGCCAATCTCTCACCACCCTGCTTTAGTTCCTACTCCTGTGCTGCTAAACAGAGCTGCAGAAAATCACAAACACCAAGCTGACTAGGTCCACTTTATGATATATAATCTCAACAGGGCCCTCACTGCAGCAATGATATCTTTTTACACCTTCCTAATCAATTCACTCTCCCACTTAGCTACACACCTTTTCCAGACTTTTCGACCCTCTTCAAGTCTCCCATAGCTCCCCTCTCCCCACCCTCTCAGCTGAGAACCTCATGTCATAGAGAAAACTTGAGGTCACTCTCCAAGAGTTTTCCCTTTCTCTACCCCACCCCCACCTTACATTATTCAGGTGCCTTCCCCAACTATCTCCTCCTTCACCCCTCTCTCACAAGAAGAGGTGGCTTTTCCCATTGCCAAGGCAAACCCCTTCATATGCACAAGTGATCCTACTTCATCCCATTTTCTCCAACATCCTACCCTATCATTCCTACCTTCTCACTCATATTCAATCTCTTTCTGTCTACTAGACGCTTCCCTCTTACCTACAAATATGCCCAGGTCTTCCCCATTCTCAAACTTGGGCCATCCATCCCTCTTAACTATGATGCCCTATCTCTCCTCCCTTTTCTGTCTAAATTCAGTGAGGCCAGCTACAAAAAGTACCTCTACATTTACTTCCTTTCCTTTCATTCCCTTCCAAACTCTCTGCACTCTGGCTTCTAACCTAATTATTCAACTCTTCAAAGTTAATGATCTCTTAATTGCCGACTCTAATGATTTTTTTCTTTTTTTTGATACAATTGGGGTTAAATGTCAAGTGTCCAGGGTCACACAGCTAGTGTCAAGTATCTGAAACCAGATTTGAACTCAGGTCCTCCTGACTCAAGAGCCAGTGCTCTATCCACTGCGCCACTTAGTTGCCCCCTGACTGTTTCTTAGTCTTCAACTTTCTTGACCTCCCTGCAGCCTTTGACACTGTCAATCACTTTCTCCTTTAATCTACTCTTCTGTCTAGTTTTTTGTAACACTGCTATCTCCTGGTTCTCCTCTTACCTGTCTGGCCACTCCTTCTCAGTCACCTTTGCTGGATTTTCTTTCAGATTGTGACCAGTAACCCTGAGTATCCCCTAATGCTCTGTCCTTGGCCCTCCCCTCTTCTCTCTCTAGACTATCTTGTTTACTGATATCATCAACTCTTATGGATTAAATTATCATCTCTGTGCTGTTGATTCTCAATTTATTCAGCCCTAACCTCTCTCCTGACCTCCGATCTCAAATCTCCAACTGCCTAGTAAACATATCCAAGTGGATGCTCTGTAGACATCTTAAATATAGTATGTCCAAAAACTGACTTTATCTTTCTCCCTAAACCTACCCCCACCTTCCTAATTTTCGTGTTACTTTTGAGGACATCATCATCTTCCCAGTCACCTTGGCTCACAATGATATGTGTTATCCTCAATCTCTCACCATCCATAGCCAAATCCTATCCTTTCTATCCTCATAATCTGTCTCAAATATTCCTCTTTCTCTCCTCTGATACTGCCACTAGCCTGGTACAGGCCCTCATTACCTCACCCCAGACTACTGCAATAGCCTTCTGATTGGTCTCTCTGTCACACGCCTCTCCCCACCCTAGGCCATCCTTCATTCTGCTGTCAAAGTGATCTTAATAAAGCACAGATTTGACCATGTATTCCTTCCCACTTCCCTTCCCCCCTATTCAATAACCACTAGTAAGTCCCTATCGCCTCTGCAATGAATTATAAAAATCCTCAAGCCCTTCATAACCTGACACTCCCTTAACTTTCCAGTCTTCTTACACCTTACACCATTGCCCCATCCCACCTCTACATACTTGGCAAACCGGCCTCCTTGCTTTTCCTCACATAAAACAATCCATCTCCTGACTCCGAGCATTTTCACAACCTTTCCCCCTTGCCTGGAATTCTTGTCCTCATCTCTGTCTCCTGGCCTCTCTGTCTTCCTTCAAATCCCAGCTAAAATCCCACCTTCTACAAGAACCTTTTCCAGCTCTCTCCTAATGCTGTTACATTCTCTCCACTGATTATCTCCCATATATCCTGTACATATCTTGTTTGTAAATGGTTGTTTGCATGTTGTGTCCTCCATTAGAATGTGAGTTCCTTGAGGGCAGGAACTTTTTTTTTTTGCTTTTCTTTATATTCCTGGAGTTTCACACTACGACATACAGTAGGCACTTAATAAAAGCCTGATGACTGATAGAACTTTGTGATAGCCCATCACTTCTGACATAAGAGCATAGTGTTTAGAGAGCAAGAAACCTTAGGGATTATCTAGTCCAGAGTTTTTTACATTATAGCCCCATTAGTCAGTCTGGTAAAGCCTATGATTCCCTTCTCAGAATAATGTTTTTAAATGCAAGTTCTACAAAGGCAACCAATTATATTGAAATAGTTATCGAAATATCTAAAAACAAATGAATGATATGGCAATATGTGCTTATTAATATATTAAGCAAGTTAGAATTTTTTAAAGATGTAATATGAAATCTATTGAGTGGTCTTTGACAAGACAACACGTGTGTCATTTTTTGACGTCCAACTGATTTTCAACTGTAATGTGACATGAAAATATCTGTGATTTTTATTAATGACAAAATCACAGGAACTGTTAATACTATGGTTTATTGCCTATAGTCATAATTTAAAGGAATGATCATTTTCAGTTAGAGGTTAATGAAAATAAAGATGTCATGTTTTCCCCATCCAATGACATGGACTCCTTGAAATGCATTTATATGAACCCCTTGGAGGTCCTTAGATCTCAGGTTAAGAACACATAACCTAGTCCAACTGCTTCATTTTACAGATGAAGAATTGGGTCCACAGAGGTCATAAATAACAGAGCTGGTGTTTAAATGTAGGTCCTTTAATTACACATTCACCCTATAATCCTTCCTCTGCTCTGCAGTGTTGGTGAGATAGGCTCAACACAGGGTACTGAAAGATGCAATGGCCAATTTTTAAATTTTCTTTTGGGTTCAAGGAGAAGTGTTCTTTTCTTATTCAGGTAGAGTCAGGCTTACTAAATGAATGACTGAGGACTCATTATGTGCTTAATACATTGTGCCAAATATCAGGGATACAAATATTAAAGTAAATCAGTGCCTACTCTCATTCTAATTAGGGAAGACAACACATACAAGGAGGATGAAGGGTGAATAGGAAGGTCCAGAGATCTTTAGGGTATGGGGCCAAGTCAGACCACAAGGCCTAAGAGTCTGGAGGGTACTGTGGTATGCAGATGGTAAGGCCCTGTAGACTTTAGGAACAATGGCAAGGCAAATGATAAGAACCAAAGATTTACCATTTACTGGAAGGATTGTAGTTGACAATTCCCTGTTCATTCTAGTAAGCAGCTAATGGATAGAATGCTGGGCCTGGAGTCAGACGACCTGAATTCAAATCCGGCCTTGGATATTCACTGTACGACCCTAAGCAAGTCACTTCACCTTGTTTACCTCAGCTTCCTTAACTGCAAAATGGTTTGAATAACAACACAAATCTTCACAGGGTTGTGAGTCTCAAATGAGACATTTGTAAAATATTTAGCACAGTTATTGGCACATAGCAGTGCTATATAAATGCTTTTTTCTATCCCCTAGTAACCTTGTCCCTCTGGCAAAGGAGAGAAAAGCTCAGCATACCACCCTTGGAAAGGAGAAAAACAACTCTCTCCTAAAAGGAATTAAATATTTGAAGAAAGGAGTATGCCACCATTTGATCCAGTAATACCACTAGTAGGCCTATTCCTGAAAATATCAAAGAATGATGAAAAGGATATAAATTTACAAAAATATTTATAGTAGCTCCTTTGTAGTGGCAAAGAACTAGAAACTAAAGGGAGTGCCCATCAATTGAAGAATGACTGAACAAATTATGGTGTATGAACGTACTTGAATACTATATGCTATAAGAAATGATAAAGAGATGGTTTCAGAGAAACCTGAGAAACTTTATATGAACTGATGCAAAGTGAAGTCAGCAGAACCAAGAGAACAATCTATCTGGTAATACAACATGGTAAAGACAGATACATTTGAAAAACTTAAGTGTTGTGATCAACTCAATGTCAAGCCAGGATTCCAGAGGACCCATGATGCTTCCGCCCACCTCATGACAGAGAGGTAATGGACCCAAGGTCCAGAATGAGACATGTAGTTTTGGACATGAGCAATGTGGGGACTTATTTTGATTGACTATGTTGATTTGTTATTAGATTTTTTCCCCAGATGGGGTAAGATGAAAGAGACAGAGACAAGCAGACATAGGCAGGGAGAAAGGAGAGGGAGAGAAGAGAGCAAGTGAGTGAGAGAGAGAGCATTTTTGTTCATTTAAAAAAATAACAATTTTTTTTAGAAAGAAGATGATAATGCCAAGAACTTTGAGAAGGCTTCCTCTGGCATAGCAATGTAGAAATTTTTCTACCCAGTAGACATAGCACTTTGGAAGAATATACCTGGCTGATGGTTGACACATGTTCTTCTGCTTTTTTCCAACAACATAGCCAGCCAAAGGACTTGGCTCAGAGCAATTAAGCTCCCCCTCTCACCCTGGCACCACCACAAAGGTATACAATTAGTTCTTGTGCTCCAAATGGTGAACTGAGCCAAAGGTTTATTTTAAAAGAGCAGGTAAATAGATCTAAAATACCAAACATGTACCTAGCTTGATAAGGAAGAAGCAATCTCTGCAGATTTAAACAGTATACAAGAAACAGCATGGAGGTTATGGAAAGAACACTTTGTTTGGAGTCAGAATTCCTCCAATTCAACAAGCCTTTATTACGTACTTGCTCTGTTCCAGATGTTGTACTAGATGGCTAGGGACACAATGAAAGACTTGAATTAGAATCCTGGCACTGCTATTTACTACCTCTGTGACCTTGAACATACTGCTTCATCTCTCTTCCTCTCCGCTTCCTCATCTATAAAATAAGTGGGTTGAATTAGATGCTCTCTTAGGTCCCTTCCAGCTCCGATATTTGTTCTGTGATTCATCAAAAATGCTTTTTTCCCCCTTTAGACGTTTGCTTTCACCGAGTTCTTTGTGGTAATTTTTCTTCTTAAAATGGAAACAACTGAGAAAACAGTAATGTCGTCATTCTGCAACAAAGGTCTCAGCTTAATACTCAAGAGTGGAGAAAGGCTACGTATCAACGAATGTCTATTTATGGTGAGCTTTCAATCACAGGCCTCAGTACTTTGGTGAAGCTGGGATCTCATCCATGTGGAACTTCCCTTTAATCATGCAGGTTGTGATCCATCCGGAGTTCTTCCTGTAAGACTCTGATGCCAACACAATAGTGATAATTTATAGAGAGTTTTAAGCTTCACAGAGTACAAATATTATCTCATGTTATCTTCATAAAAACCCTGAGAGGGAAATGCTATCACTATCCCCATTTTCCAGATGAGAAAACTGAGGCAAATAAAGATTTAAATGACTTTCCCATGGTTAAACAGTTAGTAAGTGTTTGACTCCTGGCCCAGCACCATATCCATCACACCACCCAGATGCCTCTGCAGCACCATACGGAGAGCCTTCCTCTCTAGATCACTGAACATGAAATGGGGATCAAAACAACACGTAGTCCTCACTAACACAGTCACCACTCTAACTCAGGCCCTTGTCACCTCTTGCTTGGTCTATTACAATTAGTCTATTTAATTTACATTATATATAATTATACATAATATGCAATTATTATATTACATATAATTATTACATATATATTATAAATAATATATTACACTATATATTATTATTATACATTAATTTAATTTAATTACAATTGGTCTATTTAATTGGTCTCCCTGTTTGAAGTCTCTCTCCTCTCCAATCCATCCTATTTACAGTCATTAAAAGGTAATTTCTAAAGCCCAAGTCTAAAGCACATTTTACTCTCGTCAAAAGCTCCCATAGTTCACGATACGGCTCCAACTTACCTTTCCAATGAAAAAGAAATCAGAAGGTTTTGATAACTTTGATTATTTTTAGTTTGATTATAGAATTAGGCTCCCTTCTTTAGGAAGAACTTGCCCTGAACTAAGCCAAACTAATATAGATAGTGTCTTAAGTCTAGGTTACCTATTGATTGACTGAATAGAGCATTGAGAAGACTTTATCATTTAGCAGCAGATAATTTAGAAGAATAAGATAATCATAAGATTATAAGGTTTTTCAAAAGGCTAAATTTCCCTTGCTAGCAGAAAAGGTGTTGACCAGAGGCTAACTTCCCCTTTCTGGCAGCTGGAAAAAGGTTAGCCAGAGGCAAAGTTAAGCCCCTTTTTTCTTGTGCTAGAGTCTAAGGTGAGCATTTGACTATTCTAGGGAAGATGGGGAGGGGGCAACTGCTAACCACTGACACAAGTTCCTCTTTCCCAGTATACTTGCTGGCTCCAAAAGGTGCCACCTGGAGGAAAGGACATCTGGCATAGAATTAAGAAAATCTGGGAGAATCTAACTAGTCAGGCGACCTGCCTTGTCCAATTGAATTATGATCAAAACAAGTTTCTGTCATCTTTTTATTCCTCTTGTCATAAAAATCATCTCTGTAAATCACTCCTTGTCTCTGACCTATGAGGAGTTGTGTGACTTGATTTGGTATGCAAATGCAAATTTTGCAAATTAACTTTGTCCTCAGTTTCCTTTTTATTTCAGATAATCAATTTTAACACCAAATATGCTACACATGACTCAATTTCTCTATAGTGGTCTTTTGGCCACTACTCAAGTATTTCATCTTCATCTCCATGCCTTTCTCCATGCTACCCCCTGCCCCCATGCCTGGAATATGCCCCTTCTTCATCTCTGCCTCTTAGAATCCTTAGATTTCTTCAATGATCAGTCCAAGTGCACCTTCTTACAAGAGGCATCCCCCTCCCCCAGCTGCTAGTGCCTTCCCCATCCCTAATTCACCTGTTATTTACTTTGCAAGTATTTTGTTCTTACTCAGATGCACATCTATTGTTTCCTCTGATCGAATATGAGCTTCTTGAAAACAGAGATTGCTTCCTGTTTATTTTTGTATCGCCCACAACAGTGCCTAGCACATAGTAGATGCTGAATAAATGCTTACTGATTAATCATTAAGGGATTCCTTCTCCATGCTATATGTCTGGCCCAACTCCTTTTCCATTTGTTTCTCTGTCTGATATTTTTACCCTTATTCTTGTTTTGCAACTCATCATGGTTAACCCACAGTAATCTATCTACGCCCACTTTACATCTTCTTCACTGCCTTTATTGTGGTACCTGCAATTTTGATTTTTTGGATATTACAGTGTTCTGGGGTTTATAATCATGTCATCACTGAATGAGCATTGCTGTTAGGAAGAAAAGTTTTTCTTTCAAAGAGGGGCTTAAGGCTATTCAAAGAATTATTCCAGTTCCCAAAAACAATTTAGGCTGTTCTCAATCTCCCATTTAATTCTGGTCCATGCTTATTATCCATCTGTGGTATCTGTCCAACACAGAAGTATCAAAGACCTAGTTTAATGTCAAGTTGTATTGTTTAATTTGGATTTTTGTTTGTTTCTGTTTTTGCTTTTTAAGAAATACCTCTACATAGCTTAAGGGTTTTTTTTTAAAGAATCAAATGAGAATGTAAACACTTCAGCCATAAATCTTATTCAGATCACTATCCTGTAAAATTCAATTTCTCAAATTTTCATCAGATAGAAGTGAAATCCTTTTAAAGCGGCATACTTCAGGTAAACAAGAAAACACAACTTTTGACAATGAATCAGAAGCCACCACTCTTTTTAATTCTGCTTAGTAATTGCGACAAATATGGCATGTTACATCCCACACATTTCTGAGGCAAATTCATCCCCTAACCAAATGTTTTGAAGTAAATTAAGGACAAAGAAGAAACCTGAGTTATAAAAATGTCCTGAGTTCTCACAAGTCAATTTCAAGGTTTAAGCATTTTGCTTTAAAACTCTTACCATGCAGGGGATAAAGTCTTTAACAAATAATAGTTGAATTATTTAAGTTCTGTCCTTGGTTCAAATAGAGATGTGTCAAAGTTAAGAACCCATTGTTGCTCTCTGCAAAATGTGGGTGATGATACTTACCAGCTACGTTGACAAGACTTAATAAATTACATTTGCTTAACTGTGAGTTCTGAGAACAGAGACTAGATAGATCATAGCAGCAGCAGTCCATGGTTGCTTTATTAATTTCCTTACAGACTTTCTGTAAGAAAATCAACACTAGGCGCGCGCACACACACACACACACACACACACACACGCAAACACTATCCTTTGGCTGACAAATGAAGTTCTTGACTTCTCAGTGGTGAGTAAACGCTGAATTTTCCCCCATCTCCACCTCTATAGAAGGAAATTCAGAAACCCCACTCTACTCTACCCCTGGGGCCCACTACCTCTTACCAACATCTTCTATCCTCCCATCTCCCACCCCTGCCCCTTGTCAGGGGAATACAGCCACTCACACTGCTTGCATGAGGGGGAGGCAATTAACATCAGTCAATAAGATGGAAGATCACATATGGTACCTTATCATCTTCCCCGCTACTATGCCCTTGGCATTGCCATCTCATCTGCTGATGCACCCTCAGAACTCCTGGGCCTTGCCATCTACTCTGCAGCTAACCCTCCTATAAATGTAGTTTCTCCCAATTAGAATGTGAGCTCCTTGAAGACAGGTTCTGCCTCACTTTACTTTCTGCATCTTTAGCTCCTCATAAACACACAATAATTTTTTAAAATTCTCTCATTCATGCATTTACATAAGCTAGGGAATATGTTGCATAGTCTATAAATGGGTTCAATTCACTTTCATTTTGAATCCTATTTCTTATCTTGTAGGCACTGGAGCAGGGCTGTCCAAAATGTGGCTGCGGGAGCATACCCGCAGTGTGATTTAGGCGGCCCGCCTACAAGCATAAAAATTTATATAAATGCTTTAGTAAAGGAAGCTGAGCTACCACAGAGCTCTCACTAAAATGGCAAATCAAAATATATCGTCTATTGTTTCAATAAAAAAATAAGGTTGGACAGCCCTGCACTGGAGCATGCATAGGTGTATGGGTAGCTCCCTTTTTATCCTGGCCCCCTCCAACTCTCAGCTGCCCAATTGATATTTATTGAGCATAATATTTTGTCTTAATGAGGATTTTGGAGGTAGCTTTTGGGGGGAGAGGAAAGAGAGAGGAAGGTACACAAGGACAATGCTTTGTACTGACATTCCTGTAGTATCCTGTCTCTCAAGCACTGCTGGTAATGAGAGAGGATGATAGCACATGGAAATGAAATCATCTCAACTTCTTCTAACTGAAATGTTTACTGGGGTTCTAACAAATAACATTCAATCTGCTTGAGTTTCACTTTTTGCTCATCCTCTGCTGGAGATCCTAAGAAACATGAAAATAGCCTAGTAGAGACAGCAGTTTGGGAAGAAAAAGAATAAAACACAGGAATGGTGAGAATTTATGCTTTATTATCCTATATCCTTAATTTACTTTGATACAAGCTTAAACAGAGCAGAGATGCTGTAGCTTAACTGCTGAAGCCTCCTAACTGATTCGCCTTACAAGCTAATTCTAGGTTTAGGCAGTTATTTAATCAAACTGAAGACATGGTAATAATTATAACAGAGGGTTTCTGGTGGGGGGCAGGGAGGAGTGCATATCTTTTCTTTTCTTTTTTTTTTGGTCTAGATCTATGATTTCATCTGGATGGGGAAATTGTGGTGTAGAAACTTCTACCAGCAATGCACATGAGCAATTTCTCTGTAACTCAGATTCTTAGAGTTTCCAAGGGCACCAAAACATTTAAGTGAATCGCCCATGGTCAACAGGCTAGTTTATACCAGAGGCAGGACTTAAATCCAGGTCTTCCTAATTCCAATATCCCATATCCAACATACTGCATTCTCTCATTAATAGCATTAACGATAAAACTCTTTTTAATTTTTTTTTATTTTAAACTTAAATACAAAATGAAAAAAGAAAAAAAAATATTGTCAGGTAGGTACATAGCAGACCATAAGAGAGGATTCAATATAAAACAATAAATTTCCATTTCAAGAAAACCTATATAATAAATACTACACATTGTTTTAAAACTTCCCAGCTTGTCTTTGCTTCCTTGTTAGCTGTTTTCTTATTTTCTGCTGTGCAATTTTTACTTTATTTTCCCCCTACCCTCCCACCACCCTAAAGAAGGCTACAATTGTGTGTATATTATATATACATATATATGTATCTATATATATGCATATATAGATACATTTACATAGATATCTATAAACCTATACATCGATACTCGCACACATACATATAAGACCATACTATGCTTTTTTCCTATCATCTGTTTCTCTGGATAGCATCTTCCTTCATAAGTCCAAGTCTTTCTATGGTTTTCTAAATCAACCAGCTCATCATTTCCTATACCACAACCCAATCACTGCCTGAGAGATTGTTTATGAAAATATTTTCCCCAATTTTCTGCATTCCTTTTGTTCTTGGCTACATAGCTTTTATTTATACAAGAAAATGTTCATTTAAAATAATCAAACTTATCCTTTTTACTTTTTAGACTTAAAGTCTTCAACTTTACATAATCACCTTACAATATAGTTTAAGGTCTAATACTGCTGAATCTACTTCCTTTACATCTTTTTTCCGTGGTTTCTTTGAAGTTCCTGAACTTTTGTCCTTCTGAATGAACTTTGCTATTATTTTTTTCTCAGTAAAATAATTTTTTAGTAACTTGATTGGGATGACATTGAAAAAATAGATTAGGTAAAATTGTCATTTTAAAAATTATATTGGCTTTGTCTACCCAAGAACAATAAAGATTACTTCAATTATTTAGATCTGAAGTTATTTCTATAAAAAATTTATGTTTTATGTTTATGTTCGTGTAGTGCCTGTGTCTGTTTTGGCAGGTATACACTCAGATATTTTATACTGTTTAGGTATTTTAAATGGTCTAAAACAAGACTGAATAATATTGCTGACACATAGTGTAGTTTCTCTAGTTTTCACTTTTGATTAAATCTGTTTTAACCTCAACTTTGAGATCATGATAACTATCCCTGCTTTTTTTTTACATACTAAATTCTACTCCTGCCCTTTATTTTAACTTTGTGTGTATCTCTCATTTTCATGTTTCCTGAAGTTGCTGATATTGCTGAATTCAAATTTTTAATTTGCTATTCATTTCTGTTTTATGGGTAAATTCATCTCATTCACATTCTAAGCTACAATAAGCTGTTATGTATTTTATTTCTTCCTATTTTTCATCACTATCCTTCTCACCCTGTTTGCCCTATCCCTCCACTCCTCTGCTTTACTTCTATCCACTACCTTGCCCTCCTATTCCTTAATCTACCCAACCCCTCTAAGAGTCCCTCCGTTATACTTTCCCCCCACCCTATCCCCTTGCCCTCTTATTTCTTTCTGAATTTAGAAAACTTTTATACCCTCCTAGATACATATGTTGTTCCTTCTGCAATCCATTCCCAATGAGGATAAGGTTCCAGAACTGTCTGCCCTTCCTCCGCTAGCTTCTTCTGTATCAATTTTTCCTTTTATGCCTCATTTGTATGAGATAATTACTCCTTTTTATGTCTTCCTACACAGTTTTATTTTTTTTAGAACCACCCCATCATATTCAGCTCAGCCCATGCCTTTCTTTCAAACTATCCAAATAATGATAACAATCATAAGAGTACTGCTAATATTTTCACATATACAAAGTAAACAATTTAACCTTATTGAGTCCCTTATAATTAGTCTTTAATGTTTACCTTATACTACTCCCGAATGTTACATATCAAAATTTCCCTTAAGTTCTGGGGTTCTTGTCACAAAAACCTGAAAGTCTTTGAGTTTGTTAAATATCCTTTTTTTTTCCATTAAGGCTTATACTTAACTTTGCTGGGTAAGTTACCCTTGGCATGACCCCAGCTCTTTTGTTCCATGGAATATAGTATTCTAAGACCTACAATCCTTCAACATAGCAGCTGCTAGGTTTTGTGTAATCTTTATTGCAGCTCCATGCTATTTAAATTGGTTTTTTTCTTGTTCCTTCCAATATTTTCTCCTTAACATGGGAGCTTTGAAAATTGGCTATGATATTCTTGTAAGTTTTCCTGCTGGGATCTCTTTCAGGTTGTGTTTGATGGATTTTTTTCCATTTCTACTTTACCTTTTTGTTCTAGAACTTCAGGGCAATTTCCTTCAATAATTTCTTGTAATATTGTTATCAAAAATTATTTATCATAATTTTCAGGTAGTCCAACTATTCCTCAAACTGTTCTCTAGATTGGTTATTTTTCTGATGAGATGTTTCACTTTCTCTTCCATTTTTTTATTCTTTTGATTTTGTTTTATGATTTCTTGGTGTCTTAGAATGGTATTACATTCCCCTTGCCCAATTGTAGTTTTCAAGGAATTATTTTCTTCCTTAAGTTTCTGATTCTCTATTTCAAGTTGGTTGACTTTCTTTTCATAATTTCCTTGGATTGCTCTTAGTTTTTTTCTAATTTTTTCTGTCTTTCTTATTTGATTTTTAAAGTCCTTTTTAAGTTCTTCCAAGAACTCTTTTTGTGCTTGGGACCATTTGACATTTCTCATCGAAAAAGGAGTGGCTTTTTTTAGCTCCATTATGTTCATCTGAATATAAACCCAGATCTTCTCTATCCCCACAGTAACTATCTATAGTTGGATTCTTTTTCCTTTGCTTACTCGTTTTTATTTATTTATTTATTTATTTTCGTTTTATTTTGTTTTTAGCAGCTGTTAGCATAATCAAGTTGTAGTCCTACAGTGTGGGGAATGATGCCCCAAGCATGAGGTCTGTCTCGGGGCTCAACCTTGGGGTCTCTTCTCCACTCCTAAACCACAGCTAGGGCCCCTAGCCACACTGTCCTGCAAATGATCTTGCTCCCTGCAGTCCCTCTCTTGGCTGCAAACTGTAGTTGTCCTCTCTGCCTCAGAACTGAAGCCAAGGACTCTGTTCTCCTGCAAGTGCCCACAGTCAACAGGGTCACTGCCCCTCGCTACTGCACTCACCACGTATGTGCTAGCTCCTTCTCCTGGCAGCCACAGTCTGGGACACTTCTGATTAGCACAGCTGTGCTTAGCATTCCTCAACAGTGGAAGGTCTTTCAGCCATCAGACTCCTCACCCTATCAGTGAGATGAAAGTTGCCAAGGCTGAGGCTGCCTCTCAACCTAGCTGCTGCCAGGGCTTGTTGTCTGTTCTCTGTAGATGTAAATCTGTCTGTTTCCTCCAGGTAAGGAAACAGACAAATACCTCTACAGAAGAGGTAAATCACTTAATCTTGATTGCCTCCCTCCCAAAAATTATACTAAACTTTTCAAATTATTTGAGTCTAAATATACATATATGCATATGTTCTTACCATTAACGAGAATTAATGATTCTACAGAGTTGGCCTGGAGGCATTTGCCCTTCACTCAGGCCAAACCTTGCCGCTGGAGGTCTGCTCTTTCCTGGGGTCTTCTCGAATTGTCTTAGGGGGACAACTACTTTATCTTGTGTCTCTTTCTGCAGCCCTGAGGCAATGTTCTGTCTTTTATTGTGGAGGAAATTTGGAGAGCTGAAAGTTTTCTGACCTACTCTGACATCTCCCCAGAATCCTCTCTCTTTTTTTAATTTTAAGATTTGCAAAATGCTTTCCTCGCAACACCATATGAGGTAGGTAATGCAAGTGCCATTATCCCCATTTTCCAGGCAAGGAAACAGACATAACAAATGACTTACTCACAGTCACATAGCTGGTGAGCTTCTTGGGGAGAATTCTACCCAGATCTCCTCCACCTCCTTTGTTCTTTCCAGTAGAATAGAATTTTCTACCTGGAAGGGATCTTGGAGAACATTTAAATCTAGCCCTCTTATTTTGAAAATATGACCTAAATGTTTTTTCTTGTTGCATCCTAAATCAAATTGACATTGTAAAAATTAAGCTAACCTTTAAAAATCTCCATGACTTCACAAATATATATATATACATATATATAATTTGTGAAATACATATTTGTAAAATGTAGAAACATATATTGTGAAATATATATTTATGAAATAAATATATTTGTGAAATATATATTTATGAAACACATATATATTTGTGAAATTATATATATATGTATATATGTGTGTGTATACATACATATATGTATATATACATATATGTATATATACATATATGTATGTATATATACATATATATGTACATATATATATATATATATATGTATCCCCAAGTAGCTCACCAGCTATGTGACTGTGGGCAAGTCATTTGGTGGTCATCAGACAAAGATTTCATGTTAAGAAAACCAATTTTAGGACCTCAGACATTAGATGTGTGACCCTGGGTAAATCACTTAATCTTGATTGCCTCCCCCCAAAAAATTATATTAAACTTTTCAAATTATTTGAGTCTAAATATACATATATTCATATGTTCTTACCATTAATGAGAATGATTGGTAATGGTGGTTATGGTTGGTTGTTGTTCTTTGTTCTCAAAGAGGACCAAAACGACATCACCATGCTAGAGTCAAGATTCAATGTGTCCAACTGTAGCTGATCAGACCAATACGAGCTTGGAATGGTCTACCAGGGGCACAAATAGTCCATGTGAACATTTGTGGTGGATTTTCTAAATTTGTGCATCCTGTATTTCCTCTGAGTTGTTTCAATTCTGCTTTGCTCATAGAGCACAGCACCTTCTCTGGTGTGGGAACACCATGTTAAGCAGTCCTGTGCCAGTGTTTCCCATGACACACAATCAATTCCGAAGTTCTTAAGAGAGACCTTGAGTGTGTCCTTATATTGCTTCTCCAGACCACCATTTGAACACTTGCCCTGTGTGAGTTCTCCATAAAACCGTCTGTGCTAATTTTGGCCTAACAATTAACACCAAGAAAACAGGTTCTCCATCAGCCACCACCACACTATCCATATGTGGAACCATCAATTACAACAAATGGAGAAGTTTTGAATGCTGTGGATAAGTTCACTTACCTTGGATGTGCATCCAGAGATGTGTACATTGATAATGAGGTTGATATAAAGCTAGCTCGGTGTTTGGGAGTCTCCAAGGGAAAGTATTGGAGAGAAGAGGGATTAGACTGATTATCAAACTGAAAGTCTACAAAGCCACTGTGCTGACCTCATTGTTGTATGCCTGTGAAACCTGGTCAGTATAACAGCACCATGCCAGGAAACTGAATCACTTCCATTTGAATTGTCTTAGGAAGATTCTGAAGACCGCTTGGCAGGATAAGGTACCAGACACTGAGGTCCTTACTCGAACTAAACTGCCAAACATTCAAACTCTGCTTCAGAGAGCACAACTCCAATGGGCTGGTTATGTTGTTTGAATGCAATGAGAAGTGGTATGGCTTAATGGATAGAGAGTTGAGAAGACCTGAGTTCAAGTTTCACCTTCAATACATACTGTCTGTGTCACCCCGGGGAAGTCATTAACCTCTTTGTGCCCTAAGCATGTCTTTAAGACTGTAAGTTGAAGCGAAGATGCCAACCTTTTCTACATTGGTACAGGGTATTTTTTTTGGGGGGGGGAGTTCCCAATACTAGTGAAATCATAGATTCAGTCCCTATCGCCATCTCTGGAATAATATTTGAAAATGTTTCCAGTTTCAGAGATTTGTTAGTACAATACCCCCTCCTGCTGAGGCCAGTGAGTGTTCCCTGAAGGGACAGTGCTTGCTGTGCACATGGAAGAAGTTGCTTCTCCTGCTGAGATCCCTCCAACCCAGCGTGCTGCATAAGGTGTCCACTCCAGAGAGGGATAGCCAGAGACAAAGTCAAGGTAAGCAAGCATGACCATCTGAATGGCAGGATGGAGATCTCTCTTGAGCTGAAAGTACATGGGGAACTTGGTCTCTGACATGTTCCATCATTTCCAGATCCTGTAAGCCTAGAGACTGCTAAGAGTGGACAATATCCTGGGTGAAATTGTTCTCTCCTTGGATTCATTTTGTTCTCAATTCAAAGAGCTCATTTACTCTTGTATCATCATTCATCCGCTCTAACTTGCACAACTTCTCTGATTTCTTTTTACTGATGATTTTGTTAGAGAGGTATGCCAGTTAGTTGTGATGGTCTTTTGTCTAACCAGCATTTAGTGGAAAGGAACTGAGCTAGAGAAAACAAGCTAAGGGTTACTGTTTCTTTAAGAGTGATCAGGGGCAGCTAGGTGGTACAATGAATAGAGCATGGGCCCTGGAGTCAGGAGAAACTGAGTTCAAATTCAGCCTCAGATACTTACTAGCCATGCGATTCTAGGCAAGTCATTTAATCCTAATTACCTCAAAAAAAAAAGTGATCGGGAAAAGTGCCTTTTGTTCTGAATTGTTGTACCCCTAGACCAGAGGTGTCACAGATTCCTGTCACAGATCCTGACTTAGAAAACCACAAGTTGGCATTATCTCTGTTGTGTTGTATTTTTATTTGTTTTTATTAAACTTTTCCCTATTACATTTTAATCTGGTTCCTGCTGGCATTGGGAGTTCTAGGTTGAGCTTGACCCCTCTGTTCTAAGACTACATGTGTTTGTATGGTTGATAAATAGAATTCTAACCTGATAATCCTCTGGAAGATCTAGGAGTAAAGGAGGAAAGGCTTGGCAGACCTAGATCCTGCCTTTCTCTTCCTCACTAGGCTACTGGTGTTTCCTAAATGACCCTCCTCTTACTCTCCACAAAGGCAGAAATTGCAAAAGCTGTCCATGCCACGTGCAGGCCAACTGTGCACGTATAGTTACCAATAATGTAACTCTACACTAATTTAAGTATGATCAAACTGCCTCAAGAGTAACTAGGTAACTAGTAACATGGAGGATAGAGTGCCAGACCTGGAGTGAGGAATACCCAAGTTCAAATCTCTCCTCACTCACTAGCTATGTGACCCTGGGCAAGTCACTTAACCCTGTGTGCCTCAGTTTCCTCATCTATAAAATGTGCTAGAGAAGGTAATGGCAAACCACTCCAGTATCTTTGCCAAGAAAACCCCAAATGAATTCATGAAGAGTCAAACACAACTGAAACAACTAAAGATCAAAATACCACTAGTTTCTATGCTGCCCTCACAAAGCCTTCAGTGATCCAGAGTTCTCTTCTACAGTAAAACAGAGTAGCAAAAATGGCAAAGATGGCAATGAATCACACAGACTTCAGACTATTTGTTCCAGGCTGCCTGCCTCTGGTCATCTCTTGGTAGTTCCATTTCAATAATAGAGCAAAAAAGAGACACCTGCGGGTCATTCATTCAGCAGTTAACTAAAAGACATTTACTTAGCCATCACAAGAGAATCGGGAGCAGTAGGCAGGGAAGACACTTAGAATTGGCTGAGCAGGACAAAGTTCCCTTGCTTGACTTGCCCACTGTGGATACAGAAGTCAAGCATTACAGCATGCCGAAATTCCCCCTTAGCTCCTTGTACTCAGGTGATGAGGGAATAAGGTCACCAGCCAAAGCTTTTAGTTTCCTGAGCCAATCAAGACGCAAGGCTAGTATCAATATTTTTTAATGAAAAAGCAGTCTAAATTGCCTGGAAGGAGGGATTAGATTCAGAAATATTAACCTAACTTGGTTTTCTAAACATGAAATCTTTGTCTGATGACCACTAGGTATTACTAAAAGAACTGAGTCTTAACAGTATTGACATTCTTGATATAAATAAAACCAGGAGTCTGCCAACAGGAGAGATAAGGGTGGCCATGGGCAACTCCAGTTTAGAATAGAAACGGTGAAGGAGGATAATAGAAGATTATGAGCAATACTCCCATAAAACAGTGAAAAGTAGTGAAAGGCAAAATAAGTTTTCAAAAAACTTAGTAGGAGGCCCAATTAAATAAGATTAACTCAAGAGCATTTAACAATGAGCCTGGAAGGATGACAACAGAACAAAAAATGTAAAAGATTTGTTAATATTTCTATGACAAACTCTTATTTCCAACAAACTTTTCTAAAAATTTAAATAGCATTTTATTTTTTCTCCAATTACAAATCAAGAAAATTTTTAGCATTAATTTTTACAAGATTTTGAGTTCCAATTTTTTTTCATTCCCTCCCTTCACCTCTTTTGAAAAATGGTAGGCAGTTTAATATAATTTATACACATGCTATCATGTAAAAATATCTCCATATTGCTAGCAATTGTAGAAGAAGAAACAGATCAAAAGGAAATAAAACCATGAGAAAGAATAAAGTAAGTGAAAAAACATACTTCGATCTATATTCTGAGTCCATCGGTCTCTGTCTGGATATGGATAGCATTTTCCTTCGCGAGTCCTTTTTGTACTTCTCTTGGATTGCTGTGTTGCTGAGAAAAGCCGAGTCATTTATAGTTTATCATCACACGATGTTGCTGAAACTGTGTACAATGTTCTCCTGGTTCTGCTCATTCCATTTTGTGTCAGTTTGTGCAAGTCTTTCCAGGTTTTTCTGAAATCTGCCCATTCATCATTTCTTATTGCACAATAGTATTCCATCACAATCATATACTACAACTTGTTTAGACATTCACCAATTGATAGGCATCCCCTCAATTTCCAATATTTTGCCACCACAAAAAGGGCTACTATAAATATTTTTGCCCATGTAGGCCCTTTTCCCTTTTTCAAACTTTTTAAAAGACAATAATAATACAAACAGAATCTTAACAATTCTTTCAGAACATTATGAGAAGTGAGTTGAAAGAAAAACTTTTTCAATGATTTTATTAGCAAAAAATGTTATGACTGTAATCCATCTTTTGAGGAATAGCATTCCCAGGATGCTATGCCTCACAAGAGATGTTACCTTCATAGACATTCTGCATACTGGCATGGCATTTTTATAACTTGTGATTATTTTTATTACTCATCTACAATGTAGAATAACTACCAGGAAAATAAAGTCCTATTCCTTTAGGAATTTACAATTCAGAGGAAAAACATAGATTTTTTTTTGGTCTCTGCTCCCCTTCTGTTTTACCTCTTACTTGAAAGAAAAAGGCTTTTATGTTTCTATGTGTGTCATATATTTGCATCATTCAAAAAATAGGAAAAACATAGCCTAAAGACTAGATGTGGTCTTCAGCTACTTTTTCCTGGTTAGCGGGAAAATATATATGTCAAGAATTTGTAATCCCCATTAATATAGATCTGAATATGGATTCTTCCCATATATATCAACAAATCTTTATTCTGGTTTTTTTCTGCCTTGGTTGTCTCACATAAAGCGTCTTATGTGAAGGACATAAAATTTCACTCAGACTGAACCTGCTCGATTATTATTAAAAAGGCACCATTAACTTTGGTCACTAATTTCACTGCAAATTCAGATTATTTGTTGATCACAATCAGAAATGGAATGAATGTTTTGTAGCTTATGTGGAAAAAATATAAACAATCCATGTTTGCCATTTCATGTGGTATGAATGTAAAATGTAATATTCAAAATAAGTTTTACTGATTTTTTTTAAAAAGGAAAACCTACAACCAAGACAATTAGTAGATTAGATGGTAGAGTATATGACCTAAGAATTTAAGAGTTGCAAGGGACTTCAAAGGTTATCCAGAGTAACCCCTGTCTGGGCAGTAAACCCCTCTATAAGATCCATAATAAATCAATATCCAGATTTGAAGACTTCCAGTCTCCCAGTGACTTTCAAACTGCATGGTCAGAAAGTATTTCCTTCTATTAAACTAAAATCTCTTTCAAAATTTCTACTTCATGTTTCTAACTCTTCTTTGCGAACTCAATTAGAAAATTTGAATCTTTTTCATATACTAGCCTTACATATACTTGAAGACAAACATCATAACCCTTGAGTTTTCTCTTCCCTAAATGAATATCTCTTGTTCTTTCCAAAATACATTCCCCATTTCTCTCACTGTTCTGGTACACCTCATCTGAACTCACTTTCTAAAATTTTGCTCCAAGAAATGGATAGAATAAATAACATAAACGACTTGCCCAGGGTCATATAGCTAGTAAGTGTCTGAGGCCAGATTTGAACTCGGAAAGATGAGTCTTCCTGACTCCAGGTCTAGCACTCTATCCACTGTACTACCTTGCTGCCCTGGATTTTTTTTATCCTGGACGGACTAAATTGGATACATATTTTGTTTTTTTTTAATAGTTCAGGTATCAGTCTACAGTCAAGGTCACTAACTCTTATTTATTTAAGAGCGGGCTGTTAACTCCTTTCATGCTATTCCAGTATAAAACTCTTCCCTGAAAAGGAAAGAGCTTTTCCATAACTAGAAAGCTCAGTCACAGATTTGTAAATATACAACTTGACCATCTAATAAAACCCACAGTGCCACAAATGTTCTTGTGATGAACTGCAAATAATGGTTCATTCTGCCCCATATTTTTTACCTTGGAGATAAATCAATGACCTGCTTCTAAGTGTAGTAGTCCAAGATACAAGATAATTACAATGAATTGTCTCGAGATGATGAATGAAGCAATTTATCAAAGACTGGGAGAAAAGTGATGGCCAGACAGTTTAAGTTCTTAGTGAGCTGATAAGACTTAAATCATTTTCTTCTTCACTTTACCCCATATGCATGGGGAAGAAGCCATACGAAAGGCGCATAATGCATCTCCACAATAGGGAAAGGAGAGCTGGGCTGCTCCCTATGCACACCTCGATGAAAAGACCCACAAATGGCATGTAGTCTGGGTAAAGGAGCAGGGGAGGGAATCTGCTACAAGGTAGTGATACAGTGCCACTAACTCATACATCTTGGTGGCTACTAGTAGCATACCTTTCATCTTATTACCAGTCTCCTGGACTGCCTGAGGCAAGCTGGACCAAGCTATATGACAAGATCAGGTCAATAAGAACTCAGTGGCCTGCCTATCAGCACTGTGAGGTCATCACATCCCCCTTGCTACCAGTGTCTGACTGAGAGTCCCTCTGGCAGACTTACTGTCAGAGGTGGTCCCGCCCTCACCTCAGATTCCTACCCTTAGCCTCTTTGTCTCAGACAAAATATAATGTAATTTCTCTCCTGGTGCCTCTCCGTGTTGGACTAGTCTCCCTAGCCACATTTGTATCCTATCCTATACCTGCCTATTCATCTATCCCTTCACTCAACACAGACTTTAAATGACTACAGTTGCAATTGCAATTGTCCCCATCATGGTTTCGATATATTGCAGATTGGCATAAGAAATTAAATGAGAATTTAGGGGGAGTTTTGCAGAAGCTGCAGATGACACAGAGCTTCTGATCAAACACTTAGCCCAAATTTTAAAATGAAGTACTGTAAACACCCTATAAAAGAAAAAGAAAAAAGTCAGATTTCTTCTCTGGTACAAAGGGAGGACCAAAAAACTGTATGCAGATTTTCCAGATCGAAGGGTTGCCAAGCTTCCTAACCCCAGAAATGTGGAAGGGATAACTGTATTAAGTGCCCATCAGAGTGCTGGAAGCGAGAGGGTTGGAACAGAAAATGCAAAACACCATCTTTGTCACCTAGGAGCTTATGATCAACTTCAGTGCTCAAAACATGCATAGTTATCATAATACAAGGCAGCGTATGATTAAATGTTCCAAAGAACAGCACGTTCATATGAGCCTACTTGGACTGGAGCAGACTGGAAAGGTCTTTGCACCAAGCAGGGACTCGAGCAGTACTTTGACCAGTGAGTAAGATCTGAATAGGAAGAGAGGAAAGAAGAAAAAGGGCCGTCCAGACCTGAGCACCATGCACTTAGAAATGAGTCCCTAGAACTAGGAGTGAGCATGGTATTTAAGGAATAATTATGGATGAGGGGGCGGAGCCAAGATGGCGGCTGGAAGGAATAATAATGGATAGATAAAAGGACGTGTATGAGATGTAAACCTGGAGAGAGGTAGATCAGATTGAAGAGATTTTGTAATAATAGCCCAAGGAGTTTGGACACTATCCTGTCCTCAGTGGAAAATCACTGCAGTATATGAGTTGGGAAATGATATGATGCCATGGTACTTTTGGATAATTATGAAGGTAACAGTAGTAAGTATAGCCTGGGGCGGGGGGAGAGAGCAAAACTGAAGGGAAGGAAACCAGGCAGCTAGCAAATGAGGCAACAGGCAATTAGCCTGGGATACTGACAACAGGAAAGTAGAAGAGGTCTGTATGAGAGGACGCTCTCTATTACTAGCTAGAATCTGTATAGTGCTTTAAGACTTTTAACGTGCTTCCCATATGTGAACCCATTTGTTCCTCAAAACACCTCTCTGTGGCAGGTGCTATTGTCATTCCCATTTTGCAAATGAGAAAACTTAGGCAGATTTTAAGCAACTTGCCCAGGTCACACAGCTAGTAATTGTCTGAGACAGGATTTGAACTCTGGTCTTCCTGACTCCAGGTCCAAGACTCCAATGCATTACACGCCCCCACTGCTTCTTTACCAACCTACCTGGAGTTCCCAAGACATTGTCCTCTTGCCTAGACGGGCAAAATCCCTACCGCCCCCTCCTCAGCTGATAAGTGTATCAGGTGGGTTTTAATACTACCTTCATTATTTATTCATTATATGCCTGTAGAAAATTCCCTGAAGTTCCCTGATCTGCAAAATGAGGATTGTAGGATACAATTATTTTAGGATATCTTCTCTATAAGGTTTTCTTGAGGATCAAATGAAATAATATATGAGAAAACATTTCAAAATAATAAAGCTCCAAATACAGGTAAGAGATCATTATTAATAATCATGCTTCCTTGGAATTAAAATTGCTACTAGGAGGACCAGGCACATCAACTGACTCAAAAATTTATATAATTTTACTTTGAAATAAAAATGTTCATTTTCTTATCTCTAGTTTCATTGTATGGATTAGAAAAATGCACCTTGTCAACTGAGGAAGCTTGCTCCTTTGAGGTATTCTTAAATTTGAGAACTTTTAGTGTTGAATTTCAACTACATGCTTTCCATGCCTTCCCAGAATCTCTAACTTCATTTAACAGTGTCCAGACTTAAGTTTCATTCCTTAAAAAATAATTTGGATGTAATGCCTGTTTTCACTAATACTTCCTTTCTTGTTTACAACAATCTACCCAGGAGGAGTGTAAAAAGGCAAAAAGGTATATTAAGACAAAAAACTACCATTCTGAGTACATTAGAGACTTGTTATTTCATAATAAAATTATGACTGCATTAGTTTAGGTGATCTGTATTTTATTCAATGTTTGCCTAAATACCCTCAGGATGTATTAAATCTTTATGAAGCATTTTAGCAAACTCTTTGCTAATCAATCATCTCTGGATACACATCCCTTTGATCATGCTAGTTATTAATCTACTAAAGAACATATTCCAGATTTTTATGTGTTGTTTTGTTTTGTATTTTCATCTTCCGGAGAATTTTGCTTTCGAGAGACTCATTAAGTTTTTTGGTTACTGGTTATGGCTCAATAGCTTTTTGACAGCTGTCCTTGAGGGCCTATTTTAAATGCTATGGAATCGGAATTATTAAGAAAACCCATGAAGTATCCAGCCTCAGCTTTATTTCAGAAGATTTCTTGTCAGGTTTAACAGAAATTCCTCCTCTAGCCTTTTTCCTAATTATGTCACAAGCTGTCTCTTCCAGATTCCCTTGTACTGGAGGACTTGGTGGCCTTTAAAAATATTTCTGCTTCTCCTTGCTATGCCTACCTGATCCCCTGGGTACACACTGTTTAGTGTGAGGTCCTCAAGCAGAGAAGCACAACCAAAGGATTTTTTGCTGGCCTCACCTAGTTCATCAAACATGTAAACGCTCTCCTTTATCCCCCCAGGACTTTGGATACTTCCCATACTTCTCTATAAAGAGCATCTGTGACACAATTGAACAAAAAAAATTTAATAAACCAGTCTTCATATTCTCTTTTAATCATTCAAACGAAAGCTGTTGAAAGGGCGGTTTAATTTTTAATGAGAATTTGGCCCTTATAGGAGATGGTAGACTGAACACTGAAGCTTTCCACTCAGGTATGGAGCACAGAAATAAATGCTGCTTACTAATGTGTTTCAAAGTGTGGCCCTTCAGGAATTGCTTCTGTGAGGAGGCGGAGGGGAGAGGAGAAAGAGAAGGGGAGGGAAAGGAGAGAAGGGGCTCTTGGGCTCTGTCTCAGCAACAGAAGACTGATTATTTAAGCATCCTTGGTAAAAATGTCTGGAATAACACCAACAAATTGGACGGCCCCACTGGAATAGTAACAACGAGAGCCTAGTTCTTGTGGGCCCTCTCTCCCATTGGTGAGTTCTTCCCAGAACTTCCATTTTATGGAAGGGCTCCAGACCATCCTTCTCTCATTCCCCAAACTATGCAACCATGCCCCAACACCGTACCTCCTCCTCCTTTCCTCCCTTCTCTCCTCAAGCTCCCCCATTAGAATGTAATTTTGAGTAGGGATGTCTGGGATTTTTTTCCACCTTTCTTTGTATCCCTAGGCTTTGCACATGTTATTATTCAGTTGTTTCAGTCATGTCTGACTCTTTGTGACCCCATTTGGGTTTTTTTTGGCAAAGATACCAAAATGGTTTGCCATTTCTTTCTCCAGCTCATTTTACAGATAAAGAAACTGAGGCCAAAAGGGTGGAGTGACTTGCCCAGGGTCACACAGCTAAGAAGTGCCTGAAGCCAGATTTGAACTCAGGAAGATGAGTCTTTCTGACTCCAGACCCAGCACTCTATCCACTGGGCCACCTAGCTGCCTTCTTGGCAGGCATTTAATAAATGCTTGCTAAATGACAATAAAATCCACAGAAGTTTCATTATTGCAAAGCACATTGTGAGGTGCTACATATGATTCAAAGGAAGACAGTTAGTCCTCAAGCCTTCAAGGAATTTGCTGAGTAGAATTTTAGAGAAGCATTTTATCTCTCAAATTTAGAAGAAAAAAGAAAAAAACCTTTTAAAGGAAAGCAGATTTAAATCTAGGCCTAGGATGCACTCTAGAAATTCAATTAATATGACTCCCAACCATCCCATCCACAAAAGCTGGACTCTCGACCAAATCAAAAATTCACAATGCTAGATGGGCAGCTGAGTGGGCAGCTAGATGACTTGTGGACAGAGTGCTGAACCTGGAGTCAGAAAGACCTGAGTTCAAATCTAGCCTCAGATACTTGCAAGCTGTGTGACTTTGAGTATGTCATGTAACCTCTGTTTACCTCAGTTTCCTCAACTGTAAAATGGGGATCATAATAACACCTCCCTCAGAGGGTTGTTGTGGGGATCAAATGAGGCAATATCTGAAAAGCACTTAGCACAGTACCTGGTACATAGTAGTCACATCGTAAGTGCTTATTTCCTTCCCTCCTTAACATAAAGGCCATCAGAGCAGAATTAAATGGCTCCAGGCCAGGATCATAAGGAGAAAATGGCATTCAGTAACTACCTGCAATGCACACCTTTGCTAGAATACAAGCAAAGATAACTCTATACAATAAAGGAATTCTGAATGATAACTATTACAAGAATACAAGATAACTTACAAGAATTCTAAAGCCTTGACTTGAGTCCATGTGTTAGAATGTTCTAAAGAGGCGCTGAAAAAATATCCATCCTCATTTTTAAAATGTATAGTCTAATAAGCATTCCAGAAGTGGATCGTGGGATGACTCATTTAGGGCATAGAATACTTTGGATGTCACCTAGACCAATCACTTTCACAGTTGAGGAAACCAAGGTCCTGAAAGATGAACGAACCTGTCCAAAGTCAAACGGGTAGCAAGGAGCAGAGTCAAGATTTGAACCACTTCCTCTGAGTCCAAATGCGGTCTTGCTTCTTCTGTACCAAACCAACATCTCATTTCAAATTAAATGTCATAGTTTAAAATATCTTGCCCTTCTGTAATCTCATAAAAAGTCTCAAAGATGTTTATAGCTAATTGAAACATCAGCAAAATCTAAACATTGGACTGGATCCCATGATATTTATATAAGTCACAAGTGCTCTGGGGTATTTTAGGCAGAAATAGGCCTAATCGTTTTATGGAGGATATGAGTATTCAATCAATCATTTAACCAACAAGCATTTATTAAGTGCTTACCATGTGCCAGGTTTTTGTCCTACGCTGGGAATACAAAGGCAAAAGGGAAAAAGTCTCCGTCCTCCAGAATCATATATTCTGTCAGAGGGGAAATTGTGTTTTATATGAGTGTATATATGAGTGCGTATGTGTATGTATATGTATGTATATATGTATGTGTGTGTGTATATATACATATATATATATATATATATACACATAAAATTTTTCTATTGCCAGTGTATGGCTATGGTCAGCTAGGTGATGCAGTGATAGAGCACCAGACCTGGAATCAGGAAGACTCATCTGTCTGAATTCAAATCTGGCCGCAGACACGTACTAGCTGTGTGACCCTGGGCAAGTTGCTTAACCCTGTTTGCCTCAGTTTCTTCATCTGTAAAATGAGCTGGAGAAGGAAATGGCAAACCGCTCCAGTATCTTTGCTCTAAATGGGGTCATGAAGAGTCAAACACCTGAAACGACTGAATAACAACTACAACATATGGCTATGAGAGTTAGAATATAAGGAAAGTTGAGTGCTGTAGAATCAATGCTTTCTAATTGAGGTGCTGAACAAGACTTTGAGAGTCCCTTGGATGGCAAGGAGATCAGAAATTAACTAGACTATTCATTGGAAGGACAAATACTGAAGCTGAAGCTTAAATACTTTGGCCACATAATGAGAAGACAGGACTCATTTGAAAAAATCCTGATGCTCGGAAAGATCATAGGCAAAAGGAGAAGGGGATGGCGGAGGATGAGATAGACAGATAGTATCATGGAAGCCTTACACATGAGCTTAGACAGACTCTGAGACATAGGGGAGGACAGAGGGGCCTGGCGTGTTATGGTCTGTGGGGTCACAAAGAGTCGGACATGGCTGAACTGAACAAAAACATACAAAATAAATACGAGATAATTTTTTATTGGGGTGGGAAAGTACCTACACTTAGGTGGGGGACCAGAAAAGACCTCACGAAGAAAGCAGTGCTTGAGAAGAATTTTGAGAGAAACCAGAGCTCCCAAGAGGCAGAAGTGAGGAGGAATATTAAGACATGGGAAACAACCAGTGCTAAGATAGGAGATGGAGTTTAATGTGCAAAGAAAAACAAGAAGCCCAGTTTGACTGGGCTGTAAAGCGATAGAGAGTGATTTACAATAAGGCTGTAAAGCTGGGTCGAAGTTAGGGTGTGAAGGGCTCAAAACGACAAGCAGTATAATTTGTATTTGGTTCTAGACATAATAGAGAGTCGATGAAGCATACCATGTAAGAGAGTGACGTGGTCAGGTCTGGCTATAGGAAAATTGTTTTGGCAGCTGTGTTGAAGGATTGATTGTAGAGGGGGAGAGGCTTGAGGCCCAGAAACTCATTAGGAGTTTATTACAATAATCGAGGAGAGGAAGAGTCAGCTATGAGAAACTCTGACTTAATGACAAGACTTAATGATTGATTGGCGATGTTGGGTGAGAGGCAGTGAGACGTCAAGGAGGACACTAAATTTACAGACCGAGGTGACCAGAAGGATGGTAACTTCAAAAGGAATAAGGAAATTTGGAAGAGGGATGGGTTTGTAGGCAAAGATAAGCTCTGCTTTAGACATACTGAGCTTGAGATGCCAATGAGGCATTGAGTTCAAACGGCCCAGTAAGCAAGTATTTTCAAACCATAGTTGATTATTTTTTAATATCTCAGAACAATTACTTAACTAGGGCAGGGCGTCTGGGGGCTTTGCTCCAGAGCTCCAAAATTAAGAGAGTGTAGGAAGCACTTGTAATCTCCCAGCAGTGTACAAACAACTGCCTGTAGCCCCTAGAGAATGAGAGAATAAGTTAAAATGGAAGCTTTCTTTTCCAAACCCTTCCCCATCACAATCTTCAAAAAAAGTGTATTTTTCCCCAGTCTCTCCCCATTTCCTGTGCCACAACCCCTGTCCCGCCCCTGTATCCTTCCCAGTAGTATTGTTATGGTGTCCTGCTCCCCCTCCAATTTCATACGTTGGAAAAAACTGCTAGTTACAGCTCCATGGCTAACCTTATATTCTAATTAAAAGCCATAGTCCATTATTATCACTAGCTGAGAGGATTTAAAACATGCGCATTTTACACTAGCATAAGTTAAAAAAAATGCCCATTTTAAAAACACAGCTTCACATCCTAATCTGACACCTCCCTACGGTATGGAAGGTCCAAACCAGAACAGGTAAGTTCTGTCTTGATGCTCAGGGATGGACTGACCACAGGTCAGTAAGTCAACCCCCTCCAGGCTGGTGTGAATTCATTGTTTGGGCTGTGGAGAGAGGGTCATCCTTAGGTTGGCAATAACACGTTAAAATTTTCAGCCGCAGGAACTCACGAAGGGCATGGACGGATGTGTATAAAAGGGGACACGATGATAACAAGCGCTTTACATGTATTATCTCATTTGACCCTCAAAACAACCTTGTGTGGGTGATGCTGTCATTATCCCCATTTTACAAATGAAGGAACTGAGCCCGAGAAAAGTTAAGTGCCTCGCTAGGCTCACACAACCAGTAAGTATGGATTTATCAAGTTCTACCAGAGGCGTCAAATAGGCAGGGAAAAGGGTGGACAGAATCCTGAAGTCCTGGAGTAAGAAGCTATGACAGCTTCTAAATGGAATCATGGCTCATCCAGATGCACCCGTACCTACTGAGGCTTATGACCACAAAAAAGAGGCATGCGCCTCCGTAATCTTGAGCTTTCCTTATGTGGTCCTAACATCTCGGGATGCTTAGCCCATTCTCAAAAGGGCCATTCAACTAATTTGTACCCTGGTTGTAGCACAAGGGAACAGGATTTCGAAAACATAGAGAACATATGCTATGGCAGCAAGGTGGCACAGTAAATAGAGAACCAGACTTGAAGTCAGGAAGACCTGAGTTCAAATCCAGCCTTGGACACTTATTAGCTTAGGTGCATGACCTGGAGAAAGTCACAACCTCTGTTTGCCTCCGTTTCCTCATCTGCAAAATGGGGATTAAATACAGCACCTATCTCTCAGAATTGTTGTGAGGTGAAAATGAGATGATATTTGTAAAGTAGTTTGCAAATTTTAATGCGTTCTATAAAGGCAAGCTATTACTATTCAGGATCATCATTATTACTACTCACTTAAATTACTCAGCTTTCAGAAGGTAATACTGGGAATACAAAAGCAAAAGGGAAAAAGTCCCTGTCCTCAAGAATATTACATTCTATCAGAGGAGAAACTGTGTTTTATATGAGTGTGTGTGTGTGTGTGTGTGTGTGTGTGTGTGTGTGTGTATATATATCTGTATATACATACATATGTATATATATGTGTCCGTGTTTATGTGTATACATACATGTATAAATACACATAAATAATTTTTCTATTGCCAGTGTATGGCTATGGTCAGCTAAGTGATACAGTGGATAGCGCATCAGACCTGGAATCAGGAAGACTCATCTGTCTGAGTTCAAATCTGGCTGCAGACATGTACTAGCTGTGTGATCTTGGGCAAGTCACTTAACCCTGTTTGTACTAGATAGACTTGGAATCAGGAAGACCTGAATTCTAATCCTGCTTTAGGTACTTCTTAGCAATGTGTCCCTGGACGAGTCACTTAAATTCCATATGCCTCAGTTTCTTTATTTGTAAAACAAGGATAATATTAACACCTACCTCCCAGGATTGTCTTAAGAATAAAGTAAGATAACATTTATAAGGTGCTTTGCAAACCTTAGGGTGCTATGTAAATACTAGCCAGTATTAGGATAACATAAAGTATCTGTGGAACTTTAGGACTCCTCCCTCTTGATATGATGGAAAGATCAATGGGTTGGTAGTTAGAGGGTATGGGTTCAAGCCTTGGCTCTGCTACTTGAAATCTGTGCAATCCTGAGCAAGTTCCTTATCCCTGCTGGGTCTCAGTTTCCTTACCTGTAAAATGAGAGGCTGGTACTAGATGGTGTCCCAGCGACCATTAGCCTAAGTCAATTCTTTAAAACTGATTTCTTCTGGTTAGTTTCACTAGGATGGGAAGATAGAAGAAATTCCAACTCCTTGAGTGCCCAAAGCATACCAGAACTACTAAAAATATGTGAACGAAAAGCAAAATGCCTCAAAATACATAATTTAACAATAACAGAGGCAAGAAACTCTCAATATTTTCATGCCAGACCAAAGTAGTTATGAAACTAATGGAACACCGTTCACTTGACCCCGCTGGATTATTTCTTGTGATTGGTAGGTAAGAACGTACTTTCGAAGAGGAAGATATATTAGAGATTCAGGAAATGTGCATGCCACCAGTTCCCCACACAAAGAACCCAATGTTTCATGTGCAGCCCCATTACATGAAATGTTCTGGGGGGTATTTATTTTGGCTGGTATCTGACTCCTGCCTCTGATACAAATATCATGGTGTGGTCTACATATGGCTACTATTTACCCCCAACTAAGGGAAAGCAAAGTGAATAGCACTGAAGGACTATCACCAAAGAGAATGGTCTAGACCCAGAAGCTAAGAGATACTACAGTATGGAAGATGAGGGGCCTGTTCATTGATCAACCTGCCTCTGTTCTGATTATCTAGGTTATCTATTATGATAGGACCACAATCTGTCAAGACTTCCCTCCACCTGCCCCAAAACATCCCTAAAAGATGATTAGGCCCAGGTTCCCTGGGACTGTACTGATCCAGGGGGCTAAGGCTCCGGCTGCACCTCCCTTGATACAACTTCCTGAGAGCTTCTGGCCATATTGCAGCTTGGTCATCTAAGGCTATAAAAAGGCCCAGTGACACCTAGTTAGGACCTTTTAGACTTGGTGGCTGTCCTGAGGCCATGTGAGTCACCATACCTTGCCCTGCTGACCAGACATATTTGCACATCAAAACAAGTAGAGACATAACTACCCAAGTTAAATGCTGGTGCTCACTGAATATCCTTTCTGTGCTAGGGCTAAGTAAGCCTCTTTAGTCAATGACCTAAAAGGCCTCATTTCATTTTAACATCAAATCTGATCCTATAGGGTATGTGGCCCCAGTCTGGCCCACTTTAACAGCCCCTAAGGTACTTTTGAGCTGCAAAGCTATGATCCTCAGAACTTTAAAATGCATATAATATTTGTAGCACCTACCTCAAAGGATTATTGGGGATAATGTATGTAAAGAGACAGTTAGGTGGTGTGGACAGCTATGTGGTGCAGCAGATAAGAGTCCTAGGCCTGGATTCAGGAAGACCTGACTGGCCTCTGATATCTACTAGATGTGTGACCCTGGGCAAGTCACTTAACCCTGCTTGCCTCAGTTTCTTCATCTGTAAAATGAGCTGGAGAAGGAAATGTCAAATCACTCCAGGATCTTTGCCAAGAAAATCTCAAATGGAGTAGGGCATGACTGAAATGACAACTAGGCAGTATAGTGAAACAAGTTCTGAACCTGGAATTAGAAAGAATTGAGTGCGAATCTAGCCTCAGATACTTACTAGCTGTCACCCTGGGCATGTCATTTAGCCTCTCTCTACCTCAGTTTCCCCAACTATAAAATGAGGATAACAGCGCCAATCTCATAGGGCTGTTACGAAGATCAAATGAGCTAATATTTATAAAGTATTTACCCACAGAGTGTGGCACATAGTGTGTGCTCTATAAATGCTTATTCCTTCCCCTCTACAAACCTTAAAGAACTACATAGATGTTAATTATTATTATTATCTTACACATGCTAATTTAACTTCTAGAAGCCTCCAGAAAATTCCCCTTTGCACATTTATTAATGACTATAGATGACATCACAGATTTAGAACTAGGGGGAACATTAGCAAATATTGACTCGAATTGTTACATTTTATAGATGAGGCTGACAGAAGGTAAAGAGACTTGCCCAGGGTCAAACGGGTAGCAGAGTTTGGATAAGCTCAGATCCTCGGATGCCATAGCCAGTGCTATTTCTACTACAATGCCTTCCAGGTAGGTGAGGGGATTTTTGTAATAACAAAAGCCATCAGACCCTTCTCTATACGGTCAGGAGGTCTTAAGCAATTTTCATGAAACTGAACACAAGAAGCAAAACTCTATTTTGCAACAGGGAAAGTGAGGCTCCACTTAGCCTGTACCATGACCCCCTATTCCCTCCCCATCCCCATCACCACCAGCTTTGCCAACACAGACTAAAGGAAACCCATTTATTCTGATCGTGAGCAACATGGAATGACTAATTCAGTTAACATATGACATCTACCAAGCTGTTTTTTGTTGTTTTTTTTTAGCTGAAATAAATAGAGCGTAGGTAGGGGGAGAAGGCAGGCTTTACTGAATATTCCCAAGCTTAGGTATTAAGAAATTTCTGCACATGTGTATATGGAACAGAAGGACACACTCCCACACAGACTGCATCTATTTGTATTGATGAGCAAAAGAGACCCTTCCTGGCCCACTGCCTAAAAAACTCAGGATATTGGCATCCATGTGCAAAGCACAGAGGGTCGGGGTATTCCCCTGACTGAGGCACAGATGGGAGTGAGGAAGTCACCCACCCACGGCTGCACATATGCACAGATGTAGCAGGATGTCTGTACATTAGTATGGGGGGGGGCAGCAAGATACTAGCAAGAAAGAGAATACAGGGAGAACGCAGCATTGCTCTTGCAAAGGAAATATTAAAGATAAGAATTCTCTGTTTCTTCCCAGACCCTAAGACGTCATTCTTTTCAACTGTCAAATCGTTCCTTTCAATAAGTGGTGACTCTGATGACAGGAATATATTTTCTTGAGTGTCTCGCTGTTTTATGTTCTTCATATACAAGTCCAGACTTGAAAGTTAACAGATGCTGTACATTTTTGATCCGTTTATAGCTTTTGCACCTCCTAAAACTATCAAGGACTGAAGTCCTAATCCAAGGAGGCTCATTAATTCCACAGTTATTATGCCACTTTCAAACAGATCTACCAAGCCAGAAAGGCTTTACTCATAGTCCTGCTATAAACTACATTATCTGTTATATAGATGCTTATGCTCTTTCTCCCAGTACAATGTAACATCCTTGAGACTAGGGATTGGGCTTTTTGTTTGTCTGTCCTTACATCTCCGACACCTGGCACAGTGCCTGACACATGACCATCTTGCCATATGCCCTGCCAACTGGAATGACCCACTTGAAAAGGTCGCCCTCCAAAACCAAACTCAGTAGGCCATGCATAAACCTCCCTCCCAACACCACCCCAGGGAAATTAATCTGCTCAGCTCTGGAACATTATCCTAGGGTTGAGCTGTTCTGATTGGTGGTTGAGTGCGAACAAACTTCCACTCTATCAAGCCTAACCTATCCTACTTACTCTATCTAGGTGGGACTGGACCATTCATCACGTGAGATACCATCTTCTACCAGGAAAACTCAGAGGATAAGGATTAAATCAATGCTATTATTGTTACTGGAATAAGTATGACAACCAGTGAACTGTGCTTCGGCACCATTCATGATTCATCTAACTATCCAAACCAGAACATCCTTCCCTGGCCACTACACATCTGTAGGTGTTGTTGCCCTCTATTAGAAAGGGCAGGGACTGAATCAGAAGTACGTTACATTTTATATTTGCATTTCCACAACACAGAACAATGCCTGGATGATAATAGATGCTTCATAAATGCTTTTTCATTCATTCATTTCATCTGTTCACATAGCAGCTACTTAAATGTTTGTTGATTCACTCATCTGAGGACCTAGACTAGCTAAATTCTGAGAGGTTCATCGGTACAAAGTCATCCACCAGACGATGAACCTTTTTCACCTTGGCAAATCCAAAAGTCCGCATTCAAAGATATAGAGGAGCTGCTATCTGCACCAGCAAAAGGTACTGACCTTGGAGAAATCTTTGAAAACCTTTTTAAAGTACCCATTTTATACCACTAAAAGTAAATTCCAGCCAACAGCCATGGAACAATAAAATACACATCTCCGAGTTTTGTTTTAATTTAAGATCGAGTATCCTTATCTAGCTCAAGTTGTCAGTACAGCGGCCTCTCACTGGGCCCAGTCGTATTCTTACTGGCATGAGAGCTTGACCAGAGCTCAGTGTCTTACCTGGGCCCTTGCCTTCATTTCCCTAATTGCTCCTTAGGTCTCACCCTCTTAATGACAAAGTTAATCTAGATGCTGATCAGCCGACTGCAGTTCAGGAATGCAGGAGTTCAAAAGATCCATCAGCCTCAGCCTCCCTGGTAGCAAGTATTGTAAGTATGCCACCATACCTGACTTTTCTCTGAGGTCTTAGTAGAGAGATCACATGATCAAAAAGGAAATTTGGTAGGATTTTTTTTTGTTTTGTAACTTTATTAATAATCGCACTAATAGAGAATGTTGCAGTTTACGAAACACTCTCGTGACTGTTACATTATTTGATACTCACAACAAGCCAGTGTGGTAGATAGAGGGGCTATTATCACCCCCATTTCACAGATGAGGAATGTGAGGCTAAGACCTTAACTGACTTATTCAAAACCAAAAAGCTGGTATGTGGCAGATCTTTCCCTCTCTCCTTATCTACTGGCTCCTTCCCTCTGCCTACAAACATGTTCAGGTCTCCCTTGTGTTTAAGAAAAGCCTTCCCTTGACCCTGCCTCCCATCTCTTCAGGCTGTGTTCCTACGTGTCTCCTGACTTTCACTGCCAAACTCCTAGAAATCTGTCTATAGTCACTGTTTCCACATCCTTACCACCCCCTCATTGCTCAACCCTTTGAAATCTGGATCCCGATCCCATCATTCTACTGAAATTGCTCTCTCGAAAGTTACCAATGATCTTTTAGCTGCTAAACCTAATGGTCCTTTCTCAGTCTTCACCCTCCCTGGTCACTCTGCAGCTTCTGACAATTGACCACTCATTCTGCCTCAGTACTCCTCTGGTTTTCATGACATCGCTCTCTCCACAGTCTCCTTCTCCTATCTGACTATCCCTTCTCATTTTCCTCAGTTGGATCAGTATCTATTTCTCACCCTCCCACCCCCAGAGTTTGAACTTTCCCCAAAAGGTCATTCTGAGGATCTCTCTGTCCTGTCTCCCTCTGTCTCTGTCTCTCTTTGTCTTTCCTCCTCTCTTCCTTGATGATCTCACGAGCTTCTATTGTTTCAATGATTGTCTCTGCCCACTTAACTAATGATCAATTATATATAAGTATATATACTCATATACATACACACACACACACATATATATACATATGTTATTGCTGTTGTTCAATCTTTTCAGCTGTGTCTGACTCTTTGTGACCCCATTTGGGGTTTTCTTGGCAGAGATCCTAGAGTAGTTTGCCATTTCCTTCTCCAGTTCATTTTACAGATGAAGAAACTGAGACAAACAGAGTTAAGTGATTTCTCCAGGGTCACACAGCTAGTAAGTGTCTGAGATCACGTTTGAACTCTTCCTGACTCCAGACCCAGTGCTCTATTCACTGTAACACCTAGCTACCTATGGGTACTATATACGTGTGTAAATATATATATTATATATATATATATGTATATATAATATGTATATACATGTACATACTTTGTAGTATACACACATATGTATATACATATGTATATATATATATACATGTGTGCATGTATATGTAACCCTAATCTCACATTTCAGTCATAATTTCAATCCCACATTTCTAATTGCCTGCTAGACATCTCCACCTGCACGGTTTCATGGCATGCTAAATTCAGCTCTCCAGATCACCTTGTGATGGCAGTAGGCCCCTCGATGATGAGTAAGATCTCTCACCCCATACCCCTTTTGTTTAGGGTAAGACAGAACGAGTCATGAAGAATGGACAGGCCTGGATGCATTGTAATCTACATCAAAGATCCCATTACATTCTCTTCCCCCTCCCCACTCTCATCCTTCCAATCTCCCAAACTTTCCTATTACTGTTAAGTACATCGCCATCCTCTCAATTACCCTGTGCTGAGGGCAGGCCTGACACTTGCATCCTTTTAGTTTAAGTTTAATGTGGAAATGAAGTAAGACTCCTAAAGATCATTGAACAGTCAAAGAAAGGAGATTTGCTTAGCCCTAACACAGCAAAGAACTACAGTGGCACTTAGATAAAGTAGGTCTGCCCCTCTTGTCTTCACATGTGGTGACTCTCACGGTTTTGAGACATCCACCAAGTCACAAGGGCACTGACTGCATGTGAGTAAAACCTTTTACATGTCTAGATGATCACCCATCAACCCAAGCCAGAGACCATCAGGAAGATGCCTCAAGGGAGGTACAGCTTGGGGGAAAGCCTAGCCTAACCCATGTATGGAGGGAAGTGATGGGGAAGGGAGAATCCTGGTAAGATATTGGGCCTATCACCCCTAGGTTCACCACCCCAGTGTCATCCTGAACTCATTTTCCCTCACCTCATATAACCAATCAGTTGCCAAATCTTATCATTTCTACCTTCACAACATTTCTTGTACCTGTCCCCTTCTGTCTGCTCTATTCCCCCCTACCCACATAGTTTAGAACTCTATCAACTCTCACCTGGACTAGAACAAGAGCCTCCTAATCAGCCTCCCTGCCTCAATTCTCTCCCTACTCCAATCCATGTTCCACCAACTGCCAAAGTGATTTTCCTAAAGCAGAGGTCTGGCCATGTTACTTACCAACTCAATAAACATGAATGGCTCCCCACAGACTCTAGAGGTCACATACTATTCCATCTTTATCTTATTCCTTTACATTTTGTATCTTCATAATAATTTTTCATAAGATCATTTTCACAATAATTTTCATAAGATTTTCATAATTTTCATAATGTTTTCATAAGTTTCATAATGTACATAATTATTAGAACAGTTGTGCTTTTATATAAGCTATAAATAAACATACACATTGGAGGTTCATGCTCCAATAAACTTTAAAAAAAATTATTACTAGACTACACAATCAAAAAACTCTAGAGACCATTGTCTTAAACGGTGGGTAAGAAATTAGCAGATAAATTATCTTATCAGTCTTACTTTTTCCAAAAAATAAACCAATCTGCTAATCTTGCTAGAGTTAAAAATAAAACTGATTTCTCCTTGCCCCTTCCCACAACTTCAACCTCACGCACAGATTAGGGATTGATACTAATAAAATATCAAGTGAATAAGTCAATGGAGTGAATTTATAATTTTTCTACTCCATGTACAGGAAAAAAAAACAAAGTGATTTGATAAATTTCAACCAATTTCTCTAGACAAGCCCTTTGCCAACATGAATCCTAGGTTGCTTCTGATTTTAGCACCGTTAAATATTCCTACAGCAAAAGATGTATTAGTTCCACTCTTCTTCCCTATAAGGCTGCTGGGTCTCTTTATTATACTCCGGCTAACCCTGGGTTACTTTTTTTTTATTATAAAGAAAAATTAGTCAGACCAGGAAATGATGCACTTGGTTTCCATGACAATGCTTCAAAAAAAAAGTTCAATCTGCTGCACGATGAAGCATTTGAAAACCATTCCCTAGCAACCCCATAGGTGCACAGAGACACAGACCTATCATCAGCTCTTCACTCTACCACAGTCAGGAAAGCCATACAGAGAAATTCACTTGAATTCTACAGGTCTTACATTTACCAAACACATTTTGATTTAGGATTTTATTATATTAACAAGCCATGCAAAATAGGACACAGGCATATCTGCAGAGAAGCTAGATGCTTTTTGACGCAGATGCCTTAACGTCTCCAAACAAAATGCATTTTTGTGCTCCCAGTACCATGGATATTAACTTAGCAAGCAGCATTCCAAAATCTTCCAGTTTGACTATTCATTCGAAGTTGAGTGACACTTTCCGAATTTTGAATAATTCATTAATATTTTCTAAAGTGATCTGAAAAGAATTTCAGAAATACTCTTCACCCATCAGTAAGGCATAAGAGCTTTCCATGTTAAGCCATATAATATTATACATTGACTACAGCGTAATTATATGGTCTGACACTGTGATTATAGGAAATAGCAAGAAATGAGGCTTCATCACAAGCTATCCTGATGGTAATATGTGTGTGTGTTTTTAAAGAAGTGGAAAAGGTCAAAGGATCAAGTACAGAGGAATTAGAGTGAAGAGTAATGGAAATTTTTAGATGCTGGTAAGATATTCTGGTTCACCAAAATGTCCATTTAGAGATGGAAGAGAAAAGGGTTTTTAGAATGATTATGGTAAAATAGCTGATTCTGAAATTATGTACTTCATCCAAGCAAGCTAAAATGGATGAATGACTGGTAAGTATTATGACAATTAAAATGAATTCCTAATTATCCCCAGCAAAACTTACTTCCACCACTTCATGGATTACAGTGCAGCGCTCAGTCTCGGTTAGTCATCTCCCAGTTCTGGCGACATGACCTGCCCACCTCCTTTTCATAAGCATCCCCAATGGCCTTTGTGCTACATTTTGTACTACTACTTGTAGAGTGTCATAAGGTTTGCAAAGCATTTTACATGTTATCTCATTGGTTCTTCAGAAGCCTATAAGTAGGTGCTCATCTATTCCCCATTTTACAGCTGAGGGAACAGAAGGGAAGAGGGGTTATATGACTTGGCCCAGGGTCATAAAATTAGTGTCTGAGGCAAGATTTGAACTCAGGTCATCGTGACTCTGAGTCCTGCACTCTAGCCACGAGAACACCTAGCTGCCATAAAGTCACCACTGTGCTGTCCTTCTTTATGTCCACTCATCCTTAGCTGCGAAAAACATATTTGGTGGGAATTAAGTAGTTTATTGTGTGAGAGATGGCAAGGTAGTGGGAAGAACACCAAAACAGGCATCAAAAGACATGTCCTAGTTCCACTATTTCATAGCTATATGACTACGTGCAGGCAAATCGTCTTACCTCTCCAAGCCTTAGTTTCCTTCTCTGTGAAATGGAGGCAGTATTACCCATACTACCTACCTCAAAGAGATTCTGTTTTATGTGCTGCAAATTCAACTCAATAAAACAAGTTTTTATTAAGCTCTTAATATGTGCAGAGACCATTCTGCTAATTGCTAGAAGAGCTACAATGTTTAGACAAGACGTAGTCTCCACTCTCATGAAGTTCCTCACAGCAGGAAAACTGTTCTACTCCGATCTCCTTTCTTTTTCCTCTATTCTTACATCAGGAGTATCATGGACTCTCTTCTTTCTCTCCTGTCTTTCACACACCAACAGTCCACTTAACTGCACCTAAAAGCAATCACATTCTCACAGAACATATATCCTCGTTTTCTACTTCTTCCATTCTTCCTCCTTTACGTCTTGCTCAGTTGCCTCTGGAAAATCTCTGTATCTTTTTCTCTCTGTTCCACTTATAAGTCTCAGTCTCTCTCTCTCTCTCTCTCTCTCTCTCTCTCTCTCTCTCTCTCTCTCTCTGACTCTCTCTCTCTCTCTCTGACTCTCTCTGTCCCTGTCTCTCTCTCTGTCTCTCTCTGCCTCTCTTTCTCCCCTTTCCTTCCTTTCCTCCATCCCTCCTCCCTTTCCCTCCTCTCTCTCTTTCTTATAATACATATATGGATAAATGTGTGTGTATATATAAATATATAAGTGTATGTATATATCACATCAACCTAATTGGGGATGAAAATGCAAGGGTTTTATAAGTTATACATCTATTCTGGGCAAAAGGAAATCCCTTAAATTTTTATGAGAAATTAGACATAATAAATCATTCAGGGAAAGAAGGAAAGCACTGCTTTAAACCAGATTGGGTATGTACTTGGCTTAAATTATATTACTACTAAGAGTAGTCATCAAACACCAAGCCACAAATTTTTAAAATATGAAGAACCTACATCCATAAAATCAATCATAATATTAAAAAATTAAGTGTTATTACTTCTGACATGGAAAAATTGTTGGTTGTGTGCCTTGAAGATCACCTGATGCTGATTCAAGAAAAAGGCCTTAGTCAAATGAAGATTTGAAATTAGGTAAAGTCACAAAAGGATATTAGCAACGTATCATAGGTGGTATGATAAGTTGAAGGCCAGGGCAATCTTACATGACATTAAGGTGAGTAGGGAAATTGTTAATGCTGACAAAAGGTAGATTCTGGTTTTCTTGAGACATTTGTTGCAATAACTAAGGAGAACCCTATGGTGTTTCCTCAAATGTTTAAGATTGATAAAACTGAGATCTTCTGCAAAAAAAAAAAGCTACCTAGTAGATGCTACATCTCCAACGAAAGACAAACCACGCCTGAGCTGTGAAAGACCACCTGAATGGTTTGGAGGGAAAGCTACTCAACTACCTTTCTGTAAATCTCAGGTGCTGAATAAAATTAGGTGAAATGAAACTGGTTTTTTCATCATTTTGGCCTTGAATTCTATTCCCTTCAAAAATATGCTTTTATGAGACAATGTACCAGGAAGACATTTAGGTTCCATGATGATTTTCATTCTAATATCAAGGTGTGTTTCTCTTTCGTAATATAAGCTAGTTGTTGTAGACAATGGAACAAAGGGCTTTTAAAAAAAAGGTTACCTAACACTAACTATATCACTTATATAACTTTTATCCAATGGTGATACAGAAGGGAGAAAATATCTTCAGAGATTTCTGACTATATGTGTATATATATAAATGTTTACACACATATATGTGTGTATGTACATACATACTATGTATACATATATCATATATATATATATATAATTCACACACATATGTTGTAAAAAACACTGAAGAATGTTGTAATGAAATCATGGAGACTATGTGGATAGGATTTGGGGAAGAAAAATTTTAAAAAAATTCATTCTTACTTTGTTCATTATTTTAAAAGGTCTGAGGAAATTCTAAAGTATGTCAGTAAAAAGAATCTTAACAAAGGAAGTAACTTGATTGTATGTATATGACATAGAGGAACTGTTAGACTCACATTTAGAGAATCCCTCTAATAATGGCCTCATACAATTGGGCAAACAAAAGGTTGCAGAAGATACAAAGACATTGCCTGAGATGCTTGTCTCCAAAACACTACAATTTCTCTCATATGTTAAAAAGTAATGTTCCTTGATTAAAAAAAAGTCAGCAGTTAAGACTTCCCTACAAACTTTTTCAAGTGCCTCAAAAACCCAGTATCAAGAACCTTTACACCCCGAAGTGTTTACAGTTCCCTTTCTAGAACTCCACAAAGGTTTTCCTCTAATTTCTTCTCCAAGTATCTAGGAGATGGTTCAGTAGACAGAATGCTAGACCTGGAGTCAGGAAAATCTGACTTCAAATCCAGTTTGAGAGCTTACAAGCTCTGTGACTCTGGGTTAGTCACTTAACCTCTGTCTGCCTCGGCTTCTCCATCTCCAAAGATGGAGATAATAATAGCACCTACCTCACAGGGTTGTCATAACAATAAAATGAGGTCATGTTTGTAAAATGCTCTGCAGACCTTGAAGCCGGATAGAAATGGCAGACATCGTTATTCCCATCTTCACATTAAGTTTTCCATTCCTCAAGCACCAACATTCTGAATAAATAATAAAATTGATTCTTACTCAATTCTGTTGACTTTCCATTTTGTGCAATTAACAGTATCACAACTGATTTTCTATGTTTTCATTGCAAGTGTTTTTTCAGCTCCATGATGGGTTTAAATAGGCTTTCGTCAGTTAGCCTGGGAACCTGGCCACCATGAAGAACATGGTTTCTAAGAGAAACCATGTTCTAAATTCAAAGCACCAACTTACAAAGAATAGCAGCCATGACGGGGTAGCTAGAGAGCTGGCTGCCCTCAGAGCCAAAAAAAGACCTGGGTACAAGTCCTGCTTGGGATACATATCAGCTGTGTGATCTTGGACAAAGTATTCAACTTCTCAGCATTCTAAACCACTCTCTAGACTCAAAGTTGCAGAGAAGGTGCAAGCCTGCACTGGCATCAGTGGCAGTTCCCTATATGACTGAAATCATAGACCCAGCCTCTGTCCCTGTAAACTTACAAATGAACCTCGACGCTTACATGGGTCTTTGATCTCATTTGGCACCTCTGAAGGCCTCGATTCATTATTCCTTCATCATCTTGTCCATATTTCTCCATAGAAGAACTACTTAGATCAAGCGTGGGGAACCTGAAGCCTTAAGGCCACATGTGGCCCCAACAGACCAATTGGTATCTTCCTTGGCTTTTTTTTACTACTTCCTGGATACCAGTGCAGGATCTAAGCTGTCCACCTACAAAACCTTTGTCATGAATAGGCCACCCCTTTTCCCAAGTATATATACACTTGATGATGCCTCTTATCCTTTTTTTTTTAATCTTATCCTACTTCTAACAAGCACATCCTCATTAGGAATGTCCTGAAGTCAACCTGCATCTACGATGTTCCGTTGCTCTTTGGGTCATCTGCAATCGTATTTCTTCTCAGGTTGTAGGTGTGATTCACAGCCATATGGCACCATCAGGAAAAATGCCACTATTAAAAAAATGGACTGTTTGGAAGTAGAGAACGGCTTGAGGTCATTTGACTCTATGGTTTCCCAGATATGATTTCTCCTATGCAATTCTGTACTGTGTTCAATGTCCATTTCCTACTAATGAACTTTTTTTAAAAAACTAAATAAATGATTTCACAGAACTGAATTTTCTTGTGCATTGGAGCCTACCCATACATAAATACCTTGTCGATTTAAAATAAATTTTCAAGATTCGAAAATAAACTATACTGAACCCAGTTCTCCCCTTTGATGTACAAAGAGGCTTCTTTAGACACAAAGAGCCACGGGGGAGATGTCTAAAATATTCTTACCTCTTGGCCCATGACACACTCTCCAAGCTCCAGAGTTGCTGTTTTGAGAGGAGTGTTGGGAGTAAACTGGGTGTTTCAGCCTTCACACTGACTTCAAAGCCACTCCCAAAGAGCAGTGGCGGGGAGGTAGAACAAACGTGACAAATGCCAGTCAGGGACACATTTCCCAGGTCTAAGACACACAAGGAGGACACAAACAGGAGAAAGTGCTTCTATTTTGCCCTACTTTGAAAACATAATGACTCCTCTTCCTCCTTTGGTTGTTGTTCCTTTCTTTTAACACTGGGACTCCCTACTCTGGCTCATCTTGGAAGTGCAGGAGCAGAGAGCCCTGCTCTAATCAAGACAAGACCGTTAGCCTGCTTATTAATGCTGACTTTAATATGGACACACATTGCAGCTCAGCATCCCTGAGCTCAAAAGATCTGCCAGCCTCAGCTTCCCTGGGAGCAGGAATTATGGGTGGGCAACACCACCCATAGCTCCCCAGCTCTTTTTATCTCAAACCCTTCTCTGAACCATTTCACATTGTAGGGGAAGGAGTCCTTCCTTCATATGCATATAACATGCTAACCTGAACAGAGCAGTAGCAAAATCATCCTTTCAAAAAAATTTCTCCTACTCTGTTTTTTTTCTGTGTGTTCTTATAGATTTTGTGACCCATTAATGATCATAAACTGCATTTTGTTGTTTTAGTCCAGATTTCTTTCCTCTATAAGACTTCATATATTTTTTTTCTGTTCTTCATATTTCATACTGCTAATGCACATCAATCTTTTAGGGAAAGGAAGGAAGAGAATAGGCATTTATTAAGCACCTACCATATACCGGGCATTGTATTTACAAATATGACCCCATTTGACCTTTACAACAACCTTGAGAGGTAGATACTATTATTATCCCCATTTTACAGTTGAGGAAACTGAGGCAAACAGAGGTTAAGTGACTTGTTCGAGGTCACACAGCTAGTAAGTTATCTAAGACCAGATCTGAACTCAGGTCTTCCTGACTCCAGACGTAGCGTTCCAAACACTAGCTGCCCAATTACATTCATATACCAAAATTTGTTTTAAATATTCCCCAATCATTGAACAAACGTACTATTTCCAGTTTGCTGATATTATGAAAAATGCTGCTATGAATATTCCCATAAAGATGGCCTGTTAGCTGTTAATAGCACGCTTACACCAAAGTCCTAGCATTGGGATCAGTGGGTTAAATGATATGAAAAGTTTTGTAGTTCTAGCAGATTAACATTATTCAAAGCAGACCTATGGACCCACCAATAATGTGCCTATTTCTTCGCAGTCCCACCAACCTTGAATTTTATAATTTTTAATTATCTTTGTCAATTTAGTTGATGTGGGTGGTCTAACTTATAATTTTTAAAATTTTATTTCTTCGATAGGTTCAGGCAGTTAATCAGTTTCTAAACTATAAGAATACAAATACAAAATATGGGGGAAAAGAACCACGTGTGGTGGCAAACACCTACCCTATTATTGGATAGGCCCAGGCTGCTAGATTAGCTGAGTTCAGGAGTTCTGAGCTGCAGCGGATCTAAAGTTAATCAGGCGTTCACACTGAATCTAACGCCAATATGATGAGCCCCAGGAGGGAAAGGTTACCGGGCTGCATAAGGAGGCGTGAACCGGCATAGATTGGAAAAACCAAGCCCATTAAAGCTTCTCTACTCATCAGTATCGGAACTGGGCTCATGACTTGCTGTTTTACTTCCAGTCTGGTAAGATACGAAGACTGAGGAGGGGAGAGGAGAGGAGAGGAGAGAAGAGAGGGGAGGAAAGGAGGGGGGAGAGGGGAGGAGAGGGGAAAGGGGAGGGGGGGAAGAGAGGAGAGGAGAGGGGAGGGGAGGAAAGAGAGGGGAGGGAAGGGGAGGAGAAGAGAGGGCAAGAGAGGACAGGGGAGGACATGAGAGGAGAGAGTTATTGTTTATGGATGGGCCGAACAATATAATTAAAAAAGACAATACTACCTGAGTTAATTTACTTCATATAAACTTTTTCAGGTGCTTCCCTATAAATTTTTTCAGTACCAATGAGTTTCTCTAGAACAAAAGGTCATGAATCTCAAGGGATATAATGGCAAAAAGGGAGGGGAGGAAAGAGGGCCTAGCAATACCAGATCTCAAACTATACTACAAAATAGTAATTATCAAAATGTTGATGCATTTTACAAATAGAGAGATCAATAAGTGGAATAAGGCAATACAATGACCCACCATGATTGCAGAGGACCAGAGATGAACCAGTGAAACCTGCCACCCATCTCCTAACAGAGAAACAATGGACTTAAGATAGAAAAATATAGATGTGTATACGTGCATATACATATATATGTATGTATATATACACATATATGCATACACATATATATGCATATGTGTATATATACATACACACACATATACATTAACATGACTACTGTAGGGATTTGTCTTGCTTGACTATGCATGTTTGTTATGTGGGGTTTTTTTCCCCAATAGGCTTTTGGAGGTTGGGGAGAGGTGGATGGGAGAGGAAAGTTAATGATAGGGCTCAAAAAAAAATGAGAAGAAAATAAAAAGAAAACAAGAAGTGACCACAGACAAAGACAGCTTTGAAAGTTACATGCTGATTTTCTTGTATACTTAAAAAGAAAAGCAAGCTCTACATAATACAGAGTCAGTATATCATGTACGATCCTCTCCTTCTGTTCTATAATGTAAATAGAAATGATTATTTTGGGGGTATTTGTTAAATTTTGAATTTTTAAAATATAAATATGCTTCTTTGTAAAGCTACCTATTTATATTTGTTGACCACTCACTAGATATTGGATGCTTTATCATTCTTTAAAGTTCTTTATTTCAAAGGTGGTTACACAATTTTTATATTTTACTCTATATAATGGGCTAATTAAGGGACCTTCATGATTTTGGCTGTCTAAATCTTCTCAGGCTTATGTCTCACACAAATAGCCAAACTCCTATGGAAGGTATGATGACATTTTTCACTATGAGAAAATAAGTTCTTATCTTTAAAGTATAACATTTTTCTAACAATACACCTACAACACAACAGCACAAAAGCATAACAAAGTTCAAAATGGTTTTAAGTCTACATATTCTTAATATCCTAAGGGAAAGACAAAACTTTAAAGACAGACTATAATAAATACCACAAAAACCAGATCCACAAGATAGCAACACTGAGTTTATTAGCCAAATAAATTTACCTGGAATTTTAGTATATATTTACAAATTTAAAATCTTGGCATTTCTTAAATATCCAAATCAGAAACATGAATGTTACCAAGCCATCTAGATTTCCTTATATGTTGAATGAATATGATGTAATATAGACAAAACTGCTGGTATTTTTTTAGTTCCTCACTCAACTCAGAATATTATTCAGATAAAGGCTGAAATACAAATATTGAGGCAGGAAGTTAAGGGGGGGAGGGGTGCGACACTCAATATGTCCCTTTACTTTTTATCTGGGATGACCGTCATTATATACTATACTATAATATACTATTAATATCTCTGCCTGATTGTTACCAGATAAACTTAGGGGGCCCCTGCATTCTTGGCTTCTCCTTGCTTATAAACTCTGAAAGTCTCTATGAGATCATTTCTCCCACATATTTTCGTGCATTTTTGCCTAGTATGAAAAATAGCCTGCTAGTTGGTGTACAGATTAGATAGTAAAATAAACTAGTAACTAGGTAGGTAAAATATTCCTACCTTTCACTGGATCGTAGATTGGAGGGACCTTAGAGCTCATAGAATCTAACCATCTCATTTTACAGATGAAGAAACTGAAGTGCATAGAGGGAAGTGACTTGTACAGGATCATTCAGGTAGTAAGTGTCTGTGTAAGAATCTGAACCCGAGTCTTCCTGACTCTAAGTCCATTATTGACCATCTACTCCACTGTTCTACTTCGCCAAGGATCTTGCCAAGTCCCATTTTAAGAAAATGTTGTTGTCCTGCCACCACCACCACCACACATATACAAAACCACTTTATTTTTAAAGGCAAGACTCCAGAACGTTTTTTAAATGTCTCTGAGGCAGAACAGAACAGTGCATTGATAGCAGAGAGTAGAATATCAAAATCCTACTGCAGAAATGGCCTTGTAGAGTGGAAGGAGTTTCAGACTAGGAGTCAGGAGACCCAGCTTTAAATCTCCTGTCTGCCATGGCAGAGTGAGAAGACAGCTAGATTTAACATCAGAAAACCTGGGTCTGAATTCTGGTTTGGCCACTTGTTCTGCATGTTGATAATAAAGCTACTTACACTTATAAAATAAATGCTATCTAAGTTGAATACTAAGACACACATAAGTACAGAATTTTAAAAATTAAAAACCTCAGTAAGTAATATTTTCCAATAAGACTAGAAAAGAAGAAAATTTTCAATTTCAGGGAAGTTTGAATTAAGAGAAACTTAACATAGGTCAGAGGTTCCCAAATTTTGTATGGACAAAGTTTTTTGTTTGTCTATTTTTTACTTTTCCCTCAAGATCAAAATTTCCTTTTCCCTTAGAGATCATTGGGGTGAGGGAAAGGGATAATGCTGGTAGGAGAATCCCTAAGAGAAATGGGGTAGAGAGTAAGATCTCCTTCCTTGACCAACTCCGACTACTAGGAATCCCCAGGAACAACAGAGAGAGGAGCATGACAAAGAGAAACCACCAGTGGTAGTAAACAACTTGAAGATGGACTTATGCAAACTTTTAAATTATGTGACTTACCTTAGCATCAGCAATAAGATGGTCATAGGCCATCATCTCCACCAAATCTAACATATAAAAACCCAAGTGCACCATATCCTTAGTGTTATTTTCCAAGGTACTTATGTGTGGGCATTGGCAGATTGCAGAGAGGAGAATATTGATGTGATTAGGGAAAAAGAACATGGGGAACATGCCTAGAACTAAATTCCATCTGGGGAATATGTACAGTCAGGAGTCAAGTACCAGAAGCTTGGGAAAGATAACAAATGGGTCAGAAATCGGACAAGCTTTTAGATACCTGGGAAAAAACAGGTAAGGCAATGTGGTCAGAAGCCAGGCAAATATCATCAGAACTTACACAAAACAGACAGAACAATGAGATCTCGAAACTTGAGACGACTTCCTCAGTCTGAATATGCTTCTCTCTGGACTGGAGCCAACTCAAGGTCAAGATAGTGGGGAAGATGGAAATCCAGAATTGCACAAATGAAAGAAGGCAAAAGCAAGGAACAAATCGTATGTGTTGGTGAATCCTTCGAAGAGTCCCCATGTTGGAGCTATAGAGAATAGCTGGGCTCAGATGTAATCCAATTTCACTGGGTCTTACAGTTGGGTGAAATACTCAAAGAAAGAAGCCAGAGAGAAGGCTGCTAGAATGTTTTTCGCAGACAAGTCATTATTTTCATGAGTCTGTGGGCTAAAGTAAAATTAGGGAGTCAGATAGGCATAGCTAGGCAGTTTAGACCCATCAACTAAGACCTAGAGGTACATTTTCTCATGGCTGTGGTTTATGGGCTCTTGATCTTTACCTTTGGGAAGCAGCATCAGGGACTCATGATGTCTATGCTTTTGTATGTATACTTCTGGCCCATGCTGCCTGCACAGAGGAGCTGGTATGGCTGTACTTGAGGGGGAAAGATCACAAAGACAAGGCCAGTGGATGCTCCATATCTGAAAATAATGTCTCTCAGCCACTTTTCTATCTTAAGGGCAAGTCAGTACCAGGGGTCAACGGCCTCTGGCCATTGCACTCAAGCATTCAAGTGAATTAAAATGAGATTACATTAGGGAGATGGTAAATAGATTAAAATAGTTAGACCAGATAGTGTAGAGCCAAAATTAAAGACAGTCTAGGCAGACTCTGACATTGAGGGAAACCAGATGCTATGGTGGGTGGTTAATCCTCAGATCCTAGTTATATACCTATGCTGCGAAAATATGGAGAACCCTTTAATCCCTCACAAGCAAAATCTTACTAACACTTTCTCTCTAAAAGTAATTTTTCAAGGCAACTACTTTGAGGAAAAATCCTGTCCTGAACTAGTCAACAGACTAAAGATTACAAAACTCTAAAGAAATCCTGGCCTTTTCATTACCTTTGCCTGTCATTTAACTCAATTTCCTCCTGCATAAAAAATGGCAAAGGACACCAACCCTCACCAGTGAAGTCCTTTCCTATTACCATCACCTTGCTGTGAATGTCATCCTTTGGTTTTCAAAGGCTATGGTAAAAAAAAAAGCACAAGCTCAGGAAGGTCATGCCAATCTAGAAGCATTTAGTAAGTGCCATCCAAAGATGAGCCTAACTAGGTCTAAAGAGGCTCAATTAAGATAAGGTTTTGGGGGCCATGGAAACTTAAGGTACCATCTGCACAGATGGAAAGAATTTCCACACTAATGAAATCACAAATATTTATTCTACAACATAAATATTATGATGTTTTTCAATTTGAAGGACTTTTATAAACTGATGAAGAATGAAATAAGCAGAAACCAGGAGAACAAATTATATAATAACAACACTATAAAAAGCAAACAACTTTGGAAGCTGTAAGAACTTTGATCAATACAATGCCCATTCGTGATTCCAAAGGACAGATGATGAAACATACTATCCATTATAGAAAAGAGATTGATTTAGGGCACAGAATGAAACATATATTTTAGTATACAGTCGTGGGAGAATTTGTTTTGCTTTACTATCCATATTTGTTACAATATTTTTTTCTTTTTTTTCCCAGTGGAATTCAAGGGTGGGTGGGAGGGAGAGAAAATAGATTATGCACTTTTTAAAATATAGATGTGGGATGCTAAAGATGTGAAATGTTGCACGCACTTTGAGATGAAGTCACTACATTATTAATTTTACTTAATTGTTTTACTTTGTTACAAGAGACCTCACAGGGTGGGAGTAATCTATAAATGGCTGTAATGAAAAAAAACACATCAATAAAACTTACAAAAAAAAAGAAATGCTGAATACAAGACAAATATTGATTGACCTACCTCATAGTGCTGCTTTGAAAAGGAACTACAAATTATAATATATTTAGCGATTCTTCAAACTAACCTTCAGTGTTAACTCAATTTAATCACTGAGCAATATGTTAACGCCAGTGCCTTTAAACAGATGTTGTCAAGTTAAATCAGCTAGATGAATGCACCCTATGCTGGCACAGATTTTCATCCCATGTGTTTCTTGTCCATGCTTTTCCATAAATGCTCCCTAGAGGATCCATTCAATATGCTGAAGGTCTTCCTTGGATTCTTTTAATGTTCCAAGGATACTGCTGCCATACTCTCAATTTCCATCTGTTAACCCTCACTTCCACTGTGTAACTGCCTCACCTTCCTTCCTGGTCACATGCACTGTCTTTTATGCCACTTCCTGCATGCCAGTCATTGTGGATAATGTGCTACAATCTACTTCCATTCACTGTGCATTTCTCCACTGCTCTTTGACTCACCTGCAAATGAAATTCTTCTGAACTAATGGTATTCCACGACTCACAGCCATAAAGCATCACTGGGAGAATATTCATCTTTGCTGTCTGAAAAGAAGCAACAGTATGGTCCCATTTTGCGCTGGCTCAAGGTGAACTTCAGTGAAGCGTTCATTGCCTGGATTCACCTAAAGGCTTTGAGAGTATTTGTGGAATCTGTGCTAAGGTATGGACTACCCGTGAATTTTCAGGCAGTGCTTTTACAACCCCACAAGAAGGTCACAAAACGTTTAAGAGAGGTTCTAAACTCAGTCTTCAAACACCTGGATGAAGTAGCCGCAGCAAGTACATTAGATACTTCTGTGGATATTCCTGGAATACAACTAAATAACCAAGATTATTTTCCTTATGTCTACTTTCACATTGACCTTAGTCTTCTTGACTAGCTTTTTAAGAATCCAGTAACCCTTATTAACTCTAGAAATAGACTTATTTAATGTCTTTATGTAATCAAATTAAATGGTAGGATGCTGGTCTTCTCTAAGTTAGAGAATTTTTACAAATGGTTGACCTTAAAAATAGAAATTACTTTTTTTAAAAAATGGCCTAGTAATTTAGAATGTTACAAAAATTACTCACAAAAATTAGTTATGGTTGTATTTATTTTTTGTAAGTTACAACAAAAAGCTCCCATAGTCTTTGAAAAAAAAAAGATAGGCTTAGCTTGGGATCCCCTAAAGTGCTGGTTTCTTAAACATGATCCCAAGTGATAAACAAACAGCTGGTAAATTCATTTTCTATAAGGGTAAGACGAATTGATCATCAAAAAAGTACAAGTTTTCTCCCCAGCATCACCACAATTCTACTGAAACCAGTCTTTTGAAGGTCACCAATGACGTAATTACCAAAAACAATGACTTCTCTCCATGACTTCCCTGGAATATTCAACTCTACTAACCACTATATCCTTGAAATTTTCCTCCCTTGGTTTCTATTCCAATCCATTTAATCAATGCTTTTAGTCTCCTTTTCCAGATCTTCTTCTTTCTCTTTCTTTTTTCTGCCCTATAGGTGGTCCCTTCCCATAAGAGTTACTACTTTCACCTTCTATCTAAATACTCTCTCCCTTGGAAAGTTCTGAGCTGGGAGGCCATTCAACTTTCAAACTTCCACCCAGCTTTGGTACAAAATTCAACTTTAAATTTCCACCAAGCTTTGGTACAAAGTAGTCACTTAATAAATGGCCATCTATTCAACGGCAGACCATTGAATATGTTGGATGAAAGAATTGAAACTTTAAACAGCTGTACACAGTAGGCACTTTTAAAAAATACACATTGACTGATTTTTTTTAAATGGACAAAATCGATAAAATTAAATTCAACAGGAAGCACTCTAGTTTTTTTAATACTTAATACTTTGAACATATTTCAATGGATTGATTTAATTTTGAATTAACATTTAATTTTAAATGTGAAGCCTTGTACTTAGGTTCAGAAGCATTAACTATTCACTTATTGTATAGTGAGGAAAACTGGTTTAAAAGTAGTTGTTCTGAAAAATGGCTTGAGGTTGCGGGGGCGGGGGGAGGTTGGTGTCAACTGATTTCAATATCAATATTAGCCAGCAGTAGGTGGTGGCATGGCTACCAAAGGACCTAACATGTTATCATACTTTGTACAAAGGTAGTACTCAGAGTAAAGGGGGTGAGAATCCCACTGTGCACTGAACTGGCTTCATTTCATCTGGAGGGCTATGTTCAGTTTCGGACTCCTCATTTTAAGTAGGATGCTGACAAATTGCTCCACTAAAGTACAACTTGGATGCCTCATGGAAGGGTGGAAATGATCCTAGGTTCTTAAAGACTATTCCATCACAATACAAGTTCTAGCAGGTCCTACCAAGCTAAGAACAACATTGAAGATGAACCATACATCTGGCAAAGCTAAAACTGGAAAGACTTGTCATGAGAAAGCTACCTACCAGGTAACAATGGATTATAAAGTTTTGTTTTGTTTTTTGCCAAAACAACCCATGAAAACAGTCTAGTCAAAAGTATTCTGATTTGCATCAGTGGAGTTATTGGAACAAAGGTTTAAAACAATGCAAATAAGATGCCTCTAAAAGTTGAAAAATGGAATATTACCTTGTGAAGTACTAAGCTCCCTATCCCTAGAAGTGTTCAAGTTGAAGCTGAATGATCTCCATCTCAGACATGCCATCATGGTAACTCATGCACAAGGCAGGAGACCGTACTAGATAGCATCTGGGTTTCAAAGCATCAGAGCACCAACAATCTACTAGAGAGCTCAAGGGACAAAAAACATCTGTTGCCTAAAATTCAGTTCTGCTAGGGTACCCTTCATATGTCATTTCACAGGGTCACAGGAACTCATGACAGACAGTGATGAGAGAGTGTAACGGGGTGAGTTATAGCCGACCCCTACCATTGCTGGACCTCCGTGCCCAGAACCAGCTGAGGTAAACTCAGGGCTCTGAGGTACGGGTGGGACAAGATGGAGTCAGGAGGAAGGGTCTCGCCCTTGTTGGCAACGTGGTGCCGGGTTCTTTTCCGGATTTACCTGTGCACAGGTGAATCATGGGGAGAGCGTGGGAAGGAAAGGGGAGGAGAGTAGGCGGAGAGTAGGCTGGACCAGGTGGCCCTATTGCTACGTAATCAAAGCTATAAAAGGTTGCTATTAACATGAAATAAATCGGAGCTGCTTTTCACCATCATTGCCCGCGAGATCAGGTCTTTGCTGGACAAAGGCCTGGGAGTTTGGGGTAAGAGGGACCCCAACAAGAGAGTAAGGAAGGAAGGGGAGAAAGTATGTTATAGCAAGAAAAGCAACGAATTGGAAATCAGGAGACCTGGATTCTTATTCCTGTTCTGCTACTCATAGAGACTTGGGGCATATTACTTAGATTCCTTGGGACTGCCAACTATCAAGTGGTGATAACAATATCATCTTGGCTGCATGAAGAAAGATGGAGTGTCCATGATCAGCAAGGGGGCGGTGTCATTGTATTGTGCCCTGGTCAGAGCATATCTACAGTAGCACACTCAGCTCTGTATGCCATACAGAAGAAGGGTATTGATAATCATTCAGGGGAAGGTGAACAGGATAGTGAAGGGTCTCTCACAGTGACGCTACTGGAAGATAAACTAGAAGAACTGAGGGAGTTTAGTCTGGGGAAGAGAAGACTTAATAAAAGAAGACATAATAGCAGTCTTTGAGTATATGAAGGCTATCATGGAAGAGGGCTAGCTATGTTCTACTTTGCATCAAGGGCAGAACAAGGAGCAAACAGGTGAAAATTTTAGAAAGGCAGAATTAGGAAAAAACTTCCTAAAAATTAGAGCTCTCCAAAAGTGTACTGGGCTGCTGAAAAAAAATAATGTCTTTATTAATCTGATTAACAACAACAATAACACATATATGTAGGAACTATTATGTGCCAGCCACTGTGCTAAGTGTTTTATGAACATGCTTTCCTTTGATCCTCGAAACGACCCTGAGTGGTAGGTGCTAGTATCATCCCTATTTTACAGATTGAGAAATTGAAGCATAAAGAGGTTAAGTGACTTGCCCAGGGTCACACATCTATTACATGTCTGAGGCTGGATATGAACTCAGGTGTTCCTGACTCCGGGCCCAACCAGCACTCTATCCGGTGCGCCAACTAGCACCAATTCGAGGCCCCATAGGTTAGGATGTCTACTTGGGTAGGTTGTGGAAGGTGTTCTTGTACAGGTACAGATAGGACAAGATGGCTTCTGAGATTCTAGATCTTAGGGTCTAGAATTCTGTCTGGCAGAGATCAACTCAGAGGAGCTGAAGTAATCAGGAGCTCCAAAACACAATGAGGTGATTTGGGTGGGAGCAGGGAAGAGAGAGCACTCTCAGAGAAGAGGAATGGAATTTCGGGGCACAGCAAGCACAACAGATGGGGAAGCACTCCTCAAACACAATAAGGCAAATAACATCAGGCGCTTCCAAGATCTGTTTTCTGTGGCAGCAGAAAGAGCAGCAGTCAAGGGAAAGCATGCTGGAAAGTGGCAGTCGAACAGAGGACAATGACAAATGGAAACCCCAACACAGGACAGTGTAGGAAACAGTGTAGACCTGCCTCTTAGGATGATGTAACCCCCCTGAAAAGCAAGAGGTCGGGGCCAATGTACATCTGTCAGGGTCCTGTGACCTCTGACACGCTCCCCCTCCCCTGACAAAAGTAAGGGATGACTCAGAAGGTGTTGCAGCTGCCACAAACCTTGTGGCTCAAATTCATCACAGCCAAACCCTTCAGTGTTCTCTGTGCCCAAGAATTCAAACAATACCACAATGCGACCCAGGGCACAAATCACCCCCAGGGACAAACAACACAAGGCTACGTGGAATAGCATCCAGGAATACTAGACCCAAATGGCTGATCCAAAGTGCACCAGAGAGAAGGAAGAGGTCTCACCTAGCTGACATGTGTTCTCTTCCTCTCCTCTCATCTCCCTTCTCCCTTCTTCTTCTCTCCTCTCCCCTCTCCTCTTCCTCTTTTCTCCTTCTTCTTCATCTTCTTTCTTTCTCCCTTTCTCTCTTCTCTCTCATTCCTCCCCACCTCTCTCTTCTTTTCCCCTCTCCTTCCCCCTGTCCCTCTCTCCTCCTCCTTCCTTCTCCCCTCTTCCTCCCTCCTTTAAAAATAACCAACCCTACAAGTGAAGTATCACAGTAATCATAAAACAGCAGGGAACACCAGCCCCGAGGTCCTGCCTTGTACTGATATCTGATCAGTAGAAAATCTAGAAGCTGAATGAACAATTGGTAATGACTTCTGCCTTCCTTGTACCACCTTCCTTGTACCACCTCTCAATTTGTATACATCTTACTATTCCTGCTAGGTTGTAAACTCCAAGAGGGTAAGGATTGCGTCATTTATTCTTATATCACCCAGAACGCCTAGCAGAGTGCACATACTAGGTATTTAATAAGTACCTGTTGCATTTATTAATAAATTATCCACCCACAACTCATTTATATTCAAAATGTATTATGTACTTTCTTTTGTAGATGATCTAACATCCTAATTTTGTTTTTTTTCTTATTAAATATACTTTGTATTCTCTGAGCACATGTGGAGGCAGGTGGCCCTCAAAACTTCTATGTGACAGAGGTAAACCATTTGTTGAGTATAAGTCCAAATATGTTTCACGATAGTTAATCCTTATTTGGATAATCATGAGCTGAGTTTTTAAAAAATATTCCTATACTACAGGGCTTCATCAACAGCTAAAGCAAGAAAGTAATAAAACTCAAAGGAATCACAGCTTCTTTACAGGGTGAGCTATACCCTTCCTCTGGGAATTTCTGAACAGAAATTACTAAATTGGAGTACTGGCATATTCCCAGGAATAAGCATTCTGTGGGATTCTCCTGTCTGAGTAATATTTCTTTAAGAAAAAAATCAAATTGCTGGGAAAATGTAGCATTACAGCGATAGTGAAGTAGAAAAAGCATTTCATACCAGAAGTGGAAACCCCAGTGATATCACTGTACTGCACATGAATTGTTAATGTGTAGAATCTATTGTTTTTTTTTAGCAAATGAGGTATTCAAAAGTGGTTTGCTTTGTCTCACTTTTTGACATCAGAATGTCTCATGATTCTAAAAGCTTTAATGAGTTTCTCCTGTATGAAAAGACAAAAGGGAGTGAGCGCATACTTTTGAACACTGAGGAATAAGAGATAGATAATAAGGGGATGGTTTATAATTAATGTAAAAAGACAGAAAAATGATGCCAGCTCATCAACATGGCAATTGTACCATATCATAAAGGCTTCACCTATGCACCTGCCCACTTCGACAATTTTAAAATTGGAAGGAACTTTAGTGGAAAATATGATGGTTTTGGAACCAAATGACCTACATCCAAATCCTAACTCTACTACTTATGTGACCATGGATCAGGGTGCTTAACATCTCTGGGCCTTAGTTTTCTCATTGGTAAAATGAAAGGGTTGAGTTCAACAAATCTCTAGGGTCCCTTCCAGCTCTAAATCTATGATTCCATGATATATGATCATAATAAAAGATGATAATAAAATGAAGATAATATATCATCAAGATGATAATAAAAAAATCTGTCTGTATCACTTCACCCCAAATAATCGATAATGTAAATTAGGAAATGTTTAAGAAAGGTATATATGGAAATATACTAAGTTAAACACTCCAAGGGCACTAATGTACTTATATGATTTGGCTAAATAATGCTGCACCTTCAAGTTACTTATAACAATTTTTGAACTACCCTTCTGTTTTCTATCTTCAGTCATGCCTATATTCGAGTTACGTGTCCTTTGGTACAGTTGTAGTTGGTATGTCTACTGCTCTGCTTCTTCATATTATTTTATTTCTTTCCTAATTTCTGTGCATTCCTTGTATTTATCAATTTGAATTGCAGAGACAGGTTTCTATACAAAACAATAAAGGAAATATTCATCCTAATGAGATCATATAGCCAATTATAATTAGAACAAATATCTACCTTAGTTGAATTACTGGGCTGTTCTATTACATTGCTACATTACAATTTACAATACATCCAATTCTTGGACTATTAGCTTATTTTCAGTTTGGGGCAATTACAATTAAGCTGTTCTAAGTTGTGGATCTATCTATCCATATGAATGGGTAGTTCTTTTTTTCTTTTTGACAATATCCTTCCAATAAAAGGATTATTTCCTTAATGGTTATGATTATTTTTAAACCCTTGACACCGGTAAACTTTTGCATTACCTCTGTAACGTGTAAAAGTATAACATTTGGTCACATGACCCTGCAACAAGTAGGTACTAGCAAGTTTAATTATGTCACCTTACAGGCAGATACCTTTTCCCTGGGCATTCTACACTAACTTTCAATAGGAAAATCTAGAATGAAAAATTTTCAAACTATTCATCACAACTACAAATCAATGACAGGCTTTATATTGCAAAATGAAATGTTATTTCTATAAAAACACACTAAATTTATTTCTGAAATTTCCAAGTTTCTACACTGGAAGCTGCTGCATTTGGCCTTTTCCCCACCCCCTCTAGGGAAGATGACTTAGGCCACTGAAGTGAACAAGCTATAAGCCCTCACACTAGGCCAATTGTTGGACTACTTTCCTGACTACTTGAATATACAATTGTGCCTTTGCCAGAAGTCTTAAGATACACTGGAACAGGTTCCTGGTCATGTATTTCTGAATAAAAATGCAATAATTGCTATTAATGAGAAGGACTCCCTAGAGATTTGAAAATTATTTTTCCTTCTACCTATTGTAATTTGCCAGCATTCTGTTTATTGAGGGAAAACAAAATCCTGCAAACACACAATTCAAGCTGACCTTCATGTGTTCTCAAGTTCTTTGAAAGAATACAGTAAAACACTGTTAAAAATAATAAATCACTTTCCTCCTATCATAATAAGAAACAATGTTAGCTGTACTGGCAGCAAGCAGTGGCTTTAAGCTACCCTTGAGTGAGGAGCTGTTTTAAACCTTCAACATTTTCCACTTCTTAGAAATAGAAAAACCCTCTCTTGAATCCTCAAGTAGTCAGCATCTTCATTTTTATGTCTTCTCTGTAAAGCAGTATCCCAGATACACTCAACTGGCTGCACACTATATCACCTCCATATGGTCCAAGTATTAACTGATCATGGGGAACAGGCCCTGTGTGGCCAGGTCCTCAGCATCTAATTTCCAGGATGCAAGCAATAAAAAGAAGGGGGCTAAAGTAATACACCAAACAAAATCATTCAAGTTACCACTCTGATACTACCCCCGCTCCTTTCCCACATTTCTCCCCAGACCACTATACAAACACCTACATTCATTCACAAATCCACTCTCTCTCTCTCCCTGAAATTGAGGCTGCAGCACTCTGTGAGCTCTTCCCCAAGAGATAAGCTCATCAATATGGGACACAAACCACACTCTGGTATACTACCTCCATCTTATTCATTTACAGGGCATAGAAAAGCCACGGTATAAGCTTCAACCAATTGGGGCGGCTTGGCCCTCATTCACTCAGATTGCGCTGAATTCCTCTCAATGACACCAATCCCTTGTCCTCTTCTTCTGAATAAACAGAGCCATAGTCTTCTGCCCCTTTCCCTCAATGAAGGCGGAGCCTGCCCATCTCTTTCTCCCGGGGATCCCTACTCCAGCCGTCCCTACCAATATACACATCCGCATCATGAATGAGCTTAAGGAGAACCCCCACCTATCCCAGTCTTTTTTCTGTCCAAACTCCTTGGGACCCTATCACCTTATTTTTCCTCCACCCACCCCGCAACCCCATCCCCTTGATGAAAAGTGAAGAGCTTCCTGGTTTCGCCTCCCTTGTGCTCACATCTTTCACTTCTACTCATCCTAAACCAGGAGTCTGACCCTTCCACTCTAGATGACCCCCTTTTTAGCTCTAGGGGCCCCTGCTGCATGGATAGGGGTCGGGGTGGCGGAGAGAACCCCGAGAGTCACCCAGCGGTCCTTCCTTCCGCTCTAGCTCCCGCGGACCTGGACATTTACCTTGACGCTGGTGTAGCTGGTCTGGGTCTCGGCCTCGGCGCTGCTGCAGCAGTAATGGGTGCGCACCCTGCAGGTGGTCGGGGCAGAGGATGCGGTGCCCGCGCTGCTGCTGCTGCTGCTCCCCAGCTCCCTCCGCTCCCGGCGAGCGCCAGGGGCCCCGGCCTGGCGGCTCTGGTAGGCTAGCACCGAGGGGATGGCGTCGGCGGCGTCGGTCTTGATGAAGAGGCCGTGTAAGGTGGTCGCCGTGCCCTGCGACAGGGTAGTGGTCTGGTGGGGGGAATTGGACTCGTCCGAGTCTCGGCAGTAGATCACGCCGCTCTGCGAAACGTGGATGCTGGGAGCGCAGCCCATCCCTCTACCTCCCGCCTCTCTTCCTCCTCCTCCTCCTCCTCCTCCTCCTCTGGCCAGCAGTGGCTGGGGGGCCACCGGGCACCACCACCGCGCCCCGCTCCGCCCTCTCAACCCCACCTCCCGTCTTCGGTCTCTGACGAAGGCAAAGCAGATCCCTGGGCGCAGGGAGGAAGGAGCCCTGGCCACCACCTGCAGCAGGAAAGGATGAAGCGGGCACCGCCACCAAGGATGCTGCCGCCTCTGCCGCCGCCTCGGCTGCGCCCAGCGCAGTCAGTTTGTGGCTAGCCACCAGCGGGAGGTAGCGGGCCCCCTCTCCCCCGCCAAGCCAGCCCCTGTCCTGCCTGGCTGCCAGTCAGTCCGTCTGTCTGTCAGTCCGTCTGTCTGTCAATTCCGTCTCACTGCGGTTCTCCCCAGAGCCTTCCGCAGTCGTTCCCGGTCATCCCAACTTTCCCTCCTAGGCTAAGAGGCGCCCTGACCATCTTTCCGGAGACAGCCTTAGGCGTGTAGGGACAGATACGCACGCATAGACACCCCTTTCGCCCTCGCCCCCGCCACACACGCACTAGTGTTCAGGCAAGACGCCTGCCTCTGCCTCTTCCCCCCTCCACCCCCCGTCAGATGCCGCGGCTCCCCCGCATTACCCCTCCCTTCTCGCCTTCTCCTCTCTCATACTTCATCTCCGCCCCGAGCACCTGCCGGGCGCCCGAGTCCCCTGGCACAACCCGCCCCGCCCCGCCAACCCCTCTGCAGTCTGCCTGGACTTCCTCTGCCTCCCTGAGACCCCCTCGCTCCCAGTCTCTTTCCTTTAGGGAGCTTCTTAGGAAGTGTAGGGCCACCTGCCTTTGGGGGCCACCTCGGGTTTAGCAAAACAAAACAAACCAGTCCCAAACTTCCCCGCCAATGCCCCCTAGCTTACTCCCCTCCTCCCACTGCTACGCCTCGCGCATCCGTGTGGAAGCAAGTCCGTGGATCACCCGGCCCCGAGGGCCAGACTCAGCTGCGCTCATCAGCTGGCACCAATCTTGCCACCTCCCCTCCCTTCCCCAAGCGCCGGCCCTGTGGGTGCCAGGAAGCTACGGCCTTCCTCCTCTCGAGTTGGGGGAGGGGGGATAAATTCAGGACCTAACGATAACCGAGAGACTTGGTTCATTCCCTAACCTTACCCCTACCCTGCCCCACCCTAACTCCTGCCCTAGGGCCTCTAAAAACCGTGGTCAGCCCGAAAGGAGGGGTCAGGGAAGCTAAAAGCTGTGTCCACATCCCTGAAATAACCGGCCTCTTCACACCTACAGATGCACACCATGTACAGTCCAAACCAGTTACTGCTTCTTTAATGCGGCCTCAGAAGAGCTACCCATCTGCTTCATATGGCTTGGTTACTGGAAAGCCACCCTTTCTGTTCTCCTATCTAAGACTTAGAGGTGGGCACTGAGACCCCCAAGAAGAGAGTCCATCCCACAGAATTCTCAGTAGATTCCAGGATTCTCTCTTCAGGATCACGTTATATATCACTGGGCACAGTGTAGACAGAGGTGAAAAAGATACCCCTCATTTTATAGATAAGGAAACAGCCCCAGAAAGGTTGTGACCTGCATAAGGTCACTTCAAACAACTGACTCCAAATTCGGTGTTTTCCATTGCATCGCACTGCCCTATTCCTCCATGTTGTCCCCAGACCCTGACGGACATCCTTGGAGAATATCAGGGACACTGTCTTAATTCTCCTACCTCACATCATCTCTGAAGGATACTAAGTGTGGAATTCAAATAATAAGGTGCTAGGCAGAACTTGGATCTAGAGAGGATCAAGGAATCAGGAACTCTCTCTATACCAATCCCAGACATAATATTAATAACAGGAGTTAATTATTCCTCAGGCTTATCAATGGTTTTGTATCTACACCGACTTCAGTCATTGTTCTTTCTGGAACTCACCACAGCAGCCTGCAAATTGCAACACAAAGTACTAGAACAGTGTTAACTCTCACATATATGTACCACTATTCTGTCTAAGAATGGCATGAGTGACTAATAACACTGGAAAGTGAAAAGTACTCTTTGTGCTTGTGACTAGCACCAACTCCCTTCTTGAAAAGATAGTACATTACATACATCCTCCACTTTCCTTATGGAGTAGGGAGCAGTGCAAGTATTATGCTCCTCATGCATAAGGAAACTGAAAGCCCAAAGAAGTTAATCGACTTGCCCATGACAATTGGTGTAATTGATTCAATAGCATTTATTAAACACTTACTGTGTGTCAGGCAGGCACTGTGCTAAGTGCTGGTGGTACAAAAGGAGGCAAAAGATAGTTCTTGCTCACAAAGAGCTTACAGTCTAATGGAAACAGAATTCACAGACCAGACTTGTAGGGTTGAACCTTGGGTCTGTGAATCATCCAGGAACAAATACAGACCCTACTCCTTTTGTTTGGGAAAATTAGAAAGTGGACTCCCTTCAAGGAGGCCATGGAGAACTACGCAAATTTGATGGATTAAATTATTAAAATATGTTACCTGGCTTATATGTTTTACTTTGACAAGGAACAATAATTCATACTTGCATAGCATTTCAAGGTTTGCAAAGCATGTTTTCTTACAACCACACTGAGAGTTAGTTAATATAAGTAATAATATTTACCCCAACACTGCTTTTTTTCTTGGTCAGGACATTCTACTTCATCAGCGTAGTCAATGCTCAGTGCAAAGAAAAGTAACTTGCTCAGGTCACACAACCCTTAAGTATGTGATAGGGGCAGAATCTAAGTCTCCTGACCCCCAGAACCTCTGGGTGGGCTCTTCTCTACCACACCAGTGGTGACAAATTGAAATAGAAATGAGTCACTAAACTGTACATAAAGATCCCTATGGGCTACATATTGGCTCAGAAAACCACATATTAATATTATCAATGCTTTATTGTGTTAACAATATTTTGCTAAATATTTCCCAATTACATTTTAATCTGCTTCAGGCTATACTTACGAGTACTGTGGGCCCCAGTTTGACACCTCTGTACTACATTATCCTACCCATCTTTTCCTGCCTCCCCTCTGATGCTCTGGGAAACTAAATGATACCTTCGAAGTCGCACAACTAATGTCTAAAGCAGGATTTGAGCCAACATATTCTGTCTTCAAGATTTTAGCCACTATACTCCATTATAAGATAGTGTTCAAAATCAATGTCTAGGCTCAATATTAGTCTAGCCAATGGTTTTACCTCATTTCTCAACTTTGCTCCTTTATCTGTTCCCAGGTCAGGAGTTTCTCCTATAAGGAAAAAGTATGCAAGTTTTGCCTGTGGGAATGGGTATCCAAGCCTGGTTGTAAACCCTGATCTAGAAATGCGAACAGATGTAAAACCATTGTTTGTAGATTAAGAAACCTGGGAAGATGACATTTGTTTTCCTAGTTTTGACACATTAATTTTTGTAGGCTCCAATGACTTCTGGCCCAGGTCTCATACCTACTCCTTCTATGCAACCCAGGATAATCATAAATAGTTAACACAGAGAGGCAAGCAGGCTAAAATTATTCTTTGGGATCAAGAAAGAAGGAACTACTGATGAGAGCCCTAAGCAGGGCATCATCTTCTCTCCCACTATGAGGCTGCACACAGACAGCTTATAAAAGCAGACAGAACCCAGGCTTTGGGGCAAGTGCTCTTAAACTGGCCCTTAAACTGTGGCTTTGTTGGACAAGCAAACAAGAGAGACCGATGAGGCCACTATGTTGCAGAAAACACAGCTTGGGGGTAGGGGTAAAGTATTTCTGAGTGGCTTCCCCTGAGTATCCGTGTTTGTATTCCCCTTTATCAGGAAATTTTATGTGCTAGGCTGTGCTAAAAACTTCCTGAGGTCTTACAGTAGAATATACCAAAGGGTTGGGCAGTGTAGATTCTATGATACCAGGTTGGCAACAACTGTATTCTTGGCAGTACATTCTGAGTCCTCATCAGTCCCTTTGGCAAGCCCAGGTCAGTGATTTACGGTTTATAAAGTACTTTCCTCACAATAACCATAAAAAGCAGATGGTACCAATATTGTTATTACTTTATAGACCAGATTTCCCCATGGTCACAGAACTAGTGAAAGGACCTATCCAATTCAAATCCAACAAATGCTGATAAAGAGAAAGCAAAGTAGACTCTGCCATCAGGAACTTACATTTATACTGGGGGATACATGTTTTTT
>CM053622.1:355726287-355744391 GCA_028646595.1 Phalanger gymnotis
GAGAGAGAGAGAGAGAGAGAGTTCATTCTTTTAACAACTAGGGGAATAAAGGAAGGTAGACCTGAGCTGAATCTCGAAAGCAACCAGGGATTAAAAGAAACTGGAGTGAAGAGGGGTATTAGAAGCATGAGAGGCAGTCTATGCAAGAAAGTAGGAGATTAAATGCTGAGTTTGAGGAATAGGAAGTGGACCAGCTTACTGTGGATGTAGGGTTCATGAAACGAAATAACATACAGTAAGACTAAAAAGGTGAGTTGGGGTCAGAGGCATCTAGGTAGCATAGTAGGAGTAGGTAGAGCACTGGGCCTGGAATCAGAAAGACCTGAGTTCCAATATGGCCTCAGACACTTGCTAGCTCTATGACCCTAGGCATATATTAACCTCTGTTGACTACAATTTCCTCAACTGTAAAATGAGATAGTAAAAGCACCCACTGGGGCAGCTAGGTGGTGCAGTGAGTAGAGCACCAGCCCTAGAGTCAAGAGGACCTGAGTTCAAATCCGGCCTCAGACCCTTGACACACTTATTAGCTGTGTGACCTTGGGCAAGTCACTTAACCCCAATTGCCCTACCTTCCCCCCTCCAAAAAAAGAAAGGTAAAAGCAACTACCTCACAAGGTTATGATGAGAATCAAGTGAGATATTTGCAAAGTGCTTAGCATAGTGCCCCCCTACCCATACCCACACCCACACATATCTATCTACCTATAGATATATGTATGTGGGTGTGGATGCATATATACACAAACACATATATACATGTATGCATGTATGCTTTTCCCCTTTTCCCCTTTACTATCAAAATGAATACCTTGTATTCCATCCTAGAGGCAACAGGAATCCAGGAAAGGCCTAATTGTAAGTACAAACCACCATCTGCTATTCCACACAACCACACTACAGATAAGTTCAAGTTAATAGGGGCAGCTAGGTGGCACAGTGGATAAAACACTGGCCCTAGAGTCAAAAGGACCTGAGTTCAAATCTGGCCTCAGACACTTGACACTTGCTAGCTGTGTGACCTTGGGAAAGTCATTTAACCCCACAATTGCCTCGCAAAAAAAAAAATTAGATGAATAAATTTAAGCTAATAAAACACATGACCAAGCTCAATAAACTTCTATTAACCAACATCCTAAGTTAGTATTAGCATTAGTTCTCTTCCAACTTTCTCCCAACTATGGCTCAACAAATTTGCTTTGCATCTAGAAGCCATCTCTCAAATTTAGGAACCGAATTTCATTTTTAGGCTTTCAAAGAAAGAAAAACGATGGCAAAAGGTGGAGAGCAGATGGGAAAGGAGGAAGAGATAGGTAGCATGCAACAGTCTAAGGAGGGTCCAATGAGCCCTTGCTACCACAGGATGATATTGGATGTCCTATCCACATTTTAAACTCAACATGTTCAAAACTGAACTCATTATCTTTCCCTCAAAGCCTTCCCTTCTTCCTAGCTTTCTTGTTATTGTAGAGGACACTAGCAATCTTCCGGTCATGTAGGCTTGCAACTTAGGTATCATCTTTCACTCTCCCCTACCCATAGTCAATGTGTTGATAACTCCTATGGATTCTGCCTTTATAACATCTCATGTACACATCTTTTCTCCTCTAACTCTGCTACTCCCCTGGAGTAGGCCCTCATCACCTCACACTTGCACCACTGCAATAGCCATGCTATACTCAGCTGCCAACATAATCTTCCTAAAGTACAAGTCTGACCATGTCTATGTCATCCTCCTACTCAATAAACTCCAGTGGCTCCCTATTGCCTCCAGGATCAAATCTAAGGTCCTCTGCAGGCCTTTTCCTACCTTTCTCATCTTTTTACACCTTACTCCTTCTAGCAATGACATTGGCCTTCTGGTGGTTCTTTGAGAAAACAGTTAATCTTTCAACCTGAGATATTTTCATTGGCTGTACCCTATAACGAATTCTCTCCCTCTTCATCTCCATCTATTAGCTCCTCTGGCTTTCTCCATGTCCCAACTAAAATTCCACTTTCTACAAAAAGCCTTTTCCAATTCCTTTTAATGATAGTGTCTTCCCTCTGTTGGTTATCTCCAATTTATCCGGTCTATACCTTGTTTGTTTATAGTTGTTCACATATTGTCTCCCTCATTAGACTGTGAGCTCCTTGAGAGAAGGGACTGTTTTGCTTTTTTTGTGTCCTCACGGCTTAGCGCAGTACCTCAAGCATAGCAGGTGCTTAGTAAATGCTTGTAGATTAACTGTGATCCTGCTGTAATGAGATAGAAAAGGGGATGTAGGCACAAGAACTAGAATCCCTAGGGTCAGTGGTAGTAGAAGTGGGAAGGAGAAATAGGAACTCAATGAATGGTTGTGGCATGCCCATGAATCCTGAGAACCAAATTGGCTCAGGGACTTTGAAGGTCGAGATATCCATGCCTTAAGACATAAAAATTGGCAAGCTTTAAAATACTGTAAGAAATGAATCACAGGAACATTTGTGGAGAGATGGAAGGGACCTTAGAGGTCTAGTCCAAAATTCTCATTTTACAGATGAGCAAAATGAAGCCTAAAGAATTGAAGTCATATATCCAAGGTCATGCAGTAGGAAGTAGCAGAGGTTAGATTTAAACCCAGATCCTCCAAGTCAAATCCAGAGTGCTTTCTTCCATACCGCATAATGTCATTTCAGGGTAAAGAGAAAGGACCAGAGGAGGTGTTATTTTTCTGGGAAACAGAGGTCCTCTTTGAGCCCTGCGTGGTCAAGAATGAATCTTTAAAAGGAAAGGGAGCCCAACCATTATCTGAAGCAGATCCTCTAGGGGATCCCCCATTGTTGTCCCTGATGAACTCTCCAGTCCACTGCTGGAGACTTCAACCTACTGTGATCTCTGTCTCTGTCTGCCTGTCTGTCTCCAATGTGGATAAGATTGCACCAAAAAATACTAGGGACCATGATGAAATGCAAGGCACGATGAGGACCTGGAGCTTAGGATGTATTAAGCAACCTCTAAATTCAAGAATTCTTCTAGAATTGCTCAATTCCTGGCTCTAGTGCTTACCACAATGTACCCAGAAGGCAAGTAACTTTTTCTCTCTGTGCTTCAGTTTTCTCATCTGTAAAATGGAGATAAGAATGCTTGCGCAATTTGCTTCATAATGATTCTGAATGTAAAATGTTAAATATTATGTGAATACAAACTTTTATTATTTTATTATTTATGACAAGAAAAGTGACTAATACATGTAGACTGGTTTTCAATAACAAAGCGTTTCTGCTGTCCTTCAGTTAGTCCAAAACTCAATGAACCAGTATATTCCATTTCCCCAATATTCAATTAAAAGATTTGTTGTTCAATTCCCAAATATATCCCCATTTAGTGTAGTTAAATTTTGAAAATATTACTGTCATATTTTACTGGAAAGTTAAGAATTTTTCAATAAATAAAATGTTTAAGTTAATACAATATATTTAAGAATTGAAGAGACATAACAGATTTATATTCATACAACTTTCATTTAAAAATAAGAACAGGAAAGCTCTAAAATTGGCAAGATTATCCTCTCAGATTGAAAAGTATTTGTGAAAATATATAGCACGTAAATACGTAGGTATAGACATAGGTCCTGAGGAACACTCTCTTGCATATGAATCCCCTTAAAAAGTTACCATAATTCCCAGTCACTCCCTGTGTCAGCAGTTCCACAAAACCATAGCTCTTGATCCCCCATCAATGTGTTTGTTTTTATCAGCCAGAGGACATACAAGAAACTTAATCAGACAACATAGCAAATAAAGAGGTAAGAGATTTCCTTCATGTATTTGAGTTAAATTCTCGCAAGTTATCATATTAGTGAGGGAGGGCATACCAGAGAGAACTTGTGTGACCAGGGTCCTTACACACACAGAGAGAGAATACATGTAGCTAGGGAACATGCCAGAAACATATGTGGCTAGGATAACACATATGATGACGCTATTCCTCAACTTAAGAAGATACCATGGTCTTCCTTATTGCCTTTAGGATAAAATACAAACACCTCTGTTTGACATTTAGAGTCTCACAATCTCACTTCAGTCTACCTTTCATAGTTGGTTACTTATCACTCCCCTTTATACATGCTACACTCCCGTCACACTGGACTACTTGCTGTTGTAAGTACAAATAATTTCATTTTCCACTTTTCTGCTATATGTAGCAACTTGGGATCAGTTTCTGATTGCAATTTCCTAAATGCGATTCAGACTGTTCTCTTATTTAATTCTCAATTTGTGTAATTTTGCTCTCAATTATTAGATTCATTGTTCATCTATAGTGCTGTCAAAGATATATATGTAATAATAAATAGTTGAGATGCCCATCCAGCTGCATGTCATAATCTGGGAAATATGCATTCTTTATTTACCTTTTTTTCTTCAGTGCAAATCTGGGTGTCTTCTGGGTGTCACTGGATCTCACTTAGAAGATCCTGTAGCCTTTCAGAGCTCAAAGCAGTCAGCACGATGTCATCTCAGGCCATGTCACTGGCAAACACTTTGACAAGCACATCTCCAGTGTTATGGCTCATTTCATATGGATATTCAGAAGATCATTGGACAAAGTTATTTCTGTGGTTTTCCTCTCTCAAGAAATCTTTTTTTTTCCTTAAAGATTATGCCTCTCTCCTTGCCAAAGCTGGCAGTATGGAGGCCATTCACTAGTCCATCTCACTCACTGCCGACCATAAGAGAAGATTTGACCCAATATGATTTTGATCTGTTCCAGTTCACTTCTCCTTAGGCAGCCTGGTGGCTCCCCATTCTCAGGGGTTTACCATATGAGTGCTGAACTTATTGTGGACACCTGAGCCATTTTAGCCCAACTGTAGCTCAGAATTTCCAAATTCAAGCAAGCCCCCAGCCTCCCCCAGTAGCAAGGATTAAAAGCATATGCCTGTACATTTCTCTTGCATTCTTCTGAAAAATAATTTTTCTCAATTACATGTAAAATGTTTAAATATTTTATTTTTCCAATTACATGTAAAAAAAATTTTAACATTAGTTTTTTTTTAATTTTGAGTTCCAAATTCCCTTCTTCCCTTCCTCCCCTCCCCACCACTTTGAGAAGGTAAGCAATTTGATATAGGCTACATATGTGAAGTCATGCAAAACATATTTCTTTATTAGCCATATTGCAAGAGAAAGAGAGAGAGAGAGAGAGGAAGGAAGGAAGGCAGGAAGGGAGGGAGGAAAGAAGGAAGGAAAAATGTATACTTCAATCTGCATTCATACTCCATTAGCTCTTTTTCTGGAGGTAGATAACATTTTTCATCACAAGTCCTTCAGGATTGTCTTGGATTATTATATTGTTGAGAATAGCTAACTCATTCACAGTTGATCATCATTATTATATCATTGTTGTTAATGTACAATGTTCTACTGGCTCTGTTCACTTCCCCCTGCATCAGTTCATATAAGTTTTTCCAGGTTTTTCTGAAACCGTCCTGCTGGTCATTTCTTTTAGCACAATAGTATTCCATGACAAATATATATCACAGCTTGTTCAGCTGTTCCCCAGCTGATGGCATTCTCCTCAATTTCCAAGTCTTTGTCACCACAAAAAGAGCTGCTATAAATATTTTGGTGCACATATGTCATTTTCCTTTTTCTTTAATTTCTTTGGGATATAGACCTGGCAGTGGTATTGCACAGTTCCAAATGGTAATATTGCACATAGTTCCAAATCGCTCTCTAGAATGGTTGGATCAGTCTACAACTCCACTAACAAGTGCATTAAGTGTCCTAATTTTCTACATTCTCCCCAACATTTGTCATTTTCCTTTTCTGTCACATGAGCAACCTGATAGATGTAAGATGGTATCTCAGAATCGTTTTAATTTGCATTTCTCTAATCAAGAGTGATTTAGTGCATTTTTCACATACATACTTTGATTTCTCTTTCTGAAAACTGCTTGTTCATATCCTTTAACCATTTATCAATTGAGGAATGACTTGTATTCTTATAAACTTGAAAACTGAAGTCTTTAGAGAAACTTGCTATAACAACTTTTCCACAGTTTCCCTTCTTTCTTTAATCTTGGCTGCATCGGTTTTCTGGGCAAAACTTTTTTTAATTTCATGTTATCAAAATTATGCATTTTACATCTTGTAATGTTTTCTGCCTTTTCTTTGGCCTTAAATTGTTCCTTTATCCATAGATATGACAGGTAAAATTTTCTATGCTACCTTATTTGCTTATGATATCACCCTTTATGTATAAATCATGTACCCATTTGACTTTATCTTCATATATAGTGTGAGATGTTGCTCTTTACCTAGTTTCTGCCAAACTGCTTTCTAGTTTTCCTAGAAAGCTTTGTGAAGTAGTGAGTTCTTGTCCTAAAATTTTGGATCTCTAGGTTTATCACACACTAGATTACTATGGTTATTTATTACTATCCACTCCGTACCTAATCTATTCCACTTGTATGATCTATGATCTTTAACTATTTACTAGAGTGACATTTTTTGAAAGACAACTTTTAAAATGCCATTGTGCTTAAACAAATGAATTTGGGGGTGGGGGGAAGAAGTGGTAATCAGCAAACAATAAGGCCAAAAGAAATGTACTCTGTATGTTTCTGAGTCAACTTCCTGACTGTGAAGTGTGGTCAGCTAAAAATTATATGCAAGACCTTGTCATTATGTCAACTTCTTTTTTCATCAGGGATACACTAAACATGCCTATGGATCACAAATATTTTAAAGAGTGGAGAAAGGAAGTATTTGGTAGTTAGTAGCAGTGATCGATGCCTTCCTGGTCATCAATTTTTAAAAATGCTATTCATAAGCTTTTCATTCTTTTGGAGTTCATCCCTCTGATATGTCTTACAAATTCATACCTAAATTTCTTTAAAATTGGGCTGCCTCTGCTGCTCCTCCATATGTATCATATACATACATACACATATATACATACATATACATACATACACACATATACATACCATATATAGTACCGTATATGTTTGTACCATGTGCATGTGCCACACAAATGTACATATATGTGTACCATATGTATATCATATATACGCCACATATACACATATATACCATATATGCACATGTGTATGTGCATATACATATATACATATACATATGTGTGTATAGTCAGGTTCAGCCTCATCATCCCATCTCATTAAATCTCATTTACACTCCCTCATGTAGCACATTTGGTAATGAAGTAGAAGGATCCACATGTGATGCCTCTCATCAATGATGCATCCTTTTTACCTGGTTCTTTTCCTTCTTTTAGTTTCATCTATGAGTACTCATTGGATAATGGGGTTTAGTTAAATCTTACACTAGGTTTCTGCCTTTCTGTCATTTTTCACCTTTTTGTGAGGTGATACTCCTTGTTAACTTCTGTCATGCTCTTTAATGTCTTTGTCATTTTTCATTATCATGTCTCTACGTTTGGCAAGGTCACCAAGTTGGACTCATTCTTCCAATGGCTTAAATGGCTTCAAGTTTATGTTATCTCACAGCCTCTGAAGAACTAAGTTGAGAATCATTTAAAGGGCAATGGAGAAGGACATGGTAGACATGAGTAGGTTGCAATGCATTACAAATGAGGACTTACACAGAAGAAAACCCAAAACTCAACACAAAGATACATTTGACTGGAAAGGAAAGGAAAAGGAAAAGGAAAGGGAAGGGGAAAGAAAAAGGTGGCAGTGAGGGATAACCAATGGACAGCCTACATACCTCACTGTATCCAATGCCAAGAGAACCAAAGAAAGACCTCCTTTATGGCAGTCATACAGGTAGACATGGGCCAGTCATGAAAGACAAGAGCATGGAGGGGTTGCAAGTTGCTTTACTGGAGGGAGGACCCACAGCTACCTCAGATCCAAGGGAGATCAAAGATCAAGTATTTGAAGGCTGAGGATCTTTGAGTATCTTTTAACCTCCTCATCGAAGAGACTGCTGTATTCTGTTGGATTTCTCTAGAACTTTGCTTTCATCCATTTCTTATTTTTCACCGTTAATTTTATTCATTTCTTATTTTTCACCGTTAATATCTTATTTAAATAGGTCATAGTGGACACAGCATGCAATCAATTCATCTTACCTTCATTCTAATTTGGTGTTGATTTTAATGTCTAATTATTTATAAATCCAAAGGGATTTATATGTCTAACTATTTGATGTCACTTCCTGTCTATTAGTTTTATTTCTGTTATGCTGTTTGGTGCTCAGAAGTCCAGCTCCTTCCTTCCTCTCTTTTTGACAAAACAAAATCATATTCATGAGCAGCATATACAGTGTTAGCCTTGCAGTCAGGAAGACCTGAGTTCAAATCCTACTTCAGACACTCTTTGTGACCCTGGGCAGGTCACTTAACCTGCCTCAGTTTCCTCATCTACAAAATGGAGATAGTAATAGCACCTACCTCACAAAGGTTGTTTTGAGGATCAAATGAGATAACATCTGTAAAGTACTTTGCAAAACTTAAAGCACTATATAAAAGTTAATTCATATTATTTCAGGCATGAGGATCTGAATGTCAAACTGTCTTTACCTTCTTTCATTCTTTATTTCTGAACTATATTTTCCAATAGTTTTGTAGCCCTCCTTAATGTCCACCTTTTCATTGAAGTCCTGGCATTTTATAGTATATGTTAACTTGAGTTGGAGCAGAGATTCTTTGCATCTAGCAGTCTGATGCTGTCTATGGACCCCTTCTCAGAATAATGTTTTTAAATGTATAAAATACATGGGGTTACAAAGGAAACAATTATATTGAAATAGAATTGCCAAAACACTTTGAAAGAAAGACAAGCTTACAGATCTAAGGTTAAGAAGCCCTGGTTTTGAAGAGCTTGGCAAGTTCTTCACAGAGTTCCTCTGTTTCTTCCTCCTCTTCTGCAGGTATTGTGCATATGCTACAATTATATTCATGTAGCACTGTAAGGTAAGGTGGCCAAATGCCTCCTGAAATGATTTTTATTTCCTCTGAGTATAAAATAAAATCGGTTCTATAACTTTCTCATTCATATTTTTGAGAAGAATCTATTACGTGTAACTTCTTTATATCTTCATATTCATGTTCATTGCAAAAAAATTCATTTTTTGCCACTTAATCACCATCAACTTGTAAGTGAAATAAGGCCACACAGGACTGAGGCTCAAATTTTTTTTCACTTCTGTCATGGGTAGCCATAGTCAAAGAATTCGTGACCTTGTGGGTAATCTTCTAGTGATAAGTATATTTAACTAGTATAAGCTTCACATGGCAGACCATGGGACCATACTCAAAGCTTTTTCAGCATTCTTCTTGAGAACCCAATATCACCTCTGTGTCATATCATATAAATATATATATATACACACATATTGTAATGGGAAAAATCAGTAAATGCCTTGAGAGGTTTGCTTTTTGATATTCATTTATTAGCTACAATCATTTCAATAACATAAAAAGTAATTGTGTGATTTATAGTAAGAGTATAGCCCTGGATAAAAACATAGATAACTGAAACTATGATGTAGTCCCAGGAGAATACCAGTGTCAGTTAACCTTAGAAGTATGATTGTAATCATTATGTGTGTGTTAAGCATGTAACCATAATAATGATACCAATATATTAATCTTTATATTAAAATGATGAAATAAGAAAGCCCTCTGAAAGGGTAAAGAGGCTTAATGAGGTAAGAAAGCCCTGTAAAAGGTTAATTCAGACATCATGGAAAGAACAAAGCTAGGACATAAAGACCTGCAAAATGTAATCTTGCGTCATCCATGAATCACTTTCTAGACGACTTTGTTGCACCACACGTGAATCTAGAGACCTATAAATAACTGTGAATTTTGTATCTCATGGTCTCAGACCACACTGGATGAATGGACTGCAGAACACCACCTTTGTTTTTCTTAATAAATGTCAGTTTCTTTGCCCAGAAAGGCCTCCCGGTTTCTTTTTAATAATACAGCACACTCTTTTTTGAGTAGATAAAGAGGCCATTCTCTGCCCCATTTCTTACCTAGCCTTAATCCCTGAATGGGTGTTGCTTCAGTCAAATTGAGACCTATTAAACACCTTAGCTTAAAAAGGCCACAGTCTCCCACTGCATTCAGGGCCATCTCCAGTCATCCTGATCTACATTTTGCCACTGGACCCACATGGCTCCAGAGGAAAATCTGAGACTGGTGACTTTGCACAGCCTTTCCTCACTTAAATCCAATTCATTTGAATGTCACAGCATCACCTCCCTGATGTCATGGTCCTCTTTGAGAATGAAGGACAAATGGCAATAATATGTATGTGTATACATATATGTATACATATGCATTTACATATATATATATATGGATGGGTGGATAGATGGATAGATGGATGGATGGATGGATGGCTGGCTGTATTAAAGACTGAATCTCTCAATTTTGCTCACGCTGGAAGAACAGTGGCTTTCATGGGCCCAATACCAACACTGATTGGCACAGAAGCTTTGACCTGTTCCATCAAAGCTTTGAACCACTTCCCCACTTGGGCCAGTTTTATCTTTCCTTATGTAGCCCAGCATCCTCTGCTCCCAAGATCTCACCATATTTGTGGCAAATACCAAATCAGCTTTAGCCCTACTGCATCACAGAACTTCCAAGCTCAATTGATCCACCAGCCTCACCTCCTTAGCAGCCAGTACTATCACGCCCAGTGACTATGCCATAATGAGAATAGTGCTTCTGTGGACATAAGAAATTCAACTCAATTAATTTAAACAAAAGTATGTGTTAAGTATTTAGTGTGTTCTAAGCACACCTGAGCAACTCTAAGAGTTGTTTTTGTTCAGCCATGTCTGATACTTCACGACCCCATGGACCATTACATGCCAATGCTGTCCATGTGGTTTCCTTGGCAAAGATACTGGAGTGGTTTTTCATTTTCTCTTCTCTAAAAGTATAAGTTATAAATGAGCTGTAGATCTGCATCAGAAGAGGAATTTTCCCATCAAAATCTCACTCTACCAATAAAATCACAAATTTAGACAACAAACCAACAAACAACTGTGGTTAGTATTGTAATGGCAACTGTGGAGCCTATGAATGAGGTATAATACGTTTCCCCCTGCTCACAGAGAGCATACAGTCTATATGGAAAGATGAGATGTAGATGCTTGAAACCAAAGACAAAAAATAAGATAGTCAATAGTCACATACCAAATAGGGCTCTGCCTGATTAAAACCTAAACTTTGGGGCAAAACTTTGCGCTTGGTTTTGAATTGTTTTTTTGTTGATGGCTATTAAGATTACATCTTTTTATACCACCATTAACCTTTGAGAGAGTAATTTCAGGAAACAGTTGAGGTCAGAAGACAGAGAATATAAGAAATTGAGGAGTGGGTGAAGAAGCTGTGGCAATAAATATAGATGACTATAAAAGAGAGAAATAGGATGGTAATTTGAGAGTTAAATGAAGATTTTTTTTTAAGATTAGCAAAGGGGTGACCTAAGCATGTTTATATGCAACAGACCAAGACCCAGAAAGTAAGGTTTGCTTGGTAAGAGAGAGTAAGAGAGCAAGAGAGGGAATGAAGGAGGGAAGGAGGAGGGAAAGAGAGAAGGAAAGATCACTGGAGCAAGCTGTCAGAGAAGATGGTAATGATGATGATGATGGTGATGATGATAGCTGACATATGGTACTTTAAAGCTTGTAAAGTGATTTACATATATTATCTCATTTGATCTGCAAACAAACCTGCTAAGTAGGTGCTATCATTATCTCAATTTTAAAAGAGGAGAGAATCAAGAGCATAATAATGATACTTTTATAATGCTTTAAGATTTTAAAAATTCGACATTACACATTATATCATTTGATGAAGTAAAAGTTTTAACAAGGTGGGCACAATATATTACATATGAGGAATTACATAGAAGAAGGGCCATAAAGTACTATCACTTGAGAAATATATGACTGGAAAGAGCCAGTTATACAGTGAGAGTAAGGGATAATCAATGGACAGTCCACATGACTCACTGGTTTTCAAGACAGCCAACGTAGCAAAAGAGTAAAGGATGAGTGAAGATATAGGGCAGTCGTGAAGTACAGAGTAAAGAAATTAGAAAGCTCTTAAGAGACAGCCTCATTTTTAAAAGTAAATCAGGTGGCAAAACCAGATTTGGAGAGGGAAGAAGATTTAGAACAGTTACTGGAGGAGTGCAAGAAAAAGTCAATCCGGGAAGATTGAAAAGATTGCCCTGCAGCAGTGAAGGCCCAGTTGAGATGGAAGCTCATTAGTTTGTAGTGGATCCAGATGTCAGGGTTGCATGACTACTTACAACGGCTTTCAGCAGAGCCGGAGCAAGGATAGGAATAGAAAATGTATACAGTGGGAGTGAGTCAGGGTTGAAGATTAGCACAGTATGAATAATATAAGTTCAATAGGGTAAGGAATGAAAGGGTAGAACCATGGAGTCAAGCTTGTGAAATGAGGGCAAAGGACTGAGAAATGGTGGGGATGGGGGTGGCAGTGGGAATGAAAGGAAGAGAGCAATGCAAAAGACATTATGAAGACAACATTGACAAGACCTAGTGGCCTCCCGGATATCTAGGAACAAGGGGAGAGGAGAAGTCAAAGTGGACTCAAGATTCAAGTTGGGTTGATGGTGGTAACCTTAGCCAGAATAGGGAGTCGAAGTTAACTCTGAGGTTTCAAGCTTGGTTGACAGAAGGGAAGGTGGTAACCTTACCCAAAACAGGGCCAGTTTAAGGGGAAGAGAATGAATGCATTTTTGGTCATGTTGAGATGCCAGTGGAAGACTTAGTTTGGAGATACAGTAAGGGAGGAGCTCTGGGGAAAAATCGAGAGTAGATATTGCTAGAGACATCAATAGTAATATCTAAATAAAGGTACTAATTGAAGCCATGGGAATAGAGAAGAATGATAAAAATAGGAACATCGGGATGGATGGACAGCTTTAGTGAGTAATAGACAATAAGATTTGCTCCCAAGACACAGCAGCTTTAGTCACCTGAGATGTTTCATTTCTCCATGCTTAAATCCCTTATCACACCAAACAAATGCTCAATAAGCCTTACCATATGACAATTCAGGAAACTGAAACTGGATTGGAATATCATTTTGAGGCAGCAATGAGACCCTGAGTTAGGTCCCCAATGGCAGGGATGTCTCTAAGAGTGATCAAAGTGATGCATTTCTAAGACCAGTTCCCTGGAGCTGGGGTCGCTTTGTAGATGTGACCCCCGGAACTCCACCTTTGTTTGAATATAGTCAGGCAGAACAATGAGTCTTTACTACTTGATATTGTCTCTCTAAAATAGGAGGTCTAATTCTGGAAGAAATTCTTGAGGATTTATTCACATCTAGCATCAATGAATGAAGTTCTGTGAAGGTGAGATGCACAGGTACTTCATCCAGAAAAGGGTGCAAACTGAGTGCACCTATGTTTGAGTCTTTCGGTTATTTTCTTTTTTATTCTCCTATAAACCAATTTTAACACCAAACTCCAATCTTTTTGTTTACAGGCAGACTGAACTCCCTCCTCCTGGGCCTGAGTGACTAACTATCTACTGTCCCCTAAGCAAAAGTCATCAGGATTCTATGAAATTAGGTGCGTGTGAATTGTAATCTTCATTCCATTATGGAAGATAAGTGTCACAAGCCCTTTTTTGGCAGGGGAGAATTGGGGAACCAAATCTGTGATTTCATTGCTATTGCCAAGTCCCAGTGAGGGAACTCTTATCAGTACAGATTGGCACCTACTCTGCAATTTACAGTCTTAGAGAATTGCCCGGACCACTGAACAGTTAATTGATTTGTTTAGGGCCCCACAGTACCTGTCAATAGGCAACTTTTGAAACTGGGTCTTCTTGATTCGGAAACTGGCTCTGCCTTCTCTGTATTGCTCTGCCGCTTTCCTTAATGGAGCATTAAAAACCTACCAATATAAAAAGCTTTAGAAAATGAGGGACCACTTTCTTAGGCCTTCCATACCCCACTGGCATGACGGGAAATGTACAGCTGTGAGGATTTAGCCCCAGCATTCAAATTAGGAAACTTCACCAATAGTTAACACTTTTCTCCTGTAACACCTTAGTGGAATACAGAGCCAAACTTCCATTTCTGCAAGAATAGAAGAAATTTTCAGAGCCAAATTATAGGAAGTCATATGAGAAATTCCCAATATAACGTTACCCAAGCCAGAGTTCTTTCTCCCCAAAATTTTACTTTTAATTAGATGTAGCAGAGTGTCGTAGAAACATCAGTGACCTGGGAGTCAGGAGACCTACATTTGAGTCCTAGCTAGTTACTTACTATATAGCTTTAAGTTACATATACATACACTAACACACGCACACCAATAATCAACCATCAATAAAGATTTATTACACCCCTACTACAGCACTGTGCTAAGGACTGGGGACACAAATATCAAAAAAAGACAGTTCCTGCCCTCAGGGAGCTTACAGTCCGATAGGTGGAAAAACAGACAAAAAGAACCTGGGAAAAGTAGGTACAGTGATCTACTCGGGGACATGGTGGAGAAGTCAGTCAGAGAATTGCCAAAATAGTGCAATGAGGAGAAAATGGAGGTGTTTGAGCTGAGCTCTGGCCTTAAATGGAGATTTTGGAATTCATCTCCCCACCCTACAATCAGAGAAGAAGAAAGAAAAGTAGAGTAGCAAGCAGTTGAGTAGCAAGGCTGATGGGATCTTATAGGATGATAACGTTATCCCAGTAATGAACTTCCTAGGGCATGGTAAAGGGCAGCTGGTTGGCACAGTGGATAGAGTACCAGGCCTAGAGACAAGAAGATCTGAGTTCAAATCTGGCCTTAGACACTTATTAGTTGTGTGACCCTGGGTAAGTCACTTAACCCTGTTTGCCTCAGTTTCTTCATCTGTAAAACAAGCTGGAGAAGGAATTGGAAAACTACTCCAGTATCTTTGCCAAGAAAACCACAAATGGGGAAATGAAGAGTCGGGCATGACTGAAATGACTACACAACAACAACAAAGGGCATGGTAGGGAAGTCACTCAGAGAAGTCTCAAAGTCACACACACACATACACACACCCCCCTACTATTGCTACCACCACCACTACTACTACTACTATTTCTACTACTATTACTGTACTACAACGGAGCTCTGAAATAAAAAACCTAAGTGACAGATGGAGTATTGATTGTCCAAACTCCAGGATTACCCACAGTTTAAAAAAAAAGCTACCCAAATGGGGTCCCATGAAGAGTTAGGTACAATCGAAACAACTAATCACCACCAACAATAATCTGAAAACTGGAATATAGGGGATCTCCCTCCTCCCCATAAGGAGCCCCTCTCTACCAATACAAGTGGGAGCTTTCTCTGTCACCTAGAGAAATGACTGGAGGCATTGAGAGGTTAAATAATGTGTCAAAGGCCATACAGCTTGGGTCAGAAGCAGGACTTGAGCCTATGTTTTCATGACTGTGAGGCCAGCTCTCTATCCATTAAACTATGCCAAGCTGTCTGTCTCTTTACACAGGACATCCCCAAAAGTCCTAATGAAGTTATGAGCTATTAAAGCTTTAATCATACTTTAATGGCTTTTTGAGCTTTAATACCTTAAAACCGCACTGAGACTTTTAGAATATCCTGTCTAAAACAATATAGAAAACTACCCATTAATAATCTGTTTTTGTAAATTCAGAACTTTTTGAATTTTCTGAAAGAGGGACACATTAGCATTTTGCATTTAGAATTGCAACAGAGCTCATGACTGAGAGGAGCAGCACAGGTCACTTTCTCTGCATCTCAGTTTGATATGATCTGTACTCCAGGAGGCATTATTATGCTTTAGTTCACAGAAGTTAATTGGGGTGCCCATAGTCCCAGAGCTAGTGAGTGGTCAAGCCAAGACTTGAGTCCAGGGTCCTCTAACTCTGAGCTGTGTGCCCTGTGAAAAATGCCTGTGCTCTCCTTGGCACCTCTTTTAGTCCATCCTTCACTCAGCTGTCTGATTGACAGGTCTGATCATATCAAACTCTACCCCCACTATTCAATAAACAGTGGCTCCCTATTACTTCCAGTATCAAATATAAAATCTTGTTTGGCATTTATTTCCCACCCAGCTGACCTAGATTTCATGATCACCAGAAACTCATCATTCTAGAAGATAAAATCAGCTGAAACCCAGACCTCTTCAGATCATTTCCCACTCTAGCTATAGCTCTTTATCATGCCCATTCATGGGAGAACGACTCTATTCCCCATTTCTGCTTTTTTTTTAATGTGTTATCTTTTCCCATTAGCTGTGAGCTCCTCGAGGGCAAGGACTGTTTTTTGCCTCCTTTGCATCCCCAGCACTTACCACAGTGCCAGGCACATAGTAGGTGCATAGTAAATGTTGATTGATTGAATAAAATTAATAAAAAAGATTTTTAAAATATCCAGATACGAGTTCATGTGACCAATATAAAATACAAATGCAGCAATGCAGTAGAGAAAGACTGTAAATGTAATGTAGAACTGAGCAGAAGAAGGGCAATCTCTTAGAACATTACTGCTCCAAGTGACATTAGTTTCAAGTTAGCTATTATTTTTGTCTTTGCGTTCTCATGTGTCTAGCATAGTGCCTTGCAGAAAGTTGATGCCTAGGGGTAGCTAGGTGGTGCAGTGAGTAAAGAACCAGCCCTAGAGTCAGGAGGACCTGAGTTCAAATCTGACCTCAGACACTTCACACATTTACTAGCTGTGTGACCTTGGGCAAGTCACTTAACCCCAATTGCCCTGCCTTCCCCCTGCCAAAAAGAATGTAGATCCCTGATCAGTTTTTGACTGAATTGAAGTAAACAGCTGTCGTTGAAATTGTGCATCTCTGGGAAAGAATTGCTTATTATTAGGCATTGACAAGTTCTGATCAAACTTCTAGCTGTTTTCCAGGACCTATAAATAACCTTTTTCTCCTTTGAGCTTTAAACACTCTTGCTTCACTGGCATAAGTCACTGACAATACATTTGATGCTTCCATATAGTGACTTTGTCAGATTTTCTGGGTAGGAACAATAAGACAGAAAGGGCGAACAATCCCCCAAAGTGTACCCTAGCCCTTCAGGTCACAGGAGACTCAGACTCAATAGAATTGAATTGAACATATATTTGGAAGATAAACACTGCCACCTCGTTGATCACATTGAGGTCCTTTTAAACCTATTATTACATGGGCTTTGATTTCTTCACTTTCTACTTATTAAAATTGATTTAAACTATTATTTTTTGAATTATGAACTGTCACGCTCCTTTCCGGCCCCTAAAACTATCCTTCAACCTCCCCAGGCAGGGTAATATGGAAGCATTCCACAGAATTCTAGGTGGAGGGGGAAGGTATTCTGGAGGTGATTTTGATTTAACCATGGCCTAGAATGACCATATGACTCTTACTAACTGTATGACCCTGGGCAAGTGACTTAACCCTCTTTGCCTCAGTTTCCTCATCTTTGCCCAGAAAACCGCAAAATGGGGTCATGAAGAGTTGGACACAATTGAAGTGACTTGTAAGAAATGGGAGGAGAGGTTTTGTTTCCACAGAATTGAAGGTGTAGGTTTCCCCCTCCCCCACCCCAACTTTAGCAGAAACCAGGCCTAAAGTCAGTCAGGTGAAAGGTCAGAAGCTTGTTCGCATGCTTAAATGAGCCTCTTGAGGAGGGCATGACATAGGCAGTCAGGGGGTTGTATTTGACCAATGAAGAGCCTGGTGGGAGATTCAAGGTGACGGTCTATTAAAGGACTGGCATCCATCTAAGTCCTCTGTGCTTTCTCCTGTACTCAGTTCAAGGGAGGTACCCATTTATTCAGGGGGAATAAATGTAAATTATAATTAAAATGTTCCTGACTTCCCAACGAGTCTTGCTTATTCCTAGACAATGTGAGTATGTTTCTAACAGCTGGGGGCTCATCATGGGATCAATATAGTATCAGAAGAAAGAGGTATTTCATGAAGAGAATGGGTGACGTCCCCACTCTTTTGCAGTGGGCCCTAGTATCTGCAGGTGAAAATTTCCTTCTTCAGACTCTCAATTTCCCAGGAGTATTTTTCTGGAATCCTTGGGAACCCAGGAACGTGAGTCAAGGGGGAAAAGGGAAGGAAAA
>CM053622.1:355744891-355755820 GCA_028646595.1 Phalanger gymnotis
CAAGTTAAAGGGATCCCCCTCTCTTGCTGAGGCAGACAAAGGGAGGGGAAACTAAAAATGTTTTAGGTTGGTCGTTTTGCTTGAAAGGGAAGCGGCCCACCTCTTTCAAATTCCTTAGGCCTTTTGTTAATTCAAACCTTTTTTGTAAAAACTCTGAAGAATTGGAGTCAGGGATTAGAATGCATAAGATGAAGCTTGGAGAAAGCAGGGTGCCAAATTCAAATCTGGATGCTAAATTGTATTTTTAGAGTTCTCTTAGGCTGTAAAATTTGAGAGACCCTTGTGAGGTCTGAATTTTGTTATATATGAACTGATCTTTTAAAAAAGGGAGTGATAAAAATATGATAGTTTAAAACTGTTATATTTGGTTATGCAAGTTTCTAAATACATAAAAATGTTTAAAGCATTAAATTTATATGGTTCAAACATACATTTGGATGGTTTAAATGTTGTTAAAATTGTACTATCAGAGAAAAATGCTGAATGGGTTAAAAAGCTGTTATTGTTCAGTTAAAATTGCTTTCCTATTACTTAATAGCATGTGTCAGATTATTAATTAAGACTTTGTGAGAATCTCCTGCTGTAATTGTTATGTACAACAGGTTTTGTGAATAGAAAATTTGGAAACTTTGTGATATCTAGAAATTCTGTAATAACAAAGAATTGAGTTGTGGGAATTTTTGAAAAAAACATTTTTTCTTATAATCTCAATGTTGTTAGATTAAGAATTGTACTTAATCAAGAAATTGAGGCTGTTAACTAAAACAAGGATTTTGGACTTAAATTCTTGAATTTTATGACTCCCTGGATGGGACCAGGGATAGAAGATAAGGCAGAGACAGGAATTCTAAAGGAATTAAAGTTTAAAAAGTGGGGACTGTGTTGAAAAGCCAGTCTTTTCTCCCACTTCCCCTCCTCTCCTTTGGTCTAGATAATAAGAGAGCTTGATCTATGCCCACCTGATAGAAGGGAAGGAAGGAGGAGGGGCAGCAGTACTGAAATTTGAGTTTTTACCGAAAGAAAGAGAACAGTAGGGGCCAGAAGCCTCTCGAACCTGGCTTCTTAAAGTCTGCAGAAATGATAAGACTAGATTTGAGATGGGGTTTGGTTTGGTAGTTTTCATTAGTAAAGCTTGCTATCTGATGGAAAATAACCCATCCTCAGGGGGAGATGATATGGCAGGTCTCTGTAATCAGAAATAAGCAGGTAGTGACAAAATGAAAGGTGTCTGCCAGAATCTGTTACCGTTGTGAAAGAAGTTGGTTTTATGGGTAAAAATGGGAAACTGGATAAATGCAAATATGTGAAATCTTGTTTTTAATCAAATGACTGGTTACATTGGTGCTCTTGTGTAGTCAAATGAAAGTTAGTGTTGTTTCTAGATATTGGTGGTAGTAGTTTGGACAGGGGGAAGAGGGGTTTGTGAAGTGAAGGTGCAAATGTAAGGTTGAATCATTATCCCATAGACTAAGGCTGGGATTTAAAGTTATATTGTATCTATGTGGGATAGGGTCTTTAGATATTTTAGAGTGATATAAGAGCAATTAGGTATTAGTACAAATAGTGTAATTAATTACTGGAACTAAATCAGAGACATCTTCAGTTTAGGGAAAAGAATTTCAGTGTAAGTCTCTTTAAGAGAGACAAATTGTAGAATATTTTTGTATTGATGGGAAAAGTTAAATGTGGATTTGAATTCATTCCACCATCTAAAACATAAAGTTATGTGGTTTGATTCTTTCAGATAAGGCATAATCAGAGAAGAACAGAAAAATAGAGGAGAAACTGGTGCAAATGTGTTAGAGCAATAACATGATCTTAATGGTAAGATTTTATGAACAGGAGAAGAAATGCATGCAAGCTATTTAGAGCTATCTTTAAGAATGTTCCTTAAGCAATGTTAGATCATAGTCATATCTTAAACTGATCATTGGAACTTGCCATTCAAAGACTTAATGGTACTGTTAACTGACTGTTTTTCTGAGTCTAACTCCAGGAGTGAGTATCAAGGAAGGCTGACCCAAGATGCCAGCAACCCTGTGGGAGGGCAGGCATGAGCTGGAGATATGAGTTCATGGGAGGGTTGAAAGGGCAATTGTTCAGCTTGTGCTGAGGTGGGATCCTCTTGACCCAATGCCTTAACTGAAACCTGGTAGCCTTTAAGCCTGGCTCAATGCAGCTTGCAGTTTGACATAACTTCTACTTGGAGTTGATAGGAAGCTGTGGAAAATATGGTCCCCTTACTCTAAGTTCCTACTCTTGGTGGCAAATTTCTATTATATATATATATATATATATATATATATATATATATATATGTTTTATAAGTGCAGTAACAAATCTATTAAAATAATTGATTATAGAACATCTTAGATTACTATAGGACTGGGAGTAGTGTTCTTGTATAGGTCCTTGTATAAGTTAGGTTTTTTCTTGGTAATGGTATGGAGACAATTAGGTCAAGGGCTTGCGAGAATATTATTTTGTTATTTGGTTAATATCATGCTTGTCTAAAGCTTTGTTACAATTAGTAATGTTAAAAGAAGAATGGCTTGTGGTTTGTTTTGTAAATGCCATCAAAGAAACATGGCATCACTAAAAGTTTATGATGTCATATGAACTCTGTTAAAAATTGTTTATTTAATGTATTTATGTACGTACTGGAGCCTGTTGTTAATTCCTTAGTGAAATATCATCCTCCTGGTGAGGAAATTAATAATGAGCTAATGTAAAGTATAAGAAACTGGATTCCAATGTGAATTTATTAAACATGACAATTGGCCAAAGTTCCAATTTTGAATTTGTAAAAATGATCAGGGTATAAGGATTAGAAATGGTAACTTAAAATTGTGTTAAGGTAGCTTTTGTAGGAGAATGGAAAGAAAGTTGGTTCCTACAAGAAGGCAAGAACAAGATGCTGGATATGGCTTGAACAAATACCAAGGATCAGAGGGCCATTGATGGATGTTCCCTGCCAGACAGCCTTATGGGAAGAGACTTTTGAATCTTAAAGGGACAATTGCATTATTGTTTTCTTTGGGGTCTCTGTATCTGTATTTACAAAGGGGACTGCCCCCTTTGATTTGTCAACGCGTTGATCAATCCTTCCCGTATTTACTTAAAGGAGTGATGGTTAAGGGAAAAAGAATTCTGATGAGAAAGAGGGTAAGAGAGTATTAAAGATATGGAAACAAAAATTTGAATAAGAGGGGGGAAATTGTAAGAAATGGGAGGAGGGGTTTTGTTTCCACAGAATTGAAGGTGTGCCTTTCCCCCTCCCCAACCCCAGCTTTAGCAGAAACCAGGCCTCAGGTCAGTCAGGTGAAAGGTCAGAAGCTTGTTCGCATGCTTAAACGAACCACTTGAGGAGGGCATGACGTAGGCAGTCAGGGGGTTGTATCTGGCCAATGAAGAGCCTGGTGGGAGATTCAAGGTGAGGGTCTATTAAAGGACTGGTGTCCATCTGAGTCCTTTGTACTTTCTCTTCTACTTTGTTCAGTGGAGGTACCCATTTATTCAGGGGGAATAAATGTAAATTATAATTAAAATGTTCCTGACTCTCCAATGAGTCTTGCTTATTCCTAGACAATGTGAGTATGTTTCTAACAGACTGAGCCACAACAACAGAATGACCATGGAGAATTAGCAGTGCCATGGTCTGGCCTCAGCTGCCTTGTTTTGTACTTTAAAAGTTTAACACTCTGGATTCTGCTTCCAGCTCTCCTGTTAATTAGTCTTTGATGCTCCTCCTTTTTCTTAGTGGTGCCTGCCTTTTTGGTAACTTCACTCCAAACCAAATATTCTCAAAGGAAGAGGAAAGGAAAGAAGGTGAAACACCAAAGTGTTAAAAAGAGGCAGAAGATTTTGAGGCTTAAGGTGGACTTTATAAAGATGTAACATGTGAAGGCACCCTCTATTCACAGGTCAGATTCCCATAAAGAAGGCATTAGGTAGTCTGTGGGTCCACATACGCTAAAGTTCATAAGCCCAAACTAGTGTGTTTATCTTTAATACTCGTTGAGAGTACACAAAGCAAAGGAATTTAATGAAATAGCATAGTAATAAAAAGACAAATAAAAGATTTCCCATATAAACCTGACGCACATTCTTTTACAAATACACACACCATCATTGGAGAGAGTTGATATATTGAGAGAAGACCTATAAAAAGACACATTAGTAAGGAATACATGGTCAGGCATGCAAGTCAAGAAGCAACTCATACCACCAAACTACAGATCCACCGATATGTTCTTGTGATGCTATGATGCTGCTCCTACCAGGTGTGCTCCCCACTGTGGTCTACTAGACAGGTAGATAGACTACCAGATCCTTTTCCAGCAGATGCAGAGTCCCAACCAGAAACCCTCTGCTGCACTAGACATTGCCTTGCCACATGTACAGCCCACTAGGTACATGGCTGTGGAGCCTCTGTCTTCATCTTCAGACCCTGGCTCTAGCAATATCAGTTCCTCATCAGACGAGTAGCTTCGAGCCATGTTCTTTTAGTTCAAAAGCTGGAGGCTTATCAGTAGCTCCTTTAGAAAAACTGCCAACCTTACCTCAGCCATAGAATAAGCAATAGGTCTAAGGAGAAATAATCAAACAAAACAAACAAACTCTTCTTGACACTTTTTTGGTGTTGGGCTTTGTTTGATTGTTTTTTTTTTTTGGAGCTGCCTGTCTGCTCCTTAACAGAATATCAGTAAAAAGGCCTTTCGTGTCCAGCAGGAAATTATTTATTTACACCAGGAGCTGAGCTTGTTAGGACACAGAGCTAATGTTAGCTAGTGCCTTCAGGCTTAACCCTCCTTTCAAATGAATCTCCTATTTACAAGACTATGTATCAGTGGGTAACCTCATGCTAACCTATGATAAGCATTCCGTATGTCTATCAATGTTAATCTTTAAAAGCTAGACTACACCATATCATCATCTACAATATTTAATATAATGTCTATTCACCTCAAAACTAGGGTGCTACATGGAGCAGTGGATACAGTGTTGGACCAGGAGTCAGAAAGACTGCCTCGAACACTTACTAGCTATGTGACCATAGGGAAGTAAGTCATATATTGCCAGACATGACTGATCACCACAACGGCTTTGGTGACCATGTAAGTTATTTTGTAAAGAAGGAGAGTTTCTACTCTGAAGACATTCAAATCAGTTACTACAGAGGGATGCTCTTCTAACACAAAGGCGCCATTTGCCAGCTTTTTCAGTCTGATAGAAATGTTCATATCAAGCCCTTGATTACAAACATGATTTTATAACCAATCCTTCTGCCATTATTCCATCACCAGTTAGCTGGTCTCTGGAATTCCTCCACTTTTTAAAGTGCTCTCATGTTGCTAAGAGGATCTTTTGTTCAGTTCTCAAAACAGAGGGGGTTTGATGAAAGCTCCCTAAGGAAGCTAATTTTCCTCCTCATGCATTCCATCCAGCTACAAGAGGGGTATTCTTGAATTTTTTTTCCAAAACACATGCACATAAACTGTGCATGTCATCAATGAAACACCTAAAATACTGGCCCTTTAGAATAAGAGAATTTGTTTTTCTGCTATTTCATCAGCCAGGTTCCCCTCCCCCACCTAATATGTTTATTATTTCCTGGGGGTATGTCAAGCCCTATGGGAGTGCAGTAACTCATTCAGTTCACTAAGGTTCTGTTCAGTGTCCTAGGGAAGTAATTTGCCAGGCAATAAGTACCCCATAAGAGTCAGTGGCAGAAAAAGGAAGGTAGCTAAAAGTATTTAATTTAGAGTGATATTTACACTAGACTTATTTGGCTGATCCTGTGTGGAATAACTGCAGGCTGGGTACTGTTTGTATCTATTTCACATTTAAATTTACCCATAGCAGGAGTAAACCTTTTTTTAGGTCATAGATCCCTTTGGTAGACTGATAAAGCTTATGGACCTTTTCTTGGAGTCATGTTTCTAAATGGACAAAATAAAATACATGGGATTGCAAAGAAATCTTGCAGTCTTTTTTACAACGCAAAATATACAGATTTTCAGAAGAAACGGCATGCTTGTCCTTTCTCAGTCTTCCTTTCATCTCTTGGGTAGCAGCTACAACTGTCAGTACTAAGTCATCTCAGTAATGCCGTGTTGTTGCTAGGATGCACTCCTCTGGGCTTCTCTGACATTCCCCAGCATCATCAGAAACCTCTTCATTATGGAAGATTACTTCAGTCCTAGAATTCCCACCTTAGAAGGACTCTTCATCCCTGGGGCCCCTCCCTCTCAGAATCTCCATTAAGGAGGAAGCCTAAGTTAGCTATCTCTCTGTTCTCCACCATCATGCCCCCTCTGCCAGCTTTTCAGCTCCCCTTTTATGTGCTGTCTTCTCTTTTAGAATGTAAGCTCCTTGAGGGCAGGGACCATCTTATATGTATGCTTATACAGTATTTGTATTCCCAGTGCTCAGCACAGTGCCTGGGACACAAGAAGTGCTTAACAAATGCTTATTGACCAGCTGACTGACTAAATGAAACAAGGATATAGTTTTTCTCATTCAACGTCATAGATCCCCTGAAATCTATCCAAGGACTCCTTTTGGGTCTGTGGAGCCCAGGCTAAGAACTCTTAGCCTACAGCATCATCTCATGATGATGTTCAGTCATTTTTTCAGTCGTATCTGGCTCTTTGTAACCCCATTTGGGGTTTTCTTGACAAAGATACTAGAGTGGCTTGCCATTTCCTTCTCCAGGTCATTTACAGATGAGAAGAAATTGAGGAAAACAGGATTAGGTGTCTTATCTAGAGTCACACAGCTAGTATGTATCTGAGGCTGGATTTGAACGCACAAAGATAAGTCTTTCTGACTCTAGGCTTGGCACTCTATCCACTGCACCACCTAGCTGCCCTGTGCTCCCTCATAAAAAATGGTGAAAATGAAGAATTTGAAGAAACATGGGAAGACTTCTTATATTAACTGATGCAAAGAAAAGGAAGTAGAAGGAAAACAACATGTACAATAATAGTTTAACATGCAACAACAGCTTAAATGCAAAAAAGAAAAATAAAAATGATCATAGCCATTACAATGATTAAGTTTAGCCTGGGAGAAAAGCCAAGGAAAGCATCTCCATTCTTTGCATGGAGATACAGGGGTTTATGGGTATAGAATGTTACATATGCCAGTCAACAAACATTTATTAAGCAATTGCTACGTCCAGGCGCTGTGCCTGGTTTGTTTAATTCTAACTGTCTTCTTCACTCACTTCTCCCCTTTCTCTTCTCCTGCTTCCCTACTACTTTGGTTTTATGTCTATCCTTTGGCCTCCTTAAGCTTTCATCCTTATCCGTGGCACCCACCTTGGCACTGCTCCACCCACTGATCACACTAAGGAGGCTGTTGGTTCACGGTACCAGAACCTACCCATGCTGGCATAATATAAAGGACATTGGCACTGGGGTCACAAGATTTGAGTGGAAATCACAGCTCCAGCACTAACTAGCTCAGCAGCTCCTTTGTTCCTCAGTGTTCTCGTTTATAAAATGGAGGCAATAATGCTTTTCTTCCAGAACACCTGTGAGGTTTTTAATTTGCAATGTACAAAGTGTCACACATATGTGAGCTAGAATGCCATCAACAGCAAGCATTTATAGACACCTGCTATGTGTAGGCACCGTGCTACCCTCCACGGGTGATGCAATCATGGACAAGCCTCAGTCTTGGATTTCAAAGAACTTATAATGAAGTTAGGGAGGCAGAGCATGGCTATAAAGTGATAACTACCAATAATAATAACTAACAATGACAATATTGGAGTAACTTGTACTAGGTGTCAAATGAAGGGTACAAGTAAATAGTGTTACAGAAATTCAAACAAATCAGATGCTTATGGACTGGCCAAGTTGGGGAGACCTTTCCAGAGAAGGTAATGAATGATCTGTGTCTTGAAGGGCAAGTACAAGTACAAAGAAATTGGGAGAACATTCTAAGCAAAGGAAATGACATGAACAAGAACAGAGATAGGAAAGGTCATGGTGTTTCAGGGGCCTGGAGATGCAGATCAGTTTTAGTGGCGCAGAAGCTTCCTGCTCGGTAGTAAGAGATTTAAGAGAAAAAAATAGACCAGATTGTGGAAGGCCTTGAATGATAGGCTTAGATTATGAAAAACTAACTGTACCAGAAAGCAGGAGAACTGGGTTCTAGTCCCTTCATTATCACTTGAGCCGTTCCAAATAGGGACTGTTATATTCTTTGTATTTGTGTTCCCAACACCTAATACAGTGACTAGCACATAGAAGGCATTTAAATAAATATGTATTAATTGATTAATGAATTAATAATTAAGCTTCTTGAGGGCAGATTTTTTTGTTTTTGTTTTTGGAACTTCCTTGTCCAGTGCAGTGCTGACATATAGTAGGCATTTAATAGATGGTTTTTGAATTGGATGTTACCGCCCTGAACAAAAGCAACAACCACAGATGGAGGGACCTTAGAAACCGTTCAGCCCAACTCTCTTATATTACAGATAAGGAAAGTGGAGTCAGAGAAGATTAAGTGAGCTGCCCAAGATCACAGAGGTAATATGTCAGAGGTAGGATAGGAGCCCAAGTCCTCTGACATCACAGCCAGTCTTCTTACTAGTATATTTCTATTGTTCAATTGTTCAGTCTCGTCTGACTCTACATGACTCCATGGACAATATTCTGTATTCCTGGCAAAGATACATTTCCTTCTCCAGTGTGGACAAGATAAGGAACTCAGGCAGAAAAAGGGTTAAGTTACTTGCCTAAGATCACTCGGCTAATAAACGTCTAAGGCCAATTTGAACTCAGATCTTCCCGACTCTAGGAAGTGGTCTATCTACTGCACCACCTAACTGCCCTGACTTCCTAGCATACCATAGTTGGTTTTCTTCCTCCACCCCCCATTCCTTTCCTTAGGCCTCTTCTAGCTGTAAGATCCAAGACTAATCCGTAGTTCCTTGTTGATGCTAAATAAAATGTTTTTGACTACTGTAATCATTCACAAATGAATATGTCTTCAAGGCATTCTATGAAAGCCAATGTGCACTCATTAACAGTAAGAATCTTAAGCCTCTTAGCTCTAAAGGCTCTAGGGAGCTGTCCCTGATGTGGGCAATGATTTAAGCAGGAACACAGCTACATTCTTCAAGTTGTACAACATTGAAGGATGCCTAAATCACTATGCATAAGGTTCAGATCCCACAATGGAAACAGGACCTTTAGGAAGGTGGGTGTTTATGACCACCAAGGAAAAATGATATGTATGCCTGTATTTCTCAATTTAGGGAGCTGAGAATATAATGCTGTGCTTAGAGGTCAAAGTCAATGGGGATGGCATTGCAAAAAGACCTGGGTTTGAATCTTAATTCTGCTGCTCGCTGCTACTAGTCCCTTAGGAATCTGTGCAAGTCTTTTCACCTCTAATCCTCGGTTTCTTCATCTGGCAAGTGAATGGTTGGGACTAGATAAGCCTTCACCTTTTTTACATCATGGACCCCTTTGGCAATCTGCTAAAATCTATGAACTCTCCAGAATAATGATTTTTAGAGGCATAAAAAAACTGTATCATAACACAAAGGAAATTATATTGTAATAAGGAAGGGAAGAGAAGGAGAGGAAAGGGGAGGGACGCTTTGACCTTCTTAAAAATAATTTAGGACCCCTCTCCCCCAAAGAGTTTTTGTATATTATGTCTAATATTTACTGTATCTGAAATTAAAATGTCTTAGTATTAAGAACACCTTGAAAGGGTCTAGAGGACCCCCAGAGATCCCCAGACTTCACTTTGAGAAACAATGATGTAGTCCAAATTTCTCATCTCCCACCCAAAGAAACTCAGTCCAAGAGAGGAACATAAACTTGCCAAGGGTAACACAATGAGTCCAAGACAGAGTTAGGACTAGAGCTAGGACTCAGACTTTCCATCCCCCTGCTTTTTCCACTATCTATGGACACTTGAAACAGGAAAATTTATGTAAAATTAGTATAAGGTGCTGGAGCAGAATTTATTTTCCTTCAGCTGAGGTAAAAAGACAATAGTGAAAATCATGATCTCAGACAAAGCAAAAGCAAAAATAGACCTAATTAAAAGAGATAAACAAAGAAACTACAGTTTGCTAAGAGGTACCATACACAACATATTTACACCAAATGGCATAGCATCCAAATTCTTAAAGGAAAAGTTAAATAACTATATTAGCGGGAGACCTCAATTTAGCCGTCTCAGACCTAGACAAATCTAACCATAAAATCAATAAGAACAACATTTAGGAGATGAATAGAATTTTAGAAAAGTTAAATGTGATAGGCCTCTGTAGAAAACTGAATGGAATAGAAAGATATACACCTATTTGTTCAATTATGCATAGCACCTTCACCAAAATTAAGCATATAGTTACAAGCACATAGTTACTAAGCATATAGTCACAAAAACTAAGCATATAGGGCATAAAAATCTCACAAACAAATGCAGAAAAGAAGAAATGTTAATTGTATTTTCTACCACAATGCAATAAAAATTACATTCAGTGAGCATAGATTAAAAATTAATTGGAAACTGTTATAAACGAATGCTAAAGAACTAGTGAGTCTAAGAACAAATCATGGAAACAATAAATAATATTAAATATATAAATTATAATATTAAATATATATAAATAAATATAATATTAAATATATAAATAAATAAATCATAATATTAAAAATAATGACAACAATAATGCAATATATTAATATTTGTGGGATGTAGCCAAGTCAGTACACTGGAAAAAAATTATATCTCTAACTGCTTATATGTTTTTTAAATAAATGAAATAGATAAACCATATGCTAATTTGATTTTAAATTTTGTTTTATTTTCAGTCATAAATTCTCTCTCTCCCTTCCACTTCTCCCCTACCCATTGAGAAGGCAAGAAATACTCATTATAACAAATGAAGCC
>CM053622.1:355755920-355767269 GCA_028646595.1 Phalanger gymnotis
GCATTTTACATTATGAGTCTTTTGGAGCTGTGGTGGATCACTGTATTGATCAGAATTATTAAGTCTTTCACGGCTGATTATCTTCACAATATTGCTGTTACTGTTCTCCTTGTTTTGTTCACATCATTTTGCATCAATTCATATAATTCTTGCCAGGTTTTTCTGAAACCATTCCCTTCATAATTTCTTACAGCACAATAGTTTTCCATCACATTCATATACCATAACTTGTTCACTTATTCCCAATTGATGGGCATCCCCTCAGTTTCCAATTATTTGCCACCACAAAAAGAGCTGCTATAAATATTTTTGTAAATATGGATCTTTTCCCTTTTTCTTTGATCTTCTTGGTGGTGGTATGGTATTGCTGCATCAAAGGGTAGGCAAAATTTAAAGCCCTTTGAGCATAGTTTCAAATTGTTCTGCAGAATGGTTGGGCTAATTCACAGCTCAAGCAACAGTTCATTAGAGTACCTATCTAGGCTATTTTGATTTAGAACAAGAAAAATATCCAAATTACCAGTATAAAAAAAGAAAAAAGTGAATTCATAACCAATGAACAGGAAATAACAGCAATTATTAGGAGGAATTTTGCTCAACTACATGCCTATAAAACTGATGATTTAAATAAAATGTATAAATATTTACAAATGAGAGAAATTCTAAAAGAGAGAGAAATTTTAAAAGATAAAATATAAAGGAAAGAGTACATCAATGAATTGGGCATGCAACTAAAAAACTAGAAAAACAAATTTAAAAGCCCAAATTAAATATCAAAATATATGGTCTGAAAATCAAAGGAGAGATTAACAAAATGTAAAGTAAAAAACCCCATTAAATGACTAAATAAAACTAAAAGTTGTTTTTTTTGGGGGGGAAAAATAAACATTGGCTAATTTGATTTAAAAAAAGAAAAAAGTCAAATTACCAGTATCAAAAATTAAAAGGGTAAATTGAAATTCAATGAAGGAGGTGGGGGGAAGGAAGCAATTATTAGGAATTAGGTTGCCCAAGTACATGCCAATAAAACTGACAATCTAAATGAAATGGATGAATATTTAAAAAAATATAAACTGCCCAAAGAGAGAAATCAAACAAGCCATAAATGACCTTCCTACTGTGGGGAAAAAACAGGACCAAATGCATTTATAAGCAAATCTTACCAAACATTCAAAGAACTACTAATTGAAAAATTACACAAACTCTTTGAAGAAACAGATAAAGGAGTCTTACCAAATCCCTTCTATTACATAAACATTATCTTGATTCCTAAACCATGGAGAACCAAAACAGAGAAAGAAAATCATACGCTGATTTCCCTGATGAATATTGATGCAAAAAAAAATTGAAGTAAAATAATAACAAGAAGATTACAGCACTATATCACAAAGATCATACACTATGACCAGGCTGGATTTATACTGAAATCCACAACTGGCTGAATATTAGGAAAACAATAAGCACAATTGACCATGTCAATAACAAAAACAGCAAAAATCGCATGATTATTTTAATAGAAATAGGAAATACTTTTGAGAAAATACAAGCCCATTGATGTTAAAACACTAGAAAGCCCAAGAATATATGGAGCTTTCCTTAAAATGATAAGCAGTATCTATCTTAAACACAGAGCAAGCATTTTCTGTAAGGGAGATAGGCTAAAAGTCTTTCCACTAACATCAGGAGTAAAGCAAGGATGTCCATTACCACCATTACTATTTATCATCATACTAGAAATGCTAACTATAGCAATAAGACTAGAACTGAAAGAATAAGCATATGCAATGAAGAAAACAAATCATCATTCTTTGTATATGATATAATGGTATATTTGGACAACCCTAGAGAGTCAACTAAAAAAATTAATTGGGGGGGGTGGAGTCAAGTTGGCAGCTGGAAAGCAGGGACTTGCCTAAAGCTCTCCCCCAGGACCCTCCAAACACTGATAAAAAATGTCTCTGAACAAATTCTAGAACTGCAGTACCCAAGAAATAGCAGAGGGAAGCAGGGCTTTAGCCCAGCACAGCCTGGATGGTTGCTGGGTAAGGTCTATCATGCACGGAGCTGGGAGCGGAGGGGAGCAGAGCCCAGTGTGGGCTACGCCCAGACCAACCAGACTGGGAGCCAGGCGGAACAGGCCCTAGTGCCCTGAATCAGTGAGCTGTGGCAGTTACCAGACTTCTCAAGCCACAAACACCAAAGACAACAGAGAAGGTTAGTGGGAAAAGCTGTGGCGGACAGAGTGAAAGGAGTTCATGGTTTGGCCACCTCCCTGGGGGCAGCGGGGGTGGTGCAGCTACAGGACTACAGCTGCAGTTGCTTCTGGCCCCAGGCCCACCTGGTGGGAGCAATTAAGTGGCGGATCTGAGTGGGAGTGCAGAGCCTGCTTAAGATCTGAGTCATGGGGGCGCGGAGTCAAGATGGCGTCTAGAAAGCAGGGACTGGCATGAGCTCCCTGCCAAGTCCCTCCAAAAACCTATAAAAATGGCTCTGAAACAATTCTAGAGCTGCAGGACACACAAAATAGCGGAGGAAAGCAGGGCTCCAGCCCAGGACAGCCTGGATGGTTGCTGGGTGAGGTCTTTCACTCATGGAGCTGGGAGTGGAGCAGAGTGGAGCAGAGCTCAGCGTGGGCAGCTGAAGGATATATATGTATGTATATACATATACATATATGTGTGTGTGTGTATACATACGCACACATATGTATATATATACATACACACACATATGTATATATATACATATACATATATACACACACTTATATACATATATACACACATATACATATATATGTATATACATACATATAGACAGAGGGCACAAAGTGAGTTGAATATGAAGGGATGAAATCTAAAAAAAACAAAATCAAATTAAGGGATGAGAGAGGAATATATCGAGAGAGGGAGAAAGGGAAAGATAGAATGGGGTAAATTATCTCATATTAAAGTGGCAAGAAAAATCAGTTCCGTTGGGAGGGAAGAGGGTGAGGGGGAATGAGTGAATCTTGCTCTCCTTGGATTTGACCCGAGGAGGAAACAATATACACACTCAATTGGGTATCTTATCCTACAAGAAAGAAGAAGGAAGGAGATAAAAAAGGGGAGACGATAGAAGAGAGAGGAGATAGGGGGAGGAGGTAATCAAAAGCAAACACTTTTGAAAAGGGACAGAGTCAAGGGAGAAAATTGAATAAAGGGGGATAGAATAGGAAGGAGCAAAATATAGCTAGTCTTTCACAACATGAGTATTGTGGAAAGGTTTTGCATAATGATACACACGTGGCCTATGTTGAATTACTTGCCCTCATAGGGAGGGTGGGTGGGGAAGGAGAGGGGAGAGAATTTGGAACTCAAAGTTTTAAAAGAAGATGTTAAAAAAAAGTTTTGCCTGCAACTAGGAAATAAGATATACAGGCAATGGGGCATAAACCTCTATATTGCCCTACGAGAAAGTAAGGGAAAAGGGGATGTGGGGGAGTGGGGTGACAGAAGGGAGGGCTGACTGGGGAATGGGACAAATAGAATATATACCATCTTGGAGTTGGGGGGAGGGTACAAATGGGGAGAAACTTTGTAATTCAAACTCTTGTGAAAATTAATGCAGAAAACTAAAAAGATTAAATAAATAAATAATGATAAAAAAATTAATTGAAGCAATCAATGTCTTCAATAAAGCAGCAGGATATAAAGTAAACCCATACAAATCATCAGCATTTTTTACATTACCAACAAAATCTGGCAGGAAGAGATAGAAAGAGAAATTCCATTTAAAATAACTGCAGACAAGATAAAATACTTGGGAGTCTAACTGTGAAGACACGCAGGAACTATATGAAAACAATTACAAAATGCTTTTCACACAAATACAGGTCTTGTTCATGAGTAGCTTGAGTCAATATAAAAAAATGAAAAAATCACCTAAATTAATTCACTTATTCAATGTATTGCTAATCAAACTACTAAAGAATTACTTTATCAAGCTAGAAAAAATAATAACGCAATTTATCTGGAAGAACAAAAGGCCAAGACTATCAAAGGAATCAATGGAAAAAGAAAAAAGGGAAGGAAGGGGGCCTAGCAATACAAGATCTCAAACTACATCACAAAGCTATAATCATCAAAACAGTTAGGTACTGAGTAAGAAATGGAGAAGTTGATCAGTAGAACAGATTAGGTATGTAATATACAGAAGCAAATGAACACAGCAACCTAGGACTGGATAAACCCAAAGCCCCGGCTTTGGGTGCAAGAACTTATTATATGAGCAAAGCTGCTGGCAAAACTGGAAAGTAGTCTGGCAAAAACTATATATAGACCAGTATCTCATTATACGTACCAAGATAAGCTCAAAATGAGTACATTATTTAGACATAAAGGTAGATATCATAAGCAAATTAGTGGAGCAGGGAAGAAAGTATCTGTCGAATCTATGAGGAGGGGAAGAGTTTATGACCAAACAAGAAATAGAGAGGTTCACAGGAGACAAAATGGATCATTTTGATTATATAAAATTTAAAAGTTTTTGCACAAAAAAAAATCAATGCAGCTAAAATTGGAAGAAAAGTAAGAAACTAGGGGAAAATCCTTACAGCAAATTTCTCTGAAAAAGGTCTCATTTCTAAATATATAGTTAACTAATTTAAATCTACAAGAATAAGAGCCATTCCCCAATTGATAAATAGTCAAAGGATATGAATAGGCAGTTTTCAGAAGAATAACTCAAACCTATAAAAATTGGCATGTAAAAATGTAATAATAAAAGAAATACAGATTAAAACCACTCTGAAATACCACTTCATGCTCAGCAGATTGGCTGCAATGACAGAAAAGGAAAAAGACAAATGCTAGAAGGGATGTGGGAAAACAGGTACACTGAGGCATTGTTGGTGGAACTGCAAACTAATCCAACCATTCTGGAAAGCAATTTGGAATTATGCCCAAAAGGCTGTTAAACTGCGTATACCCTTTACCCAGCATCACTGCTTGGACTATACTCCAAAGAGATCAGTGAAGGAGGAAAAGGGACCCATAAATACAAAAATATTTATAGCAGCTCTTTGCTATGGCAAAGAACTGGAAACTCAGAAGATGCCCATCAGCTGGAGAATGGCCGAACAAGTTATAGCATATTAATATAAAGGAATATTATTGTGCTATAAGGAATGATAAAGAGAATGGTTTCGGAAAATCTGGGAAGAACTCCACAAACTGATGCAAAGTAAAATAGGAAGAACCAGAACAATGTACATGATGAACAGCATGAACAGCATTCTTGTAAAGATAATAATAGCACGAAGAAAAAACTTGGAAAGAATTAGGAACTATAATCAACGCAATGAACCGCCACAATTCCGAAGGACTCGTGAGGAAACGTGCTATTCACCTGCAGAGAGAGAACTGATGGATTCAGAGCGTGCAGATTGAAGTGTGTATATATGTGTGTACGTATATATACATGGGAGTGTATGTATGTGTGTATATACATATACATACTAATGTGAAAATTTGTTTCGCGTGACTATATATATTTGTTAATAGATTTTGTTTTTCTTGCCTCTTCATTTGATAGGAGAGGGAATGGGGGAGGGAGATAATTTGGAACTGAAAAAAGTGAAAAAAAAATCTGTGCTTAAAAAAAAGTAAATTTTTTAAAATAACAATATAAAATAAGGAAATTGGACTAGACGACCACTGAGGTCCTTTTCAGCTCTGGATTCATGATATCTTTAACAAGTAAATGAGGTGCTACATTTTAAGCTGTGCTTACTTTAGAAGGGTCAGGAGATATTTTATATTTAGTGAAGCCCCAGGAGACCTCCTTAATTTTTCATTATCGAACTGATCTATTGCCACTATGACAAGTTACCTTTAACTAAGTCATTCCCTGATAAATAATTACAGTATACTGGATCCAATGTATTAAATAGTACTGGCATTGGACCAAAGTTGTCGTGCTTATTCCCCCTGCACAGAGAGGCAACATGGCATGCTGGATGGAGCACTGACCTTGGAGTCAGAAAGACCTTGGGTTCCAATCCTATCTTTGACATACACTAGTTTAACCACTCAGTGCTTCAAGCCACTCTCTAAGATTTATAAATTGCACCTAAGTTGGTGGTGGAAGGAGTTTCTATCCTGGCAACTTACAAATTTTCTCACTTCATAACATGGAAATAACATATTAAGCTGTTGTGATCACATCAAGCAGCACTCTTTATTTTTTCCTAATTTTTCATGAATTCAGTGACCGTGGAATACATTCTGCTGCTTGCTCCCCACTTATTTCTGTGACAGGCTGGTTAAAAAAAGGAATGACTTTTCCATCAGCACTAACTCAAAAGAGATGATGATTCCTTTCCTGGTTAGAAAATGACACCCTGTTCTTAAAGAGGACCGTTTATCTTAGGCCCTTAATATATGCAGGCAAAAAAGTACTATCAGTATTAACTGAATGTTGCATCCATTTTAAACCAGATCCATAGCCCCGGAGCCTGAAAGAATTTCAATAGACCTAAAAACAATTTAATTTCAATGTGGAAGAATTTCAATAAAAACAAATCATCCCGCAATTCTTGTCCAGACTTTCTTCAATCTAACTCTTTGACTTTTATCAGATACATTGTGACATGATGCCAATAAATGTTTAAAGACAGTGAAAATTTTTCAGATTGATTAATATATTCATTCATTTAATCAACAAACATTTGCTAATCACTTACTTTTTGGAGGGCCACTGTCCTCATAGATCTTACAGTCTAGTAGGAGGATCTGGTAGAAATAACAGATAACTACAGTACATAATATTACATAAGTACAAAACAATGATTTTGCTGAACTAGGTATCACAGCAGGTAGAGCACTGGGCCTTGGAGTCAGAAGACCTGAGTTCAACTCTGCCCTAAGACACATACTAGCTATGTGACCTTAGGCAAGTCACTTAACCTGTATTTGCCTGGGAAAAGTCCCTTAATATAGCGCCTGGCAAATGTTGGTGGTGGTGGTGGTGTTGTTATTGAGTTGTTGAGTTGTTTCAGTAGCATCTGACTCTTTGTGACTCCATTTGGGATTCTCTTGGCAAAGATACTGGAGTGGTTTGCCATATCCTTCTCCAGCTCATTTTATAGATGAGGAAACTGAGGCAAACAGGGTTGTGACTTTGCCTGGAACATACCGGATGTTTAATAAATGCCCATTTCCTTTCTCCCCATTTCTAAGATGGAATCTTATCCTAAGTGAATTCTTCCTCCCTTTTTGATGAATAGGAAATCTATAAAGTTAAATGGACAAGACCTATATGTGGCAAAACTGTTGACATGGGCTCCTTAGTTTATGCAGTTCTAGAAAACTGGTAATACAGTTATTTAGTTCTCTTAGTTACACTCCTTACGTACTGAAGGTGTTTTAATAAACTGGCCTCAGAAAAGACAACATCAACCTAAGTTCTTTCCTTTTTCTTCACAGTCACCATAGATTGTTAAATAATTTCAGGGCTCCTACTACTTCCTGCAAAAATAATAAAACTATAAAATCTTCAAAACGTCTGCAATGTGTTGACAAGAGTGCTACAAATATGGCTGGAGCAAGTGTGAACACTCAAGCATGCACACACACACACACACACACACACACACACATTTTGTCCAATGTGGGTACTCCAGTGAAACAAGAATGCCAAGTGGCAACCCTGGCAACTCAGGCCTGCTCATTCATTCAATCATGAGTTCCTTCTTAAGACTGCCAACATGGAGAGGTAAATTAATATCAGACTCTGCAGGCTCAAAAACAACCTGCAACTGAAAACTGGATCAGCCGAACTCCTAAGGCTATGGCTTTGCAGAGAAGATTTGGAAAGATTAAGACGACTATCTTTGTATTTATAAAGGTTAAGTAAAGCATCACGATTTCCTGTCCTGGCCTCAGCCCTCCAAACTCGAAGACAATTGCAACTTTCCCCTACTGCCTAGAGCAGTCAATCAGAGAGATTACTGGATCCCAGAACACCGAAAATCCATGAACTCTGATCCATGAACTCTGATCCACAAGCCGATTCACCCCCTCCTCCAGCCTTGCTCCGAAAGGCAATCAATCCACTTCTCCCATCCACCGCAGACTGTTATTACAGTAAACGGTCGTCAGTTAGGAGGAGACCCTTTTCTCAGGCCCGACCACTCCTCCTTCACAAACCCTTCACCCTGTACAACTTCCCACCAGGCAACTGTTAAATCAATACGTTTCTTCTGTTTGCCCAGTGAATACCGCCCTAGGTGGTGACTGCTTTAGAAAGCAGTCCTAGGTCCTTTGGATAACCTGGACTGTGGGAGAGGTGATAAGGGCCTCTAAGGTAGGTGTGTGTGTGTGTGTGTGTGTGTGTGTGTGTGTGTGTCTGTCTGTCTGTCTGTCTGTCTGTCTAGTGGGGGGCCGAGGAAGGGATCCGGGAGGCTGTAGCCTTGAACCTTCAGCTGATCCAACAGGGTCTCAGGCAGCAGAGGCTGTGAGAGGCAGCTTTCCCCTAGAAAAAGAAAGCAGCTACGCAGCGCGAGAGGGTGAGGAGGAGGAGAAGGAGGAGGAGGAGGAGGACGACACACACACACACACACACACACACACACACTCACACACACACACACACACACACATATACACACACACAGCTAAAGAGTGGTACCGGAGGCAGGGTGCGAGCAGGGAGAAAAAAAGAGGGATCCGAGTGTGGGAAAAGTGAGGCGCAACAGGAGGAAGAAAGTCAAGTCGGCCAGAACATCCACTCGCGGGGAGGGAGGGCACGGTGCCCTCGGAACAGAGCAGGTAGCTTCTATACGAAAGGAGCCTCTGAGATTCTCCTGAGGCTGGGGAAGGAAGCTGGGCAACGGACAAAGTACCAAGACGACCTGGTTACCCCTTCCCAGGGAGGCGATCTAAGGAAGCCCTCAATGATGAAACCTGGTGTAGATGGGGGAGCCCCTCTCTTCGCCTACTCCAGAAGAGCCAGAGAGCGGGCTCGCAGCAATCCTGGTTTCTATCTGTGGGGTCTGGCTTCTCCCTCTACTTAGAACAGCCTGAGTTTCAGTGACAAGCCTTGGAGGTTGTGTTTTGCCAACAAGACTTGGTGATCCTGGCGCTGGAAGCTGCCTGCCTTCCCGGCCCCCGGGCTCCAGCTTTGCCCCCAGGCCCCAGGCTCACCTCTTTGCGGCTGCACCGCCATCCCTCGCATGGCTCATGCATCCCGGCTGAGGCAGGAGAGCCCAGTGCCGATCGCAGCGCGGGTGAGGAGATCCCTTCCCCCGGGATGGTCCTGGGCTGCAGACTGCTCGGGGTCCCCGGAGCAGCTCGGCGGCAGCTTGACGCTGCTGCAGTCTCCGCGCCGCCCGCCCGGGACCTGGACCCGCACCCCCGCATCTTAGCTGCGGCCAAGTGTCTAGGACGCACTCGCACGTGCAAGGGGCTGGATTTCTCCAAGAGGCTTTTCCCTGGGCGCTAAAGCTTCCCTAGCCCTCCTCCGACACGTCCCCGGGCTGCCCAATGGCAGGGTCCTAGCGCCCCACCGTGCTTCTGAAGCGCTGACTTAGCGTGGATTTAGCGCCCAGTCATTTCCTCTAATCGCTGGATCTAGGGTTTTGGAGCAAAAGACCTCATCTAGACCACTTACCTCATTTTTACACTGATAGAAAATAGACTCTTAGAGGTGATGTGGCTTGGCAGTGCTCACAGAGGTACTAAATTTTAGCAGCTCATGGAGTCAAGTCTTCTGGATTCCAAATTCTGTTCTTGGGCTCTTCTTTCCCTGACCCTCTAAAGATAAAAGAGTTAGGTCTTGTCTTTTAGAGCAGTTAAATTCCTTTCTTTGTGACTCAGTATGCCACAGTGTGCCTCAGACTGGATTGTATAGAATATAACCTCTATAAGGGCTAGGATGGTTTCACTGTAGTGTTAGATTCCTCCAGCACTTAGCACAGTGCTTGGCACATAGTAGGCTCTTAATAAATGCCAATTCTTGATGGTGTTCTAAGGATTCTTTCCCTTTCCTTTGGGCTCTTCTTCAGCACTCCAAAGAAAAGAGTGTTTAGGACCTGCTCTGCCAGCTTCCTACAACCCCAAAATGTTTAAATTATATGAGAAAATTAACAGTATTACAATTTGGGTGTGTAAGGTAAGATACTATTGTCGATAAAAGAGACTTTTGTTTTTTGAAGGAATAACACAGCAAAATCCAATTGTGAGAAAAATCAGTGTTAATTATATGAACAATTAATAAACATAAGTCAAACATAAATGGATTGAAATATCCTGGATGTCTTTCTTTTCCATATTCCCTTCTCAAACCCTCTCTTTAAGATGCTTGAAGGAGGTTTTTGTGAAAATCATCAGGCTTCCAAAATTCCACTTTGAGTGGAGGCCAATCTACCCAATTAAATATTATAACTGTAAATAAGTCTCAGGCATTTAGGCTGTCATTATTGCCACAATTGCCACAACTTCAGTAGAGTCCTAGGACTCCACAGGATATCTAGTCCTCTGGGGAACGGAGGAATTAGCAACAAAAATGCTCAAGACATTTGAAATCACCATTTTCCCTTTGGCTGCCCACATGGCTTGAGTCAGCCCAGAACAAGGACCAACAACAGCTTTCATGCCTGCTGCATTTCTCATCTAGAAATAATGATGAAAAATAAGACTTCTTATGGACGAAAAGGAAACCACAGCAAGTTGTTTTTAAGTAAGATTCATTTCAGAGGAAATAGGGAGAGAAAAAGAAAGAAAAGAAGGACCTAATCCTTCTGACAGCTGGTCTAGTGGCTAGGAAGGACCTGGAGTCACAAGGACTTGGATTCAAAACCTGCTGTAATATGTCCTAGCTGTGTGACCACAGGCAAATAATTTAACTACTCTGAACTTCAGTTTCTTGATCTATAAAGGAACAAAAATAACATCATCATTACTTATCTTACAGGGTTGTTGTGGGGCAAAAAGATATGCTAAGAAATGTGTAGACGTTAATTACTATTATCATACAACTTGTAAATTACATATACAGAGAATATTAATAGAATAACTTCTATTATCTTTTCTTTAGGATGATAAGATTTAAAATCCTGAAGGACATTAGAAATCACCTAATCCAATCCCTTTTCTGTTCAGATGAAAAAACTGAGGCCTACAAGATTAAGAGAATTTTCCAAGGTTAAATAGACAGTAGACAGCAAAACAAGGATTTGAATCCAGTCTTTTAGTCTTAATCCAGTGTTCTCCAGACTATATCACCCATCCTTTAGGGTATCTGTTTTATCGTTTCCACCTGCCCAGGGAGACAGAAAGCGTTATTTTCTCATTTTAGAGATAAAAAAAA
>CM053622.1:355767769-355780103 GCA_028646595.1 Phalanger gymnotis
AAGGAAGGAAGGAAGGAAGGAGGGAAAGAAGGAAGGAAAGAAGGCATGACTCTAACTTGGGCCTTTTTCTTTTCTTTCTTTACATACTCACTCCTTTGGTAGTCTCATTAACCTCCACAGATTCTACACAGATGACTCCCAAATCTAACGAATACTAATATCTGTCCTGAGCTCCAGTCCACATCACCAACTCCCTATTAACCATCTTCACCTTGATATCGCATTTGTTGTTGTTGAGTCTTTCAGTCATGTCAGACTCTTCTTAGTTCCATTTGGGGTTTTCTTGGAAAAATACGTGAGGAGTTTGCCATTTCCTTCTCCAACTCATTTTTATAGATAAGGAAACTGAGGCAAACAGGGTTAAATGACTTGCCCAGGGCCATGCAGTTAGGCCGGATTTAAATTCATGTCTTCCTGACTCCAGGCCTGGCACTCTATTCACTGTGCCACCTAGCTGCCCTATGTCATCTCATAGGCACAGTATGATATCCCAAAGACATTTCAAAATTCACATGTCTCCAATCACCCCCTTTCCTAACTATTTCTATTGAGGGCTCAAAAAACCATCCTTCCAAGCACCTGGGTTTGCAATTTCATAGACATTCTAAACTCTCATAACTCCCTAGCCTATCGGCCTACCTAGTCAGTTGCCAAGTTCTGTCAGTTCTGGCTCCAGGGTGATCTTGGATGTTGATCATAGAAGCACATCTGGGGATTTGGAAAGGACTTCAGAGGTCAGCAAGGTCAAGTCCCTCACAGATAAGGAAACAGAGTATTGGAGAGGTGAACTGAGTTGGCCAAAGTCACATAAAAGTTAAGTTGTAGAGCCAAGATTTAAGGCAGGTTCTATGACTTTATTGTTTTTATGGTTATCGTTATTATTTTTTAAATGAAGAGAAATCGATTTCCTCTCCTTCCCACTCCATGGAAAAAAAGAAAAACAAAGTTGTTCTAACAAATGTGCATAATCAAGCAAAACAAATTCCCTTATTGACTATGTCTAAAAAACATGTGTCTCATCTTGCACCTCTCTCAGGAGGTGGATAGCCAGCTTCATCATACATCATCTGGAGTCATGGATGGTCATTGTGTCTTCAAAACTGCTTGTTTTTATGAATGTAACCCAGCTTTGGCACATGCTCAGATCACCTAAGGAGGAGTCACCCAAGTGGAAGATGCCTTGCTTCCAGGAAAAGACATTCTGTTCCCCCATGACTTAGGTGGGAAGCCAGGACAGGCCATTATCTTTACAATTGCCAGAATGGGACGTTTTCTTTCTCTTTCTGGCTATGTGCAAGAGGTGGAGGTTTTGTTCACACAGAGCACAGGCACCATAAACTACGCTGCTGAGGGAGAAGAGCTACCTTCACACCTCATGCTTCACCCCTCCATTTCCCTTTTAGACTCTGAGAAATGGTCTTGGAGTTTGTATTTGTTTTGTTTCCCTTTTCATTCCAGGCACAGCAGATGAACTCCCCAGACAGAGGTGCTCGAACTATGGTGACCTTGGATCCAGGATTCCAAGCTCAATGTTGTTGTCAGCCCATCAGGGAAGCTTTGAGAAGTCGGGGTGGTGAAACATGAACCTGAGGGAGCTTTCCACTTAGAAAACTTGTTGTGACCATGCTGTATAGAAACTCAATTTAGCTATGAACCTAATCCCTTTCCCCTCCCCAGAGATTGAGCCTGGCAGCATGGTGTGTTGCCCCTATGTGTATCCCTGAAGATGTTGGGGGACAATGTTTGTGTGTTTGTTTTTGCTATGCCTTTGAAGTAAATATTCCTTTGTAAGAGTCATCTGACTGTTAAGTGGCTAAATGGAACTGAGGGTTCAAGGGAACCTTAGAGAGAGCACCATCTGTGGAAGCTAGAGTCAATGACAGAGAGACTAGACGCTCCCAAATCTCCTTAGGGGTACTGGAAAACCCTGGAGGAAGGGTGAATGACAACATGCCTGGCCTTCAGGAAGTGGGGGTGGGGCAGAACAGTCAATGTTACAGAATATCAATGTTATATTATCATATACATTATCCTTCTTGTTCTGCTCACTTCAGTGTATCAGTTTGTAGAAGTCTTTCTATATCCCTTCGAAATCATCTTTTTTCCTCAGCACACCAGTATTTCATTATATTCTTACATCACAATTTGTTCAGCCATTCTCCAACTGATGGACATCCTTTTAGTCTCCAACTTTTTGACACCACACAAAGAGCTGCTAGAAATATTTGTCCATGTATATACCACAGCTAGGCCCATATCCAGCACTCCACTGACTACACACTGACATCTGTCTCTATCTCTCAATGAACACAGGCCACCATGCCAGTTTAGGTCCTCATTACCTATCAGCTAGTATTTACTCATCTGAGTACAAATTGTATCCCTCACTGTAGAATGTAAGTTTGTCAAGGGCAGAGGCTGTTTTCTCTTTCGTCTGTGTAGCTTTACTCCCTAGCAAAGTTCTTGTGCCAGAGTGAGGGCTTACTCAGAGCCATAATTAGTCATTCTGGCACTTGGAACAAGCACCCCAAAATATGCTGGGACAAGCATCACAAAGGTGTTCCAAAATGGCATTTTAAGATAAATCCAGCTGAAGTGGTGGGCGGGATAGAAACCTCAGGGAGAGAGCCCAGGATATTGACCATGCAGTAGAGCCTAAAAGGTAGGGTGATATGATGTGCTAGAGTCAATGTAAACTGTCTATCAAGAGTAGTTGTTCAGTGTGAGCATTTTGGGAATTCACACATGCTACAAATTGGTGCTTGAGTTATTGCTTTGTAGGTTGGTCTAGTTTAAGAAAATTATGGAGGAAATGTTAATGTTGCATATTTAAAAGGTGTTGTGGGTAGGTCAATATTATTTTTTCCTCCGGAGAGCAGGTTGTTAAACACTTACCAGTACACTGTTGGCTGACCCTAGGGAATAAGCAAGGCAAGGATGATCCACAGAAGAGTTGAAGTGAGTGGGAAAAGAAAGAAAGATAAAGGGTCCTTCTGGTGAGTGCCTATTTTGGCTCATCATTCTTGCTCACTAGGGACTAACTTAGGTATTTCTGCCTACTGCTGGAGTGAGTATAAGTCCACTCATTACCCTTGAAATTTCAGCATCTTAGGGCAAAGACTCCACTATCCTTGCCCTAGCAATAATAGCTCCATGATAAAAAAAAGTGCTTGATAAAATGAATTGAATGACTGGAATCGTTATCCTCTATTTTTTATACTAAACCTTAGGGCTTCTGAGATATTTGAATGAAAAATAAAACCTTTGTTAATGATTTTTAAAGGTCATAAAGTGTAAAAAGAAATTTGGTAGTAGACAAATAACAAAGAGACCTAAACCTCCAAGGAGGAAAGAAAATATTAAGAGAGATAAGCACGGTTTGGGGAATTTAAGTTAAAGTTATACGTGCCAAAGTCAAAATACTGAAGCTTCAGAAAGAAAATAGTTGAACTGAGAAAAGAAAGAGAGTAAGAAACCATGAAAAAAAGGAATCAACGCATCAAATCAACTGAATCGATTTTCTAATTTGTGAAACATAAGCTTCATTTTTCAGAAGGGCCCTATAGAAATACTTAAGAGAATGTGTGCACAGTATATGCCTCTGGCAATCATCAGGCCGACTGTTCCTGAGATGTTGCCTGACAGCAGACGGTGTTGAGAAACTATTAACGAGAGTGTTCTGCATCTGTGCAAATTTATTATGCTTTATGGCTTTTTACCTCCATATTTTACATTTTTCTTCTGACTCAATCTGGTTATTGTTTAAAATTTCAGTTGTGCCCAACTCTTTGTGACCCCATTTGGGGTTTTCTTGGCAAAGATACCGGAGACGTTTATCATTTCCTTCTCTAGCTCATTTTACCAGTGAGAAACTGAGGAAAAACAGGGTTAAGTAATTTGCCCAGGTTCACACAGCCAATGTGTCTGAGGCTGGATTTAAACTTGGGTCTTCCTGACCCCAGGTCCAGCACTCTGTCCATTGTCCCACTCAGCTGCCCCATATTATCCTGCAAAACATATCCCGACAGCCAGTCAGCTAGCATTTACTGCCTTACCTATGTTGGTGTCTCTATAATGAACAATGGGAGAGTGAATGATTAAAAGAATAGGATAGAGACTGGACGTGTGATTTCTTTGGTATGAGGAACTCTAAAAGGAGGAAATTCCCTCCACTGATGCAGGTCAGAAGTTTCTTTGCAATTTATAGTCTTAGCTGCCTAAGGTAGAGGTATCGAAGTCAAATAGAAACAGGGTCACTAATTTGTAGCTAGGGATCCCTGTGGGCCATTTATTGACTTTGTTTTAAAATGTCTTATCTATGTTTTATTGTATTTTTATTTATTTTGTTAAATATTTCCCAATTATATTTTAATCTGATTCAGGGCACATCTGAGTACTGTAGGACATGAAGCGTTTGACACTTCTGCACTAGAGTGCACAGAAGTTAAATGATTTGTCCAGGGTCATGCTGCTAATATGTGTCAAAGGCAGGATTTAAATCTACATCTTTCTGGCCTCAAAGCTAGTTCCACCATTATTCCAGTGATTATTACAAAAAGAAATAAAAGATACGCTCACTACTTTAAAAGATCTTACAAGCTTGCTAACACATATATGAAATTCTAGGAACCTATGATCTTCACCTGCAGGCTAGATTTGAATATCCCTCCCTCTATCACTTCAACAAGTCAAACAAATCAGACAAAGCCTAGCACATATTAGATATTTAAAGGGTTCACTTACCTGAACTATTCATCTTCATAACCCTAACACAGTGCCTTACATGGAGTAAACACTTAAGAAATATTTATTCAATTGAATTCAATTCTTGCAATCACCTCCCTTTCTAAGCTGGTTCCTGGTTTCCTCTTTCTGCCTTTGCCCCCATCTCCCCCCGTCATTCTTCCCATCCCTCACATAGAGCTGTGACTTACAATTCTGGCACTTTGGTAAAACTCAGTGAGGCTGGACAAAGGTTGGGAAGGGCCATGAGATAAAGGTCTAAGATATGTATAAGCACTTGTGATGCCAATCAGTGATTAAAGATCTTTCCCATCCATTCATTAGCCCTCAGGTGGGGCTAGTTAAGGGAAGCTTGATTATAGGTTTCTTTGTAGGCAGGCCTACACCCTTTACTTACTAGGCACTAAGCCCTAGGCCTACATCCTTTTGCTGATTGGGCATGAAGCCCTTGGGCCTTCAAAAGAGTATGTATACAGAGGCAGCTAGGTGGCGCAGTGAGTAGAGCACCGGCCCTGGAGTCAGGAGGACCTGTGTTCAAATCCGGCCTCAGACGCTTGACACATTTACTAGCTGTGTGACTTTAGGCAAGTCACTTAACCCCAATTGCCCTGCCAAAAAGCCAAAAAAAAAAGAGTATGTATACCCAGAAGGTAGCCGTTATTAGGTCAGAATTCAGAATTCAGCTCAAGGAGGAGAAGTAAGAACTCTGAGATGACAGAGCTGCAGAGAGAGGGCAAAGTGGAGTGTGAAGACCAGAGAGCTGAGAGGGCAAAGAACACAAGCAAGCAGACAGTTGGGATTCTGAGTGTTTATGGGGAGGTCCCAGCAGGGTGGAAGGTTATGGGATGACTTGGTTCCTTGATGTAATACTGTGTTATAATTTCCTTGTTGTTACATTGAGGTAAACTTACTGATTTGGGAGTACAATTACTGTTATGTCAGTTTGGAGTTATTGGTCTTGGGATTTGGTCCTCTGGTGTCTAAATAAAATGTTATACTTCCTCTGCCTTCTACCTAGAGAATCTCTTATACTTTGTGATTCCAAACTATATGGGCATGTTCATGGTTGCCTTCAAGGTCATGAATCTTGCCTTACCAACAGAGCATTCCTTTTAAAGATTGAGGTAGATTGAAGGCAGAGCCCATGAGGTCGAGGAGCTTGAAGAACTGGGATACCAGGGTGATTGAAAAGAGAAGAGGTTTCAGTGTAGAAGGAAGGTATGAGCCTGCTCTAAGCTTAATGGAAGGAGAGGGAAATAACCTAGAGGGCCATATATGACAGCAGTAAGGATCTGAAAAGGATGAAGGGAACTTTAAAAGAAGAGAATAAATGAGAAAATGAAGCATTTATCAAGAATTTATTATGTGTTAAGCTCTAGGGACACAAATAGAAAAGTATCTCGTATTCTAATGGAGGAGATGACATATATGGAAGGTTCCATCTGCAAGTCAGATGGAAAAGTCCCATGGCCTTTAGAGTATAGCAGCAAAGATATTTCTTCTTTAATGTCATTTCCCCAATAATAAATTATAAAATTATTTTATAATTTATAATAATAAAATAATATCCATTTCTGTGATTGTAACAAACTGAAATAATTTTATATTATCCCCTCTCTGTTATATCACTCCCCAAGGCCTTTACATCCTTTTTCTACCTTTTCCTTCTATCATGGGCTGAGACTGACTCAGCTGGTCTAGTTAGTTCAGGTTCAGGAATAGAGTGAAATGAGATTCATGTACCATCCAATGCTTAACAAAAAGGATAGTCAGCAAGAATACAACACTGACTCAGGGAGACACAACTCCCCTCATTGCTATATGTAAACCTGATCAGCAGGATGAGTTGAGTTAGAAGAGTTTTATAACTGAAGCAGGAATGGGATAGCTGTCAAAACTAAAGGTCACTTACTCTTTATAGTCTAGCCCGTTTATGTCCTGCACAACTGGGAAGCTGCATCAGTAGCTTAAGCCTTAGTCCCCTAGATGAATCAAGTCTCAGGATCAGATTCCTTGCCTAGGAGGGATGCACACACACGAGGCTTGCTTATACACCAGGAACCCCCAATAGACAGTACTCCTACCACATCTTACCCCTTGGTGGCAAGTTCCTAAAGGTCTTCTAGAGTTACTTTCTGTAATGGCAACCAGCCTGGCATACCCAGGACAGCTGCTAGCACAGGTTCTTAGATCTGCTTTACTAGGAAAGGTACCTGTTTAAGGGGTCAACAATCTTCTTTAATTACATTCACTAGTTCAGGAGAAAAGTCAGTTCCCTGAACTTCAGAGAAAATACAAACAGAAAATAGAAGCAGAGAAATAAAGACCAACAGACAGGGCTCTTAACTGCTTGAACCAAAGCAATAGTGCTATGCACTTTACATATACCACTGGATCCAGAGAGCCTTTACTTCTGAGTAGTTGGGGTGCTCTAAACATATGGCTACTCAGAGTCTCAACCAGGGAATCAAAAGATCCTTCTCATAAGTGAACCCCCAAAGTAAACTACCAACTCAGAGTATATATGTATATATATATATATATATATATATAATATACACTTCTCAGAGCCATAAGGCATCACAATCCTTGTGACTCAGTGCCTAATTAGAAATTAGCAAAAGGTGTGAAAGCCTTCCTACAAGCAAGCCTCCCCTAAGTAAGCTTCCTGTAATGGACTCCATATGAGGCCTGTTAATGGGCAGGGAAGATCTTACATCCCATTAACATTACACTTCCATACTTAAATGGTTTTAAGGCTATTTCTGGGCAGCCCCGACATTGGGAATGTGAGAAACCGAATAGGCATCAGTGGATGAAGAACTTTGCTCAAGTAAAAGAAAAACAGAAAGATTAGGGTTTAGAGGAGGAAGCAAACTATGTGATGACCTCCTGACAGACTGCCACTGTGGTGACCTTATATGGAAGAGAAGGAAGACCAGAAATCCCAGGCTGAATGTTACGCCTTTGGAAGGATTAAATCTCAGAGGTGTCATGTAATGGGTGATGTTGAGGTCATTTCACAATAGGTGACCCAATGCAAAGCTATGATGATGAGGAGGAACCACTTCAAGAATCAGCAGAGACACTTCTAGCACAATCATCAATTCTCATCATGGGTCAGTGTCACCTGGAATAAGATAGAGATGATATCATTACTGTCTTGCATGCAGGCTGTCTTCACGCCAGGGTGGGTACTAAGGCTTGCACCATATCACCACCCTTTGACTAACTTCTTAAAGAGGCCTAGTCTCTGAATGAGCATTACCTCACTCAAAGTGAGAACCTGAAAAAGACCTTAGCCTGAAAGGGCCAGGGTCTCCCAGTGCATCCTGGGCCATCTCCAGTCTTCCTGGTGAATGTCAGGCCACTAGACCCAGATGGTTCTGGAGGAGAAAGTGAGGCTGGTGACCTTGTACGGCCTTCCCTCATTTAAATCAAAGTCAACTGCAAGTCATGCCATCATTTCCTTGATGTCATGGTCTTATTCAAGAACAAAGAATACACAATATCACCACCACTTCAGGGTTCCCCCAGCCCACCAGCCAGGACTTCCCTCTCCATAGAAGCATTGGGAAAGGTTCAATACCAATTTCTGACTCTCTAGAGACCTTGGGGAAGGGGCAGCCTCATTTTCCCACAGTGCGTGGGCAACAACCAAGGGTGCACTAGTAAAAACAACCCAGTTCTCCCTAAGGGGGAAAAATATGGTTCTGACACACTTTTAAGTTTAATCTGCATTATTAACACTTTTTTTAACTTTAGACAACCAACCAAACCAAATATACAAACAAAAAAAGAGCCCTGATTTCTGAAGTGTAAATGAAAATTTGTCAATCCAGGCTCTCATGAGCCAGATTGAGCTAACTCTAGCACATCTCTGGTAAGAACTCTCCCCTACTTTCTTGCAGAGACATATTAAAGGACCCCATTTTTACGAATATATACACATTCACCGTAGTTACACTGAGACAATTTCATTATTTTACCTCCCCATACCCTTAGAGCACAAGGTACCTCCAAAAAATATCACCCTTTAATCCCTCAAGCCCTTTCTGGAAAGAGGTTGCCCAAATCATCCTAGGAAAGACAAATGGCAATTGAAGAAGAATGTGAGTGCTTTTCCCAGGGATATGGAGCCTTATGAGGGGGAAGAGCAAGAGAAGGTCAAACAGAGCTATGTTTAAATGCAGTCCACCCTTAGGAGGTAAGTCTTCTTGGAGTGGATCCAAGAAACCACTGGATGAGAGAGCTTTCCCCCCACTAATGGTGGCACTGATTCATTGCAGACATGGCTTCTAAGAAGTGGGGCATCCAGCCCTACTAGTCAGAGGCATGAGAAGGAAGCTTTTGTTTAGCAAAGTCAAAGCTCTTGCCCTGAGTTGGGAATAGAATAGTTTGTCACTTGGTGGCAAGTTGAAGATCCCGTAGTACAGGTGGAAACTCTAATAGGCCTGAGGCTCCCTATTGGGCAGACATAGTTGCCTCACCCTCTGTAAGGACTGTCATATGGTTCCACATCCAGTAAAACATGGCATCACTGCTGCCATGTCCAGACTGGCAATAGATGCATTCCATCAATGATGGGGAATGTGAATTCTCCAAAACCCAAAGAGTTTAATGATCCTATTGGATTCCTTTTTACATATATCAGGGAAGCAAATGTTTGTTCTGGATTGTGTCTGGGATCATCTGGTTTCTCCTCATTCTCACCATATTCCACAAAACTCGACTAAGTGGACTAACCCTTAGATTTTCATAGTATTGCTCTTCTACCTCTTCTCCTGCAGATGGACTACCATCTGATGTACATTGTCTGGTCCAGTCAACATTATGTCATCATCATGGTGGTCAATATCAATACCCTCAAGAAGCGGGGCCCCATTGCAATTCTTTACCCATCAAACTGTGGCAAAATGAAGAAGACTTCAGTTAGCTCTGGAGGACAGTGAAGGTATACTGGACCCTTTCCCAGATGAAAGTGAATTGCTGGAGTTTTGTGACTAAGAATATGGAGGACTAGATTATTTATCTCATCCTCATAACCTCTTAAACCTCTCCAAAAACAAAAATTATGTGCCAAAGGAAAAGCAACTTCAGCCACCCATCATCTAAGACACTAGGAGCCCAAGAGATTGTTTACAAAAAACAAACCATGGACTAATGCCTATCTTGAGCTCACTCAGCACCCCTAACTGCCCCCACCAACCATACTACCAGCAGTAAATTTGTACTAGCTGATCCAGTTAATAAGCTTGCAACAAAATCCAACCCTACAACCTGGTCTCCCTCCCTCTGTCCAGTACCTTGGAGATCTGGGTCTTAGGCTGTACAAGTTTACTGGGGCCTTCATGTCCAGTGATGTAGCAGCACCCCTTCATGCAAAAGATCTGTGCAAGACAGCGGAGGAATGGAGAGACTAGGGAAGGACACATGTCTGGGCTTGAAATAGAGCTTAACCCTCTCCCCTAATCCTCACATGACCTCTGCCACTCCACTACCTCCCTTTAGGATCAAAGATCCAAATTCCAAACTCCATAGATCAACACTGGCTGCAATAACACCAGGGTTGTGGTACTAGTGGGTCAGAGAACTGAAGAACAGAGGGAATGAGACAGGACATTATGTGTAAGGGATTGTACAGCACTCTACTAGGTCTGAAGGAAAGATCCTAACATCTAGCTGTGACCAGTTCTATCCTCCCAAAAGTCATTTGAGGCAGAGATGTAGGTTGGTGAACTGTGAAGTGACCAAGTGTAATAGCAATTTAGATATGAAAATCTTTCCCACCCATTAATAGGCCATGTGACCTACTTACATTACAGGAAGCCTAAGGTACATGTGGTGGAAAGAGATTGCTGGGAGGAAAAGGAAGTAGTGTCATAGGAAATGCAGAGAGAGCCGTTATGGCTGTTATGGCTGTCTTGATACTTAGAGCTGAGGTAAAGACAGCTGACCTGTGATAGCTGTACTGTGAGTTTTGTGGGAATACCCTAGCAGGGCGTTGGAGAGGTTTTGGAATGGTGAAGCTCCATGCTATGATATTGTGTTTTAAGTTCCTTGCTATTATGATAAAGTGGGCTCACTGGCTGTGGGGGTGCTGGTGGCTTGGTTATGGGATCTGGTTGTCTGGTGTCTGAATAAATGTTTTACTTCTTCTACTTTCTATATGGATAGTCTTTCATACTTTGTAATACAGAACTACATAGGCTTATTCACGATTATCATCAATGTTGTATTTATTGTCTTACTGATACACCAGGCTGCAAGGAAACTGAGACACCTTGAGATTCAGCTCCTGGGGAAACCACTATCAGGAGGAAGGAGTCAGAAAGTGAGCAACAGGGGAAAATAAGGGGAAAAAAGACTGAAATGATCTAAGATCTCAGAAGGCAGAACAATTTGTACTCATACTTCACAAATTGTTCTCAGAAATAGAGAATCCTGCTGGAATCTTTTTATAAAAATATATCATTTCAGTATGTAAACTAGGAAAGGATAGAACACAAAAGGAAAAGTGTAGATGAATATCATTAATGAATATTGACTCAAAAATTTTAAACAAAATCCTGTCAAACAGATAATAGCAATTTATCCAAGAAAACATTCCATATGACTAAGTAGGAGTTATATCAGGGATGCAAGGATGATTCAACATTAGGAAAACAATCAATATAATCAAGCATATTAAAAACCAAAATATCGAAAATGCCATAATTATCTCAACTAATGCAGAAAAAGCTTTTGATGAAATACAACATTCATTTATACCAAAAAGCCTTCAAAGTAGGGGCATAGGAGGACCTTTTTTTAACCATAGAAAGAATCTATCTAAGACCAAAACCAAGCATCATATATAATGGGCATATATTGGAACCTTTTCCATTACAGGAATAAATCAAGGATGCTTTATTTGCTATAGTTCAAGAAATGCTAGCAACAGTAATAAGACAAGAGAAAGTACTTAAAGGCATAAAAATGGGTAAAGAGCAAATAAAACTATCCTGATTTGCTGATGATAAAATGGTATATTTGGAAATTCCTAGGGAATTGATAAAGATGGTAACAGAGACAATTAATAGTTACAGCAAAGTTTCAGGCTACAAAATAAGCCCTAAAAATCAGCTCTATTTCTTTGTAATAATTACAGAATCCAAAAATCAAAAACAAAAGGGAAATTTCATTCCAAATAACTACGAAATGCTAAAATATCTGGGAACTGATTAAGAAAAACACACAAGACTTGTACGGATTCCCTTACAAAGCATTCCTCAAAGAAATAAGGAATAATTTAAATAGTTGGAGCAATATTCAGAGCTCATAGCTAGGCCATGCCAATAAAATAAAAATGAAAATACTACTAAAGTTAACTTATATTTATCATGCTATACAAATCAAATTACCAAGGGGATATTTTGTAGAACTTGGTAAAATAATAACAAAATTATTTGGAAAGACAAAAGATCTTAAATATAAAGAGAAATGGTGAAAAGAAGTGGGGATGAAGGGGAAATGGCACTTCTAGACCTCAAACTATTTCATAAAGCAATAGTCATCAAAACCATTTTATGGGTTGAAACACAGACATATA
>CM053622.1:355780203-355797703 GCA_028646595.1 Phalanger gymnotis
CAATTACATACCTCTCACAGCTTTGTGTAGGAGATGTATTCTTAACCAAACAAGAGATAGAGGCAATTACAAAAGATAAAATAGGTAACTGATTACAAGACACTGACTGAAAAGCTTCTGTACAGACAAAATTAATGCATCTAGGAGAAGAAAGAAAAAGGTCAGATGGGAAAAAATCTTTGCATCAGATTTATCTGATAAGAATCTGGTATTCGAGATATATAAATTATATATGTGTGTGTGTATATATATATAAGCTACATATACATGCATATGTATATATATATATATGTATACATATAAATACATTTGACTAATAGTAATTCCCCAATTAATGAGTGGTCAAAGGTTATGAACAAACAGTTCCCAAAAGAGGAATTATAAAGTATTTACAACCATATGGAAGAATGCTCCAAATTACTAATAATACAAGAAACATATATATATATATATATATATATATATATATATATCAAAATAACTCCAAAGTTTTACCTCACACCTTGCAAATTTGCAAAGATGATAAAAGATGACAATAGTCAACGTGAAGGGATTGTGGAATGATAGACCCACTAATACATTGTTGGTGGAGCTGTGAAATGCATCTATATGACCCTCAGCCAAGTTTGCCTTGTATAGACACTGTTGTACTGATCTCCTGCTCAAATTTTACTAGTCTACCCAAAGCAATTGAGTGCCGTGCCTATGGAGTCCCATAGCTAAAATCTGATAGTATTTAGCTGATGTTCCATCCAAAAGTCATGATCTAATTATACCCCAAAATGGTCAGTGTATTGATTTGGGAGTTACGTATCAGAGTAGCATAGATCCAGTCTACCAAGTCCATCTCTTTTAGAAATTTCACCCATTCTTTTTCAGATCCCTATCTGGGAAATGGCTGCAACAGAAACTCATTTTTATGTTACTACATATGTATGATTCTCCTTCTTATTCACTTAAAAAGAGACAAAGAGAGTTGCCAGCTGGAATCTCTAGCTAATTTAACTTAATTTTAAAAAGCGAATCTTCTGTGAGCTCCCCAAGCAGATAGAACTCTGCCACAGAGAGGGACTCTGAATTGGATCACTGGCCTGTGTCCTCAACAGCTATGAATCCAATGACTCATCAGGTTGTTATTTAAATTTTTGTCTCCCCACAACTTGCCCAGTTCCTTGGTTGTGAAAACATGCCCGCCTTCTAACACTCTGAATCTCTAGATCTCATCATGGGGGCAAACATCTTGTTTTAAAACTCATCCCCACTCCCAGTATCTTAAAATCATGGTCTTTGTGGGACTCAATGCATTTTCCAGAATGACCTCTGTGTTGGAAAATATACTTTACTAAGGCCTCTCAGTACCTATTTACATGATCATTGCACCTTGTACTTATGTTATTACTAAGTTAAACAGCCAGCTGCCCCTATTCCTTCAGGACACATTCCTTAAACATATAAAACTTAGTCTCAGTTGTTCAAACCAAAGGAAAAGTTTGCTTTTATTTTTCTTATGCTAGTGTTCCAGCTTTTCTATGACCATTAGCAATAATACTCCATTTCGATCTCCTTGATCTCCACCAGGCTAATCTCTTTAGGTCAATGGCAGTCTCACTTTGTTTCATTGAGAGAACTTGCCTTCCAGGTAGGGCCGTCTGATCAGTGGAGCATCTACTTCCTCACTATCTAGCTTCTACTTCAACCACAAAGACCATGAGCTCATTCCAATCCAATAATGCTGGCTGATGCCAAATATTGCAGACCAGGACTGACTTAGATTGGTCCATGTTTAGGATTAAAATGAAATGAAATACTTAACAATTACATAACATTTAACAAAAAGAAGTTTATTTTAAAATGGAATGGAAAGAACAATCAGCCAGGATATAGCTCTGGTTCAGGTAGATGAAGCCCCCTTTCTCTCTATACAAAAATGCATCTAGTCAGCAAGGTGTGCTGGGTCAGATGGGCATGACACAGTGATATCTTTCAATTCTATGGGGCATTTATTCCTTTGGGGATGAATTTTTTATGGCTGGGTGAATGGGAAGCCAAAAGTCATTGTCTCATGCCTTAACAAGCTGGACAAATCAAGTCCCAGGGAAAGCTTCCCTGCCTTTCAGGGGAGAAAAAAAACTGCTAGCCTAGGCTTCTCAGCAAGAAGCCTAGTATATAATGCTCCTCCCCCACTTTCCTTTCTATACTCATGGCCCCCACTCTTGTCCAGACCTTATTACCTTTGCAAGCGTCACTACAGTGGTCTTCTAATTAGTCTTCCTGCCTCTAGTCTCCACCTTATTATTAACTCCTTATTCCCCAAATTCCAAGGCTTGTATTTAAAGCCTTCCACATCTGTCCCAAACTACCTTTCCATCTCCCACAACTCTTCTACAATGTTCCTCTACATGTATCCTTAGCTCCAGTCAGAGCTATTCCTTCGAATGTGCCTTGTATTTTTTTTACCTCCCTTGCCTTTACTGACATGTTTTCCTTCCTCTAGAAGTGCTCTCCCTTTCTTCTGTCCATTAATCTGAATTCCACCCATCGTTTAAGAGCCAGCTTAAGCCCTATTTTACCCATAAAGCTATCCCTGATTATCCCAGCCCTCGCTGATCTTTTTCTCCTCTATGCTCTTATAATACTTACAATCTGTACAACCAAATCACTTCTTTTCACATGCTCCCTTGTACTTATCTTTATACATAGACATGTTTTGTTTCTCCTAACTAGGTTATGAGCTCACTGAGGAGAAGGAACATATTTTCTACATCTTGGCAGCCCCTCATAGCAACCAGTACATTGCCTTGTATATAACAGGTACTTACTTATTATAGAAATACATACTGGGCACTCATTACATGTGATGTATGCAGTATTCAATTATTATTTATTGACTGAATGATGAAACAGAGCAAATATAGTATTAACATAGTATATGTAGATATGTTACAAGATGGAATTTGGACTGATGTCTATAAATAGGGAACAACTAGCAAGGGCTTCATTTTTAGGCTGTTATATTTCTATTGTCAAAAATAATTATACGTATATTTTTATTAAGGTCTTCATGGCTTATTATAGGCATCACTAAGAGCCATTCTTAAATTCCACAAGTATGAGTGAATTGCATATAGTGTTTTTCTTTTCAGTGACTTAACCTTGGTCAATATTTTCAGAGCTGGACAGTCTCAGTAAGGCACAAGGTCTTACTAATAACAAATGTCTTAGCTAACAAATGACTAGCATTCACAAGAGATTTGTGATTACTAGATTACTAGAGAGATTACTAGAGTTCCAGTGATTCTCAGAATATAGTCTATGTGTCCTCCTTCCTTCAGATGGTACAGAGGATGGTGCCAAATTGAAGTTACACAAATATTTATTATTTTTAAGAGGTGTATTTTCCACCACTGATTAAATTAGATATGGAAAAAGCTCAGATATTAACATTTCAAAAATATTGCTTTAATAATACCCAAACTCCACAACATTTTTATTATTTGTTTTGGCCATAGAAAGTATGTGTAGCTGGAAGGAGCTTTCTGTCCTACTGAAGTGGCCTAGTGCTGAAAGTTTGAGGACAACTAATTCAGTTGGTTTCCATGTCACATTATGATATATTTGCCATGTCATCAGTGAAGAGTTGGAAGATGTAGTAAGCAGGTGGCCGGTTCAACATTCAAGACTTCACAGCATCAGAGAATGTTAATGTTGGAAGGGATCTAACTGACCATCTAGTCCAACCTAAAAGGACTTCTCTACTCTAACATACCCAACAAGGCATTGTCCAGCCTCTGCTTGAAAAGATAGGGAGCTCACCACATCTTAAGAGACCTCATTCCACTCTGATTGTTCCTTAGCAAGTTTTGCCTAACATCCAGCCTAAATGTGCTTCTTTGAAACTTTTACCTATTACTTCCGGTTCATCTCTATGAAGACAAGTCTAGTCTCTCCTTCGCATGTAGCTGTTCAAACACTTAAAAAGAGACATTAAATCCTCCTTGTGTCTTCTCTTCTCCAGGGAAAATATCAACTGATACTTTCCACTAATGCTCATGTGCTGTGGACTCAAAGACCTTTACCATGCTAACTATCCTTCTCTGAAAGGCACCTTGGTGATATAGTGTTATAATGGATAGAATATTGAACTTCATTCAGAAAGTCCAGAGTTGGAATCCCACCTCAGGCACCTCTTAGTTGTGTGACTCTGGGTAAGTCATTGAACCTCTCAGCCTCAAGTTCTTCATCAACAGAAAGGAGATGATAATGACATATCCCTCGCAGGGTCATCATGAGGATCAAATGAGATAATATTTATAAATGCACTTGGCAAATTTTAAAGAATTTTGAAAGTGCTAGTTATTTTTATTATTAGTAATGCCGTTCCTCAACTGTGGTGCCCAGAACTAAACACAATACCCCTGATGATATAGCAGGAGGATCACCTCCTTATTCCTGGAAGTTACATGTCTCTTAATGCAGCTCAAGATTACAGTAGCTGTAATAATCCTTACATCCTTCAGTTTTCACTGATAAACTATGACATAAGGGGCAGCTAGGTGGTGCAGTGAGTAGAGCGCCGGCCCTGGAGTCAGGGGGGCCTGAGGTCAAATCCGGCCTCAGACACTTGACACACTTACTAGCTGTGTGACCTTGGGCAAGTCACTTAACCCCAACTGCCCTGCCTTCCCCCCTCCAAAAAAAAATTAAAAAAGAAAAGTATAAACTATGATATAAACAATAAGATGTCACTGTTTAGATCTTGGTGGATACATTAGTAATGTCTCTCTCAGGCGGGAAGTGTTGGTGATGACAAGCTGGTGCTTGGCAGGACATCCAAGCAGGAGGAGCTTGCTGCTGCTCACTTTTCCAATTTCCAATTAGGTGAGAGACAGTAAAGTTACTCCATATGTCAACATCACTGCCAACACATGCATTAAAATGCCCCTCTGATGATCAGCTTGTCACATGTTGGCACTACTGTGTTGGCACTACTGTGATGAATCTGTCCAGGTGGTACATCATTATTCCATCACCAAAACCAGCCTCAGGAAGCGCAAACATAGCAGTACAATTTTCGTTCCAGCAAGAGGAGGAATTAAAACTCCTAGGCCATTTGGTGTGGCCCAGGACTTGCTACTGAGCTAAGTTTCAGAATTGCCCCTTAAAAAACAAAATACACTTCTCTTACTCAGTTGGAACCTTGGAAAAAATTCATGCACTAACAACTCTATTGAGAATTTGTAGAACAGAGATGTCAAACTCATGGCCTTTTACCAGATTAAAATGTAATTGAGAAATATTTAACAAGATAAATCCACTGAGTGTAGGAAAGAACATATTAAAATCTTTATTTTTATGTTTTTAATCTAACAAATAATAAATTTAAGCTTCATTGATCTTTAATACGTGGATTGACAATGAATTATTGGTCTGCATGTCAGAGGGACATGTGCCATGAACAGCATGTGAGGTATCTGGAGGGAACAGTGGACATTTCATAGGGTGGTGGTAAGACTGACAGTAGTTTCCTCACTATCGTTTGCATTCAGTTTTTGCCATATATTTCAATTGACTCATGCCTGGGGAGGTAGATGTACAGATTATTACTAACCTTTTCAAAGTGGATAAATGGCTTTAAAAGATTCCTGTCCCCTCCAAAAAGCCAAGCAAGCAACCAACCAACCCATGGATTGAAAATAAACAATGAGTACAATTTGACAACAAGAAAATGACCAAGCTGATATTTGTCCTGCTCCCAGTGTGAGCTCTTCATCAGTTATGTTACAAGCTGAGACAGCGAGGATGGCAAAAAGTTAATCCAATAAATTCAAATTTATCAAGAACATTATTTGAATATGGACTTGCAACCACCACAATAATGAATCTTGTCGCAAGTTCAAACTGTACTTGAGCTATTAGCTATGGATAATTTAAAGCCATTGCAAGCAGCAAGACATCAACACTTTTGTCATTGAAAATGATGTGAATGTCACCTACAAAAACACATATGTGCTCACCTAAAAAACTTGGAAATTAGATTTTCTAACCTGCTTAAAAATCTTCCAAAAAAGGGTCAGTGGGTTTTGTATCCATTTATTTTTTTAAAAAAAATACCACTTTCTGATTAAGTTGTATTATAACATGGGTGGAACTGAAAAACAAGTGCCATGCTTGAATAACAGCAGACCATGACACATTTCTTTGATTTGGGCTGATGTTTTCTTTTGTGAGATCAACCAGGTCTCCACTGTCTAGTAGCTAATAGATAAAGAAGCTTATTTTTCAACTGTAACAACTGTTACAACCAATTGTGGCAATCAACTGAATTTAGAACCAGAACTTCAAATGCCTATATCACAAGATATTAAACCAAGATTTTTGAAAACAATGAAGCATATGAAACATACTGCTTGGCTTAGTGAGTGTAAAAAAGTTTTTATACCATTCTGAAATAAAATAAAAGTTAAAATATTATTTATTTCTTCATCTCTACTTTAAAATTTTTATTATGATTTAAACATACACAATATATAAGTGTACTATATGTCATTATATCATTTGTAAATAAATATCTATTTGGAGGTATGCACTCAAAAATATTTTACTAATAAGGGTATGGAATCACAAAGGGTGGGATCCACTATTCTAGAAGCCACTAAAATGTTTTTCATCATTTCTAATCATCATAGGTACTTAATTATGAAAACTTAGCCTCACATTTCTATCTGAGGCTTAGCTGCAGATCTCTTTGATGAAAGGAGAAGTCTTAGACACTACACTGACTAATTGCCGAAACAATAACCACAGTCCTTTGCCTTGAAGTGGAACGTCTTTCCAAAATTATGTTCAGTCCCTTTTCCTGAGCTGACACTTTAATTTTTTGACAAATCTATGCTTTCATCATGTGGCAGGTGGCAAACCTCTATCTTTTCCATTTGCCATGACTCTCGTCCAGGGCTTTCTATAAATGCTCCAGAAAGAGTACATCTAAAGATATATTTGGGGATACCAGCAAAGATGGTATTGGGGATAAGGATAGGAATAAGGATGGGGACTGTACGAGTGATTTCACTGGGGCAAAGAATTCCCAGGTGAGAAAAGTCTCTTTACTGATGTAGATCAGAAATTTCATACAACTTCAAGTCTTTGGAAATTATGCAAAGAATTGAAAAGTTAAATGATGTGCCCAGGGTCACATAGTAAATATGTGTCAGAGGCAAGACTTGAACATGTCTTCCTAGCTTTGTTCCGTTGAATCACATTGCCTCGCTAATGGTGATGTTACTTGAATTAATTTACAGATTTCGTGCTATTCATATCAAATTATCCAGTGAGGTAATTCAGGCAAAATCATTATAAAATCATTTAAAAAAATGAAAAGTCTAGAATAGCAAAAGATATAGTTCTTATAATGGGGAATAAAGTAGGAAACAGTTCTTAAGACGGCGAATAAAGTAGGAATGGTGAATAAAGTATGTTATAAATCAGTAATAATAAAAATTACATACTATTAATTACTATCTCATAAATAAGGATAAGGAAGAATCAAAAACATTTAGACTAAAAAATCCAGGAGTCAATAAACCATGAACAAAATTTACTTGAAGAAGACCCTACTATTTGCCAAGAATTATTGAAAAATCTGTAGTTTGTAGAAATTAGGTTCAGAACATCTTACACTAAATACAATAGTCTCAAAGTGAATACGTAACCAGAATATAAAATTTAACACTATAAAATATTAGAAGAGAGCCAGATGAAGTAACTTTCATGACTGTGCATAGGAAGAAGAGTTCTTAACCAAATAATAAAGAGAAGTGATAACAAAAGACAAAATAGTAAAAATCATGATATATGAAATTTAAAAGGTTTTACACAAACAAAATCAATGTATTGGAATACAAATGAAAGCTGTTGATTGGGGGAAATTTTGTAAAATATCTCTGATTTCAGTCTGATATCCAAGATATGCACAAGTATAAGATTAAGAACAATTCACCAATAGGTAAGTGATCAAAGGATATAAACAAGCAGTACTCCAAAGAATTTTGCAAACTATTAACATCTATTAACAACTGCTACACATCACTAATTCAAGTCAAAATAAGTCTGGGCTTTTGTCTCAAACTCAGAAAATTGGAAAAGTTGACAAAAGATAAAAATATCTAATATTAGAGGGGCTGCAGAAAGGCAGGCACACTAATATTATGTTGGAGAAGCTGTGAATTGTTTCTATCATTCTGGAAAGCAATTTATAAAAAGCAAACTCTTTTACCCAGAGATCCTCACTGTTCTCTCAAGAAAGTCAATGACAAAAAGATTTTATATACGTCAAAATATTCATATCAACACTTTTGTGGTAGAAAAAGTACTACAACAGATACTTATCGATCAGAGGAATGACTAAATGAGTTTTGGCATGTGAATGTAACATATCATTGCTATCATACACGATTAATATCAACTTCTGGCCAAGATGGATACTTAAACAGTGGCAGGCAAACCAACTCTTACACAACTACTTCAGAAAAGTACATTAGAGCCAAGGATACCCTAAAATCCAAGCTAGAAGGAGAGATTATCTCAATAACATTTTCAAGCAGAGATTCAAGGAAAAAAATAGATTTTTGCAATGATTTATGTGAATATCTAGGAAAAAATAAAGCAAGATATTTAAAAAATGAAATGAAAATTCTGAAAGAAAGAATTGAAAGGAGAATAAGTAGCTTAGGACAGAAAATGACACACTTTATCCAAGTAATAAACTCCCTGAAAATTAGAATAGAGCATACTAAACTCGATGACTCCATAAGACAGAAAGAATATTACGACAAAATTAAAAGCCTGCAAAATAGGACAATATGTAAGGTATCTGCTGTATTTTTTTTTTTTAAAACTGATCTGGAAAAAAAGTCAAGGAGAGATAATTTAAGAATCATCCAACTCCCTGAAAACCATGACTTTTAAAAATCCTTGAACATTACATTTCAAAAAATCATAAATGAAAACTGTCCAGATCTATTAGAACCAGAAGATACTAATCATCTCCTAAAAGAAATCCAAAAGGGAAAAATCCTGGGAAAGTCACAGCCAAAATCCACAGCTTCCACATAAAAAAAAATAGTACCGCAAACATACATAAAAAAGAGTCCAAGTATGGAAGAATCACAGTTAAGATCACTTAAGACCTGGAAGCTTTAATTATAAATGACAAGAAATCTTGGAATATGCTGTTCTGAAAGGCAAAAGATATAGGCTTACATCCAAGAATAACTTACCCTGAAAAGCTAAGTATTTTGTTGTTATTGAGTCGTTTCAGTTGTGTCTGACTCTTCATGACCCCATTTGAGGTTCCTTGGCAAAGACACTGGAGCGATATGCCATTTCTTTCTCCAGCTCATTTTACAAGTGAGGGAACTGAGGTAAACAAGGTTAAGTGACTTGCCCAGCATCACACAGCTAATAAATGTCTGAGGCTAGAAGTATAATCCTACCAAAAAGGACCTTTATTAGAAGGGAACGAGAAAGAATATTAAAAGGAATAAGCTAGTGTACAAAGAAGAATGAAGGAGAGGGAACTTATTTCTCATATTTAGGATGTGTGAGAAGAGTATACAAACAGGAAGGAAGGACTGAGGGGAGCAGATAAAAGATAACACACTCTTCTCTGACATCAACAAAGGGAAAGTTGGAACGCTCTGTCTCAGACTTGGTTGATGTTTTGGCTAGTTTTACTGAAATGATTTTCATTTTTCACTTTTATTCTTTGTTTCAGGAGAGGGGTCTCTGGGTAAGAGAGGGGTATATATTCAGAGACAAAGATCCTATAAAAAGAGAAAATATCAATAAGTGTGTGTGTGTGTGTGTGTGTAAAGAATATGTGGCTGTATACATGGAAATGTGTTTTTCATGACTATACATTTATAACCTATGTCAAATTGCTTGCCTTCTCAAGGAGGGTGGCGAGGGGAAGGGAGAGAGAAAATCTGGAACTCAAAATTTGAAAAAAGAATGTTAAAAATTGTTTACGCCTAATTGGAAAAAGTAAAATATTAAATTATTTTTTAAAAAGGAATACATAGTTGTTATTTAAATACAAAAATAACTTGTCTTATGTATGGTATAGATTAATATTTCATCTGAGATCTGACCCACCCCTTTCCAAAGGGAGATTGTGATTTCCACTTTTGTGGGGACTAGGAGGAAGGCTGTGGCAGGGCACTTGTTTTTTCATTTGTTTAATGTCTAAGAGAGGTATTGGGCTAGAATTAAATCTACCCACCATGCCTCAGATATTAGTAGTCTAGGAATACAATACTTTGGAGCCCAAGGTAAATGCTACTTTCCCTGATCACTCTCAAAGGAAAGGTAATACTTATCACACCATCACCAGAATAACTCCATCCCACCACACTGGTTGCTCAAAAGATCATTATGAATAGCTATTATACCTCTCAATCAAAGTAAGCAATAAATGAAAAACAGAGAAATTATAAAAATCAGAGTATACCCACAAAATACATAAAATAAAGGAGCTCTTCAGCTTGGGAGCAAGATAAAAACATCACTACTTAACCAAGAAGAGAACAATCTCAGGGTGAGGGGATGAGCCTCTCCTGTCAGTCACTTGGGTTGCAAGGCTTAGAAGGCAAGTGCACTGTTGGAGTGGCGTGCAGCCTCTTCTACATATCCGAGGCTCTGAGGGTTTCTGGTAATCATTCAAAAATCCACTTACCCTTCTCAATTTGCTTCTCGAAAAGTCTTCCAACCATCTAAAGAGATCCTTTTTTCACTCACAGTGGTAGGAAATATCAAGGCTTACAACTGAATCAATCAAGAGTTATGTCTCCTGCTGCATGCAGTGTTACATGACTATCCCTCAGGAAAAACTTCAAGCCTGCGGAGGCAGAGATATGTCATATATAAGCGAGATACCACTGTAGCACTCAGGACATCAATCTTTGAATCTCAGAAATTGGAGCTGAAAGGGACCTTAGGTACCATCTGGTTCAACCTTTTCATTTTATAGATAATAATAACAACAACAACCCAATTGTGTGGCACTTTATAGTTTACAAAACCCATTTATCAAAACAACAATCTGGTGAGTTGGGTATCACAAGTGTTTTGACTCCTTTTTTGCAGATGAGAATGTAGAGACTCAGAGGTGATGGATATTTCTCAGAGCTGCAGGAAGTAAGTAGGAAAGCCAGTATTTGAACCTAGTTTCTCTGACTCCTAACCAAGGTATCTTTCCACCACATTATGCAGCCTTTCTTCTTCATTGTCCTTCATTATCACTATGTGACTGACATATTTCTTTTCAAATCATACATCTTTGTTGATATCGTTCACACTCCTTATCTAATGAGGCAGTTAGGTGACGCAGTGGACAGAGCATTGGACCTTAAGTCAGGAAGACCTAAGTTCCAATCTAGCATCAGACACTGACTAGCTGTGTGACGCTGAGCAAGTCACTTCACCTTTGCTTATCTCGGTTTCCTCATTTGTAAAATGGGGTTAATAATAGCACCTACCTCTCAGGGCTGTTGTGTGGACCAAATGAGACAGTCATTGTAAAGTGCTTAGCACAGTGCCTGGAACTTAGTAATTGCTATGTAAATGTCAATCATTGTTATTATTATTATTGTTATTATTAAATAAATTGTTATGTGTTATTATGCATATTTATGCTCATTATGTATCTTTCTGTTGCCTACGGATAGTTTGTAATTTTGATTCTTCTAGCATCCAACCATGATTCATAGCCATATAGTCACAAGAATATATTGTTGTTTTTGAAAAGAAATGAGTTTTTGTAGAAATGAGCACTTTGAGATATTTGAAGGTATTGTGCAATACTCCAAGGTCTTCCTGACTCCAAGACCTCTTCTCTATTCATTAAGCAATGCTGCTTCTCAATATGCACACATAAACACATGTATAATTCATATTAATAATATGTTATATGTAAAGTGATATTGTACATACATACATATTGAATTATTCACTGGCTCATCAAATGGTAGAGTCCCAAAGTGGTAGCTATATTCTGGTCATTGAAGGGAAGAAATCACCACAGAAAGGCTGGCATGGATCTTTCAAAGTAGCCAGTTTATAGAATTTCCCTACCTATGACATCAGAAACTGGGCACCAATCAGATGTACCTGAGTAAAAACCCACAACCCTCTCTATAAAACCTATGTCCATCACTTACATTACTGAGCTGCCTCATTCTAGAGGTGACAAATGACCCAAGAGCAACGGAGAACTGATAAAGCCACATCAAGGAGAAGATTCTCCATAGAAGTATCAATGACCCCTTAACTCCTCCTGCCATGACCAAAAAAGCATGGCACCTAGGCACCTTCATTGTATCCCTTCACTGCCCTGGTTTGAACGTGTCATCTTATGGCCCTAGAGAGGGGAGACTCAATCTATCCTTGTTGGTCAGGTTTAGTTTATCTTCTTGACTTCATCTTCTTAAGCTCCATTGTGACTTCCTCAGATTATTCACTGGATAATGAGATGGTTGAGTACCCAAATGATAGCTACACTTTGGTTACTGAAGGGAAACATTCACCACAGAAAGACTGCCAGACTTGCTCCAATTCACAACTATTTGCTGTCCTTTCCATTTAATCTGTCAACTCTCTCAATGTAATCTGGCTTAGCTGGATTTCTCTTTCCTTTTCTTTACTATGACTCTCTGACGATTTAAGAACTGGAACCACTTACAGTTTTCTGTCATTTTCTTCCATAAAGTTTTGTGAATAGATTTTGCCTTTGGCTGACATTCTCTTGGCTTTCTGAAGGGGTTATTTGATGGACCGATGGAGATATTTCTTGGCTTCCTTATAACAGTGACATCTTTTGACCAATTAAACTTCTTAAAGACATAGTAATAAACAAAGTTTAAGTTTTTATGGCTGCCTTTGTGACAAAGATGAAGAAATAGCAAAGAAAACTGAGAAGAAACAGTCAGAAAGGTAGAAGAAAAACCAAGCAAAAGTCATTTCAGAAAAATCCAAAGAGAGTATGGTCTACAGTAGGAAAAGGTGAATAATGATGTCAAATATTTCAGAGAGATCAAGAAAGATAAAGATTGAAAATGCTATCTTACATCCAGAGAAAGAACTATGGAGTCTGAATGCAGATCAAAGCATACTATTTTCACTTTTGGGGTTTTTTTTGTGGCTTTCTCTTTTTGTTCTATTTCTTCTTTTACAACATGAGTAATGTGGAAATATGTTTCCATGATTACACATGTATAACATATCAGTTTGCTTGCTGTCTTGTGGAGGGGGGATGGGAGGGAGGGAAAGAGAAAAAAATTGAAGCTAAAAATCTTATAAAAATGAATGCTGAAAACTATCCTTACATGTAATTGGAAAAGAATAAAATAGTACTTACAAAATAAATAAATTTTAAAAAAAGAAAGATAAGGATTGAGAAAAGGCCATTAGATTTAACAATTAAATTTGATATGAAGCTGGTAGGGATAACTAAAACATTGTATAATACGAACAGAATCAAAAAACTATCTTTTCAGTTTATAATGATGGGCTAAAAGTAAATTCAAAATGTAGAAATATTTAAATATTTAGTATTTTATAAATGTAAGGTCCTATGCTTCAGTTTTTTTTAGAAAAATATCAAATTCATAAGCACAAGGAAAAGAAGGGATAACTAGACAAGACTTCAAAGAAAAAAAATCTTGTTGCTTTAATGGATTTTAAGCTAAAAAAGAGTCAAGTTCAACATGGCAGCCAAAAAGAAAAAACTCAAATCCTAATATATAATCTTTGGCCCATGAAAAGCAACATAATCCAGAAAGATAGTCGGCGCCTCACTAAACTCTGTTCTAGTGGACTGCATCTGGAGGATTGTGTTCAGTTTAGAGTATCATATTTTAGGAGGGACATTGAAAGTCTGAAGAATGCCTGGGGAGGGGGTGACCAGGATGATAAGGATCCTCAACACCATGCCATATGTTAGCAGTTAAAGAAATTATACATCTTTAGCCTGGAAAAAAGAAAAATTGTGGGGGAAGGGCATTGATCGTTGTCTTAAAGTATTTGAAGGGCTGTTATGTGGAAGAGCGATTATACTTCTTCTCCTTGACCCCAAAGATTGAGCTAAGACCAATTGGTAGAAATTTCAAAGGGGCAAACTTAGGCTTGCTCTTTCTAAAAGTTAGAACCGTCCAAAAGTGGAATGTGCTACCTTGGAAGATTTTTAAGTTCTCTCTCACTAGAAATCTTCAAGTGAAATCTGAGTATGTTACGGCTGGATTTCTTGTACCCTGTGGTCCCTTCCAACTCTGGGGTTTTATGATTCTGGGAAGAACTACCTAGGAAAGTGTTAGCGACTTAGAAATGCAGGGTCATATAAATCTACATACAGCCTGAGATTTCATTATTCACACCAATAATAATCTTGATTAGGGAAACTATAGCTTTGTGTAGTGGAAAATACACTGGACTAGGAATCAGGAGACCTGAGTTCTTGACTCTGAAAGGCATTTGTCTCTGGGCTTTGACTCCATCTTGGTAAAATGAGGAATTTGGGTAACATAAATTTTAGAGATCCCAACGGTCCTAATGCTATTTGATTCTAGAATTCTAAGTTATTTTAGAAAGTACTGAAAATGAATGAAATCTTTCACTAAAAAAAAAAAGTTTGGCCTATCTAAACAGGGAAAAAGACAAGTGGATGATGAATAGCAAATGTTCAAACTATGGAGTTACATGGACAATCTACAGAGCTCATCTATATACACATATACTACCATGTGTATTAATATATTATCACATATGACTATATTGTGTCACATATAGAAATATAATATATTGGTATGTAATTTTATGATATCATGTGTAGTTATAAATTATTTATGATTATATAATGTTATATATTGTATACATATATATTTTAATATTACATATCACAACAGATACTGTACATGGACAATAACCTGGAGGAGGAAAGTAGTTTAGATTGCCTATGGGAAATTGTATGGTTCTTTTTTAAAAATTCATTTTGAACTTAAGTACAAAAAGACACACACATATAAAAGAACATTTCCATGTACACAGTACAACATAAAAAGAGTATTCAATATAAAACCATGAATTTCCATTTCACCCTGTTTTTTTAAACTATGTAATAAATACTACTCAACATTTTCGAAGCTACTCTACTCTTCTGTGCTTTCTTCTAAGTTTTCCTTTGTTTTGTTACGTCTTTTTGCTGTGCTTTGCATTTCCCTCCCCCCACCGTTAGACACAAAAACACATATGTATATAAAACCATTCCATATGCATACTTCTTTTTATCAGTTCTTTCTGTGGAGGCATATAGCATCTTCCTTCATTGGTTCTTTGTAGCTAATTTGAGTATTTATGATATCCAAAATGAATTAATCATTCAAAGTTGTTCTTGGGACAATATTTCTGTTACTGTGTACAACATTCTCTTGGTTCTGCTTATTTGACTTTTCATTATTTCATGTAAGTTTTTCCATGTTTTTCTAAAGTCAACCAGCTCATCGTTTCTTATAGCACAATAGTATTCCTTCATAATCACATGCTGTGACTTCTTTAGCCATTCCCTAATTTAAAGGCATCGCCTCAGTTTATGGTTTTTTGCCACCACAAAAAGAGCTACTATAAATATTTTGGAACATATAGGTTCTTTTCCTTTTTTCCCTAATCACTTTGGGAAACAGACCTAGTGGTGGTATTGCTAGATGAAAGGGTATACAGGGTTTTATAACTCTTTGAGCATAAGTCCAGATTGCTCTCCAAAATGGTTGGATCAGTTAGCAATTCTACCAATAGTGTATTAGTGTCTCAATTTTTCCACATCCTTTCCAATATTTGTCACTTTCTCTTTTTATTATTTTAGCCAATCTTATAGGTGTAAGGTGGTATCTCAAAATTGTTTTAATTTGCATTTCAGTGATCATAGCATAGTTCTTTAGTGACTATAAACTCCCTAAAACAAAAGCCTGTATTTTAAACACATAGATTCTTGTAGTGATATTAGGAATCACAGAATATTGCAGTCACCAAAAAAAAAATGGAGGATTACCCAAAGGGCAAAAAAAAAAAAGGTCATGGTGGGCAAGAACAAGTCGCAACATATGATAAACAAGGAACTGCACAGGAGAAATGATGTAAGGACATCATTAGGGAAATGAATTATTATTTAAATTAAAGATAGTGTGATTACAAGAACAATTGACAAATGGTCCACGTGTCCTATTGGTAGCTATCCAATGTCAAGAGAACCCAATGGAGGTCTTTAGCATTGGGGTGGAGCTCTTGAGGCAAACATGGGTGGGTATGGTGGAGAGTTACGTAAGATGAGCAGCAGCGGTTAGGTTGCTTTCTGCATCAGTGGAAGCAATAACTGAAAATACACAAAACTATGGCATCCAGTCAGAGGGTGTGGTTCAATTGTAGGTGACTATTACAAGCCTTAATCAGTTCAAGATATGTCCAAATTTTTATTTGTTTCAAACTTATTTTTGCCCAAGGCATCACCATCTTTCCAGATGCCTAAGTTTACAATCTTGGTGTCACCCTCATTTCCTCCCTTTTATTCACTCCAAATCTGTAATTAGTTGCCAAATCTTTCCATTTCTCTTGTATCTCTTCAATTGGAATCCTTCTCTCCACTCACATAGTCACCACCATAGTTCACGCCTCATCACTTTCCACCTAAACTATTACAATTGGCTCCTAATTGACTTCCCTGTGGCTCTTTCCAATTCATCCTCAGCCTAGCTTCCAAAGTGATTTTCCTAAAATACAGATCTGACCATGTCACCCCATTGTTTAGTAAGTTCTGGCAGCTCCCTATTATCTTTGAGATCAAGTACGAATTCCTAAGCTTGGAATTTAAAGTTCTTTATAATCTCACCTCAACCTACTTTTATAACTTTATTGCATATTATTACTTTCCTCCGCATGAAAATTGTCCAGCCGAAATCATCATCTATTATTTCCCATACATGGAACTTATTCTCTGTCTATGTGGTTTTGCTCTAGCTGTCCTCTATTCCTGGAACGTCCTTGCTCCTCATCTTCAACTCTGGTTTCCTTCAGGTCTCAGGTCAAGTGCCGTGTCCTATTTGGAGCCTTACCTGATCCACTCAGCTGTGAGTGACTTTTCCCCAATTACCTTGTATCTATTTTATATAGTTTGAATATGCCTATAAATGTACACATTGTCTCTTCTTGCTAGAATCTAAGTCACTTGACAGTAGGGACTGTCCTACTTTTGTCTTGGCATGTAGAAGGTATTTAATGATTGCTTGTTGAACTATTAATTACTTATGGCAATGAATTCCTATTACAGCTAGGTAGTGCAGTGGATAGAGCACCAGCCCTGGAGTTAGGAGGACCTGAGTTCGAATCGATCCTTAGACATTTACCAGCTGTGTGACCCTGGACAAGTCACTTAACTCTGCTTGCCTCCAAAAGCAAACAAATA